>BSBN01000435.1:3505000-4705000 GCA_027924645.1 Cunninghamia lanceolata | reverse complement strand
AAGTCAAAATTAAAGCCAACAAACAAAGATCTTTAAATTCGATATAAATAAATGCGGGTATTAAATCTGACAACGTTTTAGTTGGGGTGATTCGGTGGCAGTAAAGGCCCACCATTTGTATGTTTCTTAGGATTTATAGCATCTTAAATTTGTTGAGAATCAATCAAATGTTTCTTTTACGTACAGTCAACGAAAAGAGTTGAAAGACGTTTACAATCATTAAACTATACATTACAAGCAATTTGACTGTTTAAGATGTGCAAAACACGTCAAGGCGCACAACTGTATATTGAAAAAATGCCACTGAATTAGTGAAATGTCATCATCACAAATCTGAAAATCCACTGGAACTCTTCGTGTTACGCAAGGCTGCATCAATAAATCTTCCAAAACAGTTGACCTAATCGACGTAAATAGTCAGTCGATTTGGAATTAAAAAGAAAAACTAAGCTCAAATAAATCGCAGGGTAGGTTCATTGTAATTATCCTTGAATCGTGTATTACTTAAATCAGAATCCACTGTAATCACCGTAATCAGACGGTGTATAAAAGTTCAGGATCGTATGAATGGCGTGCAGAAGATTTGAGCAATACATACGGAGACTCATTTTGTTCCCCACGAACAGGCGTTGTAGAGCCACTGCGGGTACCAGACCGGCTAAACCTGTTAGCCGGTTCGACAGGCATTCCCACGGTGTAAAGCGGGCCAGAAGAATAACCTTTTTGACCTTTTCTGCCAGTACTGGAATATGAATGTGCATGTGAAGCGACAGGCCCAGAGGCCGATCGCTTCAGAGGCCGTGCTGGCTGTAGAGGAGGAGAAATGCTCAGCTGTCTGTCATTTGTTTTCTTTGCCCGCTGCCAAAATTTCCATGAAGATTTAGATTTTACATTGATGTGATCTGACATTGTTATTTCCTGCTCAGGTTTGAATGATAACGCTCGTGACAGTGGGGGGTTCGTCTGCGTTTCCACTTGTTGCCGTGCCATGAATTTCTGCGCTTCGCATAAGACCTGCAATTTAGTAAAAACAAATTTCGTTGAGTGAATTGAATAGTTTATCAGGAATTAAATCTTGAAGTGAAGTGAAGAGTTTACTAGGAATTAAATCTTGTTGAGTGCATAGGCTTGTAGTAAATAGGAGATAAGGTTAGTATCCTCATAGGGTGAAGGCTCCTCAGATCCACCTCAGGTAAACAACTTTTGATCGACTTGTTTCTACCTATTGAACTTGTTCAATCGAGAGTTTTTACCAACTTGTTCAATCGGCAGTCCATACTTTCGAGGCAGAATTTCGACTAAAAACAGGTTAATGGGCAAGATTTCGACCAAAATTGTTAAAAAACTTTCGGTGCCGGCTGTTTAAGTTCTTCCCCTCAGATCTCACTCAGGCCTCACTCGCCTCACTTTAATATGATTATCTGCACACCAGGTGTTACCTTTTGCAAAAATGACATTATAAAAAAAATGCCAGATAATGTTGAATGAGGGATGAAACTTGCAAAAAATGCCAGAAATGTTGAATGAGGGATGAAGCGCAGACTATGGTAGACTGGAGGCCCTTCAGACCTCTCTAAGCTAAAGGAGATGATCATTTGTACACGAGATATCACCTTTGCAAAAATATTCTAAAAAAAAATGTTGAATAATATTGAATGAGGGATGAGACCAAAATTGTGGCCGCACAAAGACCCTTGGAACCCAACTCTAAATTAAAAGAAGTGATAAATTTGAGAGTGCTTCTAAATTTAAATGTGTATGTTTTTACTTTAACATTTCTGATCATACATCGATCATAGGAAGAGAAGAGTTCTAAATTAAATAACAGATTTGAGCTTTTAAAAGAAATAGAAGGGAAGAAAGAAACCGAGTGATTATTAAAAGAAGTGATTTTTTATACAACAGAAATATCTTCACAAAAAACGGCATTTCTCAAAAAAATGTTAAATAATAATACCAAATTTGTGGCTGCAAAGAAGCCCCTCAGACCTAACTCTACACTAAAAGAAGCAATTACTCATGCACCGGATGACACCTTTACAAAAATGACATTCTTTAAAAATGCTGGATAAGCTGTATTGAAATAATCAATCAGTCGTATTTTTCTGCTTTTAGCAAAGCGGTTTTTGAAAAAAGAAAATCAAAACAGAATATTCTAGGGTTGTTATTTACTTGCCTGGGCGTAATCTGTTTGTGGATCGAAGGATGAATCACTGACGTGAACATTCCATGCATCTGGCGGAAAGAATGCATTTTCTTGCGCCGGCGTTGGGAAAACGGAGGCTTTTTCAACTTTGCTGCTGCTCGAGGGTTTTTCTTTCGATTTTTTGTGCTTTTTCACTGCACAAGCTACTTTATTAGATGCGATCTTTAAGCTTTCTATCTAAAAAGGATGGACAGGTGTTGGCAATTATTTTGCGTACCGAGACCCCATAGAAATAGGCCGGAGACCAGCGCCAGCATGGCGAGAAGCCCCGGGAAAATGACGTACAAGCAGCCTTCGCAGCGATGGAACTGCTTGAGCTCCATTTTTGGCGGTCTGCGTGATGACATTTTACATTTTGTTAAAATGCCTTGATTTACAAGAAATATAAAGCTGAGGTTTTTGAAACCTTGTGAAGATGTGTTACCTCGACCGCAGAAGCACAAGGTTTGGCCGATCAGAGCCGGAGCTTAAAGGAACCTGCCTAAACACACACAAAAAATACTTCAGCTTACAAATATTGACAAAGAAACAACGAAGAACAAACCCTCGGGATACAAAAACAGTATTACTCTCAGCTTTCGTCAAAGACAAGGTAAACAGCTGTTTTGCAAGCAGATAATAAAGAGTAACGCAACAGGCAGGGAAAATTCATCCGGTCTTTCCATGTGCCATTTCAATCATGTTGAACGATGACTTACCGTTCAATTCCATGGAATTTTCCAACAAGGTTGTAAACCGTGCTCTTGATGCAAAAATTTATCACACTCCACCGCCAAAAAAGCGGATTCGTAGGGAAATTCGTTAAAATCCTACTATTTTCTACAAATAACAAGAATGCATGGAAAAAAACAATCACAAACCTGCCTGGAGACTCCTTGAAATGATCGCCTACTCAACGTTTCTCCACTTGCTAAAACTTGCAACTTCAAAAGCCCATAGTTGGTTGAAACAGCCTACACAAGCTATATCTGCTGACAAAAACAAGTATTATATGAAAAAAATTTAACTTTTCCTTTCATTTTAACTTCGCTTCCAACACAATCAGGACAAAAACTGAAACGTAAGATATACATTTCTGTCGCCTTCGAAGTACAACAAAACTGCAACACGCCACCTGAAATGGTCGCTCAGATCGTTAAAATAGGCCTAACAAATTTACTTATTTTCCAAATCGATCTGGACCTCCTTCTGAGGAAGCCTATTCGATGCATTAAAAGCCTCTTTTTTTTTCCGCGGGCTATGATCTGCTTTTGCAACAGAAAAACAAACCTACCTTTCAAATCGCCGTTGGAAAACAGAAAACGTTGAGGAAAAAAAGAAACATCCAATATCATGTGCTGTTTCTTCCAACTTAAAGAAACATCCAATATCATGTGACCGTGGCTGTCAAACTGGAGCGGGACGCGTCAGCGTGTGTCGCACGTGTGGCCAACAGATATCGGTGCCCGTACGTGCGACAGCGGGATTCAAGTTGTTTGCAAATGCAGAGGGTCCATTGGCATGATAGGCTATAATGCATGTGAAATTGCATTGATGCAAGAGATGGTCTCATGTGAGAGACGTTGTGGAGCCCCATCACATCACATTCTTGCCCTCCTAATTGTCCATACCCTTTATTTAATTCATTAAAAGAAAAATATGTTTGGGCAGCAAGCTCTAGATTGGGATATCTTTGTCCATTTGTCTCACTCCATCTAGTCTTTGATGATTTACCCCAAACTTGGAAGGGTGGGTGTTTTGAGATAAAAAAGGAACTGGAATGGACTCCCTGGTAAGGTCCACCAATGGCACCATTTGGTGGGAACACTTGCAAAGTTGCAAAGATGTAAAGGTGTAAAAATTCAAGGAACCATTTTAATGGAGGGAGTTTTGAAAGGTTTATTGATCTGTTTTGATAGAGTGCTAGCTTAAATGATTCAATACACACATGTAATAAAAGGGTACATGTAGTGAGTGTTAGCGTCAATTATGTTTGAGTCAAATTATTTTAATTTGTTTGTGTGGTTTGTTTGTTATTTGACAACATTTAATAAAAAAAAGGTACAAGTGTCTTCATAATGTTTTCATACTGTTATGAGAAACTAAATGTTCCCTGTATAATGTAATGCGATGTTGCATTGTATGCAATGTTGTTATGCTACTTGAATGTTGTGTGTTGTGCAGGGGATTTTGTAGTATTGTCTTTGACTTCATTTAGATGTTGATGATTGTGGGATGCATATTTATGAGCAAACAACTTCTTGGACACAAATGTAGAAGGGGAGGATGAGCCAAGTTCTCTATGAACACAATGTTGCAACAATGTTTGGGCAAACAAATAGTAGTATGAATGTTGTAGAGGTTTCCTATACAAACAATTTTGCAAAGGCTAGGATTCCAAAGCTTTGGGATCGTAGAACTGACATTTGGGAAGAGATAATCCTAAATTTCAATGTGTGTGAGAGGAAGAACTGAGTCCTCTAGGAAAATGTATAATATAACAATGTTTAAGGTGAGAAGAGAGCAAAAAGAACACTATTGCAAAGGATTCGTTGCCAATAATCTTCTAGAGCAAGACCAGTTAGCTCTGGAAGATTAGAGTTTCAACAAGGACACAAATGACATGATACGAACCGTAATGTTCTTTTTATATGTGTAGAAGAGTCAACCACTATGCAAGGAAGTTCTTGAAGAGTTTTGTAGCTTCAAAAAGACAAAGACCAATAGGATCAAAGTAGACAAAGGGAGACATTGGGAGAGCCCACAAAGTTTATGCAATGGTGGAGAACTACCAAGCAAATCACCAAGCAACAATTATTGAGACTTTAGGTATGATAGGTGATGTTTATGCCTCTATATCATTCAAATTTGGAACATCAAATTATTTCATTACCTCTTCACTAGTGGATCGATGCAGGTTGGTGGCATCTAAGAAGGACAATAGATGGGAGGTTGAGTTGGCCTCAAGGGAAAAATTAGCAATTAACTCCTTAGTCAATTGTTGTGTTCTAGACCTAGGAGCCTTTGATACTACAATTGATCTTTGTGTCATTCCATAAGGCCTCCTTTAAGGTTGTGTTAGGGATGGATTGGCTCAATTCCCATTGAGCCAAGATAGATTGTAACAATAGGGTGATTGAGTATTTTGGTAAAACCTTGATGCTAGTATCGTTATCACATGAGTTTAGAGGTCCATTTCCCTTCATATGATCTCGAATATGTAGTCGAAGCAAAATTTGCAAAAGAGATGTCAATTGTATGTAATCACAACCAATGATCTAGGTTAGAGGATAGTGGGCTAGAGACCTCTATGGATGGCCATCCCATCCTCCAAGAGTTTGTCAATGTTTTTTCTAGTGAATTACTAGGGATACCTCCTCAACATGAGATTGACTTTTAGATTCACCATTTTTCCAAGAGCTAAGCCTATTTATAGAGCACCCTACAATATGACCACTTACAGGCTCAATGAGCTTAAGTTGTAGTTGAAGGAGCTTATTGAAAAGGGCCCCATCCATCTTAGTATTTCTCCTTAGGGAGCACATGTGATCTTCATGAAGAAGGATGGGTCCTTTCATTTATGCATAAACTATTAACATCTGAATAAGGTGACAATGAAGAACCATAATCCTTTGTCAAGGATCAATGATATATTTGACCAAATGTGAGAAGCTAGAGTCTTCTCTAGAAGGTTAACCTCAACCCAGGATATTGTTAGTTGAGGATAACAGTGGTACATATTCATAAGACTAACTTCTAGACATGTTATACGAATTATGAGTTCATAGTGTTACCCTTTGGGTTAGTTAATTCTCCTATTGTGTTCATGAGCCTCATGAGCAGGGCGTTTCACACATTTGTGGACTATTTTATGCTAGTGTTTCTTGATAAGATTGTGACTATTTGAAAGATTCAGAGAGAAGCATGAGGAGAAATTACAATGGTATTTGTTGTGTTAGTAGTCTAATAGTTGGTTGTGTGGTAACTTGGTTGCATTCTTCTAGACTAAGGTATAGTACTTCGAAACATCATCTCAAGCTAGGGTATTTGAGTTGATTCCTTAAAAATTTAAGCCACAATGGAGTGGCCAACACACACCAACACCACTAAGATGAGGATCTTCATGGGGTTAGTAAGATATTATCACATATTCTTGTAAGACATTTCTTAAATCGTGCACATCATCACATCCCTACTTAATGGATGGGAAGAAATTCAAGTGGACAAAAAATTATGAAAAAGCCTTCTAGATCCTTAAGGAGTATCTCACTAGTGCACCTATTCTAGCAATTCCAATTCCATAATAGGACCACATGATTACTTATGAGTCATAGAAGCTCAAGGATTATGATCTTACTTATCCCACACATGACTTAGGGATGGTAAAATGCTTCATGCACTTGTGTGATGGAGATACTTTCTCCTTGGACATTAGTTTGATCTTAGGACTAATCATCAAAGTCTTCAATGCATTTTCATGCAACCTAATTTCAATGCTTGATAGTAGTGTTGGATGGAGTTCATTTCTCAATATGACTTCAATGTTTAGTACATTTAGGGTAAGGAGAATTTTGTGGTAATCTTTGAGAAGACATCAACATGAGATCATGGTTATAACACTAGTATATAGATTTTAGAGGGCATATCCTTAAAAATATTGTAGTAGATGGCTTCTATCAAGAGGTGCAACAAGTGGTTGAGTCGCAAAGGGCCCTAAAAGGAAAATGTATGAGTTATACTTTGGATCTAGATGGTCTTTTGTGACATCATGGACACATTTATGTACTTGGGTGAAAGCATAATAGTGTGTCCCCACTTGTGGGCCAAGAAGGAAAATCATGAATGAAGATTTTATATAAACATGTTGGGGTTTGATTTAAGGGGGGTTATATTGAATCCATTTAGATCAAAACCTATCAATAGTTGTGTGGTGTCCTATGGTAGGAAGGCTTCAATCTAAACCCCTTAGATTGGATTGAAGGGGCCTCAACTATATATAGAATTGCCACTTTTTTGGAACCTGGTGCAAAGACTATTGAGCTAAATTCCATCCAACCTGTTGGCACTTGAAAAAACCAATTCCCAACTTGCATTATTTTGCCCCAAATCCATCAAATTTCCACTTTGTTCCTTTGTTGTTGAACCCATAATTTATATCCGATCTGAGACTATTCTGAATGGGTTCCCTTCAAAAGTTTTTGAGTGTTTGCCTTTTTGAAATGCAAGGAATAAAACCCTAAAAAATTAGCTAAGTCCAAGAGATTCCTAGTTTTTTCCTTGTGTTTTTTGCCTTTTTTGGAGCTTCTAAGTTTCAAGGTTCTCTTGTCCATCGTGTCATTCCTATCAGCTCTGAATTCCCCCTTGCAATTCATAAAAATCACCCTTAACCTATTGATAAACCTCTTTCAATCACCTTGGGTGTTGAGAACACCCCTGGATTTAGTGATTGTGAAATGTTTTAGGGTTTCAGGTTGTAGTTATTTTGGGAACCAACATTTTGGCGTCATTGCTAGGGATAAAGTTACTTTAGTTGTTGCTTGGTTTTAGGTAGCTGGAACATTTTCAGACCTCTATAATAGTGATCTACATTTGTACGTTGTGTTTGGGTAAGTTTTGCCTCTGGTCAACTTACACCAACATTTTGGCGCCGTTACCAGGGATGTAATACCAAGTAGCTTAGATCTTGAAAGACCTTTGCAACATAGTCACTGAAGAAGTTTGCAGTCATTGCTGGTGCAGTTTGTTGTGTGTTGAAGTTGGCAACCCGTCAACTTATGCTAACATTTTGGTGCCATTGCCGGGGACAGATTATTGTGGGTTAGAAAGAATTTGAAGACTCTGTTGGTGAGCTGAACCTAGAATCAATTTGCGGCCTTGAAGATCAGTCACACTTCAAGGAATTCCTCTTTGGAAGAGGTGGCAAATTTATTTTCAAAGAACATAAATTTTGTTACTACTACCCCTTGGTTGTTGTTGGTGATTTAAAGATCCCATCTCAAGGTGCAACAACTGGTGAAATATAGGTACATGGTTTTCTTCCTAACCTTTGAAGTTTGTTGTTCCTATCATGTTGAAGGAACAAATTTGTATACCTCTCTTTTCTGCCCTACATTGTAGAATGCTTTAGTCATGGCCAATTGGTATGAACATGGATACACTAGGGTACTCCTTCCTATGCATCTTCTTATATTGCAAACCCTAGAAACTATCTAGCTTTTGACCATCTTGACAATGCATATTCTAGTCATGGCTCTGCATGGTATATGAACCCAAACCTATATGCACCCATGCAAAATCAAAATGACCCTGCTAGGATGCAATACGAAATTGATAAAAATAAACAATTGATAGAGTCAATGTTGCAGCTAGAAAAAGAAATAGAAAATCAGGTCAAGCTGCTAGAGTCTAGGGTGTAGTCCAATGTATTCCCTGCTGCCCTAAAAAATTAGTTTTCTCAGTCCCCTGCTCCTCCCTTAGATCTAATATACAACTAGTTAGACCTCTCAAGGGTTGATTACAAAATGATGAGTATGCCAACCAAGGTCTACAGCTAGTTGCCCAAGTTTGATGGGTACAATATTTGGGAAGGGGACACACATGTTGATGTATTCTTAGAATTCATAGAAGAACATCAATTCAAGGATGAAGATATGTACATGAAATTTTTTGTAAAGTCCTTGCATGGAAAGGCAAGAGAATGGTTTTAGAATTTCCCAGGGAAGTCCTTTGCCTTGTGGAATGAACTTGTGGTAGCATTTGAAAATGAATTTGCCAAAGGTCCTGACCCTGCTGATCTTGTCATAGAATTGGAAAAAATTAAAAGACAAGATGGAGAGTCAAGTAAGGAGTTTGGTCATAGGTTTGCTATTGCTCTTTCCCATATTCATGAAGATTTTAGACCTAGCACTCCTGCTTTCATTGATATGTTTTTCAAAAGATATGAAACTAGACTAAGTTATGTGTGAGAAGATTTCAAAATAACAAGTATGCAGAAGACATATTTTTTCTTAGACTCCATGGACAAGATAATAGATGACTGTACATAAAATGTTTTTTGTCCACAAGTACATGTTTTGTCGGTAATTAACATGCTAATTTGAACAACAACAGTATGGATACAGGAAATCAAGTGAATGCAACATCAGATGATGATGATGATTGTGTAATTAGGAGGGTAGAAAGTGAAGGTGGCACATTATATAGCAATGGTATAGATGATGAGAATAGTATATGCACATACCTTCATTTGGACAACTCATTAGTTGAAAATGATAATGATAGATCCAATGATGACTTCCAACCTAATGCTAAGGTATGTGGCTCAATGAACAATGAGGATGTTGTGTACAGGAATGAACAGTCAATGGGATCAGCTTGTAAAGTTGATTCATGTTGAGTGTAAAGAGGTAAATGAATTAGATTGTGAGCAAGAAATTTGTTTCTTGTTTGATATGCTACCCTCTTTTGTTGCTGTTTGTGATGATGAAGTAGTTAATGTTTGTTTGCATGAGGATCACATGGAGGTGGTCGCACATGATGATAACCGATCAGAGACAGATGTTGGTGTAGCCATGGAGTTTTAGTGTGAAGAGATTGCCCTGGATTGTGAAGATGGTGATCATGTGAACGCATATGAGAACTTGTTTCTTTGGTGCAAGGTATGTTGTCTTCCTCATGCAAAGTGTGCTTCATCTGAGCCATTGAGAAATGATATACGAATGAATGTGGAAGAAGATTTGTGTTAGCAATCTATTTATGGCAGTGAGTATGACATAACAGATTGCCAGAGTGGACTTGAAACAGAGAGACAATTTGAAAAACATGGTTTTTCACATGAAGTGTCTCATGGTATTGATTTATGTGCTAATCGTTTGGATTGTACCCTGAGTCATGCTTATGATTCAGAAATTGAAAGTTATAGTAGCACATGAAAGTTGTGTTCAAGAGCTTGGTGGAAATGCAAATGAATATGAGTCTTTCCATTTTGATGTGGAATGTTCATCAATTCTTGAACGTGTTGGTGATGTAGTAGAGGTTGAGTCCCTTGTATGGGACATTGATGTGAATGAATAGCAAGGCATGTGTATGCCCGAACTTCAATAGATGGCAACCTAACTTGAAGGTATACCTGAGCTGTTGTCTTTCCAGTTTTCTCTACAAGATGAAGTGTCTTCTCTTTTGGATCAATAGTGTATTCAAGTACAATTCTCCTTATCATATGAATTGGAGGTGTTCTCCTTTTCCCTCATTTTCCATGAAGAGGTCAGCAAGTATGACAATGTGGTAGTTGATGATGGATGCTTCCTTCCATCTATCTCTTTTGGTGCTGGCCTGGTTCTATATTCATCACCCCTTACTGCTAGGAACAAACATGATATAGTATGGAATAAGTTAAGCACCTATTATTTGTGGCTGCCCTATAGCAGTGTTTTCAATGGTGAGTTTTGTCTTCATGTCATGTATAGTGATTACAGTTTGGAGCATGCAAATGAAAGACTTCAGTTGTTCCAACCAGGTGAAAAGTGTAGATTTGGTTTGAGGGAGATCAACTCCTTCATTCAGCTTGTCTTTGATAGAGGCAAGTAGTCTTGGTCATCTTGTGCAGATTTGATCTACAAGTGACTGCAAATTTTGATTATAGTCAACTTTCCTTTTGTGCACTCATGCATATGACTATATAGTGTCTTGTATATATGCCTTTGTGCCACTACTTGGCACATGTCCCCAACCAGAGCTAGTGTTGGCACCTGAAAAAACTAGTTCCCAACTTGCATTATTTTTCCCCAAATCCATCAAATTTCCACTTTGTGCCTTTGTTTTTGAACCCATCATTTATATCCAATCTGAGACTATTTTGAATGGGTTCCCTTCAAAAGTTTCTAAGTGTTTGCCTTTTTGAAATGCAAGGAACAACACCCTGAAAAATTAGCTAAGTCCAAGAGATTCCTAGTTTTTTCCTTGTTTTTTTGCCTTTTTCAAAGCTTCAGAGTTTAGGGGTTCTCTCCTCCATCGTGTCATTCCTATTAGCTCCAAATTCTCCCTTGTAATTCGTAAAAATTACCCTTGACCTGTTGATAAACCGCTTCCAATCATCTTGATGACACCCCTAGCCTTGGTGATTGTGAAATGTTTTAGGGTTTTAGGTTGTAGTTACTTTGGGAACTAACACAACCTACTCCTCCTTACATGCTAGACTTTGTTGCTTGTCTTCCAACCACCTTTCTAGGTATTTTTCTTTTCTTTTCTCATTTTTCTCATTTAAAAATATTATGTAATTTAAATAAGTTTTAATTGTTTTTTCTTTATTTTAAATTTTTTAATTTACATAAAATTTTAAGAATTCTTGTTTAATTAAATTTATAAAATTAATAAAATACTAAAAAATAAAAATTATACCCTGCTCATGGGGTCTTAGGAGTTAATTTTGACAGAGCTATCAAAGACAATAAGATGGGAAGAACCACCTCATCTAGTTATGAAGCTAAATTTTGATGGAGCTTAGCTAGAGGCAATCCAAGCCTCTCAAGGGCTATATGCCTCATTATGGATTCGAATGGAAGAGTTATTTGCATAGCATCAGAACACTGAATATGGGGTCAAATAGTGAAGTTGAGGCTCAAGCTTTGGTGCTTATCCTATCTCTAGTAGCTAACCTAAGGATTTTATTATCGAGGGAAACTTGATGGTTATTATCAACACCATTAAATCTTGGTATACACCAAACTAGAGGCTTAACAACATCCTCCAACTAGCTTGGGAACTACTAGAAAATTTGAATCACTATGTATTTAAGCATTGTTATAGGGAAGCCAATTTGGTGGTTGACAAACTCACCAACTTTTCTATAGATGGTGATGAGGATCAAATTATTTCTGATGATATAAAAGTATGGGGATTAAGCCAAAATATTTGGCGTTTCTAGCTACTAGAGAGGGGTTGATTCTCAATATAATTTCAAGTTAATGGGAATAAATGTGGAGGCATGTGTTCTCAAGGCAATCATGATGGCTTAGGACATGCTAGGGTGGCGTAATTAGCAAAGAGGATATTTGACGAGGATTAATGACATATGGGATCATTCATTAGGTAGTTGCTCTCTAAAGCTCTCTATCTATGTGAGATATCAAACTTTTTTTGATGGGTGGAATGTAATGGTGGTAATGAAGCTCCAAAATTTCAAACATGTGCCTTTCAAGGGTGCAATAATAGAGAATATGACAAGAGGCTTTTTTTCTAGTGCAAAGATATTATCCTCCCTATGATAGCTATAATTTTGGGGAGGAATTCATCCAAGACTCGAACTTGCCACAAGTTAGCATTGACATCACCACTCACTTTGTGATGAGGTTGCAAGAGTGTATAAGGGATAAAGCCATGGTGAGGGTGATGGCAGTCAAGTTTATTAACTTAGACAATAGGAATGGATTGGACTAGGTGTTTGACCATGTGAAAGTAATGGTTTTAATAGAGTTACTTTAGACTCCTACATCTCCATGGAAGTACAATTGGATTTGTTTAAAAGAGTGAACATCATGATGTGGTAAATTGAGAAGATTGAGGCATTTGGCTCAAGGTGGTAGGGGAAGCTTCCCTACAAATATTAACTAGGTGATCATGATGGCTCCCCTCTAAAGGGCTACGAAGCAATTCTGCTCAAGGGATTGCAGAGTAGTGAAGGCATCCATTAAAGCCCTAATCAATCTAGTAAAGCTAGATTTGTTGATGGTCTTGGAGGATAATGGTGAGAGTAAGGGCGAATGGCCATCTATGATCCCAACAGTGGTTTTTGTGATCCTTGCTAGGATTGGTTGTGATTAGGTTGCATATACTAACAAGGTGGTAAAGTTGGAGTAAAATAATATATTTTTTTCATCTTGCTCATGTATTGGGAGTATGAATATTAGGAGTAAAGTGTTCTAAGTTAGATTTCTGCTAGCTAGGGATAGTAGATATTGGTCTCTATGTTTCATTATTGTATCACTAGGTCTTCTTCCCTTAGAGCTACAATGTATTACTAAAACTATTTTGGACATATAGAGCTTGCTCTGGTTTTTGATATTTCATAAATATAATTAATGGGTCTGGGCCCTTACCACCTTTACTAATCCAAAATATATATAAAATTATTAAATTAATATTTTAGAATTAATAAAATTATAAAATAATAAATCAAAAATTAATTTTTTTTAAATAAATAAATTAAGAAAATTATATATATATATATATATTGATTTGGGTTACTCCAGTTTTTAGCCTGGTCCGAGCCTAGAGAGACCACTTTTAGGGGATCTCTTCCCATGAGTTTATCACTGAGACCACTATTGGGGGGTCTCAGTCCCTAAGGCATTATCACCTTGTTCAAACTTGCAAGCTCATCAACCCAGCAAAGGCACATAGCCTGCGAGCACGCCAACCCAATGAAGGCACATATCATGCGAGCACGGCAACCCATTAAAGGCCCATGGCCTATGAGCTCATCGACCCAATGAGAGTTTGAACCTTGGTGGCAATCACAACAACCAAGTGAACTCACCACTGACTTGTGCCCTTATGGGCATATATAATATAATTTTTTTATTATTAAGTAAAAGCAAGTTTTTGAAAGGGCTGAAACCCTTTTAAAATAATCATAAGATCATCAAGACAAGTTGACATAAAATAAATATACAATTATAAGTAGGGACCAACAAAAGAGTCCTACTGAAACCAAGCTAAGAGCCAACAACAAAGAAAGTAGAAGTAACAACAAACTAACAACACAACAAAACTTAGTGCCGAGGTGAAGATAAGTCATTTAGAGAGTCCATTGTGTGCCATTCCCCTCTTAGAAATTCTAAGTGGTCCTCCACCACCTCCATATCAATATCTCTCGATGCTTTCTTCTTCTCACAACTTTGATTTCTAGTTCTTTTAAGAATACTCCTTCATTTTAAGAATACTTTCCTAGAGCATGGTACGACTAGTAATAGAGTTTTTGATAGTAGTTCCTATTTTACTAAGCCAAATAACCTTGTTCAAGGAAGTGTTCAAGGCAACTTGGTTACTTTCAATCCTAAGCATTTTGTTTTTTAACTCCTCTAGTTCTCTCTACCAATGTAGACATCATTAAGCAGGTTCCAATAATCCTTGTTGAACTGGACCTTAACTTGAGGTTGGGGCTAGTGACCATTAACTTACTGGTACAATAAGTCTATTCTAATTTTCATTCTTTCATTCTCATTCATGAACCATTTTGGAATGTTATGCTAAATATTTAAGTCCTACTCAAGGGCTTCCACCTTTTTTTAACTCTATGATAGAGGCATCTTTATACATGTTGACTTCCTACACCTCCAAATCCTCCCCCTTCTTACTCTACTCAAGTCATCTTTTATAGGGTACAAGGATTTACCCTCAAAGAGCTCCTCTAGAATGTTATTGAAATCCTCTTTAGCACCCTTGCCATCCTCCTAAGATTAGATTTTACTATCTCCTTCAAGCCTTTTGAATTATTAAATTAGAAAATTAATAAAATTATAAATTATAAGATGATTAAATTATTAAATTAAAATTTATAGAATTATAAATTAATAAATTAATATTTTTTATCAATAAGAGAGGAGAGGGCCCTTACCAATTTTATTAAAAGAGAATGAGTAAAAATAAATGAATACATTTTAAACCCTGAAGGAGAGGAGCAAAGATAAAATTCCCATCAACAGGAAAGAAAAAAGAAAACTGATATATATCTAGATTTAACTTTGACTATTTTCTCCTATTTTGTTGTGTGAGAAGAGTATCATATATTATGTGTAGTCTTTCCTTTTTTAGGGGTGTCTTTTTTCATTTGGATTATAGACCAATCATCATTTTCAGTGGACCATGATTTGCCCCAACAAAATTGTGAACCATATGAATTGATGCATGATTTGTGACATTTTCTTACAAAGCCTAACTATTTCATTCTGAGTGGGGAATCTTTTATTCATGCCCAAGGATGTTGTGTACATATGAAAATGAACTATAAATTTATAATAAGCTAATGCAATTTATTAACCTATTCTATTCACGATCAAATGCAACCTCATGATTGGGCTAAAGGAATGCATACATAAAATCAAGTCAAATGATTAACTACAAATGGAAACCTTGTTCTTTGGATGTGCTCTTGATGTTGGATATGTTGATTGCTCCTCAAATTGACAACATAACCTTGTATAACATGGAGACTTGAAAATGGTTTGGTTGATGTTGAATTTATAGATTTTGGGATGGTAGATAGAGGGATAGGATTGTTTTGGAAGATCAAGGGTTGAGGATTGTTGAGAGGATTGGATTGATGAGAGGCCACCAAGTGGCATGATATGATTGGAGGATAAAGATGGTCCTTGGATCAAGGAGAGATCAAGGGTAGAGGATGGTCTTGGAAGAAGGGGATAGATAGGATCAAAGGAGGACAAAGGACCTTTTGTACAAAGGACTTGCACATCCCTTTGTAAGAGACCCATGTGGTCTTGTACAAAATCCCGTGCCTTTTTACATGTTGGAAGATGTGAGGGACTTGAATGAGTTAATGAAGGATTTGGAATGTGCAAGTGGGGGATTAAGTTGATTAAGTGGATTAGTCAACATAATCATAAGTGCACAAAACAGACAATTAAATAAATAGGTTAGTTATTTAATTCATGGGATGGGGGTAATGATATTAGATAAATAAATATTTATCTAATGTTAGACGATGGAAAAGGATTGATTAATTGAATAAATGATTAAATTTATTTAATTAATACTAGTAGCTATGAATGAATAGTGCTTTAATAGTGCTTTAATAATAAAATAGTATTTAACCACTATCTAAAGGTGGATTGATCAATTAACTATTTAAATGGGTGTTCATCTAGTTAATTGTGGAAGAAGGTGGTTTAGTGATGTCCTAATTGGGGTTGGATGATGAGTGGATGATTTTAGGTGTCTACATTTTTCCCTTCTTTGAGATGGTGTTGTGAAGCAGCATCATTTCAAAGAATGATAAAACATAACGCTTGATTGGATTAGAAGAAGATGGTAAGATTAGGGATGATGATGACCTAGCCACTCGAAGTGAGAGTGATGAGGAGGGATGATGGTAGGGATGATGCCCTCTCGAGAGGGTAGGTAAGTTTGAGGAACACTGATGTGCTCTCGAAAGGATGAAGATAGTTGGTTTAGAATGATGAGAGTGGAATTTAAATTAAAAGGGATTTAGAGGATATAAGAGACATGATGTAGAGATTAGAGGAAAGGGGTGATGGAGGATAGATGGATGGAGAAGTATGGAGTGATGCAAACTAATAGATGGATTATGCATTATGTTGTGATGTTTTGAGCAATCTTATTTGATATGGTATGAGGCATTATGCATCAAGGAATAAGGAACCAGGGTGACAATATGTCTCATGTGTAAAAGGATGCCCCATCACAACAAAAGGCATTGGACAACCTTGATGAGTAATTTGATGAGACAACTGATAAGGTCACAAGAAACCCTATGTCATATAACACCATGATATGGAAGACCATGATATCGATGTGGCAGGTAGGTTACAAGGATTGATACAAATGCAAGAAAAAATGATAATGCACACACAAGCACAAAACGATACAAAGACAAACACGATGTTGCCCTTGGTCAAGTTAAAAAGCCAAAGATTTATGGATTGATGATTTTGGATTGTGTTGTTGATGATAAGAACAACATGAGGATTGAGAACAATATATCCTAATGATGATGGAAATTTGATCAAGGCTTGCAACAAGGCTAGGAAGAAGACCATGGATACGATTGGATGATTTTGTGTAGATTGCTAGCTTGAGATGCACATTGATTAGGATCATCTTGTGATATTTAGATTGGTGGGAGATTTGGATCATTGGGAGGGATTACATTGGATTGCATGTAGGCAGTGTTTATCTAGATACCAACGACAAGGGAAAGTTGAGTCTATGGACAAGGGATAAAAGGATGATTTGGATGGGGGATAAGAGGGGGTTTGGGATAGGGGTGCATGGTGGATAGAGGATTTAGGATAAGTGGATGAAGGAGGTTTAGGTGTGATCTCTAAAGACTATGTCACAGAGGAAAAAGATGCCCCACTCTAGATGTATCACTCATGATGAGGCATTGTGGGGTGGATGTTTATAGGACATGCTTGGAAAGGATGTATGCTAATAGATGTCTAAAGCATGTTTTGGATATTTTTCCTCTATCCTTCTTAAGATTGAAAGCAAGAAGGGAGGATGGGATGATGATAGGATAGATAAGGAGATATCAGGGATGGGATGGATGGGAGATGATAGGATAAGTATGTGTAGAAAATGGATGGGAGTGATAAGCTAGATAAGACTTGCCCCAAGTGTAGGGTGTAAATGGATGGGGGATTACACATGATGCCCATGACAGGTTTTCATCATGGTACTTTTCTAAGGTGCCATAGAAATGGGTTTCACCGTTGGACAATTTTTTTCTTTATTTTTTACTTTTTTGATTTTTTTTGACAATTTTCTAATTTTGGGATTTTTTGATATTTGGATGGGATGGGTGGATTTGGATGGAAGAAGTGATTTCGAGGAGGATGGGGAATCAAGCATCTATTTCCAAGAGGAGGTGATAATGTCTCATTCTAGATAGTTGTTGTACATGGACCATGTCGAGTAGCGTTAAATGCATGGATGTTGGTAGATGATTGCATGAGATGGAGATGGAATGGATGGTGTAGATGGAGGATGAAGGATGGATTATACGAAAGCACATATGATAGGGATGTGATGGGGGAGATATGTGGGTTAATGGATATATGATGAGGGGACAGGGGTATGCGAGAATTTTGTAGGGTTGAGGGGAGCAAGACCAACATTTGCACACAACACATTAGATTTTGAAGCTTTTAGTTTCGATGGGATGTCGGGAGTAATGAGGATGTGGGATTCATGAGGATGGTAGGATAGAAGTTGTTCCTCTCCTATGAGAGAACCACCATGGATGAAAGTGTTGGGACCAAGAGGATAGGATGATGGATTTGGAATGGGGTCAATAAGAGGTGATAAAGGGTCAATAGGGGATGATGGGGGATGAATAGGAGATGGTGTGGGATTGGGAAAGGGATGAGTTGGGATGCTTGGATCTTGATTGGGATGGGGGTTGGATATTGTTTTGACATGCTTTGGACTGGGCTCTTGACATAGCTATATTTGTGTGGATGGTGCGATGGGGAGGAGTATTTAACTTTAGTTGGCATTTGAATAGGCTCCTCAGATTGGGTAGATGGAGGAGTGGGAGATGTTTGGGATAGGATTTTGGATAGGAAGAAGGAAGGGGATTGTTAGAAATGAAGGTGCAAACCACACAACAGAAATCTGATTCAACCTTATTTATGTCCTCTAAACAATGTAAAATCAATGGAGATTGCAACATAAATAAAACCCACTACACAAAAATAACATGCATTAAGAACTAAACACATAACACAATATGTAACGTTGAGAAAACCCTTTCAGGTAAAAAACTCCACCAAGAAAAGAGGCTCCAAGTTGTATTATCTTCAAATATGAGATTACAATACATGCACTTCCTCTCCTTCTTTAGTCTTCAATCCAATGGTGCCTGATACTCTCAACTCTGATAAAAATGTAGTACAAATATCCTTATAAAAGGGGGTTTCCTTCTAGGGCAAGAAAACTGATATAATATCAACCATCAGATCTATGACCTAATGACAAATGGTCCATATTTACAATGATAAAATATAAATAAAATGTGGTTTCAAGGGACGCTGCCCCTAAACACCCGTCAGGGTATGCGGTCCCTGGACCCCCTGCTGAGGGAATGATCCCCCTAAACCCCCCTGCAACCCCCCATCATAGATGAATTAGCATCGAGGATCGGATATATCATATAATTGAAACAAGACCATTGCTGGTGAAACCTTTCATCCCTTATGGGTGATTTACAAATTATATTAGGAGTAATTAATTACATAGGATTTACAAGGTTGATGGCACCTTAATCCTAACAAGGATGGTGTGGATTTGATGGATGCTAGGTGGGTGAGCGTGTCATTAATGACACATTTTGGTGATTTTGGATGAGTGGGGTGGCATGACTCCACACATTTGGTTTTTCAATTTTGCTCAATCCTTAGCTAGGAGTCCTTGGAGAAAACTCAAGAATGATGATTTGGATTTAGTAGGAGAATTGGATGGTGGATTGGATGGTGAAGTGGATAGTGGGGTTGGTAGATAATGATATGAAGGATTTGGATAAGTGAGATAAGGATATGAAGGTGTGGATAAGAGGTGGAGGTGACAGGGAACTCATATTAGAATGGATGTTGGGATATGGATGGGGGATAGAATGGATTTTCCTTTTCAAGGGTAGCGTAAGGATGACCATAAGGTATGCAATTAGTGTAGGAACATATCTTGTGCTATCCAATGCATGGTCATAAGGTACTTGCATGTTTATAGATGGGTGAGGGTAGTTTATGGAAAGCTTACTTGTGATGATTTCATCAAGGTTGTTGATTTCGTCTTGGTCAAAAAGACTATCATCATCATCGGAATTGTAAGATGGATTCATGATTGGGCTTGGATTTGGGATGATGTGATTTTGGATAACTTGATGCTTTTGATTTTCTAAGGTTTGGGACTTAATATTTACTTTCATATCACAATGACCTGAGATTTGGATTTTGGATTAGTAGGGTTGATTGATGGATTGATAAAGGTCAACGATGTATGCCACTTGATCTTGGTTGGATTTGGATTGACTGGGGTTGATATTGATTAGGCCTAGGGCCCTTTTGATGTTTGATTGAGGGATGGGGATGATTTGGCCTGTTTTGACAAAGGCACTTGTGTAGGAACAAAGGTGCTTGAGTTTTATAGATGTGCCTATCTACAAAGGCACTTTTGTAGATATAAATGAGCTCAAGTAAGAACTAAGGCACTTGTCTAGGAAAAAGGTGCTTTTGTAGATACAGAGGCACTCAAGTAAGAACTAAGGTGCTTGTCTAGGACAAAGGCACATGTTTGGAAACACAGGCACTTGTTTAGGGACATAGGTAGTTGTTTATGCAAATAGGGCCTAAACTTTGATGTTAGGGCTTGGATTTGATGGGTTTTGATGGATTTGATGAGGATTGATTATGGATTAGGTCTAGGATTCTTGGGTGATGGTTTGATGATGATTTGGAGGAAAAAGATTAGGTTTAGATGAAATTAGATGGGATTGAAAGAGGTTGAGTCCTTAACCAATTTTTGATTTTCAATGGATAATTTTTTTATTAAGGATTGGCATTGGATGTTTATTAGGGATGGATAGATGGATAATGGATGATTGATTTGCATAAGGGATAATTGGATTATATTAGGATTTGGGGTAAAATGGGATTAGATGGATAAGGGGATTAGATTAGAATGATGGTAGTGGATGAGATGATTAGGGAGAATGGATTTGATTGGGATAAGGATAGAATGATTAGGATTAGGGGATTAATAATGGATGAGATGATTATGATAATGGGATTGGATTAGGATGGAGATGAGATGATTAGGATTAGGGATAGATAATGGATACGATTTGATTAGGTTTAGGATGGATGATGAAATTAGATTAGAATAATGGATTAGGATTAGGATGGAGATGAGATTATTAAGATAATGGATTAAGGATGGTGATAGATTAGATTAAGCTTAATGATAGGATTAATTAGGATAATGGATTAAGGATGATGATAGACTAGATTAAGCTTAATGATAGGATAAATTAAGATAATGATGGTGATTAGGAAGTGGATCAGGTGGATAAGATGAATTAGTATTAGGACCTTGATTATATTTGGCAAGTTGATTTAGATTAGGGTCTAATGATAATGGATTAGGGGTTGGATTAGGATAGTTCAGGATGATTAGGAGGAATTTGGATTGGGATGAGTAAGATAAGGTGGATAATTTGTATTTGGATGAAGTGGATGATTGGAAGAATGACTAGGGATGGCTTGACCTTAGGCAATTGCAAACAATAAATTTCACACATAACATGCAAAAGTTACAAAGGATTTGGATTTGATATTAGAAACTTATTACTAGGGAGGCCATAGATTCACAAAATGATGGCAGTTCCTTCAACCTTATTTTAGGAAGTTTGGGTTTTACATCTTGGAAAAAACTACATCACGAAAGGAGACCTTGAACCATTTAGCATGGTCAAAAATAATGTAACCATAAAGAATATAGGCATTCCCATTGATTATGAGTTATCTACAAACAAAATCACCATACTTGATTTGACTCCTTAGTCTATATGTCTAAAAAAGAAAGAGAAGCCAATCGAAACAATCAATAATGTAGAAATAAGAACATTTGAGAGGGGGGAATCATCGAAACAAGGATAAGTTGTTCCAAAAGAAACAATAGCTAATATCATGGAGCTATTGGAAAGATATGCTCCTATATAGTTTCCCATAGATGTTTGCATCATCAATGTGTTTTCTGACACAGAGGAAGAGAAAACTAGTCAACCTACCATGACAAAGCAAAGTGTAAGAAAAATTCCTCTTATGACAAAATGGCCTAGACATAAAAATTAGTTTCAAACTAGAACGATTGATCTAAAAGAGATAGATCCAGGTGCTTTTACTATCATTAAAGAAGAATAATCAAATATTTATACTCCTTTGACGCCACTGGGGTAAACCTCATCAAGTGAATCTTACACACCTCTAACCTCAATAGCAAGTGATCCTTATGTACCACTTTCATTTTCTGAA
Source organism: Cunninghamia lanceolata (assembly GCA_027924645.1). Lineage (NCBI taxonomy): Eukaryota > Viridiplantae > Streptophyta > Pinopsida > Cupressales > Cupressaceae > Cunninghamia > Cunninghamia lanceolata. Next base: position 4,683,031 of record BSBN01000435.1, on the reverse strand, counting down.
GGAAGTCATACACCTTAGAAACCCCTAACAAAGGTAGACTTTGCAAATCTTGAATATACTTGTCTAGTTGACAAGTATATGAATAATATTGAAGCCTCATCTAGAGCTTTCATAGCTCTTAATTCCCGTGAATCTTATCCTGCTTAAACTTTGATACAATCAAGCAATACATGGGAAGCCACACAGGTCCAAATTAACATAATCAAAATATTTCCTGATGAAGACACTTGATCAATGAAGAAGAGTTTCAAAAAGAAAGAAGGTTACAAATAACTATTGGGATAGAAGACCCTACCATTCTTGATTTACTAGAAAAATACATAGGGTATTCCATGGACCTTTGACCAGAACCAAAGAGGAAAACAAGTATAAGTTTTGTTCCCCTACAAGATCAAAGGGAGCCTCAAACTCCCTTCAAATTAATTTAATTCTTACAAAGTATCCAAGAATGAACTGAGGTCAAGGTCTATATACAAGATGAGTTTAAAATTTACTCATGGAATTATTGAACTGTGATGAGGTCTTGTATTGGACCCCTTCTCACCAACAAGCATAGAGTCCTTAGTCCATAACACCTTACCCCAAGTTACTACAAAAATACCACTGGAATAGGAAAGCCCAATAGGACCTTACAGAGTAGGAGAGATAGTCCTTAGAAAAGGTAGCACTAAAAATAATAAGCATAGAAGTAAAAGGAAATTTCAAGAACACTGGAAAGGTTTGTATATGATTAAGGAAGATGTTGGAAACAACTCTTACCTTTTGTGCACAATAGAGGATGAAGAATTTAGTGAAATGGTTAATGGCTTTCATTTGAAGAAATATTATATCTAAAAAAATCCAATAAAAATCATAAAAGCAAAAAAATATCAAAATACAAAAAAAATTACAAAATCCAAAAAAAAGAAGAAAAATATGCACTTTTCATTATGTTCCCCAAGCATTTGTTAGTGATATGCTCTTGTTTGATTTTTGTCTTAGTAAGGAGTTTAAGGTTGCCTAGGTATAGGTAGACCCTCTAAGCCTTTGAGATTCCCTAAAATCATCTTCACCATTTGTCATTCTCCTTTACATTATCAACAAATTCAAAATAAGGTCAAGCTCTTGGCTTTATACCAATCTCAGTCTTAAAAAATCATGATGTCAATTCTAAGTGAAGTAAGTATTCAAATCTACAGTACTTGATAGAAGCTTGCAAGTAGACCTTCCCTAATCCTACTTATCAAAAGGGAAGTCCAACTAGATAGTGAAAGCTCTTGGTGGCACCCAGGCCCTTATCTTTCCTAACCAAAAATGTTAGGGGGATCAAAACTTCACAAACCAATAAAAAAATAAGAGTGTAAAAAAAGAGAGATCATAAAAAGTTAAAATAAAAAAAGAGTACAAAAAATGAGAGAATCAAGAAAAGATACTACAAAATATTTTTTTTTAAAAGGAAAAAATGAAAAGAGAGGATTGTTAATGTTTGTACTCTCAAGTGGAGATAAGTATATGCTCAACTATATGAGGGTAGCATCTATCAGAGAAAATAGAAAAGAGAGGTACAAAGCACACACATGTACTAGCTAGGTAAATCCAATATTCTATCTATCTTTAGGGCCGTCTTTTGCTCTAGAGACTTTCCTTTACCCTGGGTCTATCTTGTCCATCCCTAATCTAAGTCTAGAAGGTACTAATAAAATTTGTTACTTGTTTAAGTTGAAAATGGGTCAAAGTGTTTTGTCTAGATAAGGATCGGTACTTAGCCTGTTGCAAATCTAAGTTTAGAAATTATTCCATCTCCCTCCCATTCCCACTTGATTCCTTAATAAAATCCCATCCCAAAGTTTAAGAGGTCTTCCTATACTAGGTCAACTTGCAATCCCCTAGGTCAAAAATTCTACTAAAGAGTAGTCATAGTGTTTGTTCCATCTACATACATATTATCCAAAAAAACTTAAAGAAATAACTCATGTCATAACTCATGGCGTGTTTAGAAGTAGAAAGTAGAAATATGTGTTACATTTGCATCCAAATGTGTTTTGCATTCATACATTTTATATTGCATCTTATTCATTTCAAAAAGACAAAAACATAGCATAATCAATGTGTTATCATCAATATGTGAATCATAGAGCAAAAATAATAAAAAATTCTAGTCTATCCATGTGTACAAGAGATAAACAAAGTAAGATGTCAACTAAGATCATATACAGAACTTAATCAATTGAAGTCATCATATATAATGCATATCAATGTCTAAGTATATGTTGCTCCACCAACAAAGTTCAAAAGACTAAACATAGTGCACTCAAGCATGCAAACCTCCCCATACATGGGAGCAAGTCAAAACTTAGTAATAAGCTAGGTCTCTCTAAGACCTCAACAATGACTCTAACCAATGGAACCTTTAGAGCTCCTACTCTAAAGTCTCCTCTGACTATCCACTACATTTGAAGCTTTGTGAGTCCTATGGGAATGAGAAGGGACCCGGCCAGGAACTCATGAATGAGATAAACGCACTGTTTGAGTCTGTGAACATTGCCTGTGAACCCCTAAATGAGGCATCTCCTAAAGCAAGGCATTCTCAACCTATAATGCACTCATCCTAGCGAGCTCTTAGAAGTAATCTTGTAACCCACATGATAAGTAGGAGCCATGATGTATGTGTGATGACCCTCTAAATGTTAGGATTAAGGTGCCATCAACCTTGTAAATCCTATGTAATTAATTACTCCTAATATGGTTTGTAAATCACGCATAAGGGATGAAAGGTTTCACCAACAATGATCTTGTTTCAGCTGCATGTTTATATCTGGTCCCTGACACTAATTCATCTGCGATGGGGGGTCATAGGGGGGTTTCCCCCTATGAGGGGTTTATGGGGATCATCCCCCTAGTGGGGGGTCTGGGGGCCACGTGTCTTGGCAGGGGCTCGGGGACAGCACCCTTGGAGCCAAATTTTATCATTGTAAATCTAAACCATTCGTCATTAGGTCATAGATCTAACGATCAATATTATGTTAGTTTTCTTGCCCTAGAAGGAAAACCCCTTTTATAAGGATATTTGTACTACATTTTTAGTAGAGTTGAGAGTAACAGGCACCATTGGATTGAAGACTGAAGAGAAGAGGAAGTGCATGTATTGTAATCTCGTATTTGAAGATAATACAACTTGGAGCCTCTTTTCTTGGTGGAGTTTTTTGTTTGAAATGGTTTTCTCCATGTTACATACTATGTTATGTGTTCAGTTCTTAATGCGTGTTATTTATGTGTTGTGGTTTTATTTATGTTGTAATCTCCATTGATTCTACATTATTTAGAGGACATTAATAAGGTTTGAATCAAATTTTTGTTGTGTGCTTTGCACTTTCATTTCTAACACTAAAGAGGGCATGTGATCATCAATAAGAAGAACCCCTCTAGACTACCTAGTGAAAGAGACCAATACATCTGATGAAGCATTACAAAAAAGATCCCTCCATCCATCAGTAGTACATGTAAGAGAATAATAGAGAAAAGAGAGTGTTAATTTAAAGAGTTAAGTCCAAACCATTTTGAAGGAAGAAAGTACAACAAAGAAAGGAGTATGTTAGTGTGGTACTCATGAGGATCACCTAGCTACCATGAGGGATCACCAAGTCTCATATCCTCATATGCCAACATTGATAAAAGAGTATATCCATGTCTAGGTGGGACTACTACTAGAACTACCTCCTCATCTCCTACAAATGCTTGTCCATGTCTAGGTGGGACCTCTACTAGAACTACCTCCTCATCTTTAGGAATCTCCTCATCTCCTCTAGATGCCACCTCACCACAGTCCTCCTCAATTGTAGTCCTTGTCTGTGGAATCATTGATCTCCTCCTCAACTGCAACAAGTCTCTAAGATCAATGCACCCTCCTCCATCTGTAGCTAACCTCATGAACTAATCTCATGATTGGGACCCCAAAACCTAAAGAAGCACCCTATGTTTAGCATCAAACGTCTCTTGCATAGATCTATAACAAGTAGCTACTAAGGGCAAGTCCTCTGGGAAGTCCTCTCCTAAATAATGGAGTACTCCTATGATATGGTAAGCCTCAACCAAGACATTTCTATCAGTCAAATGGCTCACCTCTTGATAGTAATCTCAAACTATCATATCACCTAGCCATAATCCCTCCATATTAGTATAGGGGTCAAGTATGAAATCTACATCTGTAAGTGTAGCCATAGTTCATGTAGAGGCATCTAAATGACCATGTCATCCCCACTGCATAGCTCTTGGTAACCTAGGATCTGAAGGGGGCATGTCTCTCTGAAATGGTACAATATGCTTAAGAATCCAAGTCATGATAAGTGAAGGGAAGCTGAAAGAAAGTGCCCCTCATCATGAAATTTGGTAAAAATATTAGTAAACTAAGGCAATAATATAAATCCCTGAGTGAAAATTGTCCCTCACTCGAGTTGTTGAATGATTGGTACCCAATACCACCTAAATTTAGGAGCCTCCTTGTCCCCTAAAAATTGAGAGATAATCATCCCAATGAAAACCTTCCACAGGGGTGAAATAGCAAGACTAGGAACCAAAGTAGGCTGAACCCTGAGATGATCCCCAAGATGATTAACTCTCGTGACAATAGCCCAAGACAATCTCTCTTTCTTAGATTCACTCTCAGGGAGTGCAAGTCACTTGCCTCTAACAAGAACTCTTAGGATATGATAGAAGTCATATAGAGTGATCCTCCACTCTCTATAAACCTAAGGAAAACACAATGTGTTTTGATCAAGATCCCAATAAGTCAAGATGTCACATAATATATGGGATGAGCCTAGGTGTATAATAGGAATCTAAGATACTCTATCTAACCCATCTTCTAGAAGATAGAACGATCTCTAGCTGATAGTGTCCCAAGGGCCTCCATTGAACTACTCATGAGTAGTATTCCATTGAATGTGCATATCCAACCAAATGTAAAGAACAATACATTAGATCGTCGAAAACTTAGAAAATCACAAAAAATCATAAAATGTTCAAAATCCTATTAATCAAATACTTTCTAGAAAATTACAATAAAAGGAGTAGTTAGTGTTGAAAAATAGAGACAATTAAGTATCGAAAGCATCAGATTACCTTAGTTTCCACTTGGAAAGCTTCTAGTTGGGTTGCCCCTTTTACCAAGGCTAATCTCTAGGGTAACCCAAGACGGCAGGGTAGATCTCCAAGGGCAACCTACCCTACTAAAAGAGGTGACTTACCTTGCTAAAAGGGGAAACCCTACCCCATGCCCTAGCATACCCCAGAAGGTCCAAAAAATTGGGGAAATGACTAAAATTGAGCAAACAAAAACTCACAAAATGACAATAACTAAAACCTCTAGACATATGTAACAATGAAAAATGAAAATGATGAACTCTTTCAAACAAAATCAACAAAAGAAGATCTAGGGTTTCAAGAGAGGGTTTTCTCATTTCTTGCACATAATGATCAATAGGATGGAGGTTAGAAGCCATGTTATCAATCTCTTCATCGATCACTTTCTTTCAACTGTTCACTTGCACAATTTCATTCTCATTTTCTCTCTTCCTCTAGATTTCCCTCTTTTTTCTCCTCATATCTCATAGTTTTTATTAATGTACTTTGTTTGTTTAGATTAGCTTTTATAGTGCTTTCCATGTCCTCATTTTATGTGTATTCATCCTTATAGGTTTTCATGATGAGGCAAGGCGACTCAGATACACTCAAAAATCATGCATCAATGGTACATTTTCTCATTCTCATTTTAGTTCTTATTTCAAAATATATCATAAAGTTGAATTAATACTTGTTATTTTAGGTGCAAATAGGAGACAACGACAACAAGTAAATTCAAGTTCAAGAACAATACCTACCTTTCATGTCGACTACTATCCCTGAGGGGCAAATATGTAAGTATGAAAAAGATGCACAAGCCTACATGGTAGTCCAATGATGAGCTATAGTCCTAATCATTTACATGTAAGTATGAAATATATAGACCTATCAATACCTTCTCTCTTCATGACACATTTTTTATTGTTTTTCTCTTTGTTTGTGCCTCCCTAACCTACAAGCTAACCTTGTAAGGTCTTGCATGCTTTCTTGTTGGCCACCTAGCCCATGTTTGACAAATCACTCCTATCACTTGCCAACCCTAATGATATGACCAATCCACATCCCAAGAGGGGAAATTCATATTCCATAAGAGATTCTTCATCATTATTTCTTCTATTACCATTCAATTGACCTACCAAAGCCCTTTTTACCTTCATTTTTCTTGTCCAAACCTTTATGTCTATGTTGCCACTATTGACTTCATGGTCTCCCTAGGTGACCTTATAGCTAAAATGTGGTCTCTAGGGGTGACCTGCCCTACTAGAAGGGTTTTCCCACTTTCCTTATGTGTTTTTCCTTGTTTCAAAACTTTGAAACCATTTTCAACCTTCCAAGACCACTTTTCCACCTTCAAACCATCGGTTCAAACCACTATGTCTGAGTCACCCCTATTGTCTTTATGGTCTCCTTGGGAAACCCCATAACTTAACCTAAGTTTCCATGGGTGACCTTCCTTACTAAAAGGGGTGACCCACTTAATGAAAGGGGCGACCCTATGATCTTTTCCATGGGTGTTTTCTTCCAATTTTAGCCTAGGGTGATCCCACAATACTGAGTCCCAAACTTGGGACATCCTGATTTTTGTCTGAAATCACATATTTTTTAGAAAAATTAATGGTTTAAGCCTTGAGGTGTTCCTTCTAAATGGTTTTAATTGAAGGGGGTTAGATCAAACCCCCTTGGAAAGAACCCCCCTCGTCTTAAATCAAAACCTTGATGGAATCTCCTTCGTACCTATAAAAACGCTGACAAAAACTAATTTTGCTTCACCTTTTGGGGGATCAAATGAAGTCATTTAGAGATTATATTTTGTAAGTATGTATCCCTTAGTATAAGCTTTCCAAAAAGTTTGATTTTGAATATATTTCATTTGATTATTATATTTCATTTGATTATTATATTTATTTTATATTTTCTAGTGAACATAGGCTTTTCACCAAACATCAAGGTCTCTATTCCACACACGTGGAAAATAAAAAATAGAGAAAAAATTATGAAACATATATGCACACTAGATATTGATATCCTTGTTTAAAAAAAAAACAATTTAATTTGGATACATACAGAAAAAAGTATGTTGTATGGTATAAGCCTATGTCTAAATTATAATTAATCTCACTTCAAAAATTAATAAAAAAATATATGTAACAAAAAATTATGAAAAAATATCTGCCCACTAGATATTTGTGTTACAAATCTATGTTTAAAATTTTATAATTTGATCCTTTCTATAAAAAGTTATGATGTATGGTATAAATGTCACTTTTTAAAAATGTTGTATTTTAAAAAATAAATTATTATTTAAGTTACGTAAAAAAATTCATAAATTATTTCTTAATATTATTTTTAAAATGCATTTAGAATCTACACACAAAATCTCAAAAATCACTAGTTCATATCATCTTCAAATTCTTAACAATTTAGTTGCTATAGGTGTCAGAAAGAGAAATTTTGGTTAAAAATGTTGATTTCAATGTCCTACTTTGGCCAAAAAGTGGGACACAATATTGTGGGATCACCCCCCAATATGGCTCTTTTTTTAGCTCTTGATGGTGAGCTCCTTCATGCACAAGTAATTTTCCACTCCCCCTAACTATTTTAGACTCTCAATCAATCTATTCTTATCTCTCAATCAGTCTTTTGTTATCTCCATTTATTCTTCTACGATCTAATCTCCAACCATTGTTCTCTTCCGATTAGAGCTAGATCACTCCTCAATCAATTCTTTTAACTCCCCAATCACTACCACCTTTGGTGTGGATTTCCAACCAATAATACCCCCTTCTTTATGTTAGAAGTGAAGGTGAACAACTATAGAATGTAAATCTGATTTAAACTCTTATAAATCTAGTGCAGAACCAAATGGAGATTATATAAATCAAATCAGTGATACAAAGAAATAAAGGAACAGAAAAATTGAACATATAACACAATGTTTACGTGGAGAAATCCTTTTGGGAAAAACTCCACACAAGAAGAGATGCACTAGTCTATATTAACTTCAATAGAGTTTACAATACATCACTAACAACCTCTTCTTCAATCTTCAATCCAACAACACCTATTTTTTCAGTCTCGACTCTCTACCACACCCTAGTTGTAATACAATGCCCTCATTAAAAGAGTGTTTTCATCTAAGGAAAAAAACCCTAACATAAATTCTACCATCAAATCTATGATCTAATGATGAATGGTCTAGATTGACTACGAAATTACAATATTTTACAAGGTATTTTTCTATTAAAAAATTCCTTCAGGGGCACTACCCCCAAACCCCTGATGGGGGGGTGACATCACCCGCCTGGACCCCCCATCAAGTACTAGGATCCAAATACAGCTAAAACAATACCTCTTCTTAGTGAATACATATTCCCTTATGGAAATTTAAAAACAACATTAGGAGTAATTAATTACATAGGATTTACAAGGTTGATGGCACCTTAATCCTAACACTCTATGCATTTGGGGAGGCAAATTCATTATTGCATTCTTGCTTTTTGCTTTGAAAATAGTTGTCTCCATAGCACTTTTATGCTCATTATAGGACCTCGTGTGCCTTTTTCTTTTATTCATAGCTTCATAGCTTAATCCATTTACTTCTCAATAGCATCCATTCACTTCTCAATAGCATTCATAGCTTCCAAGCTTATAGTTATTTTCTTTTATCTTTATTTTGTCCCTATTGCCAAGAGGAGGACCCCACTACTGCAGAGGAAGGAACAGTTACCCAAAGGAATTTTGAGGACTCATGCTAGGCATTGCCACCTAATCATATAGGTTCTTCAAATTTTTATTAGTAAGTAGATCAAACTTTGCTCTTGGGAAAGCAACACATTGCTTGCTTTTCTTTTGATAGGAAATTTATTTTACTTTCTTAGAGTAATTTTTGCATTTCAAGTGCTTAGATTAGTTTTAGTTAATTTCTTAGATTAAATTCACTTCATTGTATTTATATTATTTACAAATTTCAATTTCATTAGATTACAAATTGAAGATCAACCCATAAAAACATAGTTTAGTTTGCATAAGAAAGTCATAATATAGTTTTGCATTCATTTTCCCTTTCTAGATAATTACATATCTTCAAACTTAGAGAAAAAAACCAAAAATTGTTTTGCATTCATCAAAAGATTAAAAAAATTATAAAACACAAAAAATAAAAATAAAAGATCAAGTCAGACCCTCAATTCTCTCACTAGGTCAATATCTTCAATATTCGACAAAATCAACAAACATTTCCCCCTCTTGTCTAGCATTCGATGTGCCTAGGCATTAGGGAATATTGGATAAAATTTGTCCTAGATGAGATTAGGGAGAACTTCCCGCAACCAATTTGAATCCAACAAGACATAGAATAGATAAGAGAAGTTGAAGAACACTGACAATGAATCATCGATCAACAAGAACTCATACAATAATGCATCCAAAATAAGGAAAGGAGGTTAGAATTCCTTTGCATCTTGAACAAGAAAAATAGTATTCACTCTAGACTTAGAACAAGTGACCCTTTGGGTCATATCATTTTCACAAAAAACAACAATAATTGAATGCTTCCATCAAAACATTCATTGAACATATAGAAACATACATCACATGAATAACCCAACAACAATTTGCGACGTTCTTCTCCCTTCTGAATAAAACAACCCCTGGTTATACCTCCACTCAACTAGCTCTTGCCACAAGAGTAGGAGTGACTAGGAGGTCACCCATGGCAAGGATATGGTTCATGTGTCACATTGTGTCTGAGTCCATTGACTATTCTAATTGGATCTCAAACATTGTCCTTATAAGCAAGAAGCCCAAAGGAATCCACGTGTGCATAGATCTTAGAGACCTTAATAAAGCATGTGTGAAGGATGATTTTTCATTGACAAATATTAACATGATAGTTGACCTCATTGTAGGATATGAAATGTTGTAACTCATGGTGTAACGTTGTAAAATGTGTACACTACCATTTTACACCTAGTTTGGCACCCAGGTGGGCCTAAATTGTTTACACTTGTTAATTAGGATCTATTATAGCACCTTTTTGAGCATTAAGCGTGTAATTCTTGATCCTGATGCAAAAAAAATGAAAAATTGACTATAAGGTGGGGCTAATGGAACTTTTAAGTGCCTTATCCTGGGAGTTTGGGGCTAAGGGACCAGGGCACCCAAGAGCCCTTGTCACATCTTTAGCCCTGGCCTAATTAGTGGGTTGTCAGCTTGGGACATCTTAAATGATTCCTAATGCTGGCCTCATTTGGTTTAATTCTCCAAAAATCAATGAGATTGCATATAAAAGCAAGTTAAGTCATTTATTTGAACATCTCTCTCTAATCTCTAATTTCTTGAAGGATTCTTCTTCTCTCTCATGCTCTCTACTCTTCTCTAAAGCTCTCTATTGTGGATTATTATTGCGACACTAGCATATTGTAGGTCTTGTGAAGATATTTCTACTTCTTTGGGCTACACCAACTTCTTGAGTCAAGTTATGGTGCCACATCAAGCATTCTAGGGTTTCCATGCTCATGGTGACTTCTTTCCTTCATGCTTTGTTCTAGCATTTCATTCTACTTTAGATTTTTCTTTGCCCTCCTAGGGCACGTGCTCTTTATCTATCATATTTTCTATTTTGGAGGTCAAAACACCATTCACAGAGCTTGACTAAGGAAACTAAATAGAACCCAACCACTTTCCTTCTTGCATGTGTGCAGGTCAGATCCGGAGGAATTGGCCAAAGACAAGTTGTAGAGAACAAAAACACAGGAAGGCAAAGACATTGGAGTTATCAATTTCTTTGAACCCTAATCAAGGTCTAGGGCACCCAAGCACCCTTGTCTTGGGTATTTCTACCCCCAGATTCAGGTTCTAACTTGATCCCTAATCTCTGTTGTTCATTTGGTTTCTAGGTTTCCACTTTTGATAGTCTATTATGCTCCAATCTTTGTCAATTAGGGTCTCTTGTCTTTCCTTAGTTTGATTGGTTGGATTTGGGTTGATATCCTCTGATACAACAAAAGGGAAGAACCCCTATAGTTTGGCTCTCCTTCTTTGGGTAGAAGTCAAGCTCAGTTTGTGTCCTAATGTTGGGTAGAAGAGGGTTTGACCTAGTTTGATCTATTGATCTAGTCTCTCTTTTCTACTTTACACATGGATGGATATTAAATTCAAATCACACTTAAGGATCAACACAAAACAACTTTCATCACTCCTTGGGTGACATTTTGTTATCAAGTCATGTCTTTTAGCTTGAGGAATGCTGGGGAAACCTATCAAAGATCCATGATAGTAATCTTTCATAACATGTTTCATGATATTGTGGAGGACTATGTAGATGATTTATAGCATCCTAAAGTTCTAGAACACATTTTTCAAAGATAAGGGAATAAAAAGTATGCCTCAATCCTAAGAAGTGTGTATTTGGTGTCACGTCAGCCAAGCTATTAGGTTTCATCATTAACAAAAGAAGTATTGAAGTGGATCCTATAAAGATAAAAGAAATTACACAAATGCCTCCACAACAAAATCTCAAAGAGCTCCATAGTCTACAAGGAAAGCTTCAGGCTATACATAGATTCATTGCATAGCTTGTTGATAATGCCAACCATTCTCACATATACTAAAGAAGAATATAGATTATCGCTGGGGTGAGTCATGTCAACACACTTTTAATTAATTAAAATAATATCTCCCCAATCCACCAATTCTTACAACACAAATCCCAAATAAGCCATTGATTCTTTACATTTCATCTTACACAATTTGCTTTGGGAGCCCTTCTAACACAACAAGATGATCATGGAAGAGAAAGGGCAATTTATTATATGAGTAGAACCTTCATTGGATATGAATCTAACTATACACCTATGGAGAAGGAATTTTTGGTTGTGGTCTTTGCTTCACAAAAATTAAGACATTACATGCTCAATCATCAAACTAAACTTATTGTCAAAATTGACCCTCTCAAGTATATCTTATCAAAACCATCTCTAACAAGTCAAATGGCAAGTGGGTTATGTTACTTAGAGAGTTTGATATTGATTATGTTGATAAAAAGGTAACTAAGGGAAATGTAGTAGCAAATCAGTTAGCAAAAGCACCATTGGCAGATATCCAACCATTAAATCTCAACTTTCTAGATGAATTCATTTTAGCCCTTCAAGAGTCACTTGAGTGGAAGCTCTATTTTAATGGTTCCTTCACTAGCCATGCCTTGAGGGAAAGAATCTTATTCCTCACACCATAGGGTGACCTATACCAAAAACATTCAAAATTGGATTTCTCTGCACCAATAATATGCTGAGTATGAAGCATTAATTTTAGGTCTCAAGATTATAATCTAATGGAACATCCAACACTTGTCAGTTTTTGGTAATTCTTAGATAGTCATCAAATAGGTCAATGATGAATATCAAACCAAGTATGACAAACTCATCCCTTACAATAGAATGGTTGAAAGCTTCAAGCCAATATTTTACTCACATTCAATTTGAACAAGTATCTCATCTAAATAATAAGGCAACTGACGTAATGGAGACTATTGGTTCTCTCCTTAGCATGTCTATATACACTCCAAAATATTAGTTCTTAGTTGAGTAACTTATGATCCTAGAATATGATGTCCCTGAATTAGAAATGATATGCAAAATTGTTGGTCCCAACTCCCAATGATAGCACGACATTTACACCTACCTCCAAACTCAAACCCTCCCATCAAACCTTTCATCCACTCAATGCAAATACTTTATCTAATGAACATAATATTTCACTCTCCTTAGTGACACACTTTATCATAGGGTTCATGATGGCACCTTGTTACAATGTTTAGAGTAATGGGAAGTAAACTTATCTATCAAAGGGGTTCATGATGGCATCTATGGAGCACACACTAGTGGCATGGTCCTAGCAAAAAAAATGTTGAGAATAGGATATTATTGGCCCACCATGGAACATGAGGGTTAAAGCACAAAGTTGAGTATACATTTTGCGAAAGTCTCATGTGGATAAAAAATGCTGCTTGGAATGGGAGCCCAAGTTGAAATAGGTGCTAGTTATGAAACGGGTTCCTGTTTATGAACAGGCACCCGAATTGTTGTTATATGTAGCCTAATCAGACTTAGAGGTTAAATTTACCCCACTTTTATCGGTGCAATTTTCCCCCAAATTATTTAATGGGGTCAAGGGGCAGCGCCCCCAAAACATCCAACAATTTTTTATTATTTTATTAAGGTGTTGAGAGTTATTTTTTCTATTGGTCGACATAAAAAAAACCTATTTTTGTAACTGACATAAGGCTTGAGAAAAGAGGCTAAGGGTTATGGTTTTCATTCATATTGTATTGTATCATTTTGCAGTGGTATTGAGTTGCAAGGATTACTGGTTGTAATCGGTTTGATTTACTAGATAATAATATTAGACTCTCTATTGGTCGATGTAGCCCAGGTTTGGGTGAACTAAGTTAAAACTTGTCTCTCGCTATTATTATTTCTGTGTATTATTCATTCCTCTGTTTAATCTTTATTTGCATTTAATTGATATCTTCTTTCGGCTAACCCTAACAAGTGGTATCATAGCATATTGTGTTTGATTATCATCTATAGGAAGGTCTCACAGTTGAGTGGGAGCAATGGTGGATGAGGGTAAATTGAAGGTAGACAAATTCAATGGGTAGAACTTTCAATTATAGAAGAAGTAGATGGAGGAATAGCCAAGAAACTAACAACAATGATTGATGAGGATTGGAATCTTCTAGACAAAAAGGCACTGGGAACCATTCGATTGTGCCTGGCACCATTTGTGGCATTCAATATAACAGAAGTGATGAAAACAAGTGAACTGATGAAAACTTTGGCTAAATTGTATGAAAAACCCTTAGTCTCAAATAAGATATTTCTCATGAAGTGTTTATTTAATCTGAAAATGATTGAAGGTGGATCTGTGACAGATCATGTAAATGAGTTTAATACGATTACCAGTCAGTTAACTTCTATAAAAGTGAAATTTGATGAAGAGGTGAGGGCTCTCTTGATATTATGTTCTTTGCCAGAAAGTTGGAATAGCTTGGTAATAGCTGTAAGTAACTCTGTCTCTGGTTCAAATACTTTGAAATTTGATGATGTTGTTTGTGTTATCCTTAGTAAGGAAATGCGACAGATAAGCTCAAGAGGGTCCACATCAGGTAGTGTTTTGAATGCAGAAAGCAGGGGCAGATCAAAAGAGAGAGGAAAAGGTTCTGGAGTTCATGGGAAGTCACAAGGAAAATCAAAGGACAAGAGATCCCAATCTAGAGGATAGAAGGATTGTTGGTACTATGGGAAACCAGGTCATCTAAAGAAAGATTGTTGGTCTCGGAAGAATAAAGGAGACCAACAAGAAGGCAATAAGGAGGCAAATGTGGTAAGTAATAAATCTGAAGATGATGCTTTGATTCTTTCCCTAGATAATGCTGATGATTCATGGGTTTTAGATTCAGGGGCCTCATTTCATGCTACGCCCCATAGAAGTTATTTTCTTGATTATGTCCAAGGGGATTTTGGGCTGGTTTATTTGGAAGATAACAAACCCTGTCAGATTGTTGGAAAGGGAAGAATCAAGATTAAGTTCCAGAATGGGAATCATTGGCTACTACAAGAGGTAAGGCATGTTACAAGGCTGAGTGGGAATTTAATTTTAGCAAGGCAGCTAGCTAATAAATGTTGCATTGTTACATTTACTGATAAAAATTGGAAAGTTTGAAGAGGTGCCTTAATAGTAGCAAAAGGTGTGAAAGTAGGCACCTTATATCTTTGTACAGATCATGTTGTTCCTTCTACTTTAGCTGTTGTAGAGAAAAAATAAATAGGTTCAAGAACAGTTGCTGCAAGTTCATAGGAAGAGACTGAAATAGTTGCTACAGGTTCTGAGACAACATTATGGCATAACAGACTTGGGCATATGAGTGAAAAAGGTATGAAGGTACTTCATTCTAAGAAAGTTTTACTAGGTCTGAAATGTATTAATATGGATTTTTGTGAAAGTTGTGTGTATGGAAAACAAAAGAGAGTCAGTTTTCTCAAGGATGGGAAGCAAAAGAAAGATGAAAAGTTGGAGCTGTGCATACAGATGTATGGGGACTAGCCCAGGTGTCTTCTCTCGGTGGCTCTCAGTATTATGTTACATTCATAGATGATGCAACTAGGAAGGTTTGGATTTATTTCCTTAGGCAGAAATCTGATGTATTTAAAAAATTTAAGAAATGGAGAAGCTTGGTTGAGAATGAGACAGGTAAAAGATTAAAATGTCTCAGATTTGATAATGGTGGTGAGTATTGCAGCAAATAATTTAAGGATTATTGTTCCTTTAATGGAATTCGTAGGTAGAAAATAGTTCTAGGGACTCCACAGGAAAATGGAGTGGCTGACTGAATGAATAGGACAATAATGGAGCGTGCAAGGACCATGAGATTGCATGTTGGTCTACCTTTAAACATGTGAGCAGAGGCTATCAACAGTGTTGTATATTTAATTAACAGAGGTCCTTCAGTTCCTTTGGGTTATGGTATTTCAGAGGAAGCATGGATAGGTAAGAAGGTGAGTTATTCTTTTCTCAAAACCTTCGGATGTGAAGCATTTGCACATGTAGATTCTAAAAATAGAACCAAATTGGATGCAAAATCAAAAAAATATACCTTTGTTGGATATGGCATTGATGAATTTGGTTATAGGATTTGGGATTTTGAAAATCATAAAATTGTGAGAAGCAGGGATGTATTCAATGAGAAGGTGTTGTATAAAGATTAGTTGTAGCAACATGAGAAGAAAGAAAAGGATTATGTGGTGCTAGATGATGCTCCAGATAATGATGTTCTAGTGGTTCCTCATGCTCCACAACAGCAACAAGAAATACCACAAACTCTAGTGAATGTTAGACCATCAACAAGGCTAAGTAGACCTCCTGAAAGGTTTTCTCCCTCTTTGTATTCTATTTTGTTAATAGATGCTGGTGAACTGGAAGGGTATGATGAAGCTATGCAAGTGGATACAAAGGTTCAGTGGGAGCTTGCAATGAAAGAAGAAATGGACTCCTTGTTGAAAAGTCAGACTTGGGAATTATGTAAGTTGCCTACAAGTAAAAAGGCTTTACCAAAAAAATGGGTTTATAGACTGAAAGAGGAAGATGGAGGTAAGAAAAGATTTAAAGCTAGGTTAGTTGTAAAAGGATTTGCACAGAAAAAAGGCATTGATTTTGATGAGATTTTATCTTCAGTTGTTAAGATGACTTCTATTTGTACTATTTTAAGTATTGTGGCTGCTGAAGATTTGCATTTGGAATAGCTAGATGTGAAAACTACCTTTCTCCATGGTGATTTGGACGAGATATATGGAACAACCCCAAGGATTTGAGGTCAAAGGTAAGGAGAAATAGGTGTGCAGATTGAAGAAGAGTTTGTATGGCCTGAAACAAGCACCTCAGCAATGGTATTTGAAATTTGATAGTTTTATGGTTGAGCAAGGCTACAGCCGGTGTAATTCTAACCATTGTGTTTATTTTAAGAGGTTGGATAATGACAGCTACATTATTTTATGTTTATATGTTGATGACATGCTTATAGCAGGGTCTAACATGGATCACATAAGAGAGTTAAAACAACAGTTAGCACAATCATTTGCTATGAAGGATTTGGGGCCAGCAAAACAAATCCTTGGTATGAAAATTTGTAGAGATAGGAAGAACAGAAAATTGACTCTATCTCAGGCTAATTATGTTGAAAAGGTGTTGCAGAGATTCCATATTGAGAATGCAAAAGCTATTA
Source organism: Cunninghamia lanceolata (assembly GCA_027924645.1). Classification (NCBI taxonomy): domain Eukaryota; kingdom Viridiplantae; phylum Streptophyta; class Pinopsida; order Cupressales; family Cupressaceae; genus Cunninghamia; species Cunninghamia lanceolata. The sequence goes on along the minus strand of BSBN01000435.1, from coordinate 4,666,155 downwards.
GTACACCTTTGCCTAGTCATTTGAAACTGACTAAGGAGATGTGTCCTAAGACACAAGAGGAGGAAGAAAAAATGTCCAAGGTACCATATGCTTCAACTGTAGGAAGTTTAATGTACACGATGGTATACACGAGACTAGATATTGCACATGTTGTAGGAGTTGTAAGCAGGTATATGAGTCATCCAGGATTGGAGCATTGGAATGCGGTAAAATAGATTTTTAGATATTTGAGAGGTACATCCAATAAACACTTATGTTTTGGGGGCTCTAATACTGATTTAGCAAGATATGTAGACTCATATTTGGCAGGGGATATTGATACCAAGCGGAGTACTATAGGTTATGTTTTTACTATAGGTGGGACAATGGTGAGTTAGATCTCTAGGTTGCAAAAGGTGGTTGGTTTATCCACCACAAAGGCAGAGTATGTATCTGCAATAGAGGCAAGCAAGGAGATGATACAACTGCAATCTTTCATGGAAGAATTGGGCAAACAACATGCTAACAATTCTTTGTATACAGACAGTCAGAGTTCCATACATCTTGTAAAGAATTCTACCTTGCATTCAAAGACCAAACACATATAGTTGAGGTATCACTTCATTCGGTCGATGTTGGATGAAGGACAATTATGGCTAGAAAAGATACATACAAATGAAAATCCAACGGATATGTTTACAAAGGTAGTGATAAGGAGAAGCTGAGCTCCTCTTCAGCTTCTGTTGGTCTTCAAGACTGGAAAAAAAAAAAAAGCAGAGTCTAGGGTACTTATTTCCAGTGGGAGCTACAGGGTCAGCAGTGTTATGATCAGTCTCCAAGTGGGAGATGATATGGTGTGGAGTCTGATCAGTCTCTAAGTGGGATATTATTGTTATATGGAGCCTAATTAGACTCGGAGGTTAAATTTACCCCACTTTTATCAGCGTGGTTTCCCCACAAATTATTTAACGGGGTCAAGGGGCAGTACCCTCAAAACCTCCTGAAATCTCCAACAATTTTTTATTATTTTATTAAGGCGTCAAGAGTTATTTTTTCTATTGGCCGACATAAAAAAACCCTATTTTTGTAACCGACATATGGCTTGATAAAAGTAGCTAAGGGTTAGGGTTTTCATTCATATTGTATTGTAGCATTTTGCAGTAGTATTGAGTTGCAAGGATTACTAGTTGTAATCGGTTTGATTTACTGGATAATAATATTGGACTTTTTGTTGGTGGATGTAGCCCAGGTTTGGGTGAACCACATTAAAACTTGTCTCTCACTGTTATTATTTCTGTGTATTTTTCATTCCTCTATTTAATCTTTATTTGCATTTAATTGATATCTTCTACCGGCTAACCCTAACATGAACCTAAAACATGCACCCGTTATGGAACGGGTACCCATTTTTGAAAATTATATTTTTTTAGAAAACAGGCATGTAGCTTCATTTTAATAGCTACAGGCTGCGGAAGACAAGGGAGAATGACGCCAAGAATGGGTACCCATGTTTGCTGACCCAATCTTCCACCTCCAAAATGTCCCTGCCTCAGATTGATTAACGAGTGCCCCAAGTTGGTTTCTCATCCATTTCTACCAATTTTCATTATTTTTTGCTTTGTATTTTGTTGTTTTTGCAATGTTAAACTGTATATATTCAACCTCAAATCGAAAACAAGTGGTAAACCCTAATGTATAAACTATAAACCTTTAATTTAGAAATGATAAACCCTAATTCATAAAGACTAAAATGTAAAACCCTAATTCATAAATGTAAAATGCTAATTCATAAACTAGGGTTTCATAAATAGTAAAACCTAAAACCCTAATTCATAAACTAGGATTTCATAAACAGTAAAACGTAAAACTCTAATTCATAAACACTAAACCCTAATTCATAAACTAAACTGACCTATTCTTTAAAACCTAAATGACTTATTAAACCTAAACCTAAAACCTAGAAACTTCACTTTATTATGTATAAATCTTTAATTTAAACATATGGACATATATATAATATTTATACAAACAGTTATGGCTACATGACAATCCCTCCATGAACTACCTGGTTTGATAGAACTTAGATAGGGTTTTTGTCATATAGGCTCAACAATAAACCTTTAGGAATGATATTTCAAAATCATTTGAAATTGTTTAGGGGGGAGGACTCAGTAGTTGAGCACCCTAACTTCACGCCTCTTAAAATCATACGTGGCAATTTTGAAACACTCCAAAAAATTTATAGTAGCTTACATGGCAAGGCTCCTGCTTATAAGGTTTTAGGGCCACATCATCAAATATGATGCCACATCAACACATGTAATGGCACAATTCTTCCAATTTATGATCCCATTCTTCCATGGTGTGTAGTGAATTGTGTGATGAAATGTGATGCCATAATTAATAGAAAATTGTTAAAACTTTATGAAGATATGCTTACCTCCTTTATTATGCTAAATAAATTCAATCTTTAATCCCTTTTCATCCTTTAGTCCTCATCCATTTAGGAGACTAGATAGTAGATACTATTGTTTACATTCCATGTATCTCTTCCTCCCTAGTCTACTTCCCCAAATTACAAGCAATGATTTGATAGTTTGAGGATAGCATGTCTTTGTCATCTTTATTGTCCATTAGACTTGCCACCTTTGTAATCCTAGACCTAGAAGCATACAATCTAATAGACAAAAGAGTTCTAGTCTTCTCAGGCCAAGGAGCTTCAATCGTCACCAATATGGAAGACATCCTTTGAAAATTGTTTTATGCTCTAATTTATTCTTTGAATGTTCACATAAAGCTAGGTTGGAACCAAGGAATTAGATGGATCTATAAGTTTTTTCATGAGGTAGTGGGAAGGCCTATTCTTCTTGTTGCTCTACTAGATCCAACCTATTAGGCAATTTCCCCATTTCCTCCAATAACTTCTCCCCTTTAATTATTTCTTCTATGGTGAGAGGATTGATAACATTGGCTTTCTCCTCTTTATCCTTTTCATGGGGAGATCCTTTAACTTTTTCCTTTTCAACTCGAGCCTCTTCTTGGTTATCCCTTGGATCAATTGTTCCTTCATGTTGCTCTTACTCCTTAAGCAAGCTAGTTGCTTCACTTTGCTTCTTATCTTTCTTCTCAAACTATTCTTCTAAATCCCTAACAACTTTTTCAATGTTGGAGAGGGAGGGTGGAGAGTTAGGAGGGGAAGAGGGAATAGACCTTGGAAAAGAAGGGGTTAGAGAAGCTAGTTCTATAGTCCCTTCCTTATTAGGTGAAGGCATGGAAATTGTAATGAATAGGCATGGTTGAATAAATTGGAGGTGTAAGAATGGTTCCAAAAGAATAATATTGGATAGGAATAGTAGATGTGTAAGCTTTGGGAATAGAGTCTTTCTAGACTAACATCCTAACCTTAGTGGAGATAGGAATAACTAGAGGAAGAATGGGCTACATGGTTGGATCCTTTTGCATAGGAAGAGAGGATGGGAGTTCAATAGTGGAAGGTTTCTAAGGAGGTGGCTTGGTTGTCCCTCTTGTCTTCTTCCTCAAAGGAATTTCTTCTTCCTAGACACATCTCCTTATGCTCCTATAGTTTTCCTCTTATATGTTTTCTTGGCCTTTTGACTAGGAATAAATTTCTTCCCTTTAGAGGCCTCCTCCTTAAAATATCAAGACTATTCTCCTCAAGAGAATTATCTAGTCTTTCAATATGAAGAATACTTCATGTCTTTTTGATGTTGTGGAATGAAAGGAACTCTGAATAATCATCTGTTAAGACCTTTAAGACTTTATAGCTTATAGTGGGTAAAGATAAAACTAAGTGCTTTTTGTTGAGGTTTCAAATAGTTCCCCCCAAAAAAAGGGTGGACCAATAGGTGTGCATTAAGTCATGTTTTGTTGTTGGGCTAATACAACATCATGTATGATTGGTTATTTAGTCATTAAATTTTTAGTTGTTATAGTACAACACTAACAAGCTTAAAGTCAGAACTACTCTACTAAACTTCTAAAAATATTGGGCATTAAATGCACATATATTATCTCACCTATTAGGTCTTTTCCCCTATATCTAGACCTTGAACTAGTTATATGTGCTATAGGCTTATTCTTCAATCTTCATGGCTTTCAATGTCCCTGATGAGTCTCATAGTCCTAATTTAACCATTTGTAAAACTCTTTTCATGAAGCCAAGAACATACAAATTAGATAGGATAGGACCCTAATATCTTTTTGTAGACCTAACCTAAATGACTTATTAAACCTAAACCTAAAACCTAGAAGTCATTTTATTATGTTTAAATCTTTAATTTAAACATATCCATATATATATATATATGACAACTTGACGCTTAACAAAGGGGTAAAGGGGACAACAACAATGGAAAAAAATTAATATAATGTTGAGTGTACATAGGATTAGGACTTCCAATGATATTCAGGGTTTGTGGACATGCAATATATTAAGTAACAATAGCCTGGCTAGTTAATTATTTTTAGGATTTTGATTTCTATGAACATTGCACAAATTTATAGGAAACAAAATCAACTTAAATTTTACCAAAATCTAGGAAATGGTAACATGGCCCTAGATGGATTGACATTTAGGCTATACATTAAACTTTTAGGAATGATATATTAACTAAGATCATTTGAAATTGTCTATACATACATACATACATACATGTATAGTAAAAAAAGAATATAGGACTCAAGAGAAAATAATGTTGACTAGATACTGGGACATAAATTTTGAATCATGTCATGATTCTTAAATGTATAAATTTTGGTTTTAAACATTTTCTGACAAGTTTAAATTTTGAATGCATGTATATGTTAAATTAAATGTTTTAATGTATTGTTTAAACCATGCAATTTTATATATTTCCAATTTTTCAATTTATATGTATATGTATATTTAAAAATATGTTGTGCATGCATTTTAATATATATTTTTAATTTCTAATTTGATTTTAATTATTTTTGTAATTGCAGCTCTACTTGTAGACCTTATTTGTACACATGGCCAATCTAGCCCATGACCCCCCCATGACCCCCCACAGGACCCCCCCCCCCCCAACCTGCCCCCCACCACCACCACCACCACCACTGCATTATGAGGCTCATTTGCGAGAAAAATTTGATGAAACTATACAAGCATTGCAAGAAAAAATCAATTTCTTGCAAAGCCAAATCCAAACCCCTCCACACATTTCATGGTTTGCATCTATGATGCAAACTATTACTGATTCAGTGAGAGCTATCCACACAAATCTAGACACATTCTACTCATGGCGGGAAGAGAGGAGGCAATTGTGGAAATTAGGGAAGAAAACTGAGAGGGGGGGTGAATCAATTGTCACAAAAACTTTTGTCCTTTATTGTAATTAAACTTCTTTACCACTTATTAACAGATGAATGATATAACCATGAAAGCATGAATCAACAACACACGAGCATAAACAAAATCAACATACATAACACCAAGATTTTTACATGGAAACTTGGTTAAGGGAAAAACCATGGTGGGGGTTAACCCACAAGATTTATTCTTTGCTAAAAGAATAGAAAATGGGGAGGCACTTGCCTTCAGGTGCACTGCCTAGAGCTCACTGCTCAAAAGAGGCTCACTGCCTACAAGAACATTTACAATGTTTAACACATAAAGATTGAACTACGAAACAACATCTTCTTCATGCAAGGTTCAGTTCCATTAAAGTGCACAATACTTTTGCTCTGCCCCCAAACACTTCTTCGCTATCTCCTCATCCTTTACTACTCTTTCTCTTATGTTCTTTCTCTTCTCTGCTCTGCCCTTTTTCCTTTCTTAGGATCTTATCATTTTCACACAAGGATGATTTTCCACAACTTAACCACACATATTTATATGCTTCATTAACCTTGGAATAAACATCAAGGTCAGTGTTACCTAAATTTCACTACAGCTCATTCAGGTAGAGATTTGATTCAAAATCTAAAAGGTACATTTTATCTGATCCTTATTACGTTACATTCAAGTGCATAAATGAAATGATTTAAAGATTATGATTATCAAATTATTGCATTTATCTAAGTGCATGTAACATAAGAAAGATTTATACAAATTCTTTCTAAAACAAATAGATAATCTTTATTGAATGTAAAATGTACATTATCTCACACAAGCCATGAGATTAACTTTCTTATTCAATGAAATTCAAGAAACAATTTATACATGAATAAGTAAACGTAAAAGCATGTTCATGTAAGGGTAGAGGCCAGTCATTGCCTGAGAATGACTGGTTCTAGTTCTGGTGTGTTGTCTTATTGCCCCAAGTTGCTTTTGTCCTTCCTTGTCCATGTCATCTCTATTTCCTGCATCTGGCAAAAGAATGGTGTTAGAGTAATACTCTAAGAAATGAATGGTTCCTAACCTGACATGAACAGGTACCTATGCATGCATAAACTACTCCTCAAATGCATCAAACAAGAAATGTATACTTTGGATGTCCTAGAAAACAAGCAAGTCATCAAACACATCCAAAGTATGCATTCATTTTTCTAATAAGTTTGCTTCATGTGTAGATACAAGTAAAATTGTGTTTCTGAGTGATTCATTAGATTACATTATGAGTGGGGAAAATGTGGCTGCCACAAGGGTTGAGCCCAGCTCATATGTTTAAAGAACATTTCATATGTATTTATCAGATGCATGAAGAGACAGAAGCATACAGAGTAGATAACAGAGTAGATAGCATAAGTTCAAGAATAGTCAAGACTGTTAAGGGAGCATTCATGATCTTCAGAGTTCATGGATGAGGTGTTTCACAAAAAAAGAGTTTGACCTTTGAAGAGGACATTCGTGTTCAAAAGATATAGCATTTGATAAAAACAACATCATTTATTGCCAGTTAACAATCACATGAGCAGTTAAGTGCAAGAAAATCATCCCTGACTGTTATAATGGAGGACAATCATGAGACAGTGAAAATGGACCATAAATATCAATTGGTATTGATCATTTTTAAACCTAAATAAGCCATCATAAGTGAATGCTTGGTCTGAGAAGAATTGACAAGGAGTCTTACACTGTCACCATAATGCAAAGAAGATTTTCTACAGAGACAAGAGACAGGGATACGGTGTCAAATAGTGCATGTGATTACTTGACAATGAGTAGAGTCAAAGACAGTGGTATGAGATTCAGAGAATAAAGACTAAGAATAATCATATGAGTCTAGCTTCTAGAAGGTGAGAGCTCTACACTGTCTTGGGAGGATGGAGATATGGAAGTATTTAATAGTAGTGGGTGCAGAAATTAAGATTGGAGTTTAAGCATGAAGAAGACAACATTAAAGAGCAAACCTTACAATGGCAAACACAATCACTTCTAAGCTTGAACAGTCATGAAGGAGGTATGTTTGATAGTCTACATGTCTACCAACTCAATCTTCAAGACTATCAAGCATTAAAAGAATCTGGGAAACATAAGAGCCTCTTAGAACTATTTAGGGCCTCATTGGAAGGTCACATTATGCATTCTAACACACACAAGTGCTCAGTGATACATGAAGAAGAGGCATTGGAAAAGAATGGTTTTTGGAGATCTAGTCTTGAGGCCCCTAGTATTGGTGGCATCTCACATGAGAGAAGAAGTTTCAGAGGTGGTCAAGAGTCACTCAGCCCTATAGGGACAGTGTGAGATCATGGACACATTTGTCCTAAGGTAAGTGCTTTTCAAGCTTGTACAGGGGTTTTATCATCAATGAGGGACAACCGTAAAGAACTTGCATAGTCAAAAAATCAGGGGAAATGCATAAAAGAGCTCATAATGTGAAAATCACCAATGCTATTAGAGAGTTCATGAATGATAACAGAGGCATGACAAGAACAGTCATAAATAAGGTGACAGTTAAATTCAGATCAACAGTAATGTATAGTGTCATATTCATCAATGAATAGAAGTAAGGCAACTGTAATATCAAACATGAAGAGTAAATGATCACAAAGCATGCCAGATCTCATACATTTTGTTCATGATGAAAAGCTACTGTCTTGTATAAGATAGAGTACATGAAGCACACTATAACAAAATAGGCAATTAGCGCCTAAAATAGCACCAGATTTTAGTGCATCTGAGTTCATGAATTGGAACCAAATGCCAGAGAAAAACTCGGTGCCAAATTGCATTTCACTTTGGCGCCAGATTTAGCGTCAATTTTAGCGCCAGATTTTGTTACTTCTACTTTTGCTTCTACTTCTGCTTCATGTGTTGCTTCCAAGTTTGCTTCTGGTTTTGCTTCCAGGTTTGCTTCCGGTTTTGCTTCCAATTTTGCTTCCACTTTTGCTTCCACTTTTGCTTCTAGTTTTATTTCCAGTTTTACTTCCAATTTTTCTTCTGATATAACGTCGCTTGTTGCATCTAGCTTTGCTTCCATTTTTGCATCTTTTGTTGCTTATAATATAGCTTCTATTATTGCATCTTTTGTTGCTTCTAAAATTGCTTCCATTATTACTTCTTTGTTTGCTACCTAAATTGCTTTTGGTTTGCTTCTAGTTTGGATTCCATTGTTGCTTCCTTTTTTGCTTCTAAAAATGCTTCTTGTTTTGCTTACATTTATTAATTTAATATGTTTTATTTCAATTTAATTAGTTAAATATATCATGCCTCGTAAATAACTCATATGATTATAGAGTAAGTAAATTAAATATCTATAATTTAATTGAATTTGACAACATCCATCTTGAGCAGTAAATTAAAATCATCATATGTAATAAATATCTATCCAAAAATCATCGACCACTTTTAATATATCTAAATTGACAAGTCAATGCTGATAAGATCATCATCATATATAACTAAAACAAGTGAAAGTCAAATATGCCAATAGATCAATAACATGTCAAAATGATACATGTCCAACAGTCAACATAAGTCAAAATGATACGTGTACAAATGATATAAGTAAAAATGATAAATTATGTAACTCAAAATGATACAAGTCAAGATGATACATGTCCAAATGATATAAGTCAAAATGATACAACTCAATAATATGGTACTGCAGGCCGTGAAAATGATACAAAAGAGGCATCATAATGATATATCAACAATGATCCATGATGCAGTCTATATGATCATGAATGTTACTAGCTACTACCAGCAACTGCCTCATCATCATCACCATTGTGATCATCATCATCATGATCGTCATCGTCATCGTCGTCATCGTCGTCATCATCATTGTCATCAGCCTCGGTGTCTTCTGTATTTGCATCATCATCATCTACCATGTGATTTGTACTAGAACCAACATAATCTGGATCTATATCATGAGGATCATCTTGATCTTTTGGAAGACCCGTGTTCTGCAAAAAAAAACATTTAAAATGAAAAGTTATTATTTATTTCATGCAATAATTTATTTTTCTGTTATATATATAATATTACAACATATTAAATGAAACCATAATCATATTACATCATATCAAAGTACACATACCATAATAAAATTTCAAAAAAGTTACAGCTAATATGTCATTCCAATGATGTAAAACATGCAACCATTCTAATAAATGTTAGTAAAGATCATAAAAAAAATTGTTATACAATTTAACTATCAACTATTTAGGGATTTAGGAAAAAAGATAAAGTTTAGGGTGTCTTCAAGATAGCCAGCATGGGCAAGGAGGTCAACCATGCACACATAATGATCAACTATAGGTGTAATGCAATAAGGGTTACAAATGTACTTGAAGTATGTATAGCTCTCATCCACTAAACCTGCATAGCTGCATGCACCTAGAATACAAGCAAAGCTTACAATGTTAGGATATGTTCTAGAGTACTTAATTAATTCAAATATTTTGAGAGCATCCTTACAAAATCCATTTTGTGCATATCCTGCAATCATTGCATTCCATGAGATGACATCTCTTTGAGAAATTATGTCAAATAGTTTACATTTTTTATCTATGATTCCATATTTTGCATACATATCTATGAGAGCATTTCAAACTATAATATCTCACAAGAATCCCCCTACCATTATGATTTGAAGGATGTCCATACCTTGTTCCAAAGCTCCCATTTGGGCACAGGCATGGAGGATGCTGGCAAAGGTTGTAGAATTTGGATTTATAGCTGACAATTGCATTTGCTTGAAAGTTTCTAAAGCCTCTTCAACAAATCTATTTTGTGCAATCCTGCAATCATTGCATTCCATGAGATGACATCTCTTTGAGGCATTCTGTCAAACAGTTTGTGTGCCTTGTCTGTGCTTCCACATTTTTCATATGTCTATCAGAGCATTTCCAACTATAATATCTGACAAAAATCTGCCTTCTATTATGCCTTGATGGATGTCCATACCTTCTTCCCAAGTTTACCATTTTGATACAAGCAAAGAGGATGCTGGCAAAGGTTATGGAATCTAGCTTTACACCTGCCAATTTCATTTGCATGAAAGTTTCTAAGCCTTTTCAACAAATCCATTTTGTGCATATCATGCAATAATTGCAGTCTATTAGACCACATTTCTTTCAGGGATTTTGTCAAATAGTTCACATGCCTTGTCTATGCTTCCACATACATCTCTCTGTATATGTATATACAATTGCATTTGCTTGAAATTTTTTAATGCCTTATCAACAAATCTGTTTTGTGCATATTGTGTAATCATTGCAGTCCATGAGACCATATTTCTTAGGGATGTAATCTATTTTATGCACACAACTTAGCATAAATTAACCTAGATTGGTGGTATTTAAGAACCCCTTGAGAGGATTGTCGTTATGTTGCTAGGAGACATGTTATCATAGGTTAACCCATGGAAAACTTGTGTAAAGGATTTAAAACAACAGGCTTCAACTGTACAAATGCATCTAAGATGAATGTGTAGATCTAGATTCCTTTTAATTAATGGTATAGGAAACTACAAGGAACATCAATTCTTATCCACATATTATAAGCTACAAAGAAATTGATTACAATTTGAAATCATTCATGAGAAAATTTGTGCATAAATTCTATTCTTCTTTATTGAATTTTGTGCATAAGTCTTTGTGAAGGCTTTCATGATCGGAAGTGGCACTTGCAACTAGACATCTGACAAAAATCCACTTCCAATTATGCTTTGATGGATGTCCATATCCTCATCCAAAGCTTCAATTTGTGTATAGGCAAGGATGATGCTGGCAAAGGTTGAGGAGTTGGGCTTTACACTCGCCAGTAGGAAATCTGACATGGTGCACATTATTAGTCAAGTTATGCAAAAATAGTCAAGTTAGGCAAAAATGTGCCCTTCCTCTAATTTCTCATCAAATCATGTTCCATCTAGAGCATCTGCCACATAAACTCTAAGAAACAGACTCTTGTAGGTAAAAAATTAGGTAAAACGTGTGGTGCTTGGTTGCACCCATATACTTTGATAATAGTGTGTTGTGGCATAAGGAACCAATCAGCATAATTATGAGTATAGCCTTGGTTTGGCCCATACTGCACATGCCTCATTACCTTCATCAATGACTCAGGCATTCTTGGTGTTGGGTAACCAAGAGCAGCAATCAATCTGACAGCAAAATCATCTCGAAACACTACAAAATCACCTTTTGTACACCTACTATCCCAAATGTAGCACTAGTTTTGTATAGGGAGTCTGACTCCTCTTTCTTGTGTACACAATTCCCTCCTTGTAGTCCACTTCATTTCATTCTGATGTATAATTAAGTGACATAATAAAGAATATATTCTGAAAGTAATAGGGGCCTTGGCCTCCCTAACTTGTAGCAAACCTTCATGTAATTGATCTTCAATCACAGATGCAAAATCAAATTCTATATTTGACTCAGAATGTTGAATTATCATAGCCATTCTCATCAACCCTATTTGCATTTGCTCCTCTGCATCTATCCCCAAAACTTGACACAACGCATAATAGGTATTCTTGAAATAAATTTGAAATTCAGAAACATGGAAAGGTTCCATTTTGGAAGAAGGAATAGAGAGCCGTCTGTTACCATCACCCATGTTCATGTGTAAGGGGAGATCATCACTTTGATATGTTTTCCTCAACCTCTTATATTCTTGCTCAAGTTTCTCTAAGTTCACCTCTGTTATAGCTTGTTTATTGAGGTTGAAACATTTGATAATGGCCTCTCTATTGATATCCACTAAGCACTCACCATTTGGAAGTCTCACATTTTTGGTTGGGGCATGGTAACTGTGGGCAAGGGATTTAATTAGCTCAACATCAATGAAGATGTTGGGAATAATCAATTTAGCCAAATCTAGTGCCCATGGGTTTGATGTTGGTTCCTGGTCATTCCTTTTTATATAAAAGTACTAGTAGAGGTTCCATCCCGACAATGGTATATAGGGGTCCCTACATCCTTGAGCTAAGTCTCTAAAAAAAATTTTAGAACCTTTATCAATTAAGCCAGGCAACAATGAAAGCAGAGGGGATTGTAATGAAGATTTACTGGTTTTGGCTTCATCCTTCTTGGCTTCTACCTCAGTCTTTTTAGGTGCCATTTTATGAAATTCACAAGAAATGGTGAGCAGAGCTTACCCAAAAAAATTGCCTTAAAGAATTATTTTTACTCCCGCGGCTTGAGCTCCTGTGTAACTTGTCTTCCGCTACTATGAGTGAGAAATCTTAATTTTTTTCATGTATTTCAAGATGCATTTACTTTTGGTTCATAAATTCGCATGATTCAAATCTTCATGTTGAGCTTCAATCTTCATATTTTGATGTTGATGTGATTAGTATGTTTTAAATAACTCAACAGCTTGGTTACCGTTCTATCGCGGGCTATGTTTTGGCCCCCCGAGGTATAGTGGTATAGTGTGTAGTGTATAGTATTAACTATTCTCACCGTCAAATCTTCGTGTTGAGGTTCAATCTTCATATTTTTATGTTGGTGTGATTAGTATGCTTTAAATAACCCAATGGCTTAGTTACCGTTCTATCGCGGACTATGTTTATGTCGGTGTATTGGTGGGACGCCAGGTAACGTTACCCCAATGTACCTTAGCTTGGGTGATATTGCTCCTTTGGTTAACTTATGGTCATATTAAGTTATCAAGGGAACAGAAACATTTGTTCTACCGATGTTTATGAGTCAAACGATGTGCTAGCTTTTGTTGATTTTATCGGTTTATCGGTGAGGGACTCTCAAGAGTTAGGCCGATAGGATATTGTTAGCCTGATATGGCTGAGTTATATTTATAGGACTATTGGTGGGAGTATGATGGGAACTCCAACGATGAGGGATAACAATATTGTACCTTTGGCTAACTTATGGTCATATCGGGTTATCGGGGGAATAGAAACATTTGTTCCACCGATGTTTATGAGTCACAATGATGTGCTAGCTTTTGTTGATTTATCAGTCTATCAGTGAGGGACTCTCAAGAGTTAGACCGATAGGATATTGTTAGCCTGATATGGCTATGAGTTATGTTTATAGGACTATCGGTGGGAGTATGATGGGAACTCCAACAATGAAGGCATGTTTGGCTGATTATGTCTAATTTTGGACAACCCACAGTTATATCGGGTCATCGGGGGAATATGAATATCTATCCTACCAATGACTATGTGTTGCAACGATGAGGGCTTGGTTATCGTTCTACCATGAGCTATGTTTTGGCCCCCTGAGGTATAGAGGTATAGTGTGTATAGTGGTATAGTGAGTATTAACTATTCTCACTATCATACCACAAGCCTTTTGAGAATGTTATGCGGTAAGGAGGTATGACATGGGTATTATGAAGGCTAGCCAATGTGATAGCGGTATCACGGTAAAAGGAAAAGATGACTTTATGAATGGTAATAACATGATTTATTATGGAAAAATAAGAGTAGGAGTCATGAATACACAAATAAAACACTCAGAACTTTTATGAAAATTCTGGTTCCAAAAGATCCATTCACCATACCTTTATCACTTTTTCAATTGATAAATTGTTAATTTTTTATTTTATTCTTCTACAAAATGTCATAAATGATAAAAACAAAAAAGGTCCCTTTACCTTTATCACTTTGACAATTTTAAGCGGAATGGGAATTTGAGATGGGAGTAGATGGTTGGGATTTTTTAGAGGTAGATGCCTCGTTTAACTTGATTTAATGTTGCTTAGGTACCCATACCATTTTGGTTTTGGACTTTGCTTGTGGAGGTATGGGCTTGGATAACTTTTTGGATTGATTTTTCTTTGACTCTTTGTTTTTATGTCCTGAGGCATGAGGACCCTTAGGATGTTTGGCTTTATCAATAGAGGCATCTAATTTTGCATTTCTGGATCCCTTGAGGATGGTGGAATGAGTTGAAGCTTTAAGTTTAGCTTTAAGATTAGGGTTGAGGGTTGAGGGTTGAGGGATTAAGGTTTAAGGTATAGTGTTAAGGGTTGAGGGTTTAAGGTTTAGAGTTGAGGGATTAGGGTTTAAGGCATAGAATTGTTTAAGTTTAGCTTCAAGAAAAATCAACATTGGGTTCTATTGGTGTCTCATTCTTTGTAGTACCCACCTGACTGTTTGAGCTTCCTGAACAATGTCTTTCTATGCTACAGTACCAAGGGTCTGGGGTAAAAGGTAGTTTAGTCATTGAAGGAGGCAACATCTAATTTTGGAGGACTATCCTAGTTCAAGTTCCTTCCTAGGATTGTTGTAAATACTGTAACAACCATGAGGACATGGGCGCTATTTGGAATATTTCTGACAATGCTTGAAGTGGAGTGACAAGAAGTAGACCCTATCACAAAACTAGAAGGTCCAATACTATAACAACAATCTCAAGAAAGTTCTAATGCAAAGATGAAAATCAGTCCCCATAAATAATAGTCCTAAAATTTCCATCCCAAGTGTAATCAATAGTGAGACAACAACATGATTTAGTCAAGCATATGTAATCACCACTAGTGTGGGGGTAGTCATAAAACTCCATGGACACTATTGTCATGCACTGTCATATTAAAATAGGCATCAAATCTTGTGATAGTCACATTTGTATGCAGCCAAAGTACTTCCATAACAATCATATATGAATGATTGTTGCACTTATAAGATCATGAGATCCCCACAAACAGGAAGGCTAAAGATTGCTATATCCATTTATTCAAAGCAAAGTGCTAGTGGAGACACCCACTCATCACTCTAAGATGCGAAACATAGTCAAATAGTAATGACAATCATCACTATCATTTCATTTTCCTTCTGACTCTCTCCCACCTTCATGATCTTCCAAATCATGGTTATTATCCAAGGAGGTTGGTCTAGAACTTTATATCAATGATGTTGAGAATTTTTCCATTAGAAGATTACTTCAAAGCTATGAATGTTCCATTTAGGCACTTCAAGATGAGGGTGAGTGTCTCAAAGGTTGTCACACATTGATCAGACCACAAGGAGGATTAATACCTAGAACTTAAGATTTAAAGGGCATTTCCTATCAACATAGTGTATAATAATTGACCGTGGAAGTTAGAGATTGCATATGGAAGGACACCTCTATAATCTCATGTGGGTAGGATGGAAGATCACAAAATAAGACTGTCATGACAGTCAGAAGCTCACTAAAAGATCTTTTTAGA
Source organism: Cunninghamia lanceolata (assembly GCA_027924645.1). Lineage (NCBI taxonomy): Eukaryota > Viridiplantae > Streptophyta > Pinopsida > Cupressales > Cupressaceae > Cunninghamia > Cunninghamia lanceolata. The sequence continues at coordinate 4,650,617 of BSBN01000435.1, read as the reverse complement.
GACTGTCATCTTGTTGTGAGTCAGTTTTATGTGGAATTGCGTAAAGGTTTCATTACAATGAAAATTATAATATGGGCTACCAAGTATGAGCTATCACCTCAACTCAAATTTGTTTACTCATTACATCCATTGTTCCCAATATGAAGGCCTTATTATGGGCCTTTCCTCTATATATTCTGGAAAGAAACAATAATGATAAGGATGTCCCAGTGTTGGTGCTAAGCCTAAAGATCTTTCAAAGTGTGCAAAGCCTGCTACTCAAGGTTCTATGGTGATTATTGGATGAATGAAAGCTAAACCCCTAAAAGGACACCGAATAGAACTTCTTGTAAGCCTTCATGTTGTGTGGGACTTCCTGTAAGCTCCGACACCATTGGATGGACTTCACTCTAAACACAATGAACAAAGAAACGATGCATGCCACAACAGATTTTAGTTAAAAATAGATAATCTTGCAATGAAAAACTTTAATGTAAAGGGGATACATTAAAATAGAGGGAGAATGAAATTAAGGATCCTTCCAAGTTCCAACATTAGCAGGACAATGTTATTGATAGCCCAAAAAAGAAAGGAAAAGAATATTTGAGTGACAGTAAGTCATCATTACAAGATTCTTCAATAAACATCAATAACTCAATAACACTAGAAGACTCTACACTTCTCTGTTTTTCTCTCTAGGAAGAATTTGGGCAGACATAAATCCAGAAAGATAACTTGATACTTGCAGACAGCTCAATGTTATGAAAGTAAAATGCACATGTCTGTCATTCTAATCGTTGGCTAACGATGTCATTTTTAAAAGACTATCAACCAGCTCTGAAATTGAAATGTTATATCATTCATTGCCCCATGACATTGCATCAACAGACTATTAAAGCAATTCTGAAATAGGAATGCAAATATATGCCAAAGGTTCTAAATCTCAAATGCTTGAGAAACATCAATTATTAGAGTTGTGGGGACAAAGTACAACTAATAATGTGGACAAAAGAATAGAACAAAACAAGAGGGATTTTATTAGTACATAAGCCACTTACCATGATAAACTCTACAAATGCTATATGAGTGGAATTATGATAATCTCCTAGTACTCTCAAATGAGAAACCTGAAAATATATTGATGAAAGATTTCAATCCACTAGTCGTTCTTCTGCAATTTCTAGAAATAAGCACAAGTGATACATGAATTAAGCAGAGAGAAGCGGCACCCACCTCACCACAAAGTGACTTAAAGAAAAGTTTCACATCTGCTTGAGAAACCTACAAACATATTGACCAAGGCATAGAATAACGCTTCTAATTGCCATTGTAGCTCATTACATATGCAAGCTCAACATATTTCAGCCCATACTTAAAAGACAACGGTATATTGTGGAATTTAATACATATATTTCAATTACAAAGACTATGCAATTGAAGACCAAGTTGTAATAAAATAAGGGATTTGTAGTTCACCTTCTTATCAATATTTGTATAATAGATTGTCCATGCACACATCTCTCGCTCATCTTCTGACTGAATTGTGACTATCAAAACAATTAGAGCCTTCTAATACAGAGCAAATAATAGTCTTAGATGACTACTACAATTGAAATAATAGCACTTTTGTCCAATTTACTAATCTTACTTCTGAGGGCATTGCCAGGACAGTGAAACACCCTCTCGCAAATAAGGTAGATCATACTCACCCTCGAAAGAAATGTTGGGTTTACTGGGGCAATTGCAGTTTTAGAAGGTAGGACTCTGACAGGGTAATATCCCAGCATGGTCCCAGCAAGACTCAAAGCTACTCTTGCCTCCTCTACAAATTAAAATCATGGGGAAAACTCTCTTTCAATTTACAAATTTACAAGAGAAGCCTTGTTGATCCAATTTATCATTTAAGTCCCAAAAGAAGACTTACCCTCTGAACTCTACAAAAGCAAAACGGAGAACTAAATTTGGATCACCACACACACGACAATCAACAACCTTCAACCAAAAGAGGTTCCAGCCTTAGGAATACTCATTGATTGCAATGTTTAATGAAGATTTTTACACGAGGGAAAATAATTAATGAGAAATGAAGCATGAAAAGTCACCTACCCTTCTCCGTAAGCTCCGATATCCTTCTCCGTTGAAAGGCTTGTTGCCCTTCCTATAAGCTCTGACACAACCACGACCGCCTCTCTTCTGGCCACGATTGCCCCTATTGTCGCCTCGCACTTTCTGTTGCCCATAAGGGATGCCCTAATGCCGATCCTCCTCTTCCTGCACTTGTCACCTATTGTCTTCACCCTGTGCTTGGCAAGAATTTTAATTTTTTTGCTTTTGATTCATTAGTCAGCGCTATAGTCAGCATAGTTAGCACCGACTTTAAACCTATAATGTAATCTCTTTGGGGTGCAAAAGGTGGTACAAAGTGCACCTAATTTAGCATCTAGATGTGCCTAATTTATCGCTTATTGTTTAACCATTGTTAAGTTCTTCTAATTGTACTTACAACACCTTGAGTTTTGTGTAGATATAATTATAATTGGGAATATGTGTTAGATAAATGTCACATGGTGGAGGATGGTGTCAGGATGAGTGATGATTGTTGTGGCAATGTTATGGTCAAATGTGTTATGAAAATGAGGTGGCATGGGTAGTGAGCTATCAATGTTGGGAAAGGGTTAGGGAGGATGTAATGGAGGAAGGGATGTGTGTCATGGTATGATGTCTTAAGGAATGGGAAGAAAGGATGGTGATTCATAAGATAATATGAAGATGGTAGAGTAAATTGGCATTGTGGTAACTGTAGCATGTCATGGGGTGAATCTTGCATTAATACAAGTTGTGGAGTGAGAAAGAGGTGGTATGGGTATGGTTGAATGGAGTAATGAGATGATTTAATTGGTGATGACCTAGGTGAAGTGATGGGTAAGGTGTATTATGTGGGATTGCTAGAAAGTGTGATTGGTAATGGTGGGGATAGCTAAATGTCATCTTCTAAGGGTTCAAAGGTGAGGAAAGTGTAAGATGGGGATATGGGATAATCCATGGTTTAATGATTATTCAAGGGAGACTCCTTAAAATGATTATCAATGATGGTGTTGATAAGGGGAATGGAGTCTATGACTGTAGGTGTGGGAATGTGAGCTATGACATTAGGATTGTATTGGATGAATAATGGAAAGTATGGGCACCTGTCTAGTGATGGAAGGAGCCACATGATCAAATGATGTTTGGGGAAGGGCTTTTCTTAGGAAAGTAAGGATTTGGGTGAGGGTCTAGGGTTTGGTGGAGAAGAATTTATGGAAAATTTGGCTCGGTCATTAAAATTGACATGAATAGAAGAAGTACAAGACAGGATAAATGGTAGGCTCAAAATAGGATAACTAGGACTATGATGATGAAGATGGAAAGAAAAGTCAACAATAATAGTATGATATAGGGATAGGATTAGAAAATAAGAGTACTATACAACTAGCAAGAGGAAAGTGAGGACATAATGCAAAGTTAACATGGCATGAACTCTCTTGGAATGCTAAGCATGGATTATAAGAAGATTCAACTAGTTGGATCTGTTAGGCTCACCAAATGAAAGAACCTTAAAGGTTAACCTTAATTAGGTAAGGTTAATTTTTAGTGTGGTTGTTTGTGCAACAATGTGTAAATTAATGTTACCTAAGGATGAATCTAACTATACTAACATTTTAATAACCATGAGATCTAGGACTAACAATTAGACCAAAAACTTGACAAACAATACAACTTGGACACATGTAGGACTTGGAAAATGGAAAAGAATTAGTATTAAATGTGAAAAAAAATGAAAAAGTGGTATTAGTTGCACCTATGTAGAGAAGTGGTCTTTATGAAAGATGCTTAGAATTATGATCTATGTCTATTTGTGAAGTTTGGAGGTGATTGGACCTAAAGGATATGACCACCATATGCAAAATACCCTACCTAATGGTATGTGCATGGATATATATATATATATATATATATATATATATATATATATATATATATATATATATATATATATATATATATATATATGGAGAGAGAGAGAGAGAGAGACTAGGAGATATAAAGAGAGATAGAGATTGGGAGGGGGATATTGAGAGATATAGATAGAAAGAGAGAGATAGAGATAGAGATAGAGATAGAGATAGAGATAGAGATAGAGAGAGGATATAAAGATGAAGAGATATACATATAGAGGGGTAGAGATAGAAAGAGAAGATTGAGAGAGAGTCCTAGTTTTCTTGTTTTCATTTCCTTCATCGATAAGGGAGAGGGAGAGATGGAGGGGAGAGATAGGGAGATATAGGAATGATAGGGGGAGAGAGGCAAGATAGATAGAGATAGGGAGAGATAGCTAGGTAGATAGAGATAGAGAGGAGACAGATGGGGACAGATAGAGGAGACAGAGGGGAGAGAAAGGGAGATAGAGAGTGACTGATATGTCCAGAGAGATAGGGAGATAGAGGAATGATAGGGGAGAGAGAGAGAGAGAGACAAGAGATAGGGAGAGATAGATAGGTAGAGAGAGAGGAGATAGATTGGGAGAGATAGAGGAGATAGAGGGAGAGATAGGGAGATATAGAGTGAGTGAGATGTCTAGAGAGATAGGGAGAGAGATTGAGAGGTGGAGGGATGATAGAGAGAGGGAGATAAGGGAGAGATACCTAGAGATATAGGTTTAGGGTTGCTCAGGTTTAGGGTTTAGGGGTTATGGGTTACAGATTAGGGGCATTATTTAGGGTTGAGGGATTTAGAGAGAGAGACTTCTTTTGACATGCAACTATAAACCCTGAATAATGCCCCTAAATCCTAACCCCTAAACCATAAACTCTAAATAATTCCCCTAAGCCCTAACCCCTAACCCATAAACCCTAAACCTGAGAAACCCTAAACCCCTAAATCCTAAACCACAAACCCCTAAACCCTAAACACTAAACCCAAGTGACCCTAAACCTCTATTTCCCTATCTCTATCATTCCTCTACCTCTGAATATCTCTCTATATCTTCCTATTAGTCCTCTCTCTCTAAACACTAAACCCTAAACCTCTAAACCTTAACCCCTAAACTATAAACCCTAAACCCTAAATAATGCCCCTAAACCTTATCCCCTAAACCCTAAACCCAAGCAACCCTAAACCCTTATCTCCTTGTAGAGAGGAGACAGATCTAGGGAGAGATAGAGGAGATAGAGGGGAGAGATAGGGAGCTAGAGGAATGATAGGGGAGAGAGAGGCAAGAGATAGGGAGAGATAGATAGGTAGAGAGAGAGAAAGAGGAGATAGATTGGGCGAGAGAGGAGACAGAGGGAGAGATAGGGAGATAGAGAGTGAGTGAGATGTCTAGAGAGATACGGAGAGAGATTGAGAGGTAGAGGGATGATAGAGAGAGGGAGATAAGGGAGAGATAGGGAGATAGAGGTTTAGGGTTGCTCAGGTTTAGGGTTTAGGGGTTATGGGTTAGGGGTTAGGGATTAGGGGCATTATTTAGGGTTGAGGGATTTAGAGAGAGAGAGACTGCTTTTGACATGCAATCGTAAACCCTGAATAATGCCCCTAAACCCTAAACCTGAGCAACCCTAAACTTCTAAACCTTAAATAATTCCCCTAAACCCTAACACATAACCCCAACCCCTAAAACATAAACCCTAAATAATGCCCCTAAGCCCTAAGCCCTAAGCCCTAAACCCTAAACCTGAGAAACCCTAAACCCCTAAATCCTAAACCCCAAACCCCTAAACCCTAAACACTAAACCCAAGCAACCCTAAACCTCTATCTCCCTATCTCCCTATCTCTATCATTCCTCTACCTCTCAATCTCTCTCCCTATGTCTCTGGCCATGTCCCTCACTCTCCATATCCCTATCTCTTCTTATGTCTCTGACCATGTACCTCACTCTCTATATCTCCCTATTGGTCCTCTCTCTCTAAACACTAAACCCTAAACATCTAAACCCTAAACCGTAAACCCTAAATAATGCTCCTAAATCTTAACCCTAACCCCTAAACCCTAAACCAAAGAAACCCTAAACCCCTATCTCCCTATCTCTATCATCCCTCTACCTCTCAATCCTTCTCCCTGTCTCTCTAGATATCTCACTCACTCTCTATCTCCCTATCTCTCCCCCTTTGTCTCCTCTATCTCTCCCTATCTATCTCCTCTCTCTCTCTAGCTATCTCCAAACCTGAGAAACCCTAAACACCAAACCCCTAAACCCTAAATCCAAGCAACTCTCTCTCTCTCTCTCTCTCTCTCTCTCTCTCTCTCTCTCTCTCTCTCTCTCTCTCTCTCTCTCTCTCTCTCTCTCTCTCTCTCCTCTCTCTCTCTCTCTCTCTCTCTCTCTCTCTCTCTCTCTCTCTCTCTCTCTCTCTCTCTCTCTCTTCTCTCTAGTCTCTCTCTCTCTCCTCTCTCTCTCTCTCTCTCTCTCTCTCTCTCTCTCTCTCTCTCTCTCTCTCTCTCTCTCTCTCTCTCTCTCTCTCTCTCTCTCTCTCTCTTCTCTCTCTCTCTCTCTCTCTCTCTCTCTCTCCTCTCTCTCTCTCTCTCTCTCTCTCTCTCTCTCTCTCTCTCTCTCCTCTCTCTCTCTCTCTCTCTCCTCTCTCTCTCTCTCTCTCTCTCTCTCTCTCTCGCTCTCTCTCTCTCTCTCTCTCTCTCTCTCTCTCTCTCTCTCTCTCTCTCTCTCTCTCTCTCTCTCTCTCTCTCTCTCTCTCTCTCTCCTAAACCATAAACCTCTAAACCTGAACCCCTAACCCCTAAACAATAAACCCTAAACCCTAAATAATGCCCCTAAACCCTAACCCCTAACCCCTTAACCCTAACCCAAGTAACCTTAAACCTTTATCTCCCCATCTCTCCCCTCTCTCGCTATTGCCTTTATCCCTCTACCTCTCAAATCTCTCTCCCTATGTCTATGGCCATGTCCCTCACTCTCTATCTCCCTATCTCTCCCTCGGTCTCCTCTATATCTCCCTATGGTCCTCTATCTCTCTCTAAACACTAAACCTCTAAACCTTAACCCTAACCCCAAAAACCATAAACCCTATACCCTAAATAATTCCCTAAACCCAAGTAACCCTAAAGTCGACGCTAAAGTTGGCACTAAAGTCAGAGCTAAAGTCAGCCCTAAAGTTGGTGCTAATTTAGGTGCTAAAGTTGGTGCTAATTTGTGCCTAATTTAGCACCTACTTGTTCTGATCGGCGCAAAAAATGCCAAAAGTAGCGCCATCCCGATAAATAGCACCGACTTTTTCAAAAAATTCGAGAAAAATACATTAAAATAGTGGGTGGAAGAAAAAAAATGGAGCAAAAAAGGGAGCTAATCATAGGGATTTGTTGTAGAAATGTAGAGTGGAAGTTCATATTAATGGAGATGTTATAGGATTCTGCATAAAATGATAACATGGACCAGTATACGCATGCAACCATGGAAGAGGTTTCAAACTCAGGTTGAAGGCACTAGAAGGTAGTTTTAAACCCTCAAGAAGACCCTACAGGGGTCCTAAATGAAGTGACGGGTGTTTCTAAGCCTTTATGAGGCCGTTTTGAGTAGTGAGGAGACTCCAAAAGTAGCCCAACTCTTTCCATACGCCCTATTATTGTGCAAAGTGGAAGTTGAGGTAGTTTGAGGTCTTTATGAGAAGATGGGTGACAAGGACAGTAGTTGGAGCAGTTTGTGGGTAGTTTGAGGGCATCTAGGGGTAGTTCCAACACTCTCCAAGGATAGAGGACCCTCACCAATTGTTGGAGCACATTCCTAGGATCTTGAAGGGGTCAACCAACTCATGCATGGAGTCAAATTAGACTAGGAAACTATGGACAAGTATCAGGCACATTCTACAATGTCGACCAAGTGTCCTTAGGTGTGGGTTTTTGGTGCAGGGGCACCCCTTCAACAGGATCAATATGCACAATAAATCAATAGGATAAATATGCATTAGACATTTACAGGATAAACAAGGTTTTAATAAGGATTAGACATTTCATGTTACAGAGTAGCATTTATATTGCTAAGTCAAATGTGACATTTTATGTTGGCATTTCCTATTTGTAAACATCAAAATTTACATTTCAGACATATTGGTGTTGTGAAGGTTGAACAAGGTGTCTTGTCATTAGGAATTTTGTTGTCTTATACAAAACAGATGTCATGAGATTAATTAGGGTTTCTGCTAATAATCTTGGTTAAATCAAAATCCTGCAAACCGAGGAAGGGGTTAACAAAAATGGGGAGAGATGGTCGAGGAAAGGGTCCTTTCACTTTTTCTGTCTGAAACTGTTCAAATGTAAGAATCTGGAACAAAAGAATAGAAAATTTTGCACATTATATTCTGTAAATTTTGAATCTTGTGTGAAATCTTGATGAACCGAATTGTTCTGTTTATTATCTGTATAGAACCATTGTATTTTTAATTTTAGTTATTCTGTTGCCGTGATGCAAGGTTAAATCCATTCCACTAGTGGATTTCTGTGAAATCAGTGGAATGGACTTGTAAAATAGTTTTCCCATTTTTGGTTCATTCTTTTGTTAGATAAACATGGAAATGTAGAAATTACAGAATATGTCTCAGAGAAGGGCATCGGCAGGAAAATTCAAATACACATTTGAAGTATATACACGGATTGTATGTCTAAGATAGTCTATGAATATATCGCACCTGCTGCAAGCCTCATTTTGTGTATGCACAGTGGAAAGTGGTATGTATGAAAATTCTTGTTTAGTCAAGTTTGTGTTATTCGGTGAATGTACATTTCCTGTTTATATCGCAACTGTATGAAGGTATTTTCTTTGTGTATATCGTTGTTGTATCTGGGTACCACCTTGTGTATGTTGTCAGACAAATTGTGTATGTAAGAGTCATCGGGTGGATGAAATTGTATTGAGCCGACAGTATACAGTCTCACCGATTGAGTTGTATCGAGGTGACAACTGAAGGTGTCACCGATGGATAGTTCATCGGCACATCGGCGGAGGGAGATTCACTATGGCCGATTGTGAATGTCTCACCGATAGAGGGAGTCTGAGGATTGAGTGGTCGGGAAGAGATGAACCATCAGAGAGTGAGTAGAAGGTTTCACCGATAGTGACAGTCTTGCCAAAGGAGAAGTTGGTGTTAGGTATATCGGTATGAGATGCCCATCGGTGTAAGAAGTAGGGAGTCTGAGCGATAGTGTTAACATATCGGTGTGAGTTTGGTTTCGTCGGGCAAGGAGAAAGCTAGGCCGATAACAAGTGTTTGGCTGATGAACATAATGGTTACGGTGAGAGGGAGACCGTCGAGAAGAAAGAACCGGGGAAGGCCGACAAGGTAAGTCAGGCTGACAAGGATAAAGAAGCATAGTTCGGTAAGACATTGACAGACTCTTGCTAATATTGACAAGAGGGATTATTTTGTGACTGTTTCCATTGTGCACCCGCTCTACATCAGTTTTGGGCCATGAGGCCAAGTTGGACGCCCATTCCAAGAAAGATCCAATATTGCCTTGTATTTTCTATATAAACAAGTGGTTGGAGAGGGAGTTGTATCACAGGTTCTACAAGTACTTTTATGCTGTCGGTTTGACTCCAGAGCATTACATGGTGAAAGGTAAAGAAAATTTGGTTTGCAAACTTAAGAAGTCTTTGTATGGTTTGAAGCAATCCCCTAGGAGATGGTACTTGAAGTTTGATGCCTTTGTGTTGTCAATTAGATTTGTGAGATCGAAATTGGATCACTGTGTGTACTTTAAGTTTGATGGTGATCGTATTCTCATTGTTGCACTATATGTTGATGATATGTTGCTCATTGGGAAGGGTAAGAATATGATTTCTAATTTCAAATCTCAGTTATCAACACAGTTTGAAATGAAAGATTTAGGGGCAGCCAGGTACATTCTAGGAATGGAAATCAAAAAAGATAGAGCTAATAGAAAACTTTGGTTAAGCCAGAGTAAGTATGTGAAGACCATGTTGGATAGGTTCATCATGGTAGATTGTAGACCATTGTGTGTTCCTGTTTCTTTGGGGACAAAGTTATCTGTTGAGGATTGTCCAAAATCTCCTAGTGAGGTGGAGGACATGAGAAGAGTACCTTATGCTAGTGATGTTGGCAGTTTGATGTATGTTATGGTCCGCACAAGACCAGACATTGTCCAAGCAGTGGGAGTCCTTAGTCGATTTATGGCTAATCCTGGATGGGTTCATTGGGATGCAGTTAAGCAAGTGTTCAGATATTTGAGGGGTACTTCTGAGTATTCCATTTGCTATCATGGTAATGTTACAGGACCTCTACATTCCATTGACATTCATGGATTTGTGGATTCAGATTGGGCAGGTGACATTGACAGCAGGAGATCCACCAGTGCGTATGTGTTTACATTGTTTGGTGGTGCTATTAGTTGGATGAGTAAGCGGCAACTTGTTGTTGCATTGTCCATGACAGAAGTTGAGTATATGGAAGCAACTCATGCTTGTAAGGAAGTCATTTGGCTTAAGATATTGTGTTTTGATATTGGTGTTGATGAAGGTCAGATCACGTTTTGACAGTCAGAGTGCAATTTACCTTGCGAAGAATCCAACATTCCATACTAGAACCAAGCACATTGATGTTCAATTTCACTTCGTGCGAGACATGGTTGAGGATGGAAAGGTAAATTTGGAGAAGGTAGATACTTTGAAGAATGTTGCTGATGCATTGATGAAACTAGTGAGCATAGAGAAGTTCAGATGGTGTTCGGAGTCTATGGGCCTCTCGGCCTATAGCAGTTAAACCCTGTTATTCTATTAGGTCTTACAAGGTGTTCGACAAGTGGGAGAATGTTGGGAATTAAGGTGTCTCAACCTTGTAAATTCCTTACATTATTAATGTTTATATTTATTATTTAATTGCCTATGTTGTAAATATTTGTAAATTCCAATTGTCATATTGTGGGATGTGGCATGGTGATGTGTCAATCCTACATGGATTATGACAACTTGTAATTTACAAATATTTACAACATACGCAATTAAATAATAAATACAAACATTAATAATGTAAGGAATTTACAAGGTTGAGACACCTTAATTCCCAACATTCTCCCACTTGTCGAACACCTTGTAAGAGCCAATAGAATAACAGGGTTTAACTGCTATAGGTTGAGAGGCCCATAGACTCTGAACACCATCTAAACTTCTCTGTGCTCACTAGTTTCGTCAATGCATCAGTAACATTCTTCAAAGTATCTACCTTCTCCAAATTTACCTTTCCATCCTCAACCATGTCTCGCACAAAGTGAAACTAAACATCAATGTGCTTGGTTCTAGCATGGAAAGTTGGATTCTTCACAAGACAAATTGCACTTTGACTGTCACAACTGATCGTGATCTGACCTGCATCAACACCAATATCAGAACATAATCTCTTAAGCCAAATGGCTTCCTTACAAGCATGAGTTTCTGCCATATACTTAGCTTCTGTCATGGACAAAGCAACAACAGGTTGTCTCTTACTCATCCAACTAATAGCACCACCAAATAGTGTAAACACATAAGCACTAGTGGATCTCCTGTTGTCAATGTCACCTGACCAATCTGAATCCACAAATCCATGAATGTCAACAGAATGCAAAGGTCTTATAACATTACCATGATAGGAAATGGAATACTCAGAAGTACCCCTCAAATATCTGAACACTCACTTAACTGCATCCCAATGAACCCATCCAGGATTAGCCATAAATCGATTAAGGACTCCCACTGCTTGGGCAATGTCTGGTCTTGTGTGGACCATAGCATACATCAAACTGCCAACAACACTAGCATAAGGTACTCTGCTCATGTCCTCCACCTCACTAGGAGATTTTGGACAATCCTCAATAGATAACTTTGTCCCCAAAGAAATAGGAACACACAATGGTCTACAATCTGCCATGCTAAACCTATCCAACACGGTCTTCACATACTTACTTTGGCTTAACCAAAGTTTTCCGTTAGCTCTGTCTCTTTTGATTTCCATTCCTAGAATGTACCTGGCTGCCCCTAAATATTTCATTTCAAACTGTGCTGAGAACTGAGATTTGAAATCAGAAATCATGTTCTTACCCTTCCCAATGAGCAACATATCATCAACATACAGTGCAACAATGAGAATACGATCACCATCAAACTTAAAGTACACACAGTGATCCGATTTCGATCTCACAAATCCAATTGACAACATAAAGGCATCAAACTTCAAGTACCATCTCCTAGGGGATTGCTTCAAACCATACAAAGACTTCTTAAGTTTGCAAACCAATTTTTCTTTACCTTTCACCATGTAATGCTTTGGTTGTGACATGTAGATTTCTTCCTCCAAATCACCATGAAGGAAAGTTGTCTTCACATCCATCTGTTGTACCTCCAAGTCATAAGTTGCTATGAGAGACAACAGGAATTGAATTGATTCTTTGCAACAGGAGAGAAGATCTCACCATAATCTATACCCTCCACTTGTGAATACCCCTTCGCAACCAATCTAGCCTTATACTTCTCAACACTGCCATCTACACCAATCTTCTTGAATACCCATTTGTATCCAACAGTTTTCCATCCAAGAGGCAAAGGCGACAAGTCCCAAGTTTGATTCTTTTCCAAAGAAGCCATTCTTCCTCCATGGCCTCCTTCCAAGAACCTGCATCTTTCATATCCAAAGCCTCTGACACAGTTCTAGGTTCATCACTGTTAGTGATTAAAGCATAAGCACAACTAGAATCAAGCAATGCAAAACCAAACCTTTCAGGTTGCTTTCTTATCCATGTAGACCTCCTCAATGGCTGAGGTTGAGGTTTAGCTTCTTCATCTGAGCTTTCAGAGCTTCCAAAGCTCTCCTCATCATCAGGTCCAACATTGTCTTTCTGTTTAGTCTTCTCAGGGGTAGCAGGAAACTAAACAACATCCTCTTTCTTTATTTTTTCTTCTGGCTGTAAAATAGTGGAAGAAGGTGTAAGCTCCCTGAAGATGACACTTCTGCTATACAACATTTTTTCAGCCATAGGGTCCCAAAGCTTGTATTCTTTCACATCAACACCATAGCCAATGAAGATACACTTAACAGCCTTGTTCTCCAACTTTGACCGCTTCTCCCTAGGCACATGTGCATATGCCTCACAACCAAAAACACGAAGATGCCTTATTGAAGGCTTTCTACCAGAACACACCTCCATGGGTCTCTTACCAACAAGAGTTTATGTAGGAGATCTATTTACCAGATAGTAGGTAGTGGCAACAACTTTAGCCCAAAACTTTTGTTCTAGGCCAACTCTACTAAGCATACTCCTAGCCTTCTCCATCAGTGTCCTATTCATCCTCTCTGCAACTCCATTTTGCTGCGGGGTGTATGGAGTTGTCTTATGTCTTTCAATCCAAGTTCCTTGCAATATTTATCAAATTATGTAGAATAGAACTCACCACCATTGTCAGTTCTCAAACATTTAATCTTTTTACCAGTCTAATTTTCAGCGAAGGCCTTAAAACTCTTTAAACTTGCTATAGACTTCAGATTTGCTTCTGAGAAAATAAATCCATGTCTTCTACTGTAATCATCTATGAAAGATACAAAATATACAGATTTTGATAATGAAGGAACATTAATAGGACCAAACACATCAGAATGAATAAGGTCCAATAAACTAGAAGACTTGTGAGAACTCGAGTAAACTAAACACGATTTTGTTTTCCATAAATGCAATGTTTGCAAAAGTTGAACTCAAGATTACAATCATCTAACCCCCTCAACGATGTTCTTATTTTTTAGGGTACGCAGACCCTTCTCACCAATGTGGCCAAATCTCTTATGCCATAACATTGTCTTTTCAGCAGGAAGTTTAACTTCCAATGCACGATTACAACCATCCAGACTAGAAACAATAGATTTCTTCACTGCTCATTCAGATGGTGGGATAAAGTGACTGTTGCCCTCTTCCTTGAGTTAGAAGAACTATTGCATTGTAAAATGCATGCCTCCAGCTGAAACAGAGTACCTCTCCTAGTACCCTTAGCAAGCACCATAGCTCCTCTAGTCATCTTGCATCCTTCTTTGAAAAGATAACCTACACACCTGCATCATTCAAACTACTTATAGAAAGTAGGTTCCGTGCTAAGCCTGGGATGTGCATAACCCCAAAGATCTCCTTCACTCGACCATCAAGGAATTGGATAGAGACTCTTCCATGACCAACAATCTTCAGATGAGAGTCGTCACCCAGATACACCTTTCCACCATCGAACTCCTCATACTTAGTGAACCAATCTTGATGCGAGGTCATGTGGAATGATGCACCAGAGTCGATTAACCACACATCATCAGATGCATGGGTTGTCAGGGCTGTGATGAAAGCATCACTGTCATCTTGTGACTTGTCAGAATCTGAATCAGAAGCTTTCTTCTTCTTCTTCTCCTCTTGCATTCCTTTAGAAATGCCTGGTTTTGCCACAGTTCCAACAAAGAGCCTTGGACTTTCTAGGAGATTTGGATCTCCCATGGGATTTGGATCTACCCTTCTCAGCTTTCTTGTCCCTCTTCTTCCCTTTCTCCTTGGGTCTTCCACGAACTGCAAGGGCCTCTTTGGCTGCCTCAAAAGACTTTCTCTGCATTTCTTCAGACAACAGTGAAGAAACCACTTCTTCCATTTTGAATGTGGATGTGGTGCTTCCAATAGCCATGACAAGATGATCCCATGAGTTCGCAAAGAACAAAGCAGGGTCATACACCGATCCTCCTCCTCCATCTTCACACCAATAGATGTCAATTGTGCAACCAACATGTTAAAGGTATTCATATGTTTAGCAATGGATCCTCCATCCTCCATTCGAAAAGAATACAACTTCTTTCTCAGGAAAAGTTTATTAACTAGGGATTTGGCTTGATACACATCCCCCAACTTCTTCCAAAGTAGTTTTGCAGTAGTCTCCTCATGGACATTTAACATAATAGAATCAGCAAGACTAAGTCCTATCAGACCCTTAGCCTTCTGATCCTTGAGATCCCACTCATCTTGTGACATTGCAGCTGGTTTATTTCCATTAACACTTTCCCAAAGGTCTCAGTCTACAAGCATGTCTTCCATCTTGAGCTTCCACAGCTCGAAATTAGTGCCATTAAATTTCTCCACTTCAAATCTTCTGGATGTGCTTGCCATCTCCTTGCTGTAATAAGATATAGAATACTCTGCACAAACTCCCACTCAACCTAAGATCAGCTCAAAAAACCCCTACCGAACAACTAGGACCAAAGGTGATCAAGCTCTGATACCAACTGAAAGGAAGCTAGGTGTGCAGAAATCGCTTCCTACACCAATCTAATGAGGAGATGGCTATGCAAATTCTCTCTCTCTTTATCCTAACTATTACAGCAATGTTAAACCATTAACATGAGATATTGCAGTAAAACACAAGAACCAAAAAGTAGACAGAAGAAGAGAGACAAAGAATTTACGGTGGGGAAAACCCTTATCGGGTGAAAAACCCCACACTCAGAAACCTACACAATGTATTAACAAATCTGAAATATGTTTACAATACACTTGCAATGCAAGATTCAATGGTCTTCGACACTCATGTCTGGAGTCAAACTGGCAAGCATAACACTACCTGTATAACCTGTGATACAACTCCCTCTCCAAGCACCTGTTTATATAGAAAATACAAGGAAATATTGGACCTTTCTTGGAATGGGTGTCCAACTTGGCCTCATGGCCCAAAACCCACGCCTAAGGATAGTTGGTCAACATTGTAGAATGTGTCTGACACTTGTCCAAAGCTCCCATCCCAAAGGGGTCACCTATTTCCAAACTGGGCTATGATAGATGCTCTTACGACACTTACGACCGTCATAGAATCTATCATAGCGGTTACAACTTACAGCTATAAGAGAATCTATCATACACAAGCTATAAATAGTATATTCTCTTACAACATGTCATAGTCCACCCTTGGGGCACCCAAATACGCCTTTATCAAAGATGCTTCATGACACATGTCTTCACCTGTCTTACAACCTTCTATTTCTGACTCTTACATGTCATAGATTCATCATAGGAATCCATCATTAACTGTTTCGGTCAAACATTCCCTTACACAACATGGAAGATGCCAACACATGGCAAAATGCTCCTACCACAAAGTGGGATGCCCATCTCCTCATGTGAGGACAAAATTACAAGTTGTCATAATCCATGTAGGATTGACATATCACCGTGCCACATCCCACAATATGACAATTGGAATTTACAAATATTTACAACATAGGCAATTAAATAATAAATACAAACATTAATAATGTAAGGAATTTACAAGGTTGAGACACCTTAATTCCTAACAACTAGAAGGTAGTTTTAACCCTCAAGAAGACCCTACAAGGGTCCTAAATGAAGTGGCAAGTGTTTCTAAGCCTTTATGAGGCACTTTTTAGCAGTTAGGAGACTCCAAAAGTAGCCCAACTCTTTCCATATGCCCTATTATTGTGCAAAGTGGAAGTTGAGGCAGTTTGAGGTCTTTTATGAGAAGATGGGTGACAAGGACAGCAGTTGGAGCAGTTTGTGGGTAGTTTGAGGGCATCTAGGGGCAGTTCCAACCACTCTCCAAGGATATAGGACCCTCACCAATAGCTGGAGCACATTTCTAGGAGCTTGAAGGGGTCAACCAACTCATGCATGGAGTCAAATTAGACTAGGAAACTTCATGGGCGCCTAAAAGAGGTTTGATCCAGTTTCGGTCATAAATTTTCTTCCTTTTTTCACTCTCTTGGTCTCCCCATGTTGGGTTGAGTATAGGAAGGGTTTAGACTTAGTTTTTTGGGTAGTTCGTTCATGTTTTTAGCTGTAGCAGCAATAAATTAGACATTGTAACTCGGGTTTTCATAGTCTAAGTATTGAAAACCTTCATTTTTGTAACACTTTTTGAAGCAATACACAATTTTCAAACTTATTTTGTGTAAGAAGCTTTTCTCTTTCAATAAAGAATTTAGTTTACCTTCTCTATTTTGTTGTCTATGATGAATGTGGTTCATAAATTGATGCATGTTTAGTTGTGTTTGATCAAAACCTTCTTTTATGCAAACATCAAAAGGAAAACACAAGCATTGTGAATACTTTACCTAGTATATTGTGAGCTGTGAAAACATATAAGAAGTTGTTTATTCTGTGAAACTTCATTGTTTTCCTCAAAACAATAGATTATAGTCATCCTTTTTGAAATAAAATATCAAATGTTAAGGCATAGAACTTAGAGTTGTGAAAACCAGTCATGTTATTGAAGAAATAGGTGTCTAAAGAACAAGATAAGTCACCTTAGTTTTGGTGCATCACCTTCCTAGCTAGATTAGGATCACTTTAAGTCCTTTTTTCCCTTTTCTCGACATAACAGCAGTAGTGCATTAGTTTTAGGTGATAAATCCAAGGGAATCAACCCTCTCTGGAGACTCATCCTAACCTATAGGCAACCCACAGGCCTTAGGATGTTTCCATGCTTCTCAACTGAGTAGAGAATGAATTAACATTCTCCCTAGGGTGCACTCAGGAGTGATAATAGTTTTTGGCACGCCCGGTGGGACTGTTTGAACTATAAACAGTCGTAATATAATCTTATCATTGCTGGTATTGATATGTGACCAGCTGATTTCAAGCTTTTTGAAGCTTTTTTGAACATATCTGGCGACTCTATTGGCTAGTTTTGAAGAAAATTGATGCACAAATAGTGTATGAGAAGGATACAAACTAGAGGAGGTTCATCTCCTTTTCAATATTTACAGTTATCTCCACTAGAAGGAGAGGAAGACTTTTGCAAAGGAACCCAAAATTTCACAAGAAGAGTACACTCTACACCACCTACAATGAGGGTATCTCTTCATACTCCAAGGAATCAAACACCTTTTTAGCCTATGGCTCTACCCAGGAACCAGTTTTTTGTGCCATTTGATCAAGGAAGCCCTTTAAACTTGGCACAACATGATGACATTCCAATGGCAACCCTCAAATCATATCATTTTCGTAGGAGAAGACCAAACTACACCTATTGAGCACATCAAGGATGTGGCAAACTTATGTGTTGTGCATCACATCACTCCTGAAATATATTTCTCAGATTGTTGGCCAGCCTCTTTCAAAGGTAAGGCATTGCAGTGGTTTAGAGGTTTGACGGTGAACTCAATAAACTCATGGGATCATCTTGGAGAGCTTCTTTGCAAGCAGTTTGAAGACAAATCAGACCATTTGTCTTTGGTAGAATAGCTGAGCACCATCAAGAGATCTCCTCATGAGTACATGACAGACTTTAACTTCCATTTCTAAAGGACTTGGGATAGAATCCCACAACTGGTAAGACCCTCAGCACAACATGATTTTCTATATTTTTTTGAGGGCTTTTAATAGTGACCATTGCAATAATGATATAAATCTATGGTGCAAACACACTCTCTGGTGCTTATGAAATAGCTATAAGGGCTGAAAATAGTCTCGTACAAGCTGAGAAAATTGCCCCAAGGCCTCCAATTCCTATCTTTGCTGAAGTACAACCTATTATGCCCATGCAAATGCCACAAATAGCCCCTTTGCCATCTATCCTAGCCAAGAAAAGTTGTCCTAGCCCATTCTTTTGAGCCGCAAGAGATTAAAGGCCTTCTTCAAACATTTGGAAATGAGTTGGTAAACCTCAAGAAGCAGTAATTTCAAAATTACAGACCTTACCAAGCTCCTAATCAAGCACAAGGTCAGCTAAATCAAGAAAATAGTCTACCCTACCATGCAAATAACCAAGGCCAAAGGTAAGCACTTAACCCAAGGCATTTCCAAGCTTATAATCCAACTGTGGCAAGTACGTCTAAAGAGTTGATACCTATTCAAAACAATCTTGCTCAAGATTACGAATGGTGTTTCCCTTGTAATTAGCCCCATAACTAGTCTACTTGTTCCAATAGGGTGATTAACCAAGCCTTAATGGTGCAAAATATACCCAACTTACAACCAAATGCACCATATCAAATGCCCACATAGCAGCAAGATGCCCCTCCAAGCGACATTGCATTACTAAATTGGCAAGGAGAGGAGTTTTGTGGGGTTAACCAAGACCATTCCTCTATAGCAGCCAACACAAGAGGCAAAAAGAAGGTTGTTTGAAATGGGACAGCCAACAAATAAAGAGCCTATCAAGCTCCTAGAGGTAACCAAGGTGTTTTTGGTCCATCTACATCTAATGTCGTACAAGTCCTACAAAGGACCAACATATGATAGCCAAAGAACAGCTTGTGAATCAGTCCCAACTAGCACACTTGCAAGTGAGATACTATTGTTACAAAAGCTCATCAAAAGGTAAATGTCACTCCTTTCAACATACTTGAACACATGAATGAAAATCTAATGTTAGCATATCTATGTGGGACTCTTTGTCTATCCTAGGACAAAGAGACTTATTACAAGCTATCCTATCAAATGTAAGTGTGTCAAATCGACACCAAATGTTCAAGATTAGGGTTGTGCTTACCAGTACCCCTCAAAATAGTAGTGGATAGGTAAGTAAGGATGTCAAACCACCACCTTTCTATGTGTCCTTTGATCATAGAAGATAGTCTTGTTCATAACTGTATGATTCATTTAGGAGCTAGTAGTTCTATTATGCCCAAACAAATTGCAAATAAACTAGGTTTGAAGTACCATCCATTTACAAAAGGGGTAGTCCAACTTGATGGGGATAGCTATTAATACTGTAGGGGTTGTCCATAACTTGAATCTCACCTTGCATGCATGTCCTAATTTTTTCGTTTCCCAAGACATCTATGTGATTGACTTGCACCTTACTTTGCTCTATGCATTTCAAGAGACTGCAACGACCAAGATAGGTGGCTTACTTATCTTCAGATTGGTCACACGTGCTCTTTAGGACAAGGTATGGAACCAAGGTGACTATCAAATCTGAACCCATAGCAAAGAACCATATAGAACCATATGCACCTTGTGTTGTCAATGCTAACTGTGCCATTTTTGACCAAGGAGAGTATGTTATTGCTTAAGAGCCAAGTACCCAAACTAAGAACATTCTAGATAATATTTTGGATGAGTGGGCAACTAAAATCATTAAGGTTGACCCAAGCAAAAACTTGGAAGTAGTAGGCTTAGGTGTCTATGTGATTCATGAGAAAGATCCTATCATTCCTAACCTACAAAAAGAGGATGAGCAACAGCTGGAACAACAACAAAATGAGGTTTGGAAAATGTTTTTTGATGGTTCAAAAAGCAGAAATGGAGCTGGTGGGGGTATTATGATTGTATCCCCACAAGGTGAAAAAGTATTATTTAGCTTTTCATTTTGCTTTTAGGATGTACTAACAACACAACTAAGTATGAAACTCTTATACAGGGTTTGGAGTTGGAAAGGAAAAGGAAAATAGGTTGCCTACAAGTGTTTGGTGATAGTGACCTGGTTGTAAACTAGGTAAGAGGCTTGCATGTAATAAAAAATGATCTTTTAAAGTCATACAAGCATAGGGTGTGGAATGTTTTAGAGGATTTTGATGCTTTCAACTTGATATCCATACCTGGAATCTAAAATTAGCATGTTGATAGATTGGCTGCCATAGGGGCTCAATTTGATATCCCAAATGAAATCAGAAATGGTAAGGTACAACAACATGTAAAGGTAGTGGTTAGGCCATCTATACCTAATAATAATGTTCATTGGAAAATCTTTGACAATGATGAGCAGGTGCTTAGTTTTCTGCTTGAGGAAGCTAAGTTTTCAGTTAGAAACCAAGAAAAATTACAACAACAGTATGGTGATCAAATCATACAGCTGAGAACAAATAAGTTACCAAAAGGTTTGGTGACTTTGGAGTCTATTTTTAGTTCAAATGATCAGCTGAAAAGAGGGAAAACCAGCATGCATGTCAAGCAAGACCATTACGAAGAAGTGGAAATTTTCAAAGGTAAGCTTCTTAAGATTGGTAAATTTTGTTCTAAAGAGGATAAAGAAGCTTTTGTTTCACTTTGCCAAGAATTTCATGATATCTTTGCTTGGGAGTATTCTAATTTAAAAAGCTTTGACCCCAAAATAGCCCAACACACCATTGAACTTGAGCCAAATGCAAAACCTATAAGGCAAAAGCAAAGGCCTTTGAACCCCAAGCTAGAGCCACTCATGAAAGCAGAACTAAGCAAACTGATTGAGGGTGGTATTATTTTTCCAATCAAGCACACCTCATGGGTTTCCAACCTTGTTCCTGTTAGGAAAAAGAGTAGGGAAATCAAACTTTGTGTTGACTTCTAAGATTTAAATAGGGCCTCACTTAAGGATCATTACCCACTACCCTCTATGGAGTAGATTTTGCAAGTTGTTGCAGGTTCTGAGAGGTTCTCTCTTCTTGATGGTTATTCTAGATATAACCAAGTGCTCGTAAAAGAGGAAGATCAGTTCAAATAGCCTTCACCACCAAGTAGGGAACCATGGCTTACAAGAAAATGCCTTTTGGATTGTCCAATGCTAGTGCAACTTTCCAAAGGGCAATGGACTTGGCATTCCAGGATTAATCAATAAAATAGTTCTTGATTATCTTGATGACATTACTATTTTTTCAAAGGATGCTAATGAGCACTTTTCACATTTGAGACAAGTGTTTGACAGGTGTAGGGAGTATGGAATATCCCCTCAATTCCAAAAAATGTATCTTTGTTGTCCATGAAGACAAACTCCTTGGACATGTGGTTTCAAAACATGGAGTTACCATTGATCCAAAAAGAGTAAGTGTCCATTATTGCTTTACCTTTGCCTAGTCACAAGAATGGCATGCAAAGTTTTCTTGGCAGAATTAATTTTGTTAGAAGGTTTATACCAAATGTTGCAAATCTTTTAAAACCTTTGACTGCCATGTTGAAGAAAAATGTCACTTTCAGTTGGTCAAAAGAGGCAAAGGACAGTTTTGAGGCTATTAAGGAAGCCTTAGCTGTAGCACCCACCCTTATTAATCCTGATTTTCAAAAGATTTCATCTTATATGCTTATGGAAACACTGACACTCTTTCAGCTATGTTGACACAACAGAATAAGGATGGTTTGGAATAGCCAATAGCCTTTTATAGCCAAGGCCTAGAAGGTTATGAGCAAAGGTATCTTTTGTTAAAAGGCACGTGCTTGTTGTTATTCAAATTCCTTAAGAAGTTTAGGCATTTGGTTTCTAACAATATGATTCAGCTAAAGGTTGGTCATCCTGGTGTTAAGGAATTCTTGTTAAGCAAGGATTTAAGTGACAAAAGAGCTGGATGGAATCACTAAGGTAATGGAGTATGACGTAGAAATCAAAGTCACAAAGCTGGTAAGAGGCAAGGGGCTTTGTGATAGCTAGTTGATGGTCTAGAAAAAGGAAACGAAACTAAAGAGGAAGTTGTCCTCATGGTTGTTGATGAGTCATAAACTGTTGTCCCAGCAATAGGCACGAGTTGGACACAAGAAATGGTTCATTATTTATATACCAGTGAGTGCCCAAGAGAGCTAAACAGTGCCAAGAGAAGGTATTTCAAACTTCAAGCTATCCCTTATGTCCTTCTAAATGGTGTTTTGTTTAAAAAAAATTATAATGATGTTCTTTTGAGATGCATAGAATTAGATTAGATTGACAAAGTCTTGCATAAGTTTCATGATGGACTAGCTGGTGGTCATTTTGCACCAAGGACAATATCTTTGAAAATCATGAGGGCTAGGTATCACTAGTCTTCTCTTTTCAAGGATGTGCATGTATAGATAAGAAAATGTGTCAAATGTGCCATGTTTACAGGTAAACAAAAGTCGGTAGCCTTGCCATTGCATCCAATATTAGTGGATCAGCCTTTCATTAAGTGAGGCCTTGACTTCATTGGAGTCATTAACCCACCATCCAATTCTGGTCATAAATGGGTGCTAACAGCTATGGACTATTTCACCACATGGACGAAAGATGTGGCATTTAAAGAAGAAAATGAGGGTGCAATCCTAAATTTTTATGAGAACTTGATAGTAAGGTTTGGTATACCGGATTCTATTGTTTCAGATAATGCTTTAGCTTTTGTTGGAATGAAACTAACTAATTGGGCTCTTAAGCATGGTATCCATTTGAGTACCTCCTTTAATTACTATCCTCAAGGCAATGGACAAGTTGATTCCACAAACAAGAACTTAATCAGGATCATTAAGAGAACCATTGAGGACAACCAAAGGTCCTGGCATTCAAAGTTGAAATCAGTCTTATGGGCTGATAGGATTACTCCTAAAAAGTCCACCGAACAATCTCCTTTCATGCTTGTGTATGGAAGGGAAGCAAGGCTCCCCATTTCAGTTGAGATACCAGCTTTGAGTCTCATGAAGGAATTAGAAATGATGGAGGAAGGTCCCATGGAGGTAAGACTTGCTGAGTTATTGGAGCTAGAAGAAACTAGGATGCAAGCAATACAATAGATGGAAGTGCATCAAATACAAATGAAAAAGACTTGACAAAGGTGCAGCGCCTAGGCACTTCAAGGAAGGTGACATTGTCCTCAAGTGGGATGAATTCAAGAGCAAGCCTGGGAAACATACCAAGTTTGATGCCATGTGGGGTGGTCCATTCATAATTTTTGAGTGCAAATAGCACAATGTCTTTTAGTTGTCCAACATGGAAGGTGAAGTTCTACCTATCCCAGTTAATGGGATACACCTCAAACTTTGTTTTTGAGGAGCATAATGTACTATTGTACATATTAGTTTAATTTTTTGAGTCAATAAGTGTTGTTGCACATAGGTTTTAGGAGTCTTTCAATTCCTCAAAGTGTTGATGCACATTTTTAGTCTTGTTTTTGGGTGTTTTTGAATGTGTTTCAGTTTGTGTCATGTTGTCTTGAAGGTGTTATAACAGTGTTCAAGTCTGTTTTTGAGCTGTGTTCAGGCCTCAATGACTCTATTGCCCAAGGAGAACTCAAGACTACTATTTTCTTTGCTCAGCAAGCAAGCTGTTGGGATAAGGTACCATTAACCTTGTAAATCCCAATATTGTATTTATTCCATTTATTATATGTAATTTGTAATTATCCATGAGGAGATGTACTAGTTTCACTGGCAGGGGTAATTTTTGAGTAACTGGAGGTAATTATGGAGTGACTTTTACTATTGGAAATGTAAAAACTCAAAGTAAATGAGGGTAGGCATGCTCCCTTGAGGAATATACTATTTTTGGCATGTATGACAACTGTCATAATGTTTGGTAAGTGAATCTATGACCACTGCAAGTTGTCATAAGATTATGAGATTCTATGATGCATATAATGGATATGTTAGTTGTATATTTGCTATATTTAGCCCAAGATTCTTATCTTGGAAAGATACTCTTTTGTGGAATCTATGACGATTATGACATGTCATAAGATGTTGTACGAGGTCAGATTTAGTCTTGGGCACCCAACCTTTGCATGGTTGTTTTTTGGACAAGTGTAAGATGCTTGTAAGATGGTAATTAATGTTTACAAGTTGGAGAATCTTAGGAGAGAGAAGGTGAACGCCTAGGATGAGTTGGAAAATGTTTCTATAAGTATTTTCCATGTATTTGTTGTTGCAATATAGATTTGAAGTACTCTAGTGCTGTCGAAATGATGTTAGATTGAAGACTTGTGGAAAGAGTTGTGTAGTTGATGTATTGTACAATCTTGTTGAGATTAATACAAACTTGTGCCTTTTTTCTGGTGGAGTTTTTTACTTGCAATAGTTTTCTCCATGTAAACATTGTGTCATTGTGTTGAGTTCTTCATGTTTGACATCTTTTTGTAGTGGGTTTTATGTTTTGTTACAATCTCCACTGTTAATGCACACTTAAGATTGCTGAAATTTATCTTGAATCAGATTTCCATTCAAGTAGTGTTGCTTTCATTTCTAACATTTGGTATCAGAGCCTGGCCAACTTTGACTCTTGGGTGGTAGTGTGGAAGCTATAGTTACAATAGGAGATTTGGTTGTGTTTATTTTGCAGATCTTGTGTTGTTATTATGGTTGGATCCACCATTGCATCAACCTCTCGATTGGACATTGAGAAGTTCAATGGAACAGGGTATGAGTTGTGGAAGCTGAAAATGAAAGATTTGTTGGAAGAAAGAAACCAATGGTTGGATGTTCAAAAAGAGAAGAAACCTGACGATGTCTCTCAAGATGAGTGGGATAGACTGGATAAGAAGGCACGGGGAACCATCTGGTTGTGTCTTTTAGACTCTGTCCTATTGAATGTCGCAAAGGAGGAGACCACACACAAGTTGTGGAAATGGTTGGGTGAGATCTATCAAGCCAAGAGTATGGTAAATAAACTTTATTTAAAAAGAAAATTGTTTTCCATGAAAATGCGAGAAGGTGAATTAGTTATAAAGCATTTAAATTCTTTTAATTTGTTATTGAGTCAGCTTGATTCAGTAGATGTTGAGGTTAGTGAGGAAGATAAATATATCTTACTTCTTTGTTCTTTACCTGAGTCTTGGGAGAATGTTATCATTTCTATCACTACTTGGATGCTCTTGTTTCATTGCTACTGTCACAAGAATTGAGGAAGAAGAGTTCGGATAGTTTAGGGGATGCTCTCAGTATCAAGGGAAGGTCTAAGGAAAGGGGACCTAAAGGAGATCAGAAAGGGGCTAAGGACAAGTCCAAGGGCCGGTCTAAGACTCCTAGTAAAAAGAATAGAGTTAAGTGTTGGAATTGTAGTAAAAGGGGACATGTGAAGGAATGTAGAAACCCCAACACACAGTGGGAGAGTGCTTCAGATAAGTCCTCGAATACAAGTGAAGAAGTTTTACTTTTTGTATGTAATCTTGTTTCTAATGATCACTAGTTGGTTGACTTAGGATGCTTGTTTCATATGACCCTGCATAAGGAATGGCTCTCCACATATGAAGAATATGATGGAGGTAATATCTACCTTGGTGAGAACTTTTCATATCCGATTGTCAGGAAAGGAAAGGTATTGTTATGTTTCAGTGATGGGAGGATTAAAACCCTCCCTGGTGTTTTGCATGTTCCTAGATTAGATAGAAATCTGATTTCTGTTTTGAAGTTGAATGACTTGGGAATGGATGTGACATTTGACAAGCATGGCTACAGATTGGTGAGAGGGAACTTGGTGGTAGCGAAAGGGAAGAGATTTGGGAAATTGTTTAATCTTGAAGCCACTACATTTTGTAATGCCTCTTATGTTTCTGAGGCTTCTGAAAACACTTGTATGTTGTGGCACCACAGATTGGGCCACACAAGTAATAATGTATTAAAAATTATTAATAATAAAGAATTGTTGGACGATTTCTCTTATTCTGATGAACACTTTGATTTCTATGTGCATTGTGTGTTTGGTAAACAAAATAGAAAATCATTTCCTTCAGGAAGCAATAGAGCAAAAGAGAAGTTAGAAATTATTCATATAGATGTGTTTGGACCTGTGGATAATGAATCTATCAGAAAATCTTGTTATTTTGTAACCTTCATTGATGATGTATCCAGATTTACATGGATTTATGTTATGAAGCATAAATCTAAAGTTTTCACTAAGTTTAAGGATTTCAAAGTCTTAGTAGAGAACTAATCAGGTTTAAAGATAAAAATATTAAGATCTGATAATGGAGGGGAATATTGCTCTAAGGAATTTGATGAGTTTTGCAAGCATGCAGGTATAATCAGACAAAAGACAACTCTGTATACACCACAGCAGAATGGTGTTGCAGAAAGGATGAACCGAACAATTATGGAAAGAGCCAGAAGTATGCTTAGTGATGCACAATTGGATAAATGTTTTTGGGCAGAGGCTGTGTGTACTACTTGCTACTTGATAAACAGATCTCCTTGTAAGGCTCTTGATTCGACACCTTATGAAGTGTGGACATGTAAGAAACCTTTTGTTTCACATTTAAGGGTTTTTGGTTGTGAGGCTTTTGTTCATGTGCCTAAGGAAAAGCGATCTAAGTTGGATCCAAAGGCTGAAAAGTGTACATTCATTAGATATGGTGATAATGTCAAAGGTTATAAGCTTTGGAATCCACTAACCTGCAACATTATCTTTTCTAGAGATGTTATTTTCAGGGAACTTAGAGCTATTTCTGAACCTAAGCAGCCAAAAGAGAAAGAAGAAAAGGGAAAGAAGGTGCACCTTGATTAGAGCAGCAAGATACAATTCAGGAAGAACAGAATGATGGATTGGGGGGTGAAGAAGAAGAAGAAGATTCAAGTAGTTCTGATGAAGATGAATCTATTGTTACAGAAGAAATTGGTGCAGATGATCATGCAGAAGAATGAGCAGAGTCTCTTACTCCACCCTTGAGGAGATCCACAAGACAACAGAATCCAGTTGACAGGTATAGCCCACCAGATTTCTATTGTGTATATGCTTTATTGAGTACTAACGATGAACCTAGATCCTACAGGGCATGCAGGAGGAGATGATGGCTTTAGACTCTTGTATCACCTAGGATCTTGTTTGTTTTCCCAAAGGAAGAAAGGCCATAGGATGTAAGTGGGCCTTCAAGAAGAAGTTTGGAGCAGATGGGTCATTAGAGAAGTACAAGGCTAGACTGGTAGCCAAGGGCTACTCCCAGAGAGAGGGAGTTGATTTTGGTGAGATATTCTCTCATGTTGCTAAATTGACTTCTTTTAGATTTCTCTTATCCATTGATGCAACTTATGATTGGGAGATTGAGCAAATGGATGTTAAGACTACATTTTTACATGGAGATCTTAAGGAAGAAATTTATATACAATAGCCTACAGGTTTTGAGGTAAAATGAAAAGAACATTGGGTTTGCAGGTTAAAGAGGTCTCTTTATGGTCTAAAATAGTCCCCCAGAATGTGGTATCAAAAGTTTGACTCATTTATTTTGAAATTGGGTTTTGTTAGAAGCGAGGAGGATCATTGTGTTTACATTCATTGTGTTGATGATTCTATACTGATTATTGCTTTGTATGTTGATGATATGTTGTTTTTCAGCAATACTAAGGGTATGATCAGTGAGCTTAAAGCCCAACTTTTAGGTGCATTTGAGATGAAGGATCTTGGTGCTGCAAGGTATATTTTGGGAATAGAGATCAGGAGGGATAGAGTTAACAAAAAGCTTTGGTTTTCACAAAGTAAGTATGTGAATACTATTTTGCAAAGATTTAGTTTGCAGGACTGTAACCCAGTTAGAGTTCCTTTACCCATTGGTACTAAGCTTTCATTAGATATGTATCCAAAGACTGAGGATGATCTTGAGGATATGTCTAATGTGCCATATGCTAGTGATGTAGGGAGTTTGATTTATGCAATGGTTTGCACTAGACCAGATATTGCCCAAGCAATGGGAGTTTTGAGCAGATTTATGTCTAACCCTAGTAGACAACATTGGAACTATGCGAAGAGGGTGTTTAAATATCTTGTAGGTACTCCTAATCATTGTTTGGTTTATTTTGGTATTGATAGTGCTGATAAATCTTTAGACATACAAGGTTTTGTTAATGCAGATTGGGCAGGTGACTTGGATAGTCAAAGGTCCACTAGTGGCTATGTGTTTACTCTATTTGGAGGAGCAGTGAGTTGGATGAGTAAGAGGCAACCCACAGTTGCTTTGTCCACCACAGAAGTAGAGTATATGGCTATGTAACATACACCCCTCTGCATATGTTTGTCTAACTAAATTTTTTTTTCTGATGTGTTTGTGTTTAGGGTTTCATGGGTTGTTTTTGCATGTTGGTTTTTTGCATTGCATGTATGAAATATAAAGCATATGAACAACCCCATAAAATATATAATGAATTTACACAAACAGATAAAGACCCAGATAATAAAAGTGCTGAAACTAATTATAATGAAATACCCACTTGGAAATCTTCAACTCCATACAGATGCTGACAGAGAGCCAGCTATACAAGCAATAGAAGAATGCTCACAACTTCTGGGAATACAATAGTTTGGATCTACAATGGATGGGAGATCAAAACCTTGCCCAAATCTCCCACTCTAGTGAATAGAAATGTACCCACGGGTAGTTTATTGAATTTCTTGATGTCACACAATCTGCTCCAGCTGGTACGGCCTTGGTAGCTGCATATATCAGCACACAACCCTCTGAAATATCACTTAAACCTAGCTATATTGTATCTGCAGAAGATATCATCCAATAGTGACCCTATTCTAGCTCAAATAATCTCCAAACAAGCACAAAACAAGCCCTTAGAAATGGTACGACTCCCCTAGGAAGTATGGCCTAGTAGTAGGGATGGTACAGCCTGCATAAGAGGACTATAATAGCACTAAAAAATGAGATAAAACCTTCAAATCTACTATCAACCCTTCACTTCTTAGCTGTACATATCAATCTCACAAGATATATCCATTTCTGGCTCAGAACTCCATCAAAATAACTCTGGTAAAAGCACAAATGAAGCCTCCTCAATCCCCTCCTGATGCAATCTTCCATACATGAGGAAAGGCAAATCTGCAAAGGTTTCTGTCTCTACAAATCAATATTCAAAACTCTAGAGCCAAGCTCAATCCTAAAGCACAAGCAAACTCCAAAATGAGAGCAATTTTCATAAACCAAGCATAACCAAATGAGGTTTCTTTTTGATCTTTTATTTGCCTTCCTTCCCAACGCCCAAGAGGAGTTTATTTTATTTATTTTTTAGTTTTAAACCAACCCCTTATCACTCCATGTGGGGCGCCTATCCCTAGGCACTTCACTTTTAAGTTATAACTTAACTTTATAAAGTGATATTACTTTATAACTTAAAGTGATTTAATATCTCATATAGTATAAGTTAAATATTTAGTTTAACTTATATATCAACTTATACTGCCTTGGCCCTAAAATGATGTGAACCCCAGTGCTATGACCATCCATGACTGCCCTGCCAAAAATAGTAACTGCTCGGCTCATGACTTACTATAAATAGTAAGTCCCTAAAAAGACTTCCTAAACACCTACATTAGCCTATGGAAGTCAAATTATAGGCTAACCCTGATCTCCTGATGCAGTGAGCTAGATGTGGAACATTACAGTCCACCCTTCCTAAGATTGCTTGTCCTCAGGCAACCTCAACTCTAGATGTTGCAATATCTACTCACTCTCCCAAGTGGCATCCTCCATTGGTAAATTCTTCCACTTGACCAAGTACTCTCTAATAACCCATTTCCTCAAGTGTCTCTCCCAGGTGTCGATGATAGCCTCTAGTACCAAGATCAATTTCCCTTCCTCATCCAAAGGTGGAAGCTCAACTGAAGGAATTATGTTGTGGCCAAGAGCTTTTTTCAATTTGGAAACATGGAATACATTGTGCACCCTGCTGTCTGATGGTAGCTCAAGCTCATATGCCACTTCACCCACTCTTCTAATAATCCTGAAAGGACCATAAAATATGGGTTTCAACTTCTCTGCTCCACTCTTCTTGAGAGTGGATTGCCTGTAGGGTTGGAGTCTTAAATACACCATGTCTCCAACCTCAAAACTTCTCTCCACTCAGTGCCGATCAACATACAACTTCTGTTGTTTATATGCCTATTGTATATTCTCCTTAAGTTCCCTCAAGATGTCCTGGCTGTCCTGTAAAAGATCCTTTGCCTTAGGCACCCGACTATTACCAAGCAAGATATCTGTGAATCATGGGGCATCATAACCATACAGTGCCCTGAAAGGAGTCATCTGAATAGACATGTGATGAGTAATATTGTAACAATACTTCCCTAGGTACAACCATCTGATCCAAGCTTTCTGCTGCGCCGACACATAATTATGTAGGTACCCCTCTAACCATTTGTTTACCACCTCTGTTTGGTCATCTATCTGCTGGTGGTAACTGGTACTAGGAGTCAACTCAGTACCACAAAGCCCAAATAACTCCTGCCAAAATATACTCAGGACCTTGTTGTCCCTATCACTGACTATGCTTTTGGGTACCCCGTGCAACCTAAATATCTCCCTGAAGAACAAATCAGCCACCTGAGCAGATGTAAAGGTTGTTTAAATAGAAAAGAAATGTGCAAATTTAGTGAGTTTATTGACCACCACATATATACAGTCCTTCCCCTGCACCTTAGGCAACCCTGTAATGAAGTCCATGGAGATACATTCCCATTTCTGAATGGGAATAGGCAATGGCTGTAATAATCCTACTGGATAAGTATGCTCATATACTTATTCTATTGGCAAATGGGACACTCATGAACATACTTTTGCACCTCATCCTTTAGTCTTTTCCATGTGAACCTCTTCTGAATCTATTTATATGTCTTGAAGAATCCAGGATGGCCAACCATTGGTGTATCATGGAAGGTTTTGATCACCTTATGTTTGAACTGTGAATTAGGCACCAAGAATATTATGTCCTTATAAATAATCAAGTCATTCACCACAAAATATCTCTCATCAATATTAGTGCCTTCAATGACTCCCACTACCCAAGAGTCCTTAGCATACTCTACTATAATCAGCTCTCTCCAATCAGCAGAAATCTCCCCAACTAAGCATAAGTGAGGTCGACGTGATAAGGCATCTGCAACTATATTTCTCTTACCTTTGACATACTCGATGTCAAAATCATATGCCTGTAACTTGCTCACCCACTTCTGTTGCTTGTCATTTAGATCCTTTTGGTTCATAAAATATTTAATGATGTTATGATTTGTTTTGATTATGAATTTGCCTCCAACTAGATAAGGCCTGAACTTGGCCAATGCATACATTATGGCCAACATTTCTCAGTCATACACTGAGTAACTCCTCTCAACACCCTGAAGTTTCTTGTTTTCAAATGCTATCAGGTGTTTCTCCTGCATAAGCACTACCCCTATTCCCTCTCTAGAAGCATCACACTGCAACTCGAATGGCTTGGTGAAATCGGGAATTGTAAGCATGGGGCAAGTAGACATTAAGTGCTTGAAATGATTAAAGCACTGTTGGGCTGAGTTAGACCACACAAAGGCTCCCTTCTTTCTCAAATCTATCAAAGGAGTTGTTGTCTATGAGAAGCCTTTTACAAAGCTCCTATCAAAACCACATAGTCCAAAGAAGCCCTTAAGCTATGTGAGGTTTGTGGGTGGTGGCCAATCAACAATTGTCTTTATCTTATTTGGATCTACCCTGACACCATCAGCACTGATAATGTGGCCCAGATAAAGCAACTCTATCATGCCAAAGTCACACTTGGACTCTTTGGCATAGAGGGACTCACTCTCCAAAATACTCAACACCTCCTCCAAATGTCTCAAGTGATCCTCCCAAGTCCTTCTAAAAATTAATATGTCATCGAAGAAGATCAATACAAACTTCCGAAGCTGATATTTGAAAATCTGGTTCATACAACTCTGGAAGGTAGCAGATGCATTGGTCAAACTGAATGGCATCACCAAAAATTCAAAGTGGTCATAATGACACCTGAAAGTAGTCTTCTCTACATCTTCTACCCTCATGCAAATTTGATGGTACCTAGATCTGAGATCTATCTTAGAAAAATAGCAAGCACCATGCAACTCATCTATTAACTCATCAATCCTCAAGATAGGGTACCTGTTTTTGATGGTCTTCTTATTCAATGCCCTGTAGTTGATACGCATCCTAATTGTCCCATCCTTCTTTTTGACAAGAAAAACTATTGAAGCAAATGGGCTCTTACTGGGCCGGATGTGTCCCATCTTTAGTAACTCCTTAATTATTTTTTCAATTTCATCCTTGAGCCTCTTTGGATGACGGTAAGGAGTGATCATGACGGGCTTGGTCCCATCCTCAAACTCAATAACATGCTCTATGCCTCTATCAGGAGGCACTCCTGGTGGTATATCTCCAAACACCTTATTGTGCTTAGATAGAAGCTTCTGAATATCAAAATGATAATTGCCCTTCTGCTGCAATGGGGACTCTGGCATAATAAGGCACTCTGCTGCCCACACTACCTAGTCATGTCTTAACAGCCTCTCCATTCTCTTCAGTGATACCACTTGAGGTCCACCATCTGATATACCTCTGAGGCATATTTTCCTCCCATTGAATTCAAATCTCATTTCCATCTTCTTTACATTCATGGTGAACTCTAACTGGCTCATCCAATGCATGCCAAGAACAACATTTGTATCCCTGATGCCAACAACATAGAATTCATCTACCAACTCATAATAGCCCATGATGATCTTCAAACCTGATATCTTCCTGTTGCACTACATTTTGAATTTGTCGACTACCATCACCTTGAAGCCTTCGAATTCCTCTATCTTTAACCCCCTGTGAGCTACCAACCCCTCATCAATAAATTTATGACTAGCTCCTATATCAATGAGGGTAGTAATGTGTTGTCCACCGAGTACACCATGCACCCTGAAAGAACCAACCTTCTAGAAACTAGATAGTTGAGCAATAATACCTCCACTACCAGTATTGTGCTTTGAATCTCTCTCATCTCCACTATCTCCATGGTTGGAAGGTCGATCTAAATCTAAATTGGATGCCTCTGATTGAGTCTCCTTAGCTGAATACTACTCAATCAATTTGGCCTTAGCCTTATGTGGACACTATCTGAGGGATCCCATGGTTCTTTGCAATGAAAGCAAAGTTTCTTCCTCCTGTACTCGTTGAGATGATCATCAGTCAACCTATTTGACTTGTCCTTATGCTGCTCAACATCTCTATGGAAGGGTCTCTTCTCCTTCTCCTTGTCCCTCCTGTGTGGAAACCCCTTAGACTAAAATTTCCTCCTCCACACTGATGACTCCATATCTCGGGCGTTCTTCATGGCCTCCTGGAGTGTAACAGGGTCAAAACCATTAACCCAACCACTAAGTGGGTTTGATAATCCATCAATGAAGAGAATAACCAATCTGCGCTCAGAAATATCTGGGACCATAACAGATAGGTCCTAGAACTCAAAAATGTAGGAGTCAACTGAACCACTCTGCCTCAGTTGTGCCAACTCCTTAAACTGTAACTTTGGGTCCTTATCAAACCTATCGATCAGTCTAGTTGTAAAATCCACATATGAAGTAATCTGATCATGTCCCAGTATGACCTTCTCATTGCTCCACCACTTATGTGCTATCCCCTCTAAATGTAAAGCAGCATAGGTAATGGCATCCTCCTTAGGCATAGGACTAATCTATAAGTAGCTGTCCAATTTCTGAACCCAAGATCTAGTGGTGGTCTTACCTGATCCATCAAAGTAGGGAAGTGTCATCTTACTTACTTTTTTTTGTAACTCCTGGTTCTGAGGTCTACCTCCTCTATGAGGTCTATTCTTTATCCTAATGTCAGAGTACTCTGCAAAGGTCATCTCTGCCCTGAACTCTGCACTAGAAGCTCTCCAATCCCTCAGAATCTCCTCCTGAAACTCAGCCTGTGTGGGATCCTATTCAGGAACTTGGTTCCTGGGAGCAAATGTAGGAATACCAGGTCTGTCACCTACAGTAAATTGTGAAGCTCTCCTATGAGTAACCGAGGCCTCATCCTCATCATCTCGGAACCTGTGTTTGTCATCCTGGTTCATGTCCCCATTATTCCTATTTCCCTGATTCCTGTCACCATTGTGTCTATCACCTACATTATGCCTGTTCCTATCTCCCCCATTGTCTTTGTGCCTATCACCATCATTTTTCCTGTTCCTATCACCTCTGATATACCTGTTCTTGTCACTATGATTATCCCTGTTATTTCTTCCATCCATAGGAAGCAACTGTTTGAGGATATGTGCTATCTCTGCCTGTGATTCCCTCAACTCCTATCTAGACTCCCTCAACTCTCTCTCAGGCCAACAAGCTCCTGGTGAGCACATTCAGGTCTCACGCATGCTAGGTTCCTCACCTTCCCCATCACCCATTTCTTCTATATGTTTTGTAACTAGAGGTAGTTCACCTGAAAATGGGTCTGTTTGCGAAACTTGGGAATCTTCGTCAGTAGTGGCAACCTCTATCTCTGACTCAAATGGATCTATTATGGGTACTGGCTGCTCAAGTTCTTCTACATGTGGTACTTCTCTTCCCTGTATCCTCAGTGGGTTTTGTGTTCCTGGTCTTGGTCTGAAATTATACCTATTAGTAGGCCGCATATCTCACTTTCAACTCCTGCATGTCATATTTAACCCCACAGGATGACAAGATTTTCTGCTCTGATACCACTGTAACATACACCCCTCTTATATGTTTGTCTGACTGATTTTTTTTATGTTTTCTGATGCGTTTGTGTTTAGGGTTTCATGGGTTATTTTTGCATGTTGGTTTTTTGCATTGCATGTATGAAATATAAAGCATATGAACAACCCTAGAAAATATACAATGAATTTACACAAATAGATAAAGACCCATATCATAAAAGTGCTAAAATTAATTATAATGAAATACCGACTTGGAAATCTTCAACTTCATATAGATGCTGACGAAGAGCCAGCCATACAAGCCATAGAAGAATGCTCACAACTTTTAGGAATACAACAGTTTGGATCTACAATGGATGGGAGATCAAAATCTTGCCCAAATTGCCCACTCCAGTGAATAGAAATGTACCCACAAGTAGTTTATTGAATTTCTTGATGTCACACAATCTGCTCCAGTTGGTATGGCCTTGGTAGCTGCATATATCAGCACACAACCCTCTGAAATATCACTTAAACCTAGTTGTATTGTATCTACAAAAGATATCCTCCAATAGAGACCCTATTCCAGCTAAAATAATCTCCAAACAAGCACAAAATAGGCCTTAGAAATGGTATGACTTCCCTAAGAAGTATG
Organism: Cunninghamia lanceolata; assembly: GCA_027924645.1. Classification (NCBI taxonomy): domain Eukaryota; kingdom Viridiplantae; phylum Streptophyta; class Pinopsida; order Cupressales; family Cupressaceae; genus Cunninghamia; species Cunninghamia lanceolata. Next base: position 4,614,942 of record BSBN01000435.1, on the reverse strand, counting down.
ACCCAGGACTAGGGATGGTATGGCCTGCACAAGAGGACTGTAACAACACTAAAAACTAAGATAAAACCTTCAAATCTGCTATCAACCCTTCACTTCTCAGTTGCACATATCAATCTCACAAGATATATCCATTTCTCGCTCAGAACTCCATCAAAACAACTCTTGTAAAAGCACAAATGAAGCCTCCATATGAAGCCTCCTCAATCCCCTCCTGATGCAATCTTTCATACATGAGGAAAGGTGAATTTGAAAAGGTTTCCATCTCTGCAAATTGATATTCAAAACCCTAGATCCAAGCGCAATCCCAAAGCACGGGAAAACTCCAAAATGAGAGCAATTTTCATAAACCAAGCATAACCAAATGAGGTTTCTTTTTGATCTTTTATTTGCCTTCCTTCTCAACACCCAAGAGGAGTTTATTTTATTTATTTTTTAATTTCAAACCAACCCCTTATCACTCCATGTGGGGCGCCCATCCCTAGGCACTTCACTTTTAAGTTATAACTTAACTTTATAAAGTGATATTACTTTATAACTTAAAGTGATTTAATATCTCATATAGTATAAGTTAAATATTTAATTTAACTTATATATCGACTTATACCACCTTGGCCCTGAAATGACGTGAACCCCAGTGCTATGACCATCCATGACTACCCTGCCAAAAATAGTAACTGCTCGGCTCATGACTTACTATAAATAGTAAGTCCCTGGAAAGACTTCCTAAACACCTCCATTAGCCTACGGAAGTCAAATTATAGGCTAACCCTAATCTCCTGATGCAGTGAGCTAGATGGGGGACATTACAGGCTACTACTCATGTCTCTAAGGAGGTAATTTGGTTGAGGAGACTGTGTACAGGTATTGGATTTGATTGCAGGATCATTCAAATTGGTTGTGATAGCTAGAGTGCTATCTGTTTGGCCAAGAATCCCATGTATCATGCCTGGACTAAGCATGTTGATGTTTAGTATCACTTTGTTCGAGAGTTGGTTGCAAATGGAGAGATTGAGCTAAAGAAGATAGACACTCAAGAGAATGTTGAAGATTCATTGACCAAACCTGTGAGCACAGAGAAGTTCGTGTGGTGCAGAGAGGCCATGGGCCTTATTTCTAGTGCCTGATTATTTTTTCATTTGATTTCCTATGGGTTGATTTACAATGTATAATGTCAAGTGGGAGAATGTTGGGATAAGATGCCATTAACCTTGTAAATCCCAATATTGTAGTTATTCCATTTATTATATGTAATTTGTAATTATCCATGAGGAGATGTACTAGTTTCACTGGCAGGGGTAATTTCCAAGTAACCAGAGGTAATTACAGAGTGACTTTTACTATTGGAAAATTTAAAAACTCAAATTAAATGAGGGTAGGTGTTCTCCCTTGAGGAATATACTATTTTTGGCATGTATGATAATTGTCATAATGTTTGTTAAGTGAATCTATGACAGTTGCAAGTTGTCATAAGATTTTGAGATTCTACGATGGATATGTTAGTTGTATATTTTCTATATTTAGCCCAAGGTTCCTATCTTGGAAAGATACTCTTTTGTGGAATCTATGACAGTTATGACACATCATAAGATGTTGTAAGAGGCTAGATTTAGTCTTGGGCACCCAACCTTTGCATGGCTATTTTTTGGACAAGTGTAAGATGCTTGTAAGATGGTAATTAATGTTTACAGGTTGGAGAATCTTAGGAGAGAGAAGGTGAACGCCTAGGATGAGTTGGAAAATGTTTCTATAAGTATTTTCCATGTATTTGTTGCTGCAATATAGATTTGAAGTACTTAGGTGCTGCCAGAATGTTGTCAGATTGAAGACTTGTGGAGAGAGTTGTGTAGTTGATGTATTGTACAATCTTGTTGAGATTAATACAAACTTGTGCCTCTTTCTTGGTGGAGTTTTTTACCCACAAGGGTTTTCTCCATATAAACATTGTGTCATTGTGTTGAGTTCTTCATGTTTGACATCTTCTCTATAGTGGGTTTTATGTTTTGTTACAATCTCCATTGTTAATGCACACTTAAGATTGCTGAAATTTATCTTGAATCAAATTTCCATTGAAGTAGTGTTGCTTTAATTTCTAACACAAGCAATCAGTAGAAGTCACTAAAAATGTTGACATATTTTACCAAGTCAGGCTAAATAGTCAAAACAAGAGTCTTGTAAGTCTATACTCATGCCTTAGTCTTTTAAAGCTTGAATTATTTTGTTCTCTCAAGGATGGAAGTCTTTTCATGTGGTGTACATGCTTTCAATAAGGTTTTTAGGGTAAAAGGTTGAAAGGAAAGTACTCACCTTTATGTCCAAGAGGTCTCATTTATGTTGCATAAGGGCTTTATAGTCCAAGGTGAGGATGTTTAAATGTTTTCTCTTATCCAAAGGAGCCATTTCAACATTGCATGAAGGTAAAAGGGGCAATACTTGATCATTTTCCTTTTATGAAGGGCTTTTATCCACATCCCAAATCTCATTTTTGTCAAAAACCATGTTCATGCTTTTGGAGGGAACTCTTCTTTTTGAACTGATAGCTTATAGGGTTGTCTTCCACGTTGAAGTTTTGTCATGCAGTGGTAGCGTTAGCTGAGTTGTGGTTAAGAATTTGAGTAAATGACAAGTTAAGTGATTAGTTAGGGTTCTTCTAGTCTTGTGAGTGTTAAGTCCTTCTAAACCAAGCTTCTATAAGCTTCTATCATGGAGGTAATTTATCATTCCATGCATGATACATAGAAAGAAAGAGAAATAGTTCATAAGCTTATATACTTTGTTATACTGTCATCAAACTTTTCATGAAGATGTGGATGAAAGTTTTGCAGTGATCTATGGAAGGATATGATCTTAAAGATGCCATCAAGGTTTCAAAGGTTTTAGAAGACACTAAATATGTTTTGAAGACTCCATATAATCAATATATGAGAGCATTGTAGGGTAGTTTGTAGGGTATACACAAGGGTCTTCATCATGAAGTCTATAAAGCTCAGTCAGGGTTAACACTGGTTTTCTGCAGTCACCTCTACCAGTGATGGAGTCAAAGGAAGCCTTAAGAAGGTTGCAAAAGCTTTCCATACACTCAAAGTCATAACAATCATGCCTAGACAATGCTCGTTGAAGGATAGAGGCTGTGAAAGTAAGTCATTTTGTGTCACTGTCTTTAGGTTGTGATTTTATCTTTTCATTATCCTATTTATTGTGGGTTTTACATGAACATGCCAACCATGCAAAGGCCTGCGATCCTTCATAGAGGCCTACAATATTTCACATAAGGGTTTGCATAAACATTGGTTTTGATTGTAACTAGTCTTATACCTCCATTGTCCTTGAAACATTATTCAAGCACTGAGATAGCAGAGCATACATAGTGGAAAAGAATATTGAGCAAAGGAGAGCTCTCTGCTAGAAGAACTATGTCTACAATTCAGGGGTAGGTTGTCACAGTTTAGGGTATGCCTCATAAGTTATAGTCTCATAAGGAAAAGGTCTGGATTTTTCATTCTTTCGAGTGAATACACTCAGGAAATAGTGACAGCAATCAAGGCATTAAGACAACCTAAAAGAGCTCTAACAGTCATGAAGAGTAGTGCATGAGAGACTAGAAGAGGCAGTTAACAGTAAAGAATAGCAGACATGCAGATAGTATGAGCAGTCCTTGAGGTAACAACAGACATGAAGGGTCCATGAAATAATATAGAATTTATAATTATGCATGAGAAGTTGTGTAGGTAGTAAAGACACTTAAAGCTCTATCAGATGACTAATAGGCCTACATTATTATTCAAAAGATTGCATATAGTTTGTAAAGTTTGATGACAATGAAGGGACAGTATTCCTAGAAGATAGTGTGATGGGCAAATGGAGGTAAGCGTTTAGAGTTTCTTCTCCTTATGAAGATTTAAAAAGTTTTCATGACAATATAGGCATAGAGCAGCATGTCTACATATAGATTAAGCAACCATTGATCTTAATTAAACAGTTAGGGTCACAAACCCCATGATGTTTATCAAATATTATGAATATTGTCAAGTTTTGACAGAGATTTGTTGTCCACACCTTAAAGAGTTATGTCTAATATACACTACAGAGCATGCAAGAGACGAGTCTACCCTTTATGCATTCAATAAGTATTTATGGAGTCCTACATGTGTCTCAGGCCAAGTCTAAGGTTGTTCATAAATTGAGATCTTTGAAAGGCAATGAGAAGGTGTATCAAGGAGTTCAAGGATTTGTAAAAACTATAATCTTGTTTGTGAAACTATTTAGTAATCTTGTGAGCCTCAAAACTCCTGTGAACCTCAAAATATCTTAACAACACCTAAACAAAGTCTACATACTATATGAAGCATTATCAAGTCCTAAATTGGTATGCCTTAAAACCTCATGTATGTACTCTCTAAAGAGATCATGCACGATCTAAGGAGCCTATTTTAATAGTCATGGAGAGGCCAATAAAGGCAAACAAACAACACAAAGAGTAGTCAAAAGTTATGAAAGACAACATACTGTGATGAAGCCTCCAAAGAACATTCCTAAACTAAGACAGTGACCGTAAAAGGACGGTAAAAATAGTGAGGAGTTTCAAACAATCAGAAAATGATAGCAATCATGGATTTATAGAACAACTATAAGAACAATAGGTAGTTTGAACAGTCAAAATGACATTGGAGCAGTCCTAGACAATCCTCATAAAGACTGTAGAAGACAGTCATGGCAGGGATAGAAAAGACTGTTGTTAACAGTTAAAGGATTGTTGAAGCAGTCATACAAAGTCACAAAGACAGTCATAACAAGCACAATGAAAGAATGACACTGTATGAGGAGCAAACTTTAACAGTAGGACCAATCATACATTCAAGGAGCAGTTCTATCTAGAGAGAACCATCACCAATGAAGAAGAGATCCAAAAAAACTCTGTCAAGAGCTTCAACTAAAGTCGTCATTAGATAGACAGTAGAGACTTTAGGCAGGGACAATGGATGAGAGGATAGTTTTGATGAGAACGATAAAAGGAGAAAGCTTCTGTAGTCACCAATACTGTAATCACAAACAAAGGATAGTCACAAACGGCTTCTAAATGATAACATGGACTAGTATATGCATGCAACCATGGAAGAGGTTTCAAACTCATTTTGAAGGCACTAGAAGGTAGTTTTAACCCTCAAGAAAACCCTACAGGGGTCCTAAATGAAGTGACAGGTGTTTGAGGTAGTTTCGAATAGTTAGGAGACTCCAAAAGTAGCCCAACTCTTTCCATATGCCCTATTATTGTGCAAAGTGGAAGCTGAGGTAGTTTGAGGTCTTTTATGAGACGATGGGTGACAAGGACAATAGCTGGAGCAGTTTGTGGGCATTTAGGGGTGGTTTCAACACTCTCCAATGATATAGGACCCTCACCACTAGCTAGAGCACATTCCTAGCAGCTTGAAGGGGTTAACCAACTCATGCATGAAGCCAAATCAGACTAGGAAACTTCATGAGCGCTTAAAAGAGGTTTGACCCAGTTTCGATCAAAAATTTTCTTCCTTTTTTCACTCTTTTGGTCTCCCCATGTTGGGTTGAGTATAGGAAGGTTTTAGACTTAGTTTTTTGGGTAGTTCTTTCATGTTTTTGAGTTGTAGCAGTAAGAAATCAGACATTGTAACTCAAGTTTTCATAGTCCAAGTACTGAAAACCTTCATTTTTGTAACACTTTTGAAGCAATACACAATATTTAGACTCATTTTGTGTAATAAACCTTTCTCTTTCAATAAAGAATTTAGTTTACCTTCTCTATTTTGTTGTCTATGATGAATGTGGTTCATAAATTGATGCATGTTTAGTTGTGTTTGATCAAAACCTTCTTTAATGCACACATCAAAAGGAAAACACAAGCATTGTGAATAATTTACCTAGTATATTGTGAGATGAAAACATATAGGTAGTTGTTTATTATGTGAAACTTCATTATTTTCCTCAAAACAATAGATTATAGTCCTCCTTTTGGCAATAAAATATCAAACGTAAGGTATAGAACTTAGAGTTGTGAAAACCCAATCATGTTATTGAAGAAATGTGTGTCTAAAGAATAAGATAAGTCACCTTAGTTTTGGTGCATCACCTTCCTAGCTAGATTAGGATCACTTTAAGTCCTTTTTCTCCCTTTTCTTGACATAACAACAATAGTACATTAGTTTTAGGTGATAAATTTAAGGGAACCAGTCCTCTTTGGGGACTCATCCTGACCTATAGGAAACCCACAGGCCTTAGGATGTTTCCATGCTTATCAATTGAGTAGAGAATGAATTAACATTCTCCCGAGGGTGCACTCAGGAGTGATAACACATACATTACCAAATCCCTATTATAATCACACCAGCAAATGTGGTGAAGGAAAAACACAAAGCTATGACAATGCATTCCCCTGAATCATTACAAATAGTCATGGAGACATCTCATTGCATGAAAATGCACATTACAATCCTTCCTACATTATTTCAGACGCATTCCTCCATTCAATGCCCAGATGTTTTCCTCTACTTGATGCCCTAAAATATCCCTTAGGCGCTTCTAAACTAGACAATTGGTTTAGCGACCAACCCATAAAACATTTATGAAAGATGTATACATAGTAATATTTTCTCTTTGGCATTTTGGGCAGGAACCAACTACCCCACCAGCTGCCAATACTCCAGCAATTAATTCCAACTAACTCTACCACCAACCTGTATGTCCTCATCAATTCTATATTTATGGTGACCTGTAGAAGCATGTTCTGTTTCTGCGCTGGTGCCCTTCATATTTCCCTTTGTCGATGAAATTTCACTTTTATTAACCACGAAGGAAATCCCCTTTTATCTTTGTTTATTCATCCTTGGCTCTACTTGACTTATCAACAAAATCCTTGCTAGCGAACCATTAGGTTGGTGAACCTTTTGGTTCGCAAACCATCCCTTTTACCGACAAAATAATTATCTTCACCTTTTCCTTCTTCTCCTTGTCAATGAAATCCGTAAATCAGACTTTGAAAGTTGGGGCTTCGCTCTTCACCGCATGCACTTTGAAAAAGAAGAATAAAGGACCGCCTGACCCCAAAATACTTAGACAAATGAACAGGGTCGAGGGTCAGCTTTTGAACCTTCTTCCTTTTGGCTTCCAAAAGGAAGAAGGAAGAAAAGGAGAACTCCTGCATTTTGAAAAACATAGAAGCCTTTGAAGGTCATCGGGGGCCAATCATTGGAGCTTCTCCCTTCCTCCTTCCAAAAGAAGGAAGGAAAAGGAAACCCCGCCAACTAAGAAGAATAATGAAAACATCGGGGGTCGGTCTCTGAGCCTTCCACCTTGTTGATTCCCAAAATGACTTCAACACAATACTCTAAAACATTTCTAAATCACCTAGACTGGGGATTGTCATCAGGGTGATAGAAAGAGGTTTATCAACAAATTATGGGTGATTTTGACCAACTACAGGAGTGGGTAGACTCCTCTACTCTTTGAGCCCGTCTTAAACTCTGGAGGGATATTCCAAGCGGTATACCTAAGCACATATTAACATCAAACCAGATGAACAACTAAAAATATGAACAACCAAACCTAAATCACTTCCTTAGCCCCACATTTGTCACCGAACTAAGAACAGCTGGTTGTTATAAGACCCCAATATAGCTGATAAAGGAAATCTTACACAGTGAGGATGCATAAAAACTATTGCTGCTTCTAAAGATAAGTATGTTGTTTTGAAGATTGGGTGATCTAAGGCTACTCAGACTAGTGCCTATCCATTGGGCTGCAGAGTCTAATGTTCAACAGAGGAAAAACAACCACAAAGAAATGTATAGCTGCCTATTTGATAAATCAAATGCATGAAAATTAGTACCAAATCACTGGAAATGCTTAATAATCCAACACCATACCATATTCTTTCCCATGTAATATTGAAAAGATCGTTTACAAATCCTTGGAAATGATTTAAGAACTGTCATATTCCTTCAAATCAATGCTTACATTCACACCACTAAATGTGGCAAGAGCAAACTATAACTATGATTAAGTTTGCTAAAAAGAACACCTACAATAATGGAGAAAAACAATAATCTGATACAAATATTTGCAAATTAGATTACATACATTTCATGACTGTTTCATGCTAAACAAAGATTACAAAAATAATCTTTCCTAGTCTACCTTCTGGAGCTCAAAACCTACTGAGAAAAAATGTGCAAATGGCCAACTCCCATTGCATCTTAAAAAATATCCATATATAGCATTACAATTCAATGTCTATTCCCAAGTGCTACCCTCTGTCAGAAAGTAACCTACGTTGCATTAAATTCAGCCCACTGCAAAGTTAGGAAGCATGCATGTTTGGAAGCTTGCCCATTCTCTGTCAACTCTAAAAATGTCAAAAGAAGATTGCTTGCAATCTTTATGTACCTAGAACAATAAAGAGGGAAGGTTCTAATCCTTTCCCTAACACCTGCAACCTCTAACATATCCAATATGTCATCCAAATGTACCTGTGCATTGACGAATTTCACTGTGTCAACCACCTTCATGGTACTATTATGCAGAATCATAAAGTTCTGGGTACAAATCTGCCTGCACAAATCCTGCAATCACGGCATGTTTTCAGGAAATTGCCCTTTCAAAGCATTTACAACACTTCAAAAATGTTGTCCATTTTTTTTTGTTTTGGGCCATTTTATCTCTGAATGTACCCATCTACATATTGGGCATCTACTTATCTTTATCGGCCTTTTTTCCTTATCACAAACTTCTTCATTTCCTTCTTCTATTCACTTTATCGGCAAACTCTCACTTTTTTAACTTCTCATCTATCACTACATTCTTTCTTCTTATATTCGCTTTGTCGGCAAATTGTCATTTTCATGAACTTTGGACTTGTCTCTACCATGTCTTCTTTATCAGCTTCCTTTTGCCTTATCGGCAAATCTCATATTTTATGAACCATCTTGCCTTGGCTTCATTTTCACTCTCTCCTTTCACCTTTACCTTGTTAACCATTTTGCCTTATCACAAACTTTGAAAATTTCAAACTTTTGGCGAGTTATGGATTTTGTCGATTTGCCGATGAGGCTTTGCCTTTGACTTTCTTTCTTATCGGCAAACTTTCTCTTTTCAGAACTTTATCTTTGGCGCCATTTTGCCTTATCGGCAAATTTCAATTTTCTTGAACTTTATCTTGGTGCCTCTTTCTTCTTTTCTTGCATTATCGGCAAAATATCGCTTCACGAACTACATTGCCTTTTTACTATCTTTCCCAACTGTCACTCCTTATCGGCGAATCCTCACTCTCGGCAAACTTTGAAAAATCAAACTTTTAGAAAGTTTGAGTTTTCGTCGATTCTCCGACAATGGCCTTTTCTTATGTTGCCTTAGCCATTTTCACAGTTTTTATTTTCCTTATAGTGTAAGTGCTTTTGGATTAAACTGTGTGTATTTCTTGACTTTAACATTTCAGATCACACTCGGTGATCCATCATCAAGAAGAGGATTCTTATGATTTGGATTGCAGGTTTGCCCTTTTTAAAGGATGAGGAGGAGGGGGATTAGGGTTAGTTGAGACAAAGAAACAATAGGTTAAGAACAATGAAAAACTAATACGAAAGGTAAATAAGTGACAAGTATGAAAATATTAGAAAATATGTAAAAGACAAGGAGCCAATGAAAAAATAATAAAAAGAAATAACACAAACAACAGTACTAATAAAATAAAAGCATTGTAATTGTCATAAATAATAAGTGTTTGACATTAAATGTATAAAAAGAAGAGACACGCCAATATTAATTAACCATAGAAAAATAGATATAATCTTAAAAATATATATAATAATGAATATAATATTCAATAAGTATTAAATATAAAGGATAATAGTACAAAAATAGAGCATAGTCATAAAAAGGTCCCTAATGAACAAAGAGAAACAATGATAGAAACCGTAAATAAGTGAAAGATAAAGTGAAAATAATATATAACATGCAAGGGGTAAATAATTAAATTTAATATAAAGGGATTATAAGAACAGCATCCCAATAAATATGTATACATTAATAAAATAAGCAATAATGATTAAACAATAAGTGTATGAAAAGAAAAAGACACGTGTAAATTAGAAATAGAAAAAATAATAAAAATAATAATGAATGCAAAATGTATAATATTTAATGAAATATCATACCATGAGCGTAAAATAAGATAAAAAAGACAAAAATACAAAAATAATGTATAGAATAGAAACGGTTCCAAATGAATAAAGAGAATAACATAAGAGAGTAAAATTAATATACACAATGAATGAAAAATAAAACAAACAAAATTAAAGGCAAAAATGCTCAGAGGTGAACCTTTGTGACTTACCTTTGAATCTCTCTTTATTGTCGGGGAAAAGGCTCGTTGGTGAGCTCTTTGTCGGCAAAACCATGAATTCACGAACCAAAGGGTTCATCGACCATTCAACTGTCCTTCAATTTCTCCCCTAGAATTTATTTGTTATTGTATCCTTGTCCTTGCCCGGTGGACCCTTTCTCTATTAGCAAAGTCGGCAAAACCCTTCATCGGTGAACTATTATGTTCGTGAACTATAAAATTTGCTGACAAAGCTAGCCATATTCTTCCCTTTTTCACCACCTTTTGCTCTATCCTTCACCACTTGTCGCCTTATCAACAAATTGGGGTATCGGGGAAAATGCGAACTTCTGAACTAGTTCGTAAGTTCAGGAAATCGTCGATTTGCCAATAAAGGGGAGAAAAGAGCAAAATTTTCCTAAGGGAGGAAATCAAACAGATTTAGGGGACTTAGAATTTTTTGAAATAAAACCCCTAAAGGATGTCTTAGATTGGATTTAAACAGGGGATTTTGACTGCAAGGGAAAAGTGGCGATTTCTTTTGATTTTGGGAGCAACATAATGCATGTCTGGGAATGAAATTTTATAGGTGCCAACACTGGCTTTGGTTGGGGACGTGTGACAAGCAATGTCACAGCAAGGATCCAGATCTCCGGGTAGACCAAGAAGCACAAAAAACACAAAAGGGAAGAAACACAAATGTATTTACAACAAAGGCTTATATACAAGACAAAATACAACCATAAACACTAGAGCACAAAAATCTATTGACTATATTCAAAATTTCAAGGGCAGCATTTACTTACGAAAAGTAAAGCTTTAGATGTTGTCCATGAATGGACAGCTCTAGCAGCTCTCCCTCCATGTTTCTGATGTAAAAGGTATCAAGTCCAACTCTTTCATCAATTTGATATGGGCCCAGCCATATGGCTCAAATTTGTCATTCTTACCCTTGTCCTTTGATTTTTCGTTCCATAGGAGAACCATATCACCAATCTGAAAACTCCCTTTGACTATTCTTTTGTTGAACAGATGCTCGACCTTTTGCTATTGCAGTAGATTTTAAGCATGTGCCAACCTTCTGGCCTCATCCAACTTAGTCAACTCATGCATCCTCAACATCAAAGCATCATCCCCATCCTTGTCTATTTGTTGCAACAATTGATACACAGGTAGTTCCAATGACATTGGCATTTTTGCCTCTAATCCATATACCAATTTGAAAGGGCTCTTACCTGTAGCATGTTTGTATGTGACCTGATCTACCCAAACAACATATTTCAGCTTGTCATCCCATCTCTTCTTGTTCATATCTAGAGTCCTCTTCAAGATCTTCATGAGGCTCTTATTATTGGATTCAGCTTGTCCATTACTCTACGAATGGTATGGTAACAAGTGAATCAGCTTGATTACATACTTGGAACACATATCCATCATATCCTGAGATCTGAAGCACATGGCATTATCTACAACAGTTTTGGATGGCACTCCAAATCTGGTTATCACATTGTTCACAAGGAACTCAATCACTACATTGGATGTGGCATTGCGAGTGGGGATAGCCTCAACCCACTTGGTGAAATAGTCAGTGGCCACAAGGATCCACTTAAATCCATTACTAGATTTTGTCTTGAACTTCCCCTATAAAATCAATTCCTCATTGTTGAAATGGTGCTTCAACTGCAACCGATAAAAGAAGTAATGCTCCAACCAATTTCATCTTGCTAGAAAACATTGGCAAGAATCACATTTTCTAACCTGTCTTGCAACATCTTTGAAAAGACTTGGCCACCAGAAGCCTACCCTGATAATCTTGTGCATTGTGGTTTTAGCATGGAAGTGCTCGCCACATATTCCTGGTGATATTAATCAATGACCGCCTCAGACTGTTGTTGGTCTAGACACTTCAATAGCAGTCCCTCATGATTTCTCCACATTAATACACCTTGAATCAAAACATACTTTTGAGACTAGAGCTTAAGCGTCCTCTGCTGTGTCACACTCATACTTGGGGGACAATGCATGTTGACAAGATAATAGATAATATCTATATACCATGGATCATTTGTCCTAAGCACATGTATCAACAGATGGAACATCATCGACTTCATTTACCTCAGCGGCCTCGAAGTTGGAATTAGCCATCAACTTAGCTAAACCCTAGCCTCTAACCAGTTTGGTGATCTACACCTCAATGTCATACTCTTGGATCTTGTTGATCCACCTACATCTTCCAGAAGCCTCCTGCTGTGTGAAAATATCTTTCACAGCTGAATGGGGCACATATGCAATTGTCTTTGCACCTATAAGATATGGCCTAAAGTTTTTTATTGCCTTAACCAAAGCATATGCATGTTTTTCCATAATGGAATAATTTAACTCAGCATCTTGCAAAGACTTGCTAAAAAATCCTATTGGCTGCTCGAACCCGTCCTTATTCTTTTGTAGCAATACAATAGCAATAGTATAAAATGAAGCAAAGGAGAAAAGTTGGAAGGGATTTTCATAATTGGTTCTTACCAATACTTGTGCATTCTTTAGATCCTCCTTTATCTCAAGAAAAGATTTAGCTGGTTCCTTCTCCCATGTGATGGACTATCCCTTCTTGAGCATCTTGGAAATTGCTTTGGTTTTCTCAGCAAAGTTAGGAACAAATCTCCTCACAAAGTTAATCTGCCCAAAGAAGGACTGAACACCCTTGACTGTTTTGGGCTGAGGGATAAGGTCAATGGCCTTAACTCTTTCTGGATCAATTCTAACCCCTTCCCTTGACACGACATGTCCCAGCAACTTCCCTTCTTCTACTCCAAATTGACATTTCTTGGGATTTAAAGAGATCCCATACTCCAAACATCTATCAAAAATCATTTGCAAATGCTTGAAATGATATGTCCTATCTCTAGAAAATGTAGTAAGATCATCTTGGCATACAACCATGATCTCATCAATGAGGCCAGAAAAGGCCACATCCACTACCCTTTGAGACGTTGATCCTGCATTCTTCAATCCAAATGGCAATCTTAGATAAACATATGTTTCCCAAGGAGTGGTGAATGTTGTTTTGTACTGTTCTAACTCCTTGAACAACACTTGATTGTATCCTGAGAACTCATCCATCATAGACATCATCTTTAAACCAACAACCCTCTGTAAAAGATGATCCATGCTCGGAGGAGGATAATTATCCTTAAGGGATTTGATGTTCAGATTTCTGAAATCTACACACAGTCTAATCTCCCCATTCTTTTTCCTTACTAGGACAAGATTAGACACCCACTTAGAATGTCTAATTGGTTTAATAATACCTCCCTCTTTCATCTTTAACAATTATTTATGCATCTTGGGAGCTATAGTGGGGCTTATAGGCCTTTGTTTTTGCCTAAACAGTTTTGCATCAGGTTGAAGGGGAATAGTATGCTGAAATAAATCCTCCCTATAAGCTTTTAGCTCATCATAGGACCATGCAAAACATTTTCTAAATTTTCTCAATAAAGCAATCAGCATTTGCTTTTCATGAGGCTTTAATTTCTTACCTATGTAAACCATTTTAGGTGCCTCCTTAGTTCCAAGGTTAACACCTTCAACATTAGCTTCTTCAATAGGTTTACCTTTCCTCTTCCAGTAGTCTGCATTATCAAACAATCTCTCTAGCGCCACCAATCCCTTGGGAATGGTATTTGTCTTCAACTACACTACCTCGCTGCCAAATAATGTTTCCTTGCCATTTTCCATCTCTATCATAGGCTGCCAGTTGATCACTTGACTATCAAACTCATCCATGCAATTGAGGAAACTAAAAAATCTTATTACTATCATTGAACACTTGCCAACTGTATATGTTATTAGGGATTGTTTACCTTGTAAGCACTTCCATAGTATGATAGCCATGAGGAAAATCTGATTGAGGATCATACTTTGATGCAGCCATGACTAGGGAATCTGCCTCCTCATTTTTAGTTCTATCAATCTACTCGATGCCAATGGCATCATACAACTTCATGGTATCCCATACAACATTCATGTATGCCCTTAGCCTTTTATCCTTGGCAAAAAACTTATTTTTAATTTATTGCACCACTAATTATGAGTCACCATAAATCTTCAAGCACTTGATTTTATGCTTGTGAGCAATATTTAAATCCAACAACAATGCCTCATACTCAGTTATGTTGTTAGTACACTGAAAATCAAGTCTAAAAGACATACCAAAATGCTCACCATCTAGGAATATTAGAACAATTCCAGCACCTGAGCCTTCCCTTGAGCATGCACCATCAAAATACAACATCCATAAATCAGATGTATCACAAATAGAATTGACAGGATTGGAAGGTGTATACACCTAAATTTGGCTCGTGTTGAATTAAATAAATATTTCAATATTTATTTTATTCTCATTTCTCTATCAATTAAATAAATATCCTAATTTATTTAAATGATTTACATTCCTCCAATAATTAAATGAAGTTAATTTATTTAATTAATTGCCCTAATTCTTCTAATGTCTCATATAATTAAATAATCCTAAATTATTTAATTAATCCCAAATTCCTCTATCCCAAGGTCCAAAGTTCATAATTCCACATTATTCTTCCACCTCACCATGTTGCACACATAATTAAATATTTTAATATTTAATTAGCTAATATTCCCTCACCCATATGTCCTATTTATCCTCCAGTCAAAATTAGTTAACTCATCAATCAAATCAGCTAACTAATTAGTCAATTGAGTTCACAGATCAATCAATTTTGTTAACTCCTCAGTCTACCCAATTAATTGATCAATCATCTCAGTTAACTTTTCAATCTATCCAGTTAACTCTTTAATCTATTTTGTTAACTCCCATTACTCATGAAAGGAGCTTGGACACTTGTCCTCTTCTGATTCGCGCACATTCCCTCAAGCTTCCTCAACCGTACACCTCACAGGTAATTCCTCTTGTCATGGATCTATTGACACTTGGATTTGGCCTCTCCATAGCCATATAAGCAAGATCCTCATACCCATTTTACATCCACTCAAGCATTCATAATCTTACTCTGCTGAAATCCCACAAGCGTGCCTTTGGCAAAACTCACTCATTGCATTTGCATTATCCCATTTATCATCATAATCACAACCATGTCTCTATTATCAATCATCCATCTTCATTAGTTATTGCATTGTAGTTGCATTGTAGTTGCATTGTGTAATCCTCTACATAGTCGTTCAAGCTTTGTCATCGTAACAGCAAGGAAGTACAACTTCTGAGAGCTCCATAATCAAACAAGATCAAAGCAAGATAGGAAACAATGGAAGATACAAGGTAAATCGGACTACAAAGGTATATCTTTTGTTTATTTGTATTTGTCTTATTTCTATTAAGTCATCAATTTATGGGAAATATGAACAACAATTTTAAACAACTAAATATCCAATAAATCAATGACTCAATGGAAATAAGACAAATACAAATAAACAAAAGATATACCTTTGTAGACCGATTTACCTTGTATCTTCCATTGTTGCCTATCTTGCTTTGATCTTGTTTGATTATGGAGCTCTCAGAAGTTGTACTTCCTTGTTGTTAAGACAACAAAGCTTGAACGACTATGTAGAGGATTATGCAATGCAACTACAATGCAATAACTAATGAAGATGGATGATTGATAATGGAGACATGGTTGTGATTATGATGATAAATGGGATAATGCAAATGCAATGAGTGAGTTTTTCCAAAGGCATGCTTGTGGGATTTCGGCAGAGTAAGAATATGAATGCTTGAGTGGATGTAAAATGGGTATGAGGACCTTGCTTATATAGGCTAAGGAGAGGCCAAATCCAAGTGTCAATAGATCCATGACAAGAGGAATTACCTGTGAGGTGTATGATTGAGGAAGCTTGAGGGAATGTGCATGAATCAGAAGAGGACAAGTGTCCAAGCTCGTTTCATGAGTTATGGGAGTTAACATAATAGATTAAAGAGTTAACTGAGATGATTGATCAGTTAACTAGGTAGACTGAGGAGTTAATAAAATTGATTGATCTGTGAACTCAATTAATTAATTAGTTAGCTTATTTGATTGATGAGTTAACTAATTTTGACTGGAGGATAAATAGGACATGTGGGTGAGGGAATATTAGCTAATTAAATATTAAAATATTTAATTATATGTACAACATGGTGAGGTGGAAGATGAGGTGGAAGAATGATGTGGAATTATGAAATTTGGACCTTGGGATAGAGGAATTTGGGACTAATTAAATAATTTAGGATTATTTAATTATATGAGACATTAGAAGAATTAGGGTAGTTAATTAAATAAATAGACTTCATTTAATTATTGGAGGAATGTGAATCATTTAAATAAATTAGGATATTTATTTAATTGATAGAGGAATGAGAATAAAATAAATATTGAAATATTTATTTAATTCGACACGAACCAATTTTAGGTGTATACATTTTGCCCCTCTTTGAGACAATGTGTTTCATCACGTTGTTTCAAAGAATAAAAATTTTCTAGTTATGATACATGCCCCAGTTTACCCCTGGTACAGGTTTATGACAATAGGATGCCCCCTCAAGAGATTGGTCAGTTTGGGCAACATTGGTGAAAGGTGGATGAACAATCTCATGATAAGTAAGATTTTACGACATGGGTTGTGGACAAAAGGTTCAGGCAACAGAGAAAGGCGAAGGGGTGAAAAGCATGCCCCACACTCACAGGGTCAAACACTTCCCATTAGGGTTCACTTTGCTATATATAGGCATGCAGGGTCACAATCCTAGTCATTTGTACACTTGTCTTTTGTGGAGAGAATTTAGGAGCTCTGGTGTGATAGCAGTGCAAAGTAGTCAGCAGAGATGGACCGGATTCTAATAGCTAGCCACCAATTTGAGAGGATCCGACGATTTGGGCGGCCAGCGGAGTACGAACCCTCAGTATTTATCTCTTGAAACTTGGTACATTTTGCATTTAGTATGGTCAAATCATAGGTCAAAGATTGCATTTATGAATGCGCTATTTTAGTATTTCAGTGCAAATAAGCCATTAATTTGCGCAAACTCTCCGATTCTACTCAAATAAGCTAGGAATAGGCATAAACACACAAAATTTGCAATTGATAAGTAGTTTTGCGCAAACACCAAGGGATTGAGCGCATCTAAGTCTTAAGGCGCATTTAATAAGTAGTCCGGTGCATCTAGGAATTTATCGTGTAACTAGCAGGAAAACACGCAAATAATTAGGGTTAAAGCGCATCTGATAAGAAAATGCACATATGGTCTAAAAACGCACAAATGATTACTGATTTGGCACTTTTTCTTGAAAAAGCACAAATGATAAGGTATTCAACGCATTTGATACAAAGCTGCACATCTGGTAGATAGAGTTGCGCATCTAATAGGTTTGGTAAAATACTTAGCTGGTTTGACAAAGTCAGCATCGTGATCGATGTTGGCCAACTGATAGGTCATCTTTGAGATTGATTGAATCTCAGAAGAGAGGATAGGATAGGTTTCCTAATAGGTGAGCTAAGTACTTTGTTTGATTTGATAGATTTGTGGCTTAGTTTGATTTGGTGATTTACATGCTTTGTTGTCTATTACAGGAGATTCTGGATCATGTATTGATGTCATGGGAGAGATTCCCTCTAACGCAGCTGCTGAGGCCCTACTTGACCGAGACTGACCACTTGGTGCTTGGATCTACTGGTTTATGGTATGTTTTCTTCATGCCTAAGATGCGGGTGAACCTTGGATTACTGACTGCTTTGGGCGAGAGGTACCACAGTGAGACGGGCATGTTTCACCTGCCCATAGGAGAGATAATGGTTACCTTAGAGGATGTACATCAGATTCTCCAGATTCCCATTCAAGGTGAGCTGGTTGAGTATGAGTCTACCATTGGAGATAGATTGGCTAAGTGTAAATAAGTGTTTGATGACCCAAAGTTGGAGGGCACAAAGATCAGCTAGGCGGACATTGCAGAGTATTACGAGCCCCTGCCAGCCATACTAGCAGGTTTGATCGAAGGAGTTGTATGGCCCGCCAGGAGATCCTATGGCTTTTAGGTTGGATGGGGACAGACCCGAGAGAGGATGGTTCAGGAGGGGACACAGTTTGCTTGGGGTCCTTGCATCTTGGAACACTTGTACCACGATTTGCACCAGTTTGTATATGATGGAGCTGCTAGTCTTTCTGCGGGTGTTTCGTTGCTTCAGATTTGGGCTTGGCTGCATATAGCGGTGACTCAGCCTATTGGTATGGGAGTGATGGGACATTACAGGCCCTACTCTTATATGTTTTAGGAGACTCTTTCCCAGCCCAAGCTGGGAAAGCTAGAGTACTTGCATCACACATTAGATAATGTGGATGAGGTTACATGGCGACCATACCTAGACTGCGAGGTATGGGACAAGGATGCAACAGAGTTGCCTTACTACTTCCAGACTTAATGGCTGATAGGGAGGACTCCCTGTATTCTAGAGCGACACATGGTTTCTCATGTACACTGACAGTTTGGCAGAGTTTAGGGGATGCCCCAAGGTGTTGCTATTTTTGCACGGACACACAAGGAGTATCCATAGTGGGGTCTGATGGCTTCCTTTGAGACAGAGAGGACTAAGTTTCTCTAGATGCCATACCATGCATGGGATCTATGGAGAGACATAGTAGATGCAAGGATGACAACAGACTTTGCAACGCACTTTACTGCCCATCCAGTTCCAAGATACTCTGGTCCTAGAGAGCTGGCTCCGTGACTTGAGGATGAGGATGAGGATGATGATGATACCCCTCGATAGAGGAGAGGATGACAGCGAGGCAGGAGGGGTGGCCAAGATAGTAGGGGAGGAGAAGATGATGGTGGCGGGGGTGGCAAAGGTGATGGAGGAAACGATAGGGATGACGGGGATGACGGTGGGCAAAGGAGGGTGAGATAGAGGAGAGTGCCTCAGATGCAGGCACAGGTACAGGCATAGGCACAGGGGCAGCCATAGGTACATGCACATGTACAGGCACCGGGTGGGCTAGGTGATGGAGAGGCAGTAGCATTGCGAGCCTAGGTGTCTCAATTACAGGCACAGGTGGCACATCTGTAGGGACAGGATGTTGGTGAGATGATGGTCTTGCAATCCCAGTGGCTCGGTTAGAGGGCCAGGTGACACAGTTGTAGGGTGATGTCCGCACTTTGGTTTTAGAGAGAGACATATCCATACAGAGGTATACTAGGGTGGAGACCCTATTACAGTAGGTATAGTAGACGGCAGCCCAGGGTCCACACAGTTAGATTGTGACAGATATGGTTAGGGCAGGACAGAAGATATTTTACTAGAGAGGATTGTATGAGCAGGATGTGCCCCTAGAGCAATGAGTGAGTAGCTTTCGTCTGAGTTCACATGGTGGGTCGAGATAGACCCAGACAGAGAGTGTAGGGATGAGGCCACCACCTCCCCGTGTGCCATCAGAGATAGGTCCTATAGGTTTGCAGCCTCCCCTCAGCAGCCATAGGATCCCACACCTTATGTTGCCAGTTCCACATAGCCACTACCTTGGAGACATGCATCATGTTATGCCAATTTTTGTATACACCATTTTTGACCGATTGAGATAGATATTATTTATGACATCATTGTATACTTGGACATTATTATTTTTTATGATAATCTATATGAGTTTGATGGACTATATGCATGTGCTTCTTATGGATGTATGCTTTCTATTCATGATGGATGTTGTCTATTTGATGCTATCTATATGATTATGTTATGATTATGCACTTATGTGATGCTTCTATCATGTTGATGCGATGATGCTAATGATACTTATGATATGATGTTCTAATTGATTTACATGATGCTATCTATGTGAAATGATCCTATACGCTTATAGTTTATGATGACCTAATGCATATGTTGATGTTTTTCTACATGTAGTACATGGTGTTTTACTTTTCTATGTATGATGTTCTAATATGCCAGTTCTATGATAAATGACTTCTATGTTTTTGGATTTTCTTGATAAGAAATGTTATACAATATAATGTGGATAAATGACACAACTATCATGATCTAAATGTTTTATGGCCACTAATGCACCTAAATGGTAATGAACTAATGATGTACACACTTATAATATGCAAAATGATTGTTTTTGTTATGCCCAATATACTCAACCATAAATGAAACAACACTTAGGAGAATGTAGGTAGAAGAATTGGAACAAATGGGTAACTTAGAAGAAATAACTTGAATAAATGGATAAATGGATCTTTTGACACTTGGAATTTTTGACAAGGATGAAATGCTTATAATGAAATGCAATTTGATATGTATGGATGTGGATTTTGTCATCTTCACATACAAGTTTTTGAAGTACTTTGTTTCATCATTGAGCTTTTAAAATGTTGTAAAAAAATACAAGCATCAAGGTATAATTAAACCATGATAACTTGAGTATCTCTTACATGGATTTTGATTTAGCAAGTTAATACAAGCATCTAGTCAAAATTGAATCCAGATGACCTGAGTATTTCTTACATATCAACAAACAAGGATTACACATATTTCATGTTTAGGCCTCCAATGTCCTCGACGATCATTATGTTGATCATGTCTTTAGACAAGGCTTCACATTACTAAATATAAATCCACAAGCAACAAACAAATAAAATAATTATGCCCCCATCATAGCTCCTCTATTTTTTTACATCCTTGAGTAGCATAAAAGGACATAATAACAAAAAACAAGATACAAGACTCCAAACAACCATTAAACCTTCTTTCCATAGATATATGTTTCTTGCAATAACTGATAGAGTCATGTTTGATAGTTTTAGGCAGGTTGGTTTTGTCAGGTGCAGTTTGATGTCTCATTGTCGAGATGATGTTTTTAGAGCTTGCATGTTGCGCTACTTTGTTGTCTAGTGATAAAACCACAATCCGGTTTGTTACCCTCTGATTTGTCGCATTCAAAAATCTAAATCACTAACTAGGTCGAGGATTTGCCCCCCAGTCAAGTAAAGGATCGATTTATTATGGGAGAACTGACAATAGACACGAAGAAACGGACCCTAAGGGACTGACTTAGTGTCTCAGGGGATCATTGATAAATGGCCTTGCCTATGTGACAACACAGAGGCAATGTAGTTTGGGGTGTGGACTTTGTGGACCTAGGACCTAGGCGATGGGGAAATGGTGCAGATTCGGATGGACCAAAGGATGGGTGACATGGGATGGAATGGATGGGAAAGGAGCCTCGAGGGTGCATCAATGATGGCCTTGCCTACGTGATAGCTCAGAGGCAATTTAGTTCAACAATGGTTTAATGGATTGGTTGAGGATGGATGACAAGATGGATGCTAGTTTGGATTGACAGCCTGATGGGGCAAGGTGATAAGGATGAGCGAACAACAAGCCATGATAGGTATCTCGAAGTGATTGGGTGGATAAGGTTTAGAATAGAGTGGATGAGGACTGAAGTCCTAAGAGATAGAGGATTTGGTTTATCACAAATAGCTGTTGTTTGCACCACTTGCTTTTATTTGCACAATAGTTAAAATACACATGACACTTGTTTGCCAGGTTTTCATCATGGTATCTATCCAAGGCACTTGTTTACTAGGTTTTCACCATAGGACAATTTTTTTTTGCTATTTTCCATTTTTTTTATTTTTTATTTTTTGTTATTTTTCTATTTTTTTATTTTTTTATTTTTTAATTATTTTTTTGGTTATTTTTCTATTTTTTTGATTTTTTTTGCTATTTTTGACTCCCTTGCATTGGGGTTTTAGGTGTAGAACTTGTGAAGATGCATGTTGTTGATCGGATCATCGAACAATTCACCTTCTGATGTGGCCAATTGGTAAGCACCTGATCCATAGGCAACAATGATGACATAGGGACCCAGCCAGTTGGGTTCAATTTTCCTCTTTTTCTCTCTATCTTGTTGATTTCTTGGATTTTCTCTTAGAACTAAGTCACCCACCTAGAAGACTCGTGCTTTGAGCCTGTGATTATAGCTTCTTGACATTCTCTACTGGTATGCCTTAAGATGGTTGAAGGCATGTTGTCTTCATTCTTCGAGCAGCTCTAGCTCCTGGAGTCTTGATACTCTGTATTCCTCATCATTTATGAGACTCTTTAACAAAACCCTGAGGGAAGGTAACTCAACTTCTATAGGCAAGATGGCTTTAGAGCCGTAGACGATGGCGTATGGTGTTGCACCTATGGGAGTGTGTATACTGGTTCTATAGGCCCACAGAGCAGGGTTCAATTGCATGTGACAGTCATAGCCAGTCTCATCGACAATATTTTTTAGTATCTTCAGGATGGTTTTATTCGATGCCTCAACCTAGCCGTTACCTTGTGGGTAGTATGGGGTGGAAAAGCGATGTTGAATGTGGAATTTATCATAGAGTTCTTTCACATCCTAATTCTTGAAAGGTTGCCCATTATCTGTGACAATGGATAATGGAAAACCATATCTGCATATGATGTAGTTAAGGATGAAAGAAGAGATTTGTTTCCCTGTGATGTTGGTTAATGGAATAGCCTCAATCCACTTTGTGAAGTACTTAGTGGCAATGATAATGAATTTGTGGTCATTAGAGGATGAAGGGTGAATCTTGCCTACTAGATCAAGCCCCCATTGGCAGAAGGGCCAAGGTGTCGTTAAAGGTTGTAGCTCCTGTGATAGTGCATGTATGAGCTTCCCATTGATTTGGCATTTAGTGCACCGCTTCACAAACTAATAGGAGTCTTTTTCCATAGTTGGCCAGTAGTATCCAAGATGCATGAGCTTCTTTGCCTAGGTAGGACCACTAGAGTGTGTCCCACATATTCCTTCATGTACCTCACTCAGAGTAGTCTGATATTCCTCACTATCTAAACACCTAAGGAGAGTACCATCTAGACCTCATCGATACAGGGTGTCTATGATGATGGTATATCAAGATGCTTGGCATATGAATGTTCATTTCTAGTTGTTGGATAGGTCAGGTGGTAGGATATTTTCTTTCAGATAGGTGTAAACTTTGCCATATAAGGGAGAATCAAACCCTAGGAAGTGGTAAATGGTGTTGGTTTCTAGGATTTCATAAGCTAGATGGGAAACTGGCTCCACCAAGAACTCATAACAAGGATGATTTTCAGGTATGTCAAGAAGGGATGCAATAGTAGCCATTGCATCTACTGCTTTGTTTTCCAATCTTGGTATCTACTCAAAGGATATCACAACAAAATATGCTTTGAAATCATCCACCATATGCTTGTATGGTATTAGCTTCTCGTCCTTAGTTTGGTAATCATCATTTACTTGATTAATGACGAGTTGTGAGTCCCCATATACATGAAGTTCTGTGACTTTCCACTCCACTACCATCTTTATGCCAATAACCAGTGCTTCACACTCGGTGACATTGTTGGGACATGGAAACATAAGTCTGTATGATTTAGGGATTGTATCTCCATGTGTTGTTACCAACAAGATTCTTGCTCCAGATCCATGTTGAGTATATGACCCATCAAAGTAAAGCTTCCAGGCTGTGATGCTGATGTTGAAGATAGACTCATCTAGAAATTCAAAGCTTAATGGGTTGTTATATGTCAAAGGTGCATCCGCCAGTTAATCTGCAATGACCTGCCCCTTTATTGCTCTCCTATCTACATACTCGATATCAAATTCACTGAGTATCATGACCCATTTAGATATTCTACCTGTTAGGGTAGCTTTGCTGAGTAGGTATTTTAATGGATAAATCTTTGCCACTAGCTTGATAGAGTGTGAGAGCATGTAGTATCTCTATTTTTGTGAGGAAAAGACAAATGTAAGGCATGCTCTTTCGATTGGTGTATACTACAGTTCGTAACCTACTAATGTCTTGCTGATGTAGTAGATTGCTTGTTCCTTTCCTTCATGGTTTTGTTAGGCTATCAGAGCTCCAAGAGCTATTGGTGTAGCTGAGATGTAGAGTAGTAGTGTCTTTCCCTGAATCAGTGACATCAATACTAGTGGGTTCATTAGATATTCCTTCAGATGATAAAAAGCTTCCTCACATATGTCATCCCATTTGAATGGAATATTTTTGTGTAAGAGATGTGTGAATGGATGGCACTTGTCTGCCAGCTAAGAGATAAACCTTCTGATGGACTGCATCTTTCCTTGTAGAGACCACAATTGACTCAGATTCTTAGGTGGCAGCATTTCCATGATTGCTTTTACCTTGGCCGGGTCCACCTCTATTCCATTAGTTGATATGATATATCCAAGGAGTTTACCAGATGTGACTCTGAAAACACATTTTTTTGGATTTAATCATACATTAAATTGCTCTAGTCTCGTGAAGATCTTGTCTAAAACCTACGAATGGCATTCTCTAGTAATTGACTTGGCTAGGATGCAATCTACATAATCTTCCGTGATGGTGTGCATCATGTCATGAAAGATTGTATTCATTGCACGCTGATATGTTGCCCCCGCATTCTTTAGTCTGAATGGCATGATGCACCAACAATAGGTACCTCACAGACATGAATGTCATTTTGTGTTGATCCTTTGGTGCTATTTTGATTTGGTTATAGTCAGAGAACCCATCCATTAATGACAACATGGTGTGCCCTGTCGTTAGATCTACAATGATGTAGATGTTTGGTAGAGGAAAGTCATCATTTGGACAAGCCTTGTTCAAATCCCTGAAGTCATTACACAATCTCACTCTTCCACTGGTTTGGAAACAAGAACTATATTTGAAATCCACTATGGATAATCTATTAGTTTGATGAAACTAACATCTAGTAGCTTCTTCAATTCTTCCTTCACCATCAATGCTATCTATGGGTGCATTTTTCTCAGTTTTTGTTTAACTGGCTTAGCTCCTGGAGCTAGTGAAAGATGATGCATGATAAGATCAAGATCCAATCCTGACATATCGACATATGACCAAGCAAAGTTAATCTGTTTCTACTTGAAGAATTCGGTGAATGCGGGCTTTTCTTGTGCGAATAACGATTGTGCCATATGGATTATCCGTGGGTTATCTGCTATTTCGATACTAACAGGTTCTACTGGTTCAATCAGAATTGAGGACCTCTCCTAATGTGTCAGATTGGGAAGAGTCACAAGCCTTCCATCCTTCGGCACCTCAGAGAGGTTTTCACCATCAGATACGCCTTTTATTTTTTTTACTATTTTCATGATCTAACACTGCCGCAAAGCAGTTTTCACCATTAGATCTATCTTTTATTTTCACATTTTTACGACTGAAAGGATTGGCACTCTCTCCAAAATAAGCCTTGTCATTGAGTTCTATGGCGTATCCAGTTTTGTGATCCCTTGTGAGTAGATGGTTCCTAAGCTCTAGATAATCGATAATATCATCATCATTTTGGAATGTATCTAATTCAGGGGTGGTGTCCTGCAAATCCCAGTTTATCAATTCAGGATGCACTAGGGGTAATGGGTCATTAGGTTGATCTGGTTCAAAGTTGGTGATAGTTAGGATGGAGGAGTTGTTTGAATAGGTAGAGGTATTGACAAAGTCTATTATGGTACTCTCCTCAAGTTGGTTCATCAAGTGTGACATCGTACTCTCCTCATGAAGTTCACGTTTGTCATATTGCAGATCAAACTCTAGTGATCTAGCCTTAGAGTTTGGTCCCTCATGCTTCATATGAGTGGAGCTAAGTTGTTGAACCACATCAATCTCCTTGTCTTCCCAAGATCTTTCTGAGAGGTTGTCCCATTCATACTCATTGGAATCTGTTTCACTCCATTCCTGTAGTCGATGAAGTTGTTCTATGAAGTTAGTGGTAACTACTTGTTTGCCTTTTGATTGAAGTTTCTCCTTACCCTTGTATCCCAACCCAGTAGTGTCTCGGGCTGTGCAAGTAGAGGGTTGAATGGGTTCTATGATACTATCTTTCCTTAATCCTATGGGACCATCTCCTTCATATCCCATCCTTTGTAAAATAGAAAACCCTTGACCATACTGTGCAGTGGGTAGCTCAGGTTGATGATCATTTGGTGTGGTTTCCCTATCTTCATCTTTGTAAAGCCACTATAAGACATCTTTTTCATCACTCTCATCCGATAGGTTTCCCCATCTAATGAAAGGACCTTTATAAGTCTCTAATGATTTGGCTTTGTTTGGCACTGGCTTTCCATATGATCTTGGTGATAGAGGGAGTTGTTCTAGACAGAACGTTTGTTCAATGACATATTCTCCAATGCCTTTGTCCTTGATTTTGACTTTAAGCTCTGATGCTTTGGAGGTAGAAGCTAGAGAACTTGGATCCACATGGTTTGAAGAAGAGGAAGCAACTCGATTGGTGGGGATTACCATGTCTGGTTTTGATTGGATGTTGTTGCAATACTGAAATGGATCAGGGTCACCTTGTATGGTAATTTCTTGGCCATTATGTGGGAACTTGATACATTGATGGTATGTAGATGGAACAGCCTTCATTGCATGGATCCAAGGTCTACCAAGAAGAATGTTATATGCTAGCTCCATGTCTAGAACTTGACACACAACATCTCTCTATTGGGCCAACCCGTATTGGCAAGATTATAGTTCCTTTGGAAGTTCTCTCTTCTTCGTCATACACCTTGATATTTATTTTCTTTTTGGGATTGACGGTATTTTGTGAAAATCCCAATGCAAGGATTAACTTTAACGTGCATATATTTAAACTAGCACCTCCATCTATTAGGACCCTTTTGATTTGGTGTTTGTGGATTTGGGCCTCAATGTGGAGGGATGCATTGTGTGGTTGGTTGATGGACATATCATTGTTCTTTATGAAAGATAGAAAATATCGTGTGGTAAGATGACCTATCATAGCTTGGAATTGTTCTTAAGCAATTTGTAGGAATAGTTTTTCCAAGAGGGCTTTGTCTAATATGGGTTTGTGGGATGGGGATAGACGTAATAACTCCAAAATGGATATGTGTGCGGATGTTATATGGAGTTCGTCGATGATGCTATATTGGTTCGATGTGGATGATGACTTGGGTGGGACTCCTTGTAGAGTAATGTTTCCACGACGAGTGGTCACATTACAATCGAGATTATTAGTGATAGTGATTACATTGACGTGTGAATCACTTTGTGAGATATGATTGATGGTGTACTCGTAAGAAACGTTATTATAGCTTACTTTGTCAGCACTGTTGTTGTTTTGGTTGGATAGACCTCCTTTCTCATAGTCGAGAAGAGGATTTTTGAATGCTATGTGCTCTTCATTAGAGGTATGCCCTTGAATTTTTATTATGTTTTGATCAATGAGGTCTTGAACGGCATGTTTTAGCACTTGAAAATCATTAGTTTTATGTCCTTTGTTTTGATGATATTCGCAAAAGTTGGAATCACTCCACCAAGTGGGTTTAAATTTTGGTTCAAAATCATGCACCGACAGAAGTGTTATGAGGTTACCCTCTATTACCTTCCTAAGGGCATATTTGAGAGACTCTCCTAGTGGTGTGAACTTTCTCCAAGGAGGAAAGTTGGTGGGTCTTTTCTCATTGCTTTGGGGCTTGTTGGGTGGTGTATTGTTTTGTGGTTTTGATAGATTGAAGATAGGTTGCTTTTGCACCACATTTTTAGCATCCACCACACCATCATTTACAATGGGTTTGTTCTTGGTCCAAAATTGTGAATTGTCTGCATTGTTTTTAGAGCTAGGGGTGTCTTTATATAGCTTAATTTGCCCCTTTGTTATCAAGGCTTTCTCAATAAGTAGCCCCATTTCAATGACCTTACTAAAAGTAGTTGGGCATTGTATTTGGATTTGATAACTTAGTTCTGTGGTTAGGTTGGGAACAAACATTTCTATCATTTGTTTCTCCGGTATGTGATAGGGACACTTGCTTGCAAGTTGCCTCCATCTTTGCAGGAAAGAGGCGAAGGATTCTCCCCCCTTTTGCTTGTTATTACAAAGGTCTAACATGGAGATTTCATGTTCGATATTGTATGAGAAATGTGTTACAAATTTATCCACTAGCTCATCAAAAGTGCGGATGCCAGGAGGTAGGTTGGAGAACCATTCCATTGCTTGGCCTCCTAAGTTTCGTGGGAATAGTCGCATGAGATATGTTACGTTGTGTGTGACTTCTAGGCATGCTACACTAAATTCTCTTATATGATCTCTTGGATCACCTTTTCCTCTATACTTATCAAATTTAGGAACCTCAAATCTTGAGGGAAAAGGTATCATGAGCAAAGTTTTATCAAAGGGATATGGTGAAATATCTTCAAGGAGTAATGTTTTGTTGTTATTCCACTTTGGATATCTACCAACTATTTTTGTAAGGCTTGTATTTGTGTCATTAATGCATCCAAGGGATTGAGTGTATCCTTAGCCTTTTCTGATTTAGGAGCATCTATGTTAGTTTTGGGTGCCTCTTTGTCATTTTCGGAGGCATCTTTCGAAGATTCAACTTCATTTGAAGCATTGTTCTCTCTTAGTTTTGAGACATCATAATCTAAGGGCAACTTAGCTCCTTGTTGAGCTAGCATGAGAAAATATTTATGAGGATCCATGGCAATGACCCTATCCATCATCTTTCAGAATTTTGTATCTTGATGTTGTTTAAGGATTTCTTCTTGACTAACCTCCTCATCATTAGAATTATGCCCGCTATTGTGAAGGGAACCCATTTTTAGTTTTTTCTTAGACTTGGATCTAGTTTGAACCATACAATTTTTGGATGTGAGATGAAGTTGGATTGTGAGACTTGGTTTGATGTTTTGGTATGAAAATGATTTGGTTGGATACGGTTTTTGGTAAGATTTTGCCAAGGTTTCCTATTGACTCTATTTGTCCAAACAAAGTGTCCTTGAGCTAAAAGGTAGTCAAAATAGGGATGGTTGATCACCACTATTTGATGTATACTATTATTCTATCAAGATACACAAGTATAGTTTCGACGTGAAGGATGATTGGAATCCTGATATGAAACTAACTAGATTTTTGCTTGAATTTGGGAAAGTCTCAATAATGCCTTGATGCAAGTTTTGGTTTTGGTTTGACGTGTTCGGATAGCAAGACAATGGTATGCAAAGGCGATACATGAAAATGGTATGAAGGTGGTCTGAAATGGTTGAACTAACTTTCCAAGTGTGAACTAGAGCAAAAAGGGTATCCAGAAATGGTTTTAGTTTTGCCTCAAACTGTATGGAACAACCCTCTGTTTCAAATGCATAGGTTTATTTGCACAGAAACAAGGTGTGGATGCGCGTTTCTGTGGTTTAAATGTGTAATTCTGAATGTGCGCTTATGTTGCCTGAATGTGCAAAAATGTGCTTGCACTAAAAGATTCAGAAAATGCGCTGCAAAAATGTTTAAATGCGCTATAGAATTTGGATGCGTTGAAAGATTTGTTAAATGCGCAGGAAGATGTCTCAATTGCGCAGTTTTGCTTTTCTGCCAGTTTTACTCAATTTTGGCTTGTTTGTACATTTTCCTAGAATTTTCCAAGGTTTGTGGTACTGTTTTTGACTCAAGTTATTGCCAGAGAACACAATGAACAAGAAGTTTTCATGATTTTTTTTATTTTTTTCTCCTTTGTTTTTTATACGATTTTTGATAAATAAAAAACAAGCAAGTACAATTGTAGTGCCCCCTCGTTGTTGGCTTGTGATAGTGGTAGTTCTACATTGCTCTCTGTCAGTCGGAGATAGTCATTAGTCTTTCATTGCATTGATACAGTTCTGAGACATTTGATTAGTAGGTTATGATTTATGTTTATTTTGATCTTGATGGCCTATGTTCGACTGATATAATTAGACATGTGTTATGAGTTTATGATGGCATTACTATTACTCCAGTTATGATGCGAATTAATATTATCATGTGTCATTTGATTTGTTGGTATTTGAATTCAGATAAAATTTGTTATGATATTGTTTTAAGAGCAGAGACGGTGTAGTACTACTCGCTTCGAGCACCCTACTACACCGTGATTCTCTAACTCTCTATGTGTGTTGACAGATATGTATTTGATCGTGTACAACCAATTGTTCAAATGCAGGCTGTAGGTATCGAACCTCGACTCCACCTGATATAGCAAGTTTGAGCAAGTTCTCGCACCAATGGGTATTAGTGATGGAAGATAACGTGAGGTCTATTCCACTAGGTCGGTCCTTGTCTTATGTTGTAGTCTCGAGTCATGTTGTGACGCTTGGTCCTTGCCTTGTATGTTTGGTAATCTTGTTTTGGAGTATAGTCGAGTTGTGTTAATAATGCTCATGTGTGGTTGGATAATACTTTAATGATTTATTATTAACTGATAATGCTTCTATTATGTTTTTGGATAATATTTTTGGATTAGAACTTGGATGGACACCTTGGTTTAATTTTATAATAGTCTAGAATTAAATTATTTGCTATCCAAGAGTATTTATGTTATAAGTTGTAGCTACGGGTAGTTAGTATATATTTGGGTTAAGAATAATTTCTGGTAAGTGAAATTAATGCCATGAGTTGTCAATTTTGATATGGGAAGATTTGGGATCTCTTGTTATAGTAAATTTTTGAATTCTCAGAGGAGGGGGTGTTGGATAACAGATGCATGTCTGCATTAATTTATGAGCTGAACCATTTTTAAATTGGGGGGGGGGTTGGAAGGTGAATTCAGAAATTGGGGAAAAATCAACGTTTTGGTTGTGGGAATACAGAAATTAGAGGCTTCAGATCAAAATCTTGTTCCGGGTATGTTCTGTATAATTCTTGCTTGAGTGTTATTGTGCTTGGATAAATTAATTCTTCTCCCTTGTGCTTTTGAATCAATTAGTCTGAGTGGTTCTGGATTGCCTATTGCTTCCCCCATCTTATTTTCTGTAACTGATCATCCTTGGAAATTTCTTAAATCAAAAATTGTGGCATTCTGGGATCCTTGTGTCAATTCAAACCTCATCCAGTTGTGTCGTGTTGTCACCGTTACTTGCAAACTAGAGATTGGTATGAGACCTTATTTCTTTGAGCATTTTGCTATATAACTCTCGTACCTGTCTTTGATTCCACGTTTTGATGATATGTCTGCTAGAGTCTTCCAACTATTCCATCTGTATGATATACCCTTTTACTTTTATGCTTAGTGGATGACTATGCTCTCATCTAGTTTTCTGTTGTAGGGCTAGGATCGATATTATATATGTCTTTTTGCCATTAAAATCTGGCATGATCCTGTATGAATCTTCTGCTTTATCTGAACAACACATCTATCCTTAATCTTGTACCTTCTACTATCATCTAATGATGTTTTGCTCTGCATATATCCTATCGATTTCCCTTATAGATAATTGAATTCCTTCTATTTTTTCTTCCAAATGTTGCCTTGGTTGTATCCTTATTAAATCTGCCTGGGTCGAACTTCTGTTACATCTTCTATTTTCTCATCATCATAGAAACAAAAAAAAATGGTATAAACATGGTTGAAGCTTTGTTTTTATGCGCCCAAGCTAAATAAACTTCTGTGTGTCAAGATTGGAATGTGAGTCTTTGTTTTGGCAGTTGATCTTTATTCTCAAAGTTTTTGTCCATTCTGATGGCCGACTGTGCCTTGTGTAGGGAAGTAGATTTTGGTTTCTGACAGAAATCTTTCAAATCTCGGCAATTTCTATTTGTATCTATTCCATGTATGACCATTAGACTAGTTGGTCACGTGGTAATAGAGTGTGTTTTCTTTGTGAAGGATATTCCAATTTCTATGGTTGCTTTAGCTGACCGTTTATTTCAACCGTGGTATGAGTGTCTCTTTAGGAAGTAAGGTTAGACGTTGTACTTAGGGTAGTCATTTTGTTTGTAAACTGCAGCAATGTGTTAGTGTTAACCGAAGCTTGTAGCGAATGTGCTAAGTCTTAGTCAAAACTTTAGCCAACGTTTCTAGTTACCCGATGAATTCCATCTTCTCTTTCCTCAGATTTAATGATTGTGGCTTGGGTAGGACAAATCATTTCACACAGTTTGCAAGCAATGCAACACTCCTCCTGTCAGGAATTACTATCCCATCATACATCTTTGTGTCAATGCTGTCAAATATTATTGTTAATTCAAATTTATGATTTCGCAGCTCTGAATAAGTGGTCTTAAGGATGCCTTAATTGAAAATGATCATTTTGTATTGTAATCTATGATCATACAGGACATCTGGTAAGAGAGTG
Source organism: Cunninghamia lanceolata (assembly GCA_027924645.1). Classification (NCBI taxonomy): domain Eukaryota; kingdom Viridiplantae; phylum Streptophyta; class Pinopsida; order Cupressales; family Cupressaceae; genus Cunninghamia; species Cunninghamia lanceolata. Next base: position 4,582,455 of record BSBN01000435.1, on the reverse strand, counting down.
ATCACTAGAGGATCTAGACTCTTCACCCTTTCTCAATGTTTTAGCTAACACTATTCTCCACAACCAGTGAAACAAAGGGTTGTAAAACCCTAAAATTGCATGACAGGGCATTACAATCCTAAGGATGGCAAGGACAATATTTGTTGAGTTCCAACTTGGGTTTTACCCCAGCCACTTACATAAAGGCATGACAGATAGTAACTTGGTAGCACTGGCTCCCCTCCACGGCACTCACTTCTCATGCATACCAAGTTATAGTTCCTCCGAAGAGTTGAACTTTTCTTTCTCCACACTAAATGAGTGTATGACGTTGGATGGCTCTAGAGGATTTTCTTCCTGTGTAAGTGAATAGGGGTTTTTGGCTTTCTAAAATAATTGTCTTTTAGTATGGACATCCATTCAGGTGGTTACACGTGCGGTAGTTCACTCCGATAAGGAGGCTTCCCAACCTGCAAAGGTTACGCTCTACATAGTTTTAGGGGAAACATTTGTTGGTGTAACACAACAGCACCTGTTGTTTGCAATTTTCATCACAAACACAATTTATTTATAGTGACTAGGAAGTGGCTTGGCTTTAGCCCGTTATCACTCGAGGTCATCCCGCTTGGAAGGAAGGAATTCTAAGAGCAGGCCTCTTCTAAAGGTAACACATATAAAATGATGAGTTTGGCATTTTGGTCACCCAAGAAAGGGGAGAGCATAGTCCTATCATCATTTCCAAGCACAGAGTACACTGGTTCTTTATCCTCCTAGTTAAAAAAAAAAAAAAAAAATTAAGTGTGTTTACTCTACCAAGCACAACCCATTTGACAAGATAGCAAAAACTTTGAGAAGATGGTTTATTTTATCCTCCTAAACAAATCTATGTGAATATTGTTGTTGAAGAATAAAATAGATTGCTTTCCCCTAATTTAAGCTAGATGAGAGATTTGTAATTGCCATAGTTGCTTGAAAGATTTGTTCAATTTTTGTCCGCCTAGGTTGGGACTATATGCAAGTTGTAATGCAACAATACAGTTTACTTCCTCCTAATTGGATCTAGGTGAAGATTTGCATGAAGATATCAGATTTCTTCCCCCTAATTAGATCTAAATGAAGTTATGATGTAGCTAAATGACTAAACCAAGCTCCTACACCTGCAAGATCATTGTGTTAAAGGCCTCCATTTGATGACTAATGTTCCTGTAACCAAGGTTAGTATCGAAGATTTTTACAAATTTAATACAATTTTCTAACAGGGATCAGATGCGCTAAAACAGAGAGTGGATGTGCCGAAAGAAAGAATGAATGTGCAAGAATACAAATGCGCAAAAAGATCTAGCATATGTGCAGGAAGAAGTTTTGAATGCACAGACAGAATGAATGCACTGAAAGAGTGGTCAGATGTGTGGAAAGAGTCTTTATATGCGTCAGACTATCATTTTTCTCATGAATGTATAGAACTAGAAGAATGAATGCACTGGAACAAGTTGTCATGCCTGCAACTTGACCAAAAACTCCAAATAGAGATTAAAAATGGGGCTAGGCCCCACAGTGGGCACCAGAAATGTTATGGGAAATGTGAACAACAGTTTTAAACAACTAAATATCCAATAACTCAATGGAAATAAGACAAATACAAATAAACAAAAGATATACCTTTGTAGACCGATTTACCTTGTAGCTTCCATTGTTGCCTATCTTGCTTTGATCTTGTTTAATTATCAAGCTCTTAGAAGTTGTACTTCCTTGTTGTTAAGATGACAAAGCTTGAACAACTATGTAGAGGATTATGAAATGCAACTACAATGCAATAACTAATGAAGTTGAATGATTGATAATGGAGACATGGTTGTGATTATGATGATAAATGGGATAATACAAATGCAATGATTGAGTTTTGCCAAAGGCACGCTTGTGGGATTTCGGCAGAGTAAGATTACGAATGCTTGAGTGGATGTAAAATGGGTATGAGGACCTTGCTTATATAGGCTAAGGAGAGGCCAAATCCAAGTGTCAATAGATCCATGACAGGAGGAATTACCTGTGAGGTGTATGGTTGAGGAAGCTTGAGGGAATGTGCATGAATCAGAAGAGGACAAGTGTCCAAGCTCCTTTCATGAGTTATGGGAGTTAACAAAATAGATTGAAGAGTCAACTGGATAGATTGAAGAGTTAACTAAGATGATTGATCAATTAACTGGGTAGACTGAAGAGTTTACAAAATTAATTGATCTGTGAACTCAATTGACTAATTAGTTAGCTAATTTGATTGATGAGTTAACTAATTTTGACTGGAGGATAAATAGGACATGTGGGTGAGAGAATATTAGCTAATTAAATATTAAAATATTTAATTATGTGTGCAACATGGTGAGGTAGAAGATGAGGTGGAAGAATGATGTGGAATTATGAAATTTGGACCTTAGGATAGAGGAATTTGGGATTAATTAAATAATTTAGGATTATTTAATTATATGAGACATTAGAAGAATTAGGGTAATTAATTAAATAAATTGACTTCATTTAATTATTGGAGGAATGTGAATCATTTAAATAAATTAGGATATTTATTTAATTGATAGAGGAATGAGAATAAAATAAATATTGAAATATTTATTTAATTCAACACGAGCCAATTTTAGGTGTATACAGAAGGTAAAACATTCAGGCAAGGATTATCATCACTACAATATCCCATAAAATGGTCTATAGCAGTGTCAAAGAAATTGGCATGATCTTACTCTATTTTGTATATGTCCTCTATGTTTTGGTTTTCCACCTTCTTTTCCCTATACAGCTTTACTTCCACACCTTGGACTAGAATAGTGGCATATGACAGATCCATCTAAATACTTCCACCCATAGATGCTACTAACTTTCTAGATAACAGCATACCCCACTTGGTAGGGTAGTCCACAATAATTATGTCCATTAGGAATGATTTGTCAAGATATGCAGCTAATTTGACCTCAACATCTTTGACGAGACCAATCACATTCACCTCCCTAGAATCCATGGCAAAACACTTATCAAAGGATTTGGAAACCTTCAGTCCCAATTCATTCATGATCTCAAGTGGCATGGCATTGCTAGATGCCCCTGAATCAAGCATACAGTTGTGTAATAGCTAACCATTTATGATCAAAGTGGTATAAAAAGGGTCTACTCCCATCTTGCTATTAACCATAGATGACCCTAGGTAAACTTCAATTGTTTCATCATGACATGCACCCTCATCACTAGCATTGGGACAATAACATGTTGTTTTGTGCATCTATAGCAGTAATAAATGACCGTGCCCTATCTCTATGTTCAAGGATTCTAAGGAGTTCCACTATTGGCACAGAAATTATGATTTGGCTAAAGACTTGAGCCATTTTAATAGGGTTATAATTGGGCAAATGAGTATCACATGAAATAGTTACATCATTTGCAGAAGGAATGTAAGGTATTACTTGATTGGATGAAATATCCTTACCTTTTTCCTTTGTCTTCTCCTTTTCTAGTTCTTTTTGTGCCTGAGGCTGATCATGCTTATTGTTGCCTTTTAGATAATGGGCCCTTAAAACAGGTGTAGTAACTGGTTGCATGGTTGGTGTTGTATTCTTCTTGTTATGTCAGAAAATGTCCCCTTGGGGGCTTTTCCCTCTTAAGGTTTAGCTCCCGAGTCCTTAGAATGCATTTAGATCATCGTGTGTTAATTTTGAATCCCGATGAGAAAACCCTGAAGTCTTGTGGCAAATAGGACCTAGGGGGTGTCATTTTAATGACTCCTACCTGAAATAGGGAGGGAGGACTTGGGCGCTCATGCCCTAGTCCTGCTCTATTTTGGGTTAGGCCCTAATTTGAAGTGCCGGTTATATGATCGTTGTTAGGTCCTATGCCGACACCAAAAGTTTGAATTATGAAATTCTTAGTGGTTATGTTTGTAGTTGCATATATAAGCATGTTTAGGTTTTCATTTGCAAACTAGAAGATGATTGTGAAGTTTATGCATACTTGTGACTTAGAGCATCCATGATATTCATTGTTGCAGAGCAGAGCATTGTTATTGTGTTTGTGATTGTAAATTTGGCTTCATCTTCTTATGTGATTGAAGAGTCTTTATTTATGTGAGATCTACACTTCTAAGGTGACATTTGTTTATGTTTGAATCATTTATCATTTGGATTTTGCCTCTATCCCGCAGGGATACGCACTCTCATCTAACAATGATGTTTGGAAGAATTGAATGTCTCTCTGGGGCTTGACCAAGGCAAGCCTCTAAACACCACAACCCCCAACCACACTCCTTTGTGATTGCAAGTTACAGGTATCAAGTTTCATGGACTAGAGTTGCAGAGGAAGGTTGCATACAACAAGGATTCAGAATCTGAAAGAATGAAGCGAAACATAGCATTTTCGATACATGGGCACCTAGGGCAATATCCTTTAGAGTTTTAGAGACAAGAATTAGAGTTACAGGGACATTCTACATTTGAAGGAGCTTCTACATCCCAAAATTAGCCTGCACTGGACTAGGGCGCCCATGGCAGTGTCCTCCGCATTTTGGGTAACGAAAATAGACGAAACAATGATTATCAGTCCCAGAAGGAGTTCTGCATTCCACGAAGAAGATAATACCTTGGACTTGGGCGCCTAGGGCATTGTCCTCAAATATTCTAAATTCCAAACTTCAAAAAATGGTCAGTTATTAATGTAACTCTTCCTTAATCTATAAGCATTTGTCTAAATTTATCAGTTTATTCATTATTTTGCACAATTAGGGTTTCTTACATATTTGAGGTTTACATTAAGGAATTAGTTAACAATTTCTAAGTTTCCACATCATTCCAAGTGACAGCCCAACCTGTTAGGTGAATGCTCTCGCTTAGTAGAGATTCAACTCGGTTGACATGTCCTTAAATGTTTGTTGTGAAAGGAGGATCTAAACCCATTAAACCCTCAAACCAAGCTAAAACAAAACCCCTCCTTTTTACAACTAAACATTTTGGTGAACTCATGTTTTTGAAATTTTTGCACCTTGCTGAGTGTTGTGTGATAGATTTGCATTCATTCATTTTATTGCATTTGAAAAATTACAAAAAAAAATTAGAAAATTCAAAAAAAATGAAAAAATTGGCATTTTAGGCTTGCATTTTCAAATAATTTAAATTATTTGGCATTTAATTTAATTTGATTTCTATTATTTTCATCAGATATTATTTAAATTACAAAAATTCATCATTTATTATTCACTTGCATTGCATTTTCATGCGTAATTTGATAAAAATTGCTTGAAATTATGCATTTTTCATAAAAACATAGTTTTGCATTAGCTAGGGTTTGTAGTTAAAATATTGTTTCATATTTTACTACTATTTTAAACACTCATTTAGGTCTGATTTATAACTGTAGTGTTTCATCATAGTGTCTTTATTGTAAAATTTCATGTCTACGGTGTGAAAACCTTGCATTTTCACTAGATTTGACCTTATCGTCTATCTAGAATTGCATTAAAGGCATGTTGTGAAAGATATTATTGCATAATTGGATTGATATTGTGCTTATTACTTGCTTCCCTTCTTGAATTTTTTCACAACACCTCTTCCATTAGTGATTTGCAAATTTAGGAAAAAGGTGAAAAATCAAGCATTTTTAGGTCATATTCATACATACTTTTGCACTTATTTCTTGCATAAGTGTTGAAAGTCTTTAAAATCTGATTTGGCATCCATTTGAAAACATACACATGGCTTCTAAATACAACAATAATTCTAGGTTTGCCCCTAGGCCTCATTTGAAAAGAAGAGCCCCTGAACTTGAAATAACATTTACACCTGATGACAAAGAAATGGTAGATACTGACTGGCCTCTTTACATTACAGTAAATATAATGGAAAGACATGTGCATGGAACACTTATAGACCTGTTGTGATGCTCACAACATGCCCCATTTTACTTCTTAGCAAAATGAGGACCCCTGTTGTGGCTGTAACTTTTTGCTTGTGTGTGGGTCTGTTTGGTGGTAAAAGGGAAAAGGAGGTAAGTGTTACAAACCTTGTTGAAAATAAAGAAAAATAACATTAAGTACCAGAGAAGAATAGGGGTGAATTCCTTGTCAAAAATGAGTAAGGGTTGCTTTTTGAACCATTCCAAAATTCCCAATATTCTGCAAGATATGCGTGTTTTGGTAAAATGCACTATAGGAGGGTTTGTATGTTGCATATACAAAGTTGTTTGTATGTGGAGTCTTTGTACTAGTCGCATAAAAGAGTGGTCAGGTTATTAATCATTATATTTGTATGCATATGGCTAACGCTTTATTTTTTACATACAAGTTGGACCCGATAGAATTTAGAGGTAAAATTGATAATCGGGTAAGTCCGCGGGTTGTATCTTGGGTTTGTATGTTTAGCAAAAGGAAACATACAAGGTGATATACAATGTAATATACATATCACGGATCCGAGGAGAATATTAAAATTGGTTTTATTGAGGTATGGTTCGCAGTTTGTATGTTGTATGTCTCGGGTTATACTTTTGATATACATACAACGCAAATGTCAAAAGAATTGAAATATGATATAAGTGATGCATCTTACTTTAATGTATATCGAAAATGCATTCACTTCATATACATGTGGGAGCCGAAGAATTATGAACTATAGTTTATAAAGTATGTGAAGTCTGGAAGAAAGATAAAAGGAGGTTTGCGTGTATCTGGGTTTGTATCTAAAGGATGGACACAAGTATTGTTGTATCAAAAAGATGCAAAGGGAAAGTTAAGTGGGTCCCGCCGATTGTATGCATCGGGCTTGTATGTTAATAATGTATATCTCTGATATACAAGCTGATATACAAGAAGGGGATACAAATGAATATGCAAGATGGATTCGAAAGGAAGTTTAATAAACGAAAATCTTTGTATGTTTGAGGCAATTGTATGTTAACGATATACATGTCTGATATACAAGGAAATAAAAGACATCGCGGGGGATAAAGGTAAAAGGAGACTTGTATGGGTTGTTTGTATATGCGCTTATACAAGATAACATACAAAGAGCGATATACAAAGCAAAGATACAAGTATGGATAAAAAGGGAAAAGGGAAATAGCATTAGTTATGGTTTCTTGCATATTAGTTTGTATGTTGAAAAGATACAATGCTAACATACAAAGAATAACATACAAGGAAATATACAAGGAAAAGATATGTATGCAGAAATGAACTAATGAATAAAATGATTAAAACTTAAATGTTGAAATAGAAGGCCGAAGCTTCGAGTGCATTAATTGTTGTAATTAATGCCGAGCTAACACCCAAAAAAGAGTAAAATTCAAGGGAGCTAGGGTAAATTTAACGTTATTTTTCTTTCAAATATACATTGTCAAGAGTTAAAATTGTAGAAAGAGGAATTGTTACAGTAAATTGAACGGAATTCATCAAGGCGACAGAATTACAGAAGCTGGATGGAAGGCAAAATGGTAAAGTAAGTCAACAATGGAAAGTGAGTGGTCAAGAAATACAGGTATTTACCTTAAAACACTGTTACATTTCCAGTGGTAAAAATACAAGTGGATTTCAGTAATTTCATATTGAAATGTAGATAATTGTTAAATTAATGGTTTAACTATTGATTAGTTGGGTCGGGTTAAACAAATTTGAAAGTCAAAATGGGAAAAGACAAACTGGGTTAGGGTAAAATGGTAAAAAATAGAAATTCATAGTAAAAGCTTAGGAAGAAGGTAAAATAAAAAGTTAAAGAAGATGCATTTTTCCACAGGATGGCCCCAAAGCAGAAAAAGGTAGATACAGGGGGTGAAGTTAAAAAGGAGAGGAAACCTCGCAAAGAAATAGAGAAAGAAGAGTTGCAACTATACATAGGATATCGATCATTAATCAGTACGAGTGGAGTGGGAACAGACACAAATATAGGAAACTATGATGCGAATGATGTTATACAAAAAATCACAGCAGCAGATGCTACACCTGATATGAAGTGTATATGGTAGAGTGGATTGTACAAAGCTGCTAGTTTTCTGTTGGCTATGGAGGCCAAGGATTTGTGTTTAGATTGCTTAACTCTGTATGACTTATCAACCAGGAAAATAATGTTTTATGACAGACTCATTGCAGATTTATCCACAAAGGGTATTGCAAGGACATTTAGCCTGGAGATCAATGAGAAAATGGTAGATATTGATATTGACCAATACAATGAGGATTTTTAGATCAATGAAAGGGATTGTAGAGGTAAGATATTTTATAGTTGGTACAACCCAGAAAACAAACCCAAGGTTGTGGCAAGAGTGCACAAAAATCTGTTGAGAATATACTTCAAAGAGAAAATATACCTGATGATTACAATGTTGATTAGATTGGTGGGATTGAGAGAGGGCACTAAATGTGAGCCCTGGATGTTTACCGTCATTGAGTTCATGAGAGAAGCAAGAAAGGAACAAGGACAGATTCACTGGGCCAAGACCATAAGCACAACTATATGGAAACAGGCCATGCTAAGGAAGCAAAAGTTGCTGCCCTTTTATTTGTCTTCATATGTATTGTATTCATGTACAGCAGAGGTTAGACCATTCATACATGGAATAGACAAGGTTGGAACCTCGAGCAATGGTCCAGGTTAGAAATTGGTATATGAACATTACCCTGATCTACAAGAAGAGAATGCATTGAAGAAATATGCTTTAGTTAATGATGTATTCTATACCTATATGGTGAGAATTTTAAGAGAGGAACCTGATAAGAGGATATCTAAGGATGTAGAAGATACAATTGGGCTGCATAGTTCTTGGTATATTCAATTTGAACATTTTACCTACATCAGGACTGAAGGATTTGAGGGAAAACCATTCATGTTACCCAGATATCCTTCCAACAAATTAATTGTTCTAGAGTTTTCAAGGCAAAATCTGAACGCCTTTAGAATGTATAAGAAATAGTTTAGCAGAGGAAACCTTAAGCTATCTTGGGCTATTGGTAGAAACTCATGCTACAGTGAGGAAGTGGCTAGTTATTCAGAACAAGAATTAAGATATTATGGATTTCAAGAGTTTGATTTAGCCAGAAGGTTTGATCCCTTCCACAAGATTCAAAATACAATTGATAAGAAGTTTAAGCATCAAATACACATTGAAGATTTTTGGTCAGATTGCAAAAATGATAAGAAGGTAAGGAAGAGGGCTCATAAAAGGCTAACAATTGAGAAAATGAAAAAAATGGGAGATATTTATGTTCCTCCAAAGGTTCAAGAGGATGATAAATTGTTGCATCATAGTTATGCAGAGGCCAGGCTTGCCCCTATTACAGAACCTGATTGGTCACAACTATGGAACACATCTTTGGACATACTATCCAAACCGGTTACATTATTTTCAAAAACATGGTTAAAGGACAGGATTGAAGAACTCAAAGCTGAGGGGAGGGAAATCACATATCCTAAGAAAGGGAAAAAGAGAGTAAGAGAACCTAGTGATGATCCCAAATGTTTCTATGAGAAGAAGAGAAAAATTGTAGAAGCTAAAATTGTAGAGCAAGATAAGAATGCTACTATGATGGATCCCTATGCATTGGGAATAATGGTAGCAATATCATCTGATACATTTGTAGATGCAAAATCATTGAGTCATGAGATTAGTGCAGAAAAAGCACAGACTTCCAAAGAAGTAACAGGACAGCAAGTTAGAAGGGCAATACCAATAAGTATGTCAAAAGGGGAGACTTCTAAAACAAGTGAAGTCATCGAAGCACAACAGGTAGGTGCAAAGTTGAGTGATATACCTAGTGCGATTGAGACTATTCACATTGGGAGTGATACCAGTGAAAGTGAGGAAAGGGGAATGTATGCAGGAAAAGAAATTGAAATAGAAGAAGAATCCAGTGAGTTCTTAAGTGAAGAAGAAGAGCAAAATATTCAGGTCGAGGTGGAAATTGAACAAGGCCCAGTGTATGAAAAGGAGAGGGTACATGAGGAATCAGGAATAATGGATCTATTTGGTACCCTAGTGCCTCCTGAAATTATCAAAGATGTGCAAGAAGAGGCACATAAAATTGAAGAGGCTGAAAAAGAAGATGTACCTAAGGAAACAATCAAGGAAAAACCTGCTCAAACAAAGGATGAAACAGAAGCTGGCACCTCAGGAGTAGATGTACTAAATATTTTAAATATGTATGGTGAATAGAGTGAGGAAGAGAAGAACACAGAAAGCAGAAAAGAAGAGGAAAAAGAAGCAAAAGAGGAAGATACAATGATAAGTTCACTTGCAAATATAGAGCAAGTACAAAAAGAAAGGGAAACTATAGAAGATGCAGGTAAGAAACCTGAGGATGAAGAACAAATAGAGATTGTTGATGAAAATAAAACTGAAGAACAAGCAAAAGACATAGACATGACAAATATAGAGACAAATACAGAGCAAGTACAAAAAGAAAGGGAAATTACAGAAGATGCAGGTAAGAAACCTGAGGATGAAGAATAAACAGAGCTTGTTGATGAAAATAAAACTGAAGAATAAGCAAAAGACATAGACATGACAAATATAGAGACAAATACAGAGCAAGCACATGAGGAAGAAGATCAAGAAAAAGAAACATCAAAAGGAGAGGGTCCTGAAGAAGAAGATGAAGCTGGAGGGGACACAAAAATGGAAGAAGAAGAAAATGAGGGTGAGTCCAAATAGTAGAATGACCCAATGATACCACAACAGCCTCCACCTCAACAACAACAATAACCAAAACAACAACAACAACAACAAGAGCAGGGGGAAATAGAAAGACCTCAGGAAGAGGTAATAAATGAAGAAAAGGTTGCTGCAAAAACAAAAGAGATTCCTGCTTGGCTAGGAGCAGAGATAAGAAAGGAAAAGAAAGAGGTACAATTGGTACCTATTAATATCAAAAGTCTCTTGGGTGATACCATGCCAAGGAAAGAGAAGAGAAAGGCCAAAATAATATCATCCATACAAAGAGGTCCAGATGGATCTAGGACGCTAAACCTAGCAATACCACAGAAGGAGAAGACTAAGGGAGAAATAACCTTGGATGAATATAAAATACTAAATTTTGACCTTGGGCATACTACACGGGAGAAACACATAACTGAGTGGGAAGACATGCACCAGGTAACAGCAGAAATGTTGAGGAAAGATAAGGACAAACAAGAATATTTAAAGGGATGCATTGTCCAATTGCAGCAATTTATTAAAGGGATATTTGATCCCAATACAACAGTGCCAGAATTGCCCAATGAGATAGCAGTTGTATCCAAGGAGGAAATAAAAGACATGGAAAATAAAAGGCTTAAAGACAATGTATTTGAAGAATGGGTCAATGATTTCATGAAAGAAGGTGAATAAGTAATAAAACAAGCAGTGAGAGGATGGGAGGTGGCTGCAACAGAAAAGAATAAATGCAGTGTACTTATACATAATTGCCAATTCAGAAGGGAAGAATGCAGATTTGAATTGAAATAGTTAACAAAAATTGAGCAAAGAACAAAAGAATTAATAAATGAAGGAGTAATTACCCCTTCAATGGCAAATCAAGTTTCACAAGTGAGGTTAGAACTAAAGTTTGATGAAGACAGTCTCAGAAAGTGCATAGCAGTTGCTCAGGATTTAGAAGAAAGTGCAGATGATATGATTAGAGTGCATAAAAGGATAGTAGAAAAGCTACTAGATCATGAATGCATGGATACACCAACATATGAACTGGAAAGGGCTTTGACAAAATTTAATGCTATTTTTACACCATGCATGGAAAGTCCTAAAGCATATCTCAGTAAATAGATCATCAATTCATTGATGGAAGAAAGTGCCAAAATGAAGAAATACATGAAAAAGAGTGAAGGTTCAGAGAACAGAGAAAAGAAAATAAAAGGAATTATAATGCAAGAGTATATATGGACAAAGAGTCCAGGAGGGGATCGCACCTTTGTAGAGGGTGTAATTAATAATTTAAAAACATATTTGAGGGAGTAGATTTTATAAAAGAGGCGAACAATATGGAAAGGAGATCAAATAAGAAGGGTGTCTACAGGGAAAGTCAACAAAAAGGTTGAAGTCAAAGAAGAGGGAATCTTATTTTTGAAAAGATTCTAATGGCATCCTTTGAGAGAGGAAAAGATACCATCTAGATATTTTGAGAAGCGGTTAGAGATGAATATGCACCATCGATCAATAATAGAGGGATCTTAACCGTAGATTAAAGCTTTGTAGCCATAGCAGTCAGAAGTTTCAAAGTCTATAAAGGAAGCTCTATTACATGTACATAATTTACACAGGGATTTTGAAAGATAGATGGCAATTGCAATTTGTTCGAACACTTTGATTAGAAAGAGTATTTTAGTTTAGAGGAGGTTGCCTATGTCTGCACTAAGAAATGCGTGGAGTGTCCAACTTTCTTATTGTATCTGTAAGACGTTGTAAGTTTTCTGTTAAGTTGATTAATGAAGCAAAGAGTCATTCATACATTGTAAATCATATATGACTGTGATATTTTGAATACAAATATATCTAGAATTTTGTGTCTATTTTCAGAGTGTTTTCTTGCCCTTATTTGTATTTGAAATAATACCTCTTTAAAAGTTTGCAATCATAGATGTGTGTTCATGAAAATACTCAGGGCTTCACATTTACTGATTTAATCTGTTGATTTGATCAAGTGATATATTTCTTACAACGGGAATAACAGAGCATTTAGATCCTACAGTAGAATGATGTTCAATTTGAATTTCTCTAACTTTTCCCCAAATATTTGAAATAATTAGCTTAAACGCAGAGATTTAAAGGAAATTGTCTTACAATTAAAGGGAGCATGAACAATTGTGTTAATATTTGACAATTTTCATATCAATTTGAAAAGGAAAAGTTTGTTTCATTATAAATCATATAAAGCTTTGTGATATAATAGTAAATTTATGCAAAGAGATGGATAATTTGTTGATATTTGTAACAATTTGCATAATTTGAGTCCACTGAGTCATAGATCACCTTAAATCAAGTAAGGCCCCTTGCATATTATAGTTTCACATTAACCTACTAAATTGTCCACAAGGTTCAGACCTGACCATACAGAAACTTGGGATTAAGAACTCTTAAGTGATTTCTTCATATCTTTCAAGATAGTTTAGGTTCATTTTGTGAATTTTAACTTTTGTTATGAATGTGTAAAAACAATCATCAACAAGACCCTAATTACATGACTAATGTGGTTACAGAAGACTTTCTTCTTAAACAAGATTTGGCACAAGATTCTTATGAACTGTCAGATTTGAGAATTAAAACACATAATGGAGCTTTGATGAATACATTTGGGAAGATAACCTTATTGGTCTCGATATATGATAAAGTCGTGGATCAATTATTTGATGTTATCCCTTTATCTGATCTCTTACGTGTAAAACTAGGACATCCATGGCTTAAGGCTATGAATGTCATCCCCTCAACTATTCACAAATACCTAAAATTTCCTTTGCATGGAGAAATATGTACTATCCACCGTAATTCATATCAACCTCTGACTAAGAACAAGAACTTCACTCTTGATTACTTTTGGCCGCAACCTAATAGAGACCCTGAGCCATGAAGAGACCAATCTTTCCTAGAATATAGATGATACAAAGCAAAACAACTAGCTAGAGTGGCTAGGCCTCCTTTACAAACAATAAGGGAAGAACAACATGCATCCAAATATCCCCTTAGAGCAAAAGGAAAACAACAAAATGACATAAGAATAAAACAAGACTATTATGACTCTGATGAAATAATTCGCATGATAGAAGTGGATAAGGAAAAGTTTTATAAATCAACTCATCCACTGAGAGATGGAATTTATGCTGAGGTTCCTCCCCTGCCATCCTTACAAGGATCAGGAGGTATTCATCAACAACAAAACATTTCATTGAGACCAATGAAATTTGAACATGGTACTTCCTCCTCTAATGTGCAAACTCCTATGGAAAAACTTGAAAATACCTTTGAAAGCATAAGCAACAAGACAAGAAGAAATAGACAAGCAAGAGAAAGAAGGAGAAAATGACAAGCTTTTGCCCAACGAAATGCACATCAACAAGAAAACATTCCACTTAACATTCAATAAAACTTAGACAAACTTAACACTGAAAATTTTGAAGACAAGAACAAAAGTTGGGCTATGGTACCTTACACACCTCTTTCCTCCAGCATTCGAGATTGGGAAGAGGATGATTTAATCGTTGATAACTTCTAGCATGAGCCTCCCTGCAGGTAAGTATTTCTAACCCTTTACCTCCGTGTTGTGTTTCCCCCGTGATGTTTTATGTGTTGTTTAGGCCTCCTAGGATGACCCTTGATTCTCTTGTAAGGTCAAGGATACCAGGAGACTGCCTATGTTGTGACCCTTCTTCTATTTTATCATCATTCTTCTATATTGCCTCTCCTCTATTTTTATTGTTGTGTTTTGTGTTTGACAAACATAGCGTTGCAGTTGGTGACTTGGGGGAACCCTCCTATGTGATTGTCCCTAAGGCACTTGTTTCTCCTCTCTCGATTTACTGTTTACCTTCTTCTAGTGGTTCTATCTAGCTGGTTGATGACGAAAAATAAATAAGACTAATATAGACCTAGTGTCCCTTCGGCGAGAAATCAAAAAATGGACCTAGTCCATACATGACGATGGGGTTGATATATATTAACCAACGCTTGGCTAGTAGAATCATTCTGTGTGATATTTTGATGTTGTCTTATCGCACTTACAAAACATAACAATATTGTTGCTCCATGAACTTTGTTTGTCTTGGATCTTGCCTTGCTTGGCTCTTTATGTGAATGATTACATGCATTGTTGTTTATCATGATTATATGGTTGCTAACACCTTTTCTTGCAGGAAATTGTGTGTTTGTGGGAACATTTGGTGATCATAAAGTGTATGTCACCTTCTAGGGGCATGGGCTTTGCGAGAGCTAATGTTCCCTTGTGTGTTTTCTCTCTACCTTAACATGCTTGATATCAGTACATGATATCAACCACCTTAAGGTGGGGGCATATATAAGGTAAATTGTCTGATGATTTTGGTACTAATGAAGCGTGCTTGTAAGCCCTCTGTGGAGGTGGGATGTTGTATCTCTAAGCGAGTGCACATCTTTATTTCTACATTGCAATCATTAATCCCTCCGTGAAGGTGGGATGTTGTGCATATCCTTTTTACTTTAAGCCCTCTGTGGAGGTGGGGATGGTGTATTTCTCAAGGAGAGTGCACATCCTGTCATTTCTAAAAGTCCTCCGAGTAGGCAAGGTTGGTGTATCCTCCCTTAAGCGTGTCTTCGGTGATTGTTGTGGTGAAGCCCAATCATCGGTGTGTGCCTGTAATGTGCCTAAGATGGTAGCAAACCTAACAATAGGTTTCTTCCATCGCTTGTTTGTCATGTTTTCTTTGTGTCTTTCATGTGTGTGTGTGGTGTGTGTTTGTTCCCAAGCATAGTTTCAACACTGGTGGTGATGAGCTCCTCCTATGCTTTGGGATTTGTATGGCACGTTTGCTCTCAAGTGGAGTTTCAAGACTAGTTGTGATGAGCTCCTCCTACACTCTGAGATTTGTATTGCGTGTCTGTTGCCCCTTATGCAATTTTAAGACCGGTGGCGATGAGCTCCTCCTACATTTTGGGTTGTGTGTTTACTTTCCATGTACTTGCATTTGCATTCATATATGAGAAAATGAAAAAGAAACAATCACTGCATTCATTATGTTTTGTGCATCTTCAATGTTGTCTTCTCCGTGTTTTATGTGACTGTAACTGTCTTCTCCGTGTTCTACGTGCCTGTTACTGTCTTTAATGTGTTTGGCATGTTTGTTGTGTTTGTTGACCGTACTTTAATGTATGTATGGGCCTTGCATTCATGCATACATTAAAGTGGGCTCTAAATGTTATGTCAGAAAATGCCCCCTTGTAGGCTTTTCCCTCTTAAGGTTTAGCCCCCGGGTCCTTAGAATGTATTTAGAGCATCTTGTGTGTTAATTTTGAATCTCGATGAGAAAACCCCAAAGTCTTATGGCAAATAGGACCTAGGGGGTGCTATTTTGATGACTCCTACCTGAAATAGGAAGGGAGGACTTGGGCGCTCACGCCCTAGTCCTGCCCTATTTTGGGTCAGGCCCTAATTTGAAGTGTCGGTTATATGACCATTGTTAGGTCCTATGCCGACACCAAAAGTTTGAATTACGAAATTCTTAGTGGTAATGTTTGTAGTTGCATATATAAGCATGTTTAAGTTTTCATTTGCAAACTAGAAAATGATTGTGAACTTTATGCATACTTGTGATTTTAGAGAATCCATGATATTCATTGTTGTAGAGCAGAGCATTGTTATTGTGTTTGTGATTGAAGATTTGTCTTCATCATCTCATGTGATTGAAGAGCCTTCATTTATGTGAGATCTACACTTCTAAGGTGACATTTGTTTATGTTTGAATCATTTATCATTTGGATTTTGCTTCTATCTCGCATGGATGCTCACTCTCATCTGACAATGGTGTTTGGAAGACTTGAATGTCTCTTCAGGGCTTGACTGAGGCAAGCCTCTAAACACCACAACCCCCAACCACACTCCTTTGTGATTATAGGTTACAAATACTGAGTTTCATGGAGTGGAGTTGTGGAGAAAGGTTGCAGACGACAAGGATTCAAGATCTAAAAGAAAGAAGCGAAATGGAGCATTTTCGAGACATGGACGCCTAGGGCAATGTCCTCCAAAGTTTCAGAGATGAGAATCAAAGTTTCACGGACATTCTACATTTGAAGGAGCTTCTACATCCTAAAAATTAGCCTGCATTGGACTAGGGTGCCCATGGCAGTGTCCTCCGCATTTCGGGTGATGAAAATAGATGGAACAGTGATTATCAGTGTCAGAAGGAGTTCTGCATTCCGTGAAGAAAACAATACCTTGGACTTGGGCACCCAGGGCATTGTCCTTGAATATTCCAAATTTTGAACTTTGAAAAATGGTCAGTTATTAATCTTTGTACTCTTCCTTAATTTGTAAGCATTTGTCCGAATTTATCAGTTTATTCACTGTTTTGCACAATTAGGGTTTCTTACATATTTGAGGTTTACATTAAGGCATTAGTTAACAATTTCTAAGTTTCCACATCATTCCAAGTGATAGCCCAACCTGTTAGGTGAATGCTCTCGCTTAATAGAGATTTAACTCGGTTGATATGTCCTTGAATGTTTGTTGTGAAAGGAGGATCTAAACCCATCAAACCCTCAAACCAAGCTAAAATAAAACCCCTCCTTTTTACAACTAAACACTTCTACACATATTTCTTCTTTGCTACTAGCGGCTACACTAGAACCTTCTTCTTTTCAGGCACACTCTTCTTTGGAGCACTACCACCCTTTTGCTCTACATTCCCCTTACATTTGTCCTTATCCCTATTCAATATTTATTGTTTTGATTCCTTGACAGGGGCATTATGTATAGGGACATACCTATCTCTCAATTAATGATAGCCTCCTTGGACTTGCAAAATGGCTGCATCAGTCAAGGCTTTCATGTCCTCTTTTGAAGGCTTGGACTGCTGATACTTCTTCTGCATAAGGTCCCTCAAGTGCCCAAAATCATGAGCTGGTAATTGATATGTCTTTGGACCTTCATCATTATCGTATTAGAAAATATGATCATCTTATTCATAGTTATCACAATCAGCATCCTAACCCATTTGTTCATAATCTTCTACATCAAACTGATTTATTTCCTCTTCAAAATACTCAGCTGCACCCTCTTCATTTGGAAACTCTTCTTCTCTACTCAATGAATAAGCCACCACACAATTAGCTGGGTCATGGGGAAGGAAGCAAGCCTAACACCATAAAGACTCATCTTGAAAATTAACTCGATCATTTCTCAAAGGATCAGGGGTGTCCCTTTCAGGCTATTTGAAACTTACATGCCTGGGGGCAGCTTGTCTATCATTTTGTTGTGGTCTCTTAGACCAATCAGTATTATAAGGCCTATTATGCAATCTCTAACCTTCATTAAAATGTGTTGCAGCACCCTAAGGTGGCAACCCTTTATCATTTCTAGCATTTATAAGACAAATCTTTCACAACCCCCATGAGTTTGTCCAATTTGTCATCAATAGTGAGAGGTTTATTGAAAGATGGTTTATCTGGCTGGGACAATTTGATATCAGACCATTTGATGTGCTTCCCTGAAGCTCTCATATTACTTTCTATGTTTATGGTTGTGGCATATGCCTCTCTTAATGTTTGTGGACTCTTGTCCCTCAAACAATACCCAATTTTTTAATCAAAGGCACCACAATATAAAACTAAGCAGATAGATTCATTGGGTCTCATATGAGGAGGTACCTTTCTCATTGTCATGATGAAGCGGCTATTGAAATTAGCTATTGTTTCATTAATTGCTTTCTTGATGGTTATAAGTTCATGGATAGCAAACTTGGGATCAATCCTATTGCCATACTGCAATCTAAATACTCTCATGAACTCCTCCCAGGAATCAATACTATTATCAAGGAGGGATTTATACCATTCTTTAGCACTCTCTTCCAATGCATGTACAAATAATTTTAGCATAACATCTTCATCCTCAATTTCATATTCATCAGTGACATTAATGAAATGTCTAAGATGTTCCTCACCTATGACAGCATTGTTACCTTGAAACCTAGGAATCTTCCCTCTAATCTCAGTTGGAATTGGATTGGAAAAATCAAGTATGCTAAAGAAATTGAGCTGCTTATACCTCTCAACTCCTAGTGGCTGTCTCTATGGAAGAAACCTTTGTGCCTATCTTCGTTGCGCATGCCCAATGTTCTGAACATTGCCATGCTGCTGATTAGCCTGGTTCTGTGGTGGTTGAATGTTGATATTTTGAGCATGGGCCTGATTTATGCCCTTCCATCCCATTTGATATTATTGTTATTGTCACTGATTATTTTTTTGATTGTAGTGTTGTGGGGGTGCACATTGTTGATTTACATTTTGATTTAGGCCCTGTTGTTGTGCATTTTGGTTTTGCTGGGCCTACTGGGCAAGTTGAGTTTGCTATTGATCAAGCAAGGCCTGCACTTCCCTTTGTCTATTTCTGATATGATCAAGCAAGTCTAGTTCATCTTGGATTCTTCTTTCTCTTTCCTCATCATCAGGTTGCTATTGCTGATCACCCTCATTAGGGATATTGTCATTTTGACCTCCAAACGATCTAGTGGGGGAATTAGGATGTCATGTACCCTGATACATCTCTTCATTCTCACTGGCATTCCCAAACGTCCCCAAATATGGATCATGAGATCTATCTCTACTTCCTCTTCCAATAATATTCTCATTTCTTCTAACATCATACTCATTTCTATTTGTTCTTTTGTTTGTTCTAAGCATGTTATCTGCAGAATCCTTATAAGTATAATTGTATTGGCTCCTGAGGTCAACAAACACATTGTCTTGGGTATTCCTTGGAGGTACCACATTGGGTCTTCTCACCCTATATCTACTCCTATTTCCTACATTGCTAGAGGATTCCTCACATCCAGGTTGCTCCTGGTTTCCTCCTCTATTCATTACAAATCTCTTTTCAGACTAAAATTATTTTTTAGGTTATAAAACAGAGTCACCACTTCCCTTGCTGGGAAGAAAAACTTGAACAAACACTGCTCTTCAATATTGCAAATCTAGGGTCCCCGGCAATGGCCCCAATATGTTGGTTCCCAAAATGACTGCAACACAAAACTCTAAAACATTTCTAAATCACCTAGGCTAGGGATTGTCATCGAGGTGATAGAAAGAGGTTTATCAATAAGTTATAAGCAATTTTGACCAACTACATGAGTGGGTAGACTCCCCTACTCTTTAATCTCAGCTTAAGCTTTGAAGGGATATTCCAAGGAGTATTACATAAGCAGGTATTAACATCAAACCAGATGAACAACTAAAAATATGAACAACCAAACCCAAATTGCTTTCTTAGCCCCACATTTGTCATTGAACTAAGAACAACTAGTTGTTATAAGACCCCTATATAGTTGATAAAGGCAACCCTACATAGTGAGGATGCATAAAAACTACTATTGCTTCTAAAGATAAGTATGCTGTTTTGTTTTGAAGATTGGGTGATCTAAGGCTAGTTAGACTGATGCCTATCCATTGGGCTGCAGAGTCTAATGTTCAATAGAGGAAAAACAACCACAAAGAAATGTACACCTACCTATTTGATAAATCAAATGCATGAAAATCAATAACAAATCAATGAAAATGATTAATAATCCAACACCATACCATATTATTTCCCATGTAGTATTGAAAAGATCATTTATAAAGCCTTGGAAATTATTTAAGAACTGTCATATTTCTTCAAATCAATGCTTACATTCACACTACTAAACGTGGCAAGAACAAACTATAATTGCGATTAAGTTTGCTAAAAAGAACACCTACAATAATGGAGAAAAATAGTAATCTAATACAAAGATTTGCAAATTGGATTACAAACATTTCATGATTGTTTCATGCTAAACAAAGACTGCAAAAAATAATCTTTCATGATCTGCCTTCTGGAGCTCAAAACCTGCTGAGAAAAAATGTCCAACTAACCAACCCCCATTGCATCTAAAAAATATCCATATATAGAATTACAATTCAATGTCTACTCCCAAGTACTGCCCTTTGTCAGAAACTAACCCACACTACATTAAATTCAGCCCACTGCAAAGTCAGGAAGCATGCACGTTTGGAAGCTTGCCCATTCTCTGTCAACTCTAAAAATGTCAGAAGAAGATTGCTTGCACTCTTTGTGTACCTAGAATAATAAAGAGGGAAGGTTCTAATCCTTTCCCTGACACCTGCAACCTCTGACATATCCAATTTGTCATCCAAATGTACCTATGCATTGAAGAATTTCACTATGTCAACCACCTGCATGGCACTGTTTTGCAGAATCATAATGTTCTGGGTATAAATCTCCCTACACAAATCCTGCAATCATGGCATATTTTTCAGGAAATTACCCTTTTAAAGCATTTACAACACTTCAAAAATGTTGACCAATTTTTCTATTTTGGGCCATTTTATCTCTGACTAGACCCATATGCATATTGGGCATCTTCTTATCTTTATTGGTCTTTTTTCTTTATCACAAACTTCTTCATTTCCTTCTTCTATTCACTTTATTGGTAAACTCTCACTTTTTCAAACTTCTCATCTGTCACTACATTCTTCCTTATTATATTCACTTTGTCAGTGAATTGTCATTTTCATGAACATTGGATTTGTCTCTGCCTTGTCTTCTTTATCAGCTTCCTTTTGACTTATCGACAAATCTCATATTTTATGAACCATCTTACCTTGGCTTCATTTTCACTATCTCCTTTCACCTTTACCTTGTCAGCCATTTTAGATTATCACAAACTTTGAACATTTTGAACTTTTGGTGAGTTATGGATTTCGTTGATTTGTTGATAAGGCTTTGCCTTTGACTTTCTTTCTTATCAGCAAACTTTCTCTTTTTTAAAACTTTATCTTTGGCACCATTTTGCCTTATCAGCAAATTTCAATTTTCTCAAACTTTATCTTGGCGCCTCTTTCTTCTTTTCTTGCATTATCAGTAAAATGTCACTTTCACGAACCACATTGCCTTTTTACTATCTTTGCCAATTGTCACTCCTTATCGGTGAATCCTCACTCTCAGTAAACTTTGAAAAAATCAAACTTTTAGAAAGTTCAAGTTTTCGTCGGTTCTCTGACAATGGCCTTTCCTTACTTTGCCTTAGCCATTTTCACACTTTTTATTTGCCTTATCGGCAAAAATGCTCAGAGGTGAACCTTTGTGACTTACCTTTGAATCTCTCTTTATTGTCGAGTAAAAGGCTCATCGGTGAGCTCTTTGTCGCCAAAACCATGAATTCACGAACCAAAGGGTTCGCCAACCATTCAAATGCCCTTCAATTTCTTCGTTACTTTATCCTTGTCCCTGCCCAATGGACCCTTTCTCTATCGGCAAAGTCAGAAAAACCCTTCATCGGTGAACTATTAAGTTTGCGAACTACAAAATTCTCTGATAAAGATAGCCATCTTCTTCCTTTTTTCACCACCTTTTGCTCTGTCCTTTGCCACCTGTTGCCTTATTGGAAAATTGGGAAATCAGGGAAAATGTGAACTTCTGAACTAGTTTGTAAGTTCAAAAAATTGTTAATTTGTTGATAAAGGGTAGAAAAGAGCAAAATTTTCCTAAGGGAGGAAATCAAATAGATTTGGGGGACTTATACTTAGAAATTTTTTGAAATAAAACCCCTAAAGGATGTCTCAAATCATATTTAAATAGGGGATTTTGACTGCAAGGGCAAAGTGGGAATTTCTTTTGATTTTGGGAGCAAAATAATGTATGTCTGGGAACAAAATTTTATATGTGCCAACACACCTTATGCTTTCACCATCTGTAAGAGGAAAGAGAGGAGCCCCGACCTCGCTAATTATCAGAAATATGAAGTCGTCGGGCATTGGCCCCTAGGCCTTCACCATTCCACCTTATGCCTTCTGGAAGAGATAAATGGGAATCCCTGTCATCTTCCCTCTACTCAATAAAGGAAAGGAGACCACCGGACCTCAGGCACCAGGGATTCCACCTTCCATCCTCCAAAAGGAAGGTAGAAAGGAGAACCCCTATCGACTGCCCTCTACACACATAAAGTAACACTTGTCAGGGGTTGGTCGTTGGGCCTTCCACCTTCTATCTTCCCTAAAGGGAGGAAGAAGAACCAACCCCCACCGTCGACCGCCCACTTCATACTTAGAAGAATTTGAAACAAGTAGACCCCATCGGACTTCGGCCCTCAAGCCCTCTCCCTAGCCCCTGCCTTGAAGAAGACCAAAGGCCAAAGGCCTGACCTCCAACCTTCGACAAAGATAAAATAATTTTCAAGAACTTAACACTTAGGCAAATTTTAGCCTTGGAAGATTTTGAAGCCAACATGGAAAGTATGATGGAAGGAGGAAGCCCAAAACTCCAACCTCCAACAAAGGTGAAAAATACAACGAAACACTTAGAGTTTTTGATATTGTCTTTTTTTTTGGGCTTGTTCCTTGTACTTTGGAAAGGCAAACACATAGAGGGATATTTAAAGAGACCCATGAGAAATATCTCTGATCGGGTATCAATGATGGGATTTTTAACAAAGGCACACAGTGGGATTCAGATGGATTTTTGGAGCAAAATAATGCATTTTGGGAATTAGTTTTTTCAGGTCCCAACAATGGCTCTGGTTGGGGACATGTGCTAAGCAATGGCACAGTGAGAATCCAAATCTCTGGGCAGACCAAAAAAGGCACAAAACACACAAAGGGAGAAAACACAAAATGTATTTACAAGCAAAAATACATTCAAAAGCATGATGGCACACAAGGGAAAATTGAGTGTATCCAAAACTTTGAAACATTGTAGGCCAACCCTACAAAACACTAATGAAGCTACTTGCCCCTTGTCAAAGACAAGCCTATTGAAGGACTGATCACCCAACATTAGCAATAAAAACACTTTGCATGCATGCACAAACAAGCTATAGATATTCATACCATCATGCCAAAAATGGAAATGACCATCACCAAAACATGGTAGCCATAGATAATATGGCTCATCATCATGTTGACTCACATAGCAATATTCACCTTCAATATTCTTGTTAGCATGATGCATATCTAGACCTACATAAATATCAACATGAAGAAAATTATCCTTCTAAGAATCAAGCTAAAATGCATCTAGATCTAGTGTGACCTCAAGTTGGGCCATGTCATATCATTGTTCAAATTCTTGTGACCCAACTGCACTACAAATGCTAATGTGTTCCTCCATGATTGAATCAAAAGCTTGATTCAAATCTAATTCTGTACAATCAACATATAGCTCATAAATTTGAGGCACTTCAAGTGAAGACTCAGAATCTTCAAGTTGCCTCTTTATTTTGTACTCCTTAACACACTCTGATGTGTAAAATTTGTTTCTAATAAAATCACTCATGATTTTCTCCTCTTCGGCTTGCAAATCAAAAACTTGAGCCACACGAGAACACCCAGCTACAAAGTTACTAGGCCCAACCAATGAGCTCAAAAATGTGCTCTCAACACAATCCATCAATAAGAGATAACTACCCCAAACAAAGCTCAAAAAAACATTTGTGATAGAGTCTTCATATCTTGAAATTGTTACCTCTGCATCATCTGTAGTTGTAGTAGTGCCACCATGAAATCCATTTAAAGCATAATCAATATGAGAATGCAAATGACCCTTACATGGCTGAGACAAGGTCTCACATACATTTGCATGCTCCTCATCTTCACAACTCACACAAGCAAGGTCCTTAGCTTGAAACTCACTGGCTGCACCATCATTTATCTCTGCAACTCTATCATCCAATGCAACTAGGTCTGCATCATCCTTATGCAAACAAATTCCAATCGCCTCAATGCCATCATTAGGGATAAAAAGGGTAATACACCAAACAAGAGTCCAACCTCTTGTTCACTCTCAACATCACTTACATGCATACACTCAGCATAACCAACATTATGAATTGACTAAGTGAGCACTTCATTATTGTGTACATACACCTCTTCGTCCACTTGGTGTCCACAGGCAGTCAGGTCATAAGGCACTTGATTCTCCCCTTTCAAAACTAACAGCTCATCAACCCACTAAACTCTAAGTCATTTTCAAAAAGAGGATTATCCATGCACCAAGGATAATCATGAATTATGCAACCTGATGGATTTGCATGTTCTTCATAAAGGACATTGTGTCTTATGCTCATACCTTCATCATTATTTGCATCAAAAATGTATATATGCTCTATATAATTAACTATGTGAGCTGAGTTATTCAATTTCTCATTTGCATATATACCTTCCTAACGGTCTACAATACTACAACAAGCAGCAGGGTCATAACTCTCTTCACTAAATTAGGAATCATCATTGATTTTCTCATCTTCATCATCCACTGATGACTGATCCAATTGAATGCAAGTGAAATCACTACTATATTCATCTGAATCACTATCATACACTGCACCAACACCTTCTTTTACCCTCCTGCACCACAATCATCACTTGATATTGTCCCTGGATCATATGAAGCATCCACATCCCTATTGCCTACAACATCTTGTTCATTACCAACCACTTCTGAATCTAAGGATAAGGATTTTGCAATCATATCTCGCTTAGTTTTCTCCACATAATCAATGAACATGTATGCTTGTTGCATACTCATTAGATTGACTCCTCCCGTATGGAAGCTGAGTCTGAGGTAACATCGTAGGCTCTTAGATACATGTCAATACAACCAGAAGGATTGGGTCTGAAATCCTCTGGGATGTGGGATAGGGCAACTGCAAATTTGTGGTTGAGCTCCATGCTAGACTCCCCCTCATGGCATCTAATACTTTCAAGTTTTTAAACAAGAACAACAAGGTCCAAACCACTTGCAAACCTTTCAAATGCAGCCTCTGAATGACTCCAAGAAGCAAAGTGTTGGTCAGGGAAACCAACAAGCCACTTTCATGCCACTCCACATAGAGATCTAACAAAAAATCTCATCCACATATCTTCATCTTTAAAAAAAATCTATCCATGAAGTCTAAAAATGCCTCAATATGTGCTTTCCCATCATAAACCTCACACCCATCAAATAATGGCATCTGATAATAGATCTTATTAGGCATGAACTGATTTTCATAATCAACCCATGAGTGATCAAGTTGTTTGTATGTGGTCTCAGTAGCAATGGGAGGGGGGCGAAGAAGTGAGCCACTAGCAACAACATGAAGGGCATTGGATTGAGGCTTGGATTGATGTAGCCTGATTTGATTTTCTAATTCTTTTTCCTGTTGCAACAGAGACTCCAACAACTACTTCTCTTTTCCAATTTCATACTACAGCCTAGTTGACCCATTTTGATTACACAAGGGTGCATATAGGTTCAGTCTGTATGAATAGCAGGGACCTTCGTCCTTGTAGACGTATAAAATTGACCAAACCCTAAATCAATTAATTATCCTAATTTATCCCTAATTATCCTAAATATTAATCCTTACCCCTAAATCCTAATCCATTCCTGGCCTCACTCATACATATCCCCTCATATGAGATTTAATTAATTTTAATTAATTAAATCTTTCCTTACATCCCCTCCCATAAATAATAAAGTAAATTAAACAAATTTATTTATTATTTACCTTAAACTTATTCATAAAATTAAAAGAAATATTAAAAAAAAACCTTTCACCCCCGTTCAACCACCTTTTACCGTTCAACCACCCTTTCACCGTTGAACTGCTTCACCAAAAATTATAAAAACCTACCCGACTATCAATTATCCCCTAGATCATTCTTGGAGTTATGCTGGAAAGGAGCAACCACATTCTAATGTGTTTGGTAACATTTAGTTAATTATGTAGACACCTAAATTTGTCCATGTCTTGCAACACCTTGTCGATACATTACTAGAGACATCGTATGACATTTTGTCCTAATCCCACTCCTAATCCAATTTATCCCACTAGATAATTAATTAAATAAATCTTATTTATTTAATTAATTTCCCTTCTCCCATTTTCCAACTAATTCAAATAAAATATTTGAATTTATCCTCACCTTCCATCTCATTGCAACACATGTCACATACTACATTTTTCATTTAATGCCTTCACATGTCCAACTAATTTAAATAAAACATTATTTAAATTAGGTCAGGCCTATTCTTATCCACACACTTGTCATGTGACTACAACTCCTTGTAGAGTGGGAAACCCTATTCAATCTCAATTGTCCACATCGTTCAAACCAAATTTCAATCTTATCCATCAATTCAAATCAATCATTTCCTATAAATCAACCCTCTCCCAAGCCATTTGGGGGATCCAATTTGCAAGTAGCCTCATGTTGTCGAATTTCCTCTAGGATCTCCATTCTCATTCATCTTTCATTCTATTGTTATGTTGCTAAAGTAGCGAGCAATCAACATTCATCCTTCGATAGCTTGCATTCCTATGCAAGATTGAGAAGAGCAATGGAGGCAAACCAAGTTTGACATAGGAGTTTAGATATTGTTATTTATGCTTTGATTTCTATGTTCATTATGTACTCCACTGTGTTGTTAAGGTTTGATGCTTTCATGTTTATGATTTAGCCCTGATTTTACCCTAATACATTTGGTGAACCCGATGTGAAGTTTGCAAATATAACATTTTTTGTCAAATCTTAGAATTCAAGTTTTGCAGGTGACCTCCTGACCTGAAACGGACCTCGTTGTTGCATCCGGGAGGCCTCACAAGAGAAAAATGACATATAACACTATATTTTGCTGCCAGAATTTTTTTGAATTTTTTTTAGTTTAGGCCCCTATTGCAGGGTCGTACTGTATGAACCCGTATGACCTGCGTAGGAGCATTGTGTGTGATCTACAGAGTTTGTGTTATGAGTTTACATTACAGGCTTAATAGGGTTTAATCACAGGTTTAATAGGGTTTATGGTTGCTCGTTTGAAATCTTTGCAGGTTATATTGGCAGTTGGCACCCTCTGTTAAAAAAACCCATAGACCTCCGCTACTTCACATTCCATTAACCACTGGTAGGTTAAAACCCTACACTCCCATCGCTTCCTCTAACTTCCACTGCATTCTCCACTTAGATTTGTTCCACCACTCTCCAAACTGTGGTCGTCGTCGCTCCTTCCCTCACTAAACCCTAAACCACCATCTGCTAACCGTTGACGCCGCCTGTGTCTAAACCATAAAACCTACTCTGCAAAGTTGTCACTCCTCTCGAGACTCTAGCCCCTCTTGGCCAAAAATCTCTCCACACCCTGTCACCTTTGCTAGGCATCTGGTCGCCTCTGCTAAGCATATGCTAGCCTTTCGTTGACCACCTGCTAAGCATCCAGTCACCAGCTTCCCTAACCCTCGTCGTTGCTCGCTGTATTGTACACTTGGTCGCCGTTCAAAACAAAACAGCCATTACCATCATTTAAAACCCTACCGTCGGCCTTATTCCTTAGGACCGCGATCTTATCAATGACCAACGGAGGGGAAGGGGGGGCTAACACCCCCTTTTGCTTTTTATTTTTTGCTTTTGCCTCGCCCTCAGTCATATGGGAGACTGAGGGCCTAGCTCAACTCTGAACACCAAACAGATCGTCGGGCACTAACCGCCATCATGTGACCAAATCCTCATGTAACTGCTAGCAGTTATATCTAACAGTCACCCTGACCCCCTTCCTCTTAGAGCCCTAAATAAGCAGTTTTTTTCAAAGTTTCATAATTTGGTCATACGGAGGTAGATTTTCGCAAAATTTGCGGCATCAAAAAGTTGACTCACCTAGCTACGCTGTGGTGAAGGTTTCGTTAGGTGATTGTACCATTTTCATCACTTTTTTCAGTCAAAGTTAGCTCTCCTTTCGAACTTCAAACGAGCATAACTATTGCAAATTTTATCCTTTTTTCACAAAAAAAAATTTCAAACTGTATAGTATTTCATATAGAATATGTTTATGTCATTCATTCTACTTTATCTATTCATCTTAATCATATTCTTCATTTTTCATGTAATGCATTCCTTTGCAAGTTTACTTGTTCTTTCTTGATTTTTGTGGCTTCTAGGTGATCACATGGAGCTGTAGCAGCATCTATATCAGTCATAGAAGCAAATTAGAAAGCAAAAATTTTAGATGCACTCATTTCATATTTCATCTCTCATTCAATCAATCAATCTTGCTTTCATTCACACTTGGATTTGGGCATTAAAACAAACATCTTGTTTGCCTACACACTTCAATTTGGGCATTAAAACAAACTATTGTCTTCATTCACACATTCAAATTGGGCTTAAAATGAACTGATGTCTTCCTTCACAAATTTTGACTCTTGGATTAAAACAAACAAGTACTTTCATTACTTGGTGAACTTGAGTGTGATTGAAGGTGTGTATTCTCTTCTCATGCGCTTCGTGCGATCTTGAGAATCAAAAACACCTTTCATCCATTCACTTTCACAACACACATTTCATTTCTAAGGGGAATATACATTACAAGTGTGAATCTAGTGTGTGTGTGTATGCTCTCTACTCGCACCACATGGTGATCTTGGAGATTAAAAGCACCCACTAGATTTGCTTTTGTCACCCTTCCTAGGAGGCCTGCTTGGAGACACCACTCCAAGGGACGACCTCAACTCTAGCATCCTGGCGGAGTCTAAATAGCGAGGTGTGAATCGAAAGACACCCTCTTGGAAGTCGAAATATTATCATTCAGGCTTGTTCTCAAAATCAGCTACGCTCATTTTTGTAGACAACCCCTACGAAACTTGTCTGTTTTGTAGACTACACTCTAAGTTCACTTATCGAGACAAGTACTCTTAGCCTCATGCAAAGTCATTCGACACCGTATAATAGCTTGTAACATTCCCCTAAGTCATTTCCTCTAAGTTCGTGAAAACCGACTAGGCTACAAGCTAGTCAAAATATCAATTTTAACCATTTTTAGAGTGTTAGAATTTTTTCAAGTTTACATGCATTGGCGGTGAAATCCACCGCTCTTGCATGTTTAATATTGTTTTGATATGCATAGTCGATTGATTTCTCCGTTTGTGCATATGCTTGTGTTTTGGGTCATACGTGTAATAGCGGCGGTTTTCACCGCTTGCACATATTTAAGTCATTTTACATTATATGCTCGAGCGGTCTTTTCCCCTGCCCATGCATGTTGATCACCTGGTGTGGAGATGGTGAAATCCGCCGCTCAAGCAAAATCTTGGCGAATCACTGGACTTAAAGTTGCATTAATGGCACTCGTGCCATGTTTAATGCAAACTTTAAAACCTATTTAATCATTTTTTATTCATTTTGTTTTGTTTATTTTTATTACCAAACCTTCTATTCAACTGGTAAACCCTTTTTGAGATCATTTGAGCGTGACGACTGCGAATTCAAATGGATTTTGTCTTTTGAATTCGCGACTAGGGTTTTAGGTCGGCCTTTCCAGGTAAGCCTTTGTTTTCCATTTTTTCTTTCATTTTCCTGCTTGAAAATAAAACGTATGTTAATATTATTGTTGTTTATTTTCGTTTCATTGAAGATTTTTGTCAAAACTTCATAGATCTAGTTTCTTTGTGTGTGTGAATGGATCTTTCATCACCTTGTTAAACTTAGGTTGTAGTTTCCTATGTGTAATGGCGGTATTTCTTGCTGCTCTCAAATGATCTTAACATGTTTTCAACTTTGACGTGTAGTAGCAGGGTTTTCCCCTGCCTTCGCATCCCTTAAATATTAGGTCTTTCCCACATGTAAGAGCGGTTAAAACCACCACCCTTACATGATTTTGCATATCCCCCAATATACAGGAGCGGTTGAAACTCCCGCTTTTACACACAACTTTGAGTTTTCAAAAAACACCTACAGTAGTGGTCAATTTGACCGACTATACATCAGTTTGCCTTTCAAACATGCACCGATGGTACTTTTTGCCGACTTTGCATGTGCCTCAAGACTTACAATTTTCCCACATGTAAGGGTGATCATTTCGATCGCCCATACATGAAAACCTCATTTTGATCCCAACATGTA
Organism: Cunninghamia lanceolata; assembly: GCA_027924645.1. Lineage (NCBI taxonomy): Eukaryota > Viridiplantae > Streptophyta > Pinopsida > Cupressales > Cupressaceae > Cunninghamia > Cunninghamia lanceolata. The sequence continues at coordinate 4,551,873 of BSBN01000435.1, read as the reverse complement.
GGAGCAGGCCTTTTCACCACCCTAACATGAGGTGCAACCTTCCCAACATGCAGGAGCGGTCATTTTGACCGCCCGTGCATGAATTTCTGTAAAATTTCCTAACACTGGGAAAATCCTACAAATGATGCCCTTAGCCCACTTTCACCCAATTTTTCAACTTGTGCACTCTTTAGCCCTTTCAAGCTCATCCTTGTGATCATGATCATCGACATGCAGTTTCCCAGTTTATCCAATTTTCCCCTAATTGCGAGATCATGGCCTTTTGCATTTTTCAACAAACGTCTGTGGTAGATATCTCTTCCAGAATTCTCTCCAGAGCTTATGTCAGAGCTGTCTCCATCCAAAGCCAAAATCATGAAGTACAAGTACCAAGGGGTCTTTCCTATCACTTCAGTATAGTCAAATGTTGATGAAATCAGAGATATAGAAATAAGGCATGTGGAGTTGACAGAATTTGTGGATAGAACTAAACAGACAAATCCTTCTAGACACATGCAAAAGATCATTGACAGCAACATTCACTTGGTTGCCTCTTTTCCAGTTTATGCCCATAACCCTGAGTTTATTCTTCAGGTGGCTAGCCATTACAATAGGGATACTAGGGTTGCGACAGATTCCCAAGGAAATGTGATCATGAGGTTGGATGCAAAATTTCTTGATAAAATCTTCATGTGTCCACCTATTGAAAACATTGGACAAATTGATTTTGCTCAATGGAAAAGAGATTATGATACAGATGTGGAAGCCGCAAGAAGGTACATAAACAATAAATGGTTGAAAATTCCTCGAAGCAATCTCACCAGATGGCCGAAAGATCTCCCGAGGAGTGACTTTATTGAGGAAGTTTGTGACTTGATCACACTTTTGAGTCATATCAGAGGACTCCCTTCTTCCTCCAAATTTCAGGAATGGATGTACACATACATCAAGGTGATTCTTCGGGGCACACAGAAAATATTCTGAGGAGAGTAGATCAGTAATGCTTTGCATGAACAATTGGTGAGGGCGTAGAGTTAATGATGCTTTCTTTTTAGTATTTATGTGCTTATGGGACAATGAACTTGTTCAAAAGAGGGTTTTAGATGAAGCTTGGGAAGTTGTGAATTCTTTTGGCTGTTTGTTCTTACAATTCCCCACTTTCACATATCTCAAAGTAGGGTATTATCCCGGCTACCCTTATATTCTTCCACGATATCCCAGTGACCGAATTGTTCTCATGGAATTATGTAGGCAGCTGATTGTGGTACATAATAAACAAATGGAGCTGAAGAAGTCAGGGATAAAGTTTCCTGTAGAAATTGGAAGGTACTCAGTTCAGTCAGCTAACAAGGCAAAAATAGTTGATTCTGAATTACAGTTGGTCACCATGAAAAATTTCAAGAAAAGGGACTATTTTGACTTCAGAAGGGTACAAGATAAGATCAAAAGAAAGTCAACCTTCCATGTGCCTATGGTGGAAGATATTTGGGCTGATCTCAGGACACAAAATGAGATCAGGAAGTTAGACTATTGCAGACTTCATTTGAGTCAGATAGAAGATCTGGGCCTTGCTGATATTCCAGATGGAATGGAAGATGATGGGGATGTTCTAGACCCCAAATATAACACTAAGAATGTTGAAGTCTCACCTCTTCCAGAGGTGAAATGGTTAGTTAAAGAGGAAACTTCTATAAGGAAAAGATTTCAACCGATCCTGGCTAACACAAATATATGGTTGGAAAGCAAAGGGATCAAATTGAAGGAATTTCTCATAGGGTCAGAGACTGAAACTCAAGAGCAAACTGGCAAAAAAGTAGAAAACAGGACCAAGAATAAGAGTGACACCACTTCTTCCTCCAAAATACGAAAGCCAAAAATAAAGTTTGTATCCAAGGGAGGGAAGAAGAAAGAAGTTGCAGAAACCTCCAATGTCACTAAATCAGGTGCTGAAGATACAAATGTTGAGCAAATGGAGGTTGAAGATGTTGAGTTTGAAAAGCAAAATATTTAGAAATCTAAGGATGCCCAACAAATAGAAGTGTCTGATGAATCTGATGAGGAAGATGAAACTGAACAAGGCTGGGATGAGAATGTAGAACAGGAACAGGTTGGTGATCCACATCAGTCCCCTAAGAAAGATCTTCAAACTGAATCACAAGTTTCTACACCCCTTCCTCATGCTCCTGTTTCTGGTAGTTTTCCAGTAGTTTCAAGTGTTCCTATTTCACCTATTTTCATTGTTTCTTCTGATAATACCCCTACTTCTGTAAGAACTAGTTTTGGGACCATGTTTGATTCCTCCGGTTCTATCCCAAGTTTATCTTCTCTATCTTTTGATATTGGTGAATAATCTGTTTTGGAAAATCTTCTGGATGGTTCAAAAAAAGTTGTTGATACAGGTGTAGTTTTTACCAACTCCAATCCTGTTGTTACCATAACATGTGTAAATATGGATCCAGCAAAACAAGTAGTGGATTCATCTTTGACTATTAGTGCTTCTGTGCTCCCTCCATGGTTGTCTGCATATACTCCCAAGAGAAAGAAGCAAGCTATTTCGCCAGAAGAAATTGATATTGACAAGTTGTTACCTGTGAAATCAAAGACTCTAAAGAAGAAGCCTAAGACTGTTTCTAGGCTTATCAATGAAAAAGGGATCAAATATGTAGAGATTGCTAAACCACCAGAGGATGCTACTATTGACAATTTTGACATGAATGATTATGTCATCTCAAGGGTTGAGTTAGGTAAGCTAACTCATGAAGGCATAAAAGTAGATTTTCAAACTACTGCCAGCACATTGCTCAAAAAATATGATGAAGTCAAAAAGGAAAAAGAATAGTATAAAGCTAAAGCAGAACAACTTGCTATTGTTCTTCAAAAAATAGTAAAGTCATCTGAAATTGTGGAACCCATGGCAGTGACTGTAGAAGACCCTCTAATCTAGAAGGTTGAAAAAGCTCAGGCCAGAGAAAGAGTGGTAGGAGATATTGTGTAACGTTTGCTAGCTCAAGGGCAAGTTCTACTAAATACCACTGTAGAAAGAAAATAAAAGATGGATAAAGCGAAAGCCGAGCTTGATAACATGGTTGACTTACTTTCCCAAGAACTGCAGGATCAGGAAGAGAGCTTGGAGGAGTGGATAGAGATGAAAAAGATTAAGATAAAGAATCTGATCACCATCGGGGTCATTACAAATAGGGAATCATATCTTAAAACTAGGGAGTCTCTGGTTCATCGTATCCATATAATAAAAGGTTTACTTGAGGATTTATGTCAAGCTCGTGAAACCAGTGAAGATAGCGATGTCACACTTCTACACAGGCTGGAAGAACTCCCATGCACCCTCACAGGTGAAGATTATAAGTTCCTTTCAGCAAATGAAATGATAAGCTCCTTCGAAAAGATGGTTCAAAGTAAATTTGAAGATGAAGTGTCCTCAGTACTTTCCATGGACAATCTTTATGATCAGCATTCAACTTTTGAGAACTTGAAGTACAATCTTGACAAACATGAGAAGGCAATAAAGGCAGTAAAAGATGCAATACTTCGGGCCTGCACTATCTCAGAAAATACAGCTAAACCGGATGCATGTGAAATGGCAGCTATACAAGCCATGTACCAGAATTTTCTAAAGAAGAATGATGGAGGAAGCTGATACCTTGGTTTATTTTATTCTTGTATATGTAATTTGAATTCTATTGTGGACATATTCATTTGTAATTTTCTAAAATGTAATTACATGTGAGGCAAAGGAAGTCCTAAGTCAAATAGGACCCTTCTGTTTGAATAAGTCAAAGTAGTTAGGATTTTCCTATTTTTGCTCTCAGTTTCTCTTATAAATAAAGAGGACCCCCATTGTAAATATAATCTTTTATCTATTCCAAAGAAACTCTGCCAAATTGGAAAACATTTCAAGACTTTGAGCTTTTTATGTTTATCATATCTTTCAAGTGAATATCAATATAAGCAAGTAATTTGAGTATCAAACTTTGAGTTGAATCATATTGTTTTATGATATCAGTGTTCTTATGTCATTGGTATTATATTATATTGAATCATTGTTGGAATCGTGGAGTTTATTGAAATTTGAGAGGAGTGTTCTTGTTTTGGTTGAATAGACTTTGTGCTATTTTTCTCATTGCGGGAGTTTATGTTTATTTGTGGGAATGGAATTGTTTAGAGACTTTGTGTTGTAAATTGTTGTGTTCAAGTTAGTTATATCATATTGAGTGAAAGTGGAGACTTTGGGCTGCATTTGAATTCAATTAAGTTTGTTTGTGAGAAATAAGCCAAATGATAGAAAACTTTGCGTTTCTATGGTTTGTCTCAGTTCAAGAATTATCAAATATCATCTATTGTGAAGTTGTTATTTTGTAAGAGAGAAACATCTATTTCTGAAAAAAGAGAATAGGATGCGATGGAAACACCCCAAGAATAGTTTCAATTTATTTAAGTATTAAAAGTTGTTTGTTAGATAGAGCTCATTATCTAGAGGGAACTTCCCCTTGCTGAGAGGAGAGACTCAGTCTCATCATAGCTGTGGTGATATAACCATTTTATCATTAGTTAGCTAAACAACAAAATATTCACCCAACAGGGCTAAGCCCCCAAGAACTTTATACCTTGGGGAAGTGAAGGTGAAGGGCAGGTTACCCCTTTCTCCCAGTTGTGTGGCTTTATTTCACTTTCATTTCACAGAATTGGGCCCCCTATACCTTGAGTATATTGGAGACATCCTTAGTCAAACTTGTGTATCCTAGAGTAAGACCAACTTGAGTAATATTAGGATTGTTGATGTGTCTTCAAGTGCTTGCTTAATCATCACATTCAAATTTCAAAGTGAAACTTGCTTATGTGTCTTGTGTGTGTGATTCATGTGTGTACATGTGAAATCATTTGTTTGCAAATTGCCAAATCAAGCTATAAACACAAACACATAAACACATCATTCTAAACATTCTTACCAACACATTCATTCTAAGACAAGTCACCCTAATCAAAATGCTAATCATCCTTGTCATTCACCTCATATCCTAATCATTCCTAATCATCCAATCACTCTATCCTCATCATTCCACATCATAATCCTAGTCCTAGTCAAACACTTGTCAAAATGGTCCTAATCCTTAGCAAGTATATGCCCAATCCTAGACCCAAGGTCATACTTCAAGGTAGCCATCCCTCTAGTTCTAGTGATGAGACAAATCCAAGACCTAAGCTCATACTTTGATGGGGCCCTCCTCCTAGTTCTAATGATCAAGAGAGCCTTGTAAATAATGATGCATACTTTGAGGAACAAACTGACATGCAAAGACTTAAACACATGTGCAACTCCATGCCAACACTAAAAGACAAGATCCTAGCACCACAACTACAAGACCTCATCTAAACACTTCACCAAATTCCACAACCCCTAGACCACAAACCATACAACAATTCCAAGTCATCATCCAATAACTTCAACAAAGCCAATCACCTCAAATACAACAACTCCTAGCACAAGCCCAATACTTCATAGCCACTTGTCAATCCCAAACCCAACAAACACATCCCCTATCCATTCAACAAATATAACCACAACCTCAACAAATTCCACATCAATCCTATGTGTCATCCCCCTCCACTTCATACCAACCTAATCCATCCACCTGTCATGTCAATCCTACATCAACCTATAAATTCATTCCACAATAATAACATGTGAATCTAAGTCACCCCTTGAAACAAGATCAAGTGCCTTTAAATCCTCATGCCTTTGACAAGGGGAACACCACTTTAGCTTACGGGACCTATAAGTATATTATACCACCATCTAATCGAATGCCTATCCTAAACCCACCATGTTCTCCTAGTCCTAATCCATTGGTCCCTCCACCTTCTAATCCATCAAACCCTTCATTACCCCCGCCATCATCTAATCCTCCACCAACTCCACACCCTAAATTCAAGCATTTCAAAAGTAAACCTATGGAGTTACCCAAATCCACCCATACACCTACAAAGGATGTAGTCCAAGGGCTATTAGCAAGGAATCAATCATCACCATGTCATCAAAGTCCTATCCTTGAGCCTACCAAGGAACCTTCCAACACCATGTCCATTCCTACAACCCCATCATATAGTCCACAACCCCTCTATCCTATTGAAGAGTCTCCTCCCATGAGCCCAATTCAACCTCCATCATGCTCCTATGCAATTGACCATCAAGAGCCTTCAACTTCCATTCAAGCAAGTCAAGAGATATGTCAAGAATCTAGTCTAAGGCATGTGGAAATATCAAGCCCTCATTCTAATCAAGATCAAATCACTTTCATCCAACCCATCCATAACATTTATCTTTTCCATGATCAATATATTATCCATGATGAAGAACCTATCCATGAGCAACTTGATCCTATCCATCCCCCCACAACCATTCATGAGAAAGATACCCAAGACCTACATACTTAATATAATTAAAGCCTCATTGAGTTACTTGAGCATTCACCCCGTTTCATGGCCTTCCTTCAAAGCAAAGAAACTTCTCCTCCATCTAGCCCCACCCATGATGTGCAAACATCCACTTGTCATGATGAGACACTTGGCTCCCAAGCAAACATAGAAGATCAAACCAATACCTTGGATCTTAGTGAACACAATGATAATCAAGATCATAATGATCCTTCATCATCCACTGTCGACCATATTGCAAATCCTTCATACCCCCTTGGTCTTACCACCTTCATCCATGAATGTTCTTCCTTAGGGAAACAAAAACCTTTATCCACCACCTCACCTTCTCCATCCAATAATGAACTCAAGTCTAGCATCCAGACCACACATAGTCCCATTGTTCATCACATACTCCAAAACATGAATTATCAAGGTAAAGGCTTAGGCCTTCATGAACAAGGTATTTTGGAGCCCATCCATGTCAAAGTCCCTCCACACTCATATGGCCTTGGATATACACCCCAAGGTAATCAATATCAAGATGTTGGTACTTCCTCCATTCCTCCAAAATCCACATCCTTCCATCACAAATCATATCATGTACCCAAAACATATGTTGCCATTCCACCTCCATCAACCTACAAATGCCAAAAGCATGTGACCATACACCTTCCACCATCCCACTCTACCTCCACTACTTCAAACTCCAAATATCCCTCCATCCACTCTACCACCATTGCTTTCAACACCTAATATCCCTATTATCCAACTCCCTCATCCATTTATCCAAAAACCCACTTTTAATCCATCCATGCATAAGTCTTCTAAAATTACTAATCATGACCAACAAATGCACACATTGTCTAAACAGGAAGCTTCCACCATGTCTAAGGGATTCAAAAATAAAAATTTGGATGCCTCTACCCATAAAGTCAAAAATCCTAAGGATCATCATGCCTTGGGACATCAATGCAAAGAATTAAAGCAAAATACATCCAAAAAGCTATCCAAGCCCATACATCCAAAACAAAAGTCAAAAATTAAAATGGTTTGGGTACCTAAGCAAAAAGAGGTCAAGCCAAATGAAGCATCCACATCCTCTTCCATCCAAAATTCCATTCCATTCAAAAATCTCAAATTCCTTAATCCCACAAGAAAAACAAAAATCATAAAAATCCTAAGTCTATGTGGGTACCTAAATGCTTACATCAACCATCCACTAAGCAAACATTGCCATTGCTTCCTACACCTCCTCCAAATCACAAGCTTCAATGTTTATCATAATTTGTGCAACCGTTGGTCATGGTCCCCTACCATTCCACAACATTTCCACATACCTCCATGTCCCCATCCTTCACCCATTATCCTACATATTTCACCCATCACCTTCCTATGGTCCATGCTTTTGCATAAACCTTTCATCCATCCTTTTGCATGAATCCTACATAATCCACGTCATAATCCACTATCTACCTAATCCATATCCCTTTCACGCAATCCTTACCAACATCTATGAGCATATTGACACTTGACATGGTCCATGTGCGATGACATCCATCTCTAATGGGACAATACCACCTTTCATGGAACTAGACACTTGAGTCCCTCCTATCCATATTCCCCTTCTCCCATCCAAAAAATTAAAAAAAAGTCAAAAAATATCAAAATAGTAAAGAGAAATCCCTTCGTCCAATGGTGAAAACCACCCTTGGTGGCGCCTTGGATAAGTACCATGATGAAAACCTGGCAAACAGGCATCATGTGTAGGTTGATCTTCTATGTCACTTACACTTGGGGGCACATTGTCTCATCCAACCTATCATTTTCCATCCTATCATATCCCATCCTACCATACTTAGTCATTACATACATGTACCTATCATATTGAGTCCATTCATCCTCCCTTCCTCCTTTTGATCTTGATAAAGACATGGGGGCAAAATGTTGAGAAATGTTTTGGACATCTCTTGATATACCTATATCCTTTCCAATCGATCCTATCATCATACTAGCGTCATAAGCTTTGTCATGTCAAATCCTAAGTATTACACCTAGAATGGGGCATGTTATTCCTATACAACATAGTCTTTGAAGATCACATCCTTGCTCTGTTATACATACATCCATCCATTCCATTGGCTATCTCCCACCCTTTTATCCATTCATCCAATCCCACCTACCTCCTTGCACCTAGACTTGGTTTTCCCTTATAATTGGTATCTAGCACAAAGGCTACCCAAATTATCATTCAATGCCATTTCAAAACATTCAAAAACACAAAAAAAATCAAAACATTTCAAAAACACAAAAAAAAATCAAATATTCTCAAAAATCCAAAAAAATCAAAACATGCAAAAAATCCAAAAAAAATCAAAACATCTCAAAAATACAAAAAAAAATCTCAAAAATACAACAAAAATCAAAACATTTAAAAATACAAAAAAATCAAAACATCTCAAAAATACAAAAAAAACAAAATATTCTCAAAAAAACAAAAAAATCAAATATTCCCAAAATCCAAAAAAATCAAATATCCAACAAAAAATTCAAGCAATAAAATCAATTCTTCAAATCAAATCCAATCATCATCATCAAATCAACCAAATCAATTCAATCAATTCATCATCGAAATTCAATCAAGTCCAAATCATTCTTCAAATCCATTCATCAAGTCAGTCACATCATTCCAATCATCAAAATCAATCTCATAAATTCTTCCAATCAATCAAATCAATTCATCACTTCTTCAAATCAAATCAATTCATCATCATTAATCATTCTATCCAAACATCAAATCAATTCTTCAATTCAATCAATCCAATCATCACTTCTTCAAATCAATTCTTCCAATCATCAATTCAATTCTTCAAATCAATTCAAATCAATTCCTCAATCATCAAGTCAAATCAAATCACTCAATCAAATTCAATCTAATCATCAATCAATCAATTCTTCAATTCATCAACCAATCAAATCAATTCTTCAAAACAATTCATTCCAAATCAAATCCAATCGTCAACTCAATTCATCAAATCATTCCAATCAAATCAATCTCCCAATTCTTCAAGTCAAATCAATTCATTTCAATCATCAATTCCATTCTTCAAATCAAATTAATCAACTCATTCAAATCAATTCTTCAAATTAATCCATCAATTCAGTCAATCCTCATCAAATCAAATCACTCCTTCAAATAAATCAATTCATTTCAATCAAGTCAATCAACCAAATCATTTCAATTCATTAATTCATCCAATCAATCTCATCAATCAATTCATCCTTATCAAATCATTCAAATAAATCCAAACAGTAAAACTCAAATGTAAGTCATCATTAATCCATACCAATCAAGTCAATCAATCTTGTCAAATTATCTAATTACATCAATGGTCTTGATCCTAATCCTGACATAAACCAAATCAATTAATCAAATCCTGGTGTTGATTCGCATGGCCAACAACACTCGTATCAATCAAACATATCAATTGTCTTATACAGGATGTTGCATCGTCGAAACCAAACCAGGTGTCTTATACAGCATGTTTCATTTTCTGAAACCAGACACAATTACCATCAATCATTATCAATCAACCATCAATCAATTAATCATTGGCTTACAACTTGATAGGGGCAATACCTTGTTTGTTTTTGAATCATTACATGTGCATGCTTGCTTATGTGTGCTATCATTTTCATCTTGCATTTGAATCAAATCCAAACCCTTCCAGCTGATATTCATATCGAGTGTGTATGTTGGAATGGATTTTTGCATTAACTTTTGCATCTAAGGTCATATCATACCTTTTGTGCATTAGGACTTTAATGCTCTAAGTTTTCTTCCTCATACGTTTAGACAAGATTGTATTACGCTGGGTACACAAGACACATCATCACCTTGGTCCTTATACCTTGGTGCATAACATCTAGTGCTATATCAAACTTCATGGTTTCTCACCTTCATTGTAGCATAACGTATCATTCATTTCTTCTATCCATTCCCTCATCTTTCTTCCTTGACCAATCCCTTTCATTTCGAGAGCCTACTTATGTTTGTCCAACCTGCCTATCCTCTTGAGGGGGCATCATCATCCCATTTCATCATCTTTTTTCTTCTATCCATACCTTAGCTTCTTTGAAATGATGTTACTTCTATTCGCAACATCATCTCAAAGAGGGGCAAAATGTAGACACCTTCATGTCTTGCAACACCTTGTCGATACATTACGAGAGACATCATATGACATTTTGTCATAATCCCACTCCTAATCCAATTTATCCCACTAGCCAATTAATTAAATAAATCCTATTTATTTAATTAATTTCCCTTCTCCCATTTTCTAACTAATTCAAATAAAATATTTAAATTTATCCTCACCTTCCATCTCATTGCAACATGTCACATACTACATTTTTCATTTAATGCCTTCACGTGTCCAACTAATTTAAATAAAACATTATTTAAATTAGGTCAGCCCTATTCTTATCCGCACACTTGTCACATGACTACAACTCCTTGTGGATTGGGAAACGCTATTCAATCTCAACCATCCTCATCGTTCAAACCAACTTTCAATCTTAGCCATCGATTCAAATCATTCATTTCTTATAAATCAACCCTCTCCCAAGCCATTTGGGGGATCCAATTTACAAGTAGCCTCATGTTGTCACATTTTATCTAGGATCTCCATTCTCATTCATCTTTCATTCTATTGTTATGCTGCTAAAGTAGTGAGCAATCAACATTCATACTTCAATATCTTGCATTCCTATGCAAGATTGAGAAGAGCAATGGAGGTGAACCAAGTTTGACATAGGAGTTTAGATATTGTTGTTTATGCTTTGATTTCTATGTTCATCTTGTACTCCATTGTGTTGTTAGGGTTTGATGCTTTCATGTTTATGATTTAGCCCTAATTTTACCCTAATACAAATTCTATAGCTTTTATTTTATCTTTGATGTTGCATTTAATATACATTTTACGGTTTGTTGCAATAGTTTAAAATCTATTTCATTAAAATTTATATTTAGTGCTACAGTCATCATCATACACATGGACACTCTCCCTATCATAGTTGTTATGACTAGGAATTGCACCTGTATGCAAGGCTGGTTAAAGCACTACAATTCTGTGTAACATGGGACTAATCTCAGGTTGTGGGTGCCCTATGACGAGATTAGACCTCCAGATTATGGGTTGGTTCCCTTCAAATGTTCTATTAAGATGTATGTTTTTACTTTTTGGAAAAAGGGAAGAAAGAAACTAAATGAATGCTAAAGGTAAAATGGTGATGCACCTGATATGGATAAAAATAATGCAATCTGATTCACGATGTTTACCCAGAAATCTGACTTTTACACAATCCAGACTTGGCATAAATACCACAAAAATGACTCTAAAGAAGGTTTAAAAATAGGTTTTTATGAAGGAAATGGTTTTTTCACAGCATAAAAAGACTATTTCTGGTTAACACAACCTAAGACCTGTGATGAATATATGCTTTAATTCTACAAACAAGGAGGTGAGAATAATTTTGAAGGTTTAATAATAAAACACAGCAAAATTTCATCAAATCACTTCAACATTCAGCATAAAAAGGAAAGGTAATTCAACTGATCTGAAATAAACAAAGGAAAGCTTTGTAAATAAGACAAAAGGTAACCTGTAACCTATCGATCTCTCAATAAAACTGTAAAATTGATCTACAAGAATTCTCTAATCTATCTGAATCAGAATGAGAATCAAGAACTAGCAAAAACAAACTTTTTCTTTACAATATATAGGTCTGCTCTCTCCAAGAGGCATGCAAAAAATATGGACTTGCAGATAACTGCCTCTAAAAATACTCATTCCCGAGCAACCTCAAAATCCTCAAAATTAGGGCCTAAAACTGCCACAAATTGAGCAAAAATAGCTTCAATTTGAGCCTCTCCATATGTTTGACCGAGGACCCTAAAAATACTCCTAAAATTCATGCAAAACCTCCTAGGTGGCCTAGTTAACTCCACTAATCAATTTGCATGATTTTGCATTAGCAAAATTGATTGTGAGTAAATAATAAAGTAATAGGATATTACTCTATTATTGGTTACAATTTATTCTATTTTCGATTTTACAATTTGTGAAAAATAATAAAGTAATTTATAGAATATTACTTTATTATTTATTTACAATTGATTTGTATGTAAAATCGTGCATGATTAGAAGAAAAAAATCACCCCTTATCACTCCAATTACATTTGCCTATTTTGCATGATATGAGCCAAAATTAGGACTTCAGGAGAAAAAAGAAAACTCCTTATACCTCCATGTGAGAAAAAATATCTCTATTTTGCATGATAAAAAACCCCTATTACTCCATATTTGTATCAAAAGAAAACAAATATCTAACTCTGCCTTATCACTTCATTCTCCTTTATGCAAAAAAGCAAGAAAACCTTTGTCACTTTAACTGCCCCTTGCAATCTCCTATTACAATTACATTTATGCAATAATCAAATCAATACAAGACAATACCTTATACATCCCATTCAAATCATATCTCCACCATTCATGAATGCTTACCTTTGAAAACTCCATGTATAGCCTTATGCATATGCCATGTCTAAAATCACACCTTCTTGGCTTTGTTAGCCACTATGCATAATGAGGAGATATCCCTATCTTTGGATGTTTTGAATAAGGACAAGGAACCTGAGCATGTGTATTGTTGTCCATGCAATACCCAACCACCAAGGAATCTTTAAAAGGTTTATAAGGCATAAAGCCTTTCTCTCCCATCATATCAGCGCTCTTGACTTAATAAAAATTAATCTAAAGCACTGCTATCAGCCACTCCATATTATGATGGCTAGGATCTTCAAGAAAAAGGTTTTGACCACGACACTCCTTTGGATAAGGTAATTATTTCTTTTTTGTAAGTTAAAAATACACTTGAGAAGAAGAAACCTTCGAACAAAAGAAAGAATCCAACCCTAAAAATTGTTCATTATTCATTTTGCTTTCCTTCTTCGAAGCTCTACAACTTTGCTCCGCCGACCTAGGGTTTGAATGCTTCATCATGGCTCTGGTCTTTCTCCCTTCACCGGCTCTACTTTGTTGAAACTATGGAACTCTGCACTGTTAATGGAGAAGGCAACATTTGTTTGGGCTTTATTTGAGGCATTTCATTAATCTGTAGTTTTCTTCTTCATGGCTACAACCTTCTTCATCTATGTCTATGGTTTTGCTGTGCATTTTTTAATACTTTCCTACCTTGTTTCTGTGTGCTTCTTCCTTCATGGTCTTCATCTGCTCTTCGAAAGTTTAAGGCCACTGTGAGGTCGTGGAAAGATCTTTCCCCCTGCCAGCAAAAAAGGGTAAGCACTTGTCATTTTCATCTTTATAGCTTCATTTGTCTTTGGTTTTACTCTTTATAGAATGGAAAGTCTATTGGTAGACATGGGTATTGTATTTTATAGCAAAAAGTGCTATATCACTGTCGGCCATGACTATATATATCTTCTTTTTGCCTTGACCTGTTTGTAGATAAAAAAAAAACAACAAGGGTTTGAGTTTTTTAAGATGAGGTTTTTGACATCTTTTCTCCATTTTCAAAGCCTCTACCTGCTATGGCTATGCTCCTCCTGAAAATAGGCATCAAATGTTGTAGACTGTCGACGGTTTGTGAGCTTTGAAGTTAGGGTTTCAACCCTTCTGGTTCAAAAACCTTCATAATGCCATGTACATACTCTTTCACTTAATCTCTTTTTCTTTTGACTGTAAAGAAACAATGGTTTGATATATCTTTGAAAAGATCTTGTTTAGTTTGTAGATGGGTATACCTTCTTTCATGTTTCTTGCTCCTCTGGCATGGTTATGACTGTATCATCTTTCTGTTTGAAACTTCTTAACTGTTTTAGCAAAAAATGACATTAGGGTTTGATATCTTGACATGGGTATACAATTTTTCATAAACAGTCTCTCCTTCTATGTAGCACTTCCCTGAACGTGGATTTTCCTATAGGAAAAGCATTTAAGAGTTGAAGTGTTAGCAAACGGAGTTTCTTTCTTTACTTCACATAACACTTTCTCCTCCTTCTCTTTGTGACTGTCACACATTACTGATGATACACTTTACCTTATCTGTCCCATTGTAGCTATTGGGTAGAAGTAAATTTTTTTATACTCTGTATGACAACAAATCATTTGATATCCTGTATGATAACTGTTATCATTTCTGGAAGGTTGTACCTATAGCATAAATGGCTTCTTATGCATATCTCTTCAGGTTGCTAACTATAATATGATGGATTGTCTGTCATGTGGAAACATCCTTAATTGTGTAGTTGTTTCTCTTCTCTTTGACTGTTTTCTATCATGGCATATATCATGCTACCTTCTCTTTTGCTCACTTCATCACTTGAATGTTATAGCGTTGTATATATCATGCATCTTTCTCCTACACCTGTAGTTGTCCTTGTGCATTTTAAGGCATACCTGTAGCATAGACACATGTTCTTTGTCCATCCTTGCACTTGTAGTCATCTTTGTGCATACTGACTATTTATCTTATCATTTGGCTCTCACAGTAACAAATATATCAAGCATTTTTCCTTCATTTTTTTACCATGGTAATTGACTACTATGATTGCATCACGATGACATAATGGCAAAGAATAAAGAGGATTATTTACCTTATAAACTTCATGCTCTTTTGTCAATCATCACTGTAGCATCTAGCATGTATCATGTCTCTTTCTGTTGTTCCTCCTTCATCGTTGATGCACTTCTGTAGATAGATATGGCCATTATGATATATCTTGACTGTATTTTGCTTGATAAGCTACTTCATTGGTCACTGTCTTGACTGTTCGTGGTTAAGGTGACTATATCTGTATCTTTCTTGAAGGCATAGCATCTTCTTGACTATACCATGATATTAATGTAGCTCTGAAGTACATGAGGTAGAGTTTGTTTGATCAAAACAGTTGATAAATTGCATGGAATTCACCTTGTTAATCTTTGGATTGTTGCATTCTTTACACCCCACTATACTCTATGTATTTGAATCATTGTGTGCTCTATACATGACAGTCTCTTGCTACTAAGTGACAGTGTTAATCATTTGATGAGTGCTCTTTCAGAGAGCATGTTGTATGCATCTATCATTTGCATCTTTGCCTCTAGCATGTGACTGTTACACTTATCTCATATGTCTTGAGAAGTTTTACCTAGTGTAGAATGTTGGCATATTGTTTATGATTGTCTTGCCTTCCATTATTTCATCTGTTGTTCCATGTGGCATTCTGCTTGACTATCTCTATGAGACACTTGCAACTTGAATGTGATATAACTGTTTAAACTTTGATCATCTTAAATAGTATGAAAACAACATGAGAAATACTTGGTATAAAATGTTGCTTCATCTTACTCCTTTGTCATAATGAGATGACCCTTCACATGATTTATTCTGCAACTTGTTCAAATGATACATAAGTTCCTGTATTTGTCTTACTCTGTCTCTTTTGTCTTTATTAGGTACAATAATCTGAAAACTTGTATCACCCCCTTAGATGACTGTAATTTGATTTCTGTATTTTATCTTTTTGACAATCTGGACTTAGTCATAAAACTCTTGATTTGCTCCAATCAACTGTAATAATGCCATGATGACATCTCCTTTATGTAAGTTGATTAGATGATGCATGATATAACTTAGAACGATGCATCCTATCTTTTCTAACACTCTTTTCAAAAAATGAAAAGGAACATGCTGGGCTCAAACCCTTGTGGGAGCCACATTTAATCCACATGTTTATTTGTCTTCAAATCAGCAACAAAATTTGTCCTATACTTGCACAGTGAACAAACAAGTTAGCATAAAAAAGTACCTGATAGCATGGATTGATCTCCTTCATAATTTTTTCCTGATTTGTGTCATATATCTGATCTGATCTCTTATCTGAATGCATGATATGATAAGTAGATGTCTCTGTTTGATAAAAGCATGTGATAACTGTAAACATCCGGAGCACTAACAGGGTTGTCCCCAAAATTTTGTAGGTTTCAACTTGATGATGTCTTGGAGTGAAGAATGAAGAATGAAGACTTGAAGGTCGGCTTCAACAGTAACCTCCATCATCAGGCAATGATGGATGTTTAGATTTATCATATGTTCTTTTCTCTTTTCTTTTATCAAACAGATACATAGCTTGCATGTCTGCAGTTGCTCAGTCTAGTTACTCCCACGGCTTGTGTGGGACACATTTGAACACTTCTTTTAAACATGATCAGTTAGTTTCTCTGATGCATATGATGTATATGTATTTCCTTTTCAATCAATGCATGAGATAAAGTAACAGATACCTGGATGTATGTTCAAAACATGACATGAAATAACAGTGTAATACAATATCTTTCTCTTTTATTCAAAACTGATTAACTGAATAATCAATTTAACTTATAACTCCTGAAAGATCAAACTTTGTAGAACAACTGTATCTCATTGAATGTTTGATCCTTTGATAATCAATTCTTTTGTCATGATAACTTATCAGTCTTGATTGGACTGATGGGTTATCCTGACAATTGGATCTTCTTTTCAACTTTCTCAAGGCATCAACCATTCAAGAAATGCATAACTTTGATGTTTTCTATTATTCCTTGTGAACAATTACAATTAGGTCCAACTAATTTTAAGTGTGAACAAAAAATTAGTAACATTTCTAACGACCTCTCAGGGGTGTTTGCCTGCTAAACAGTTTAGAACTAGTAGCCTTGCCTTCTCATTGGGCATAGAGTCACTTCTACCCTGAACCTAGTGAAATTTTGTAACTCACAGTAACTGAAAACAACAGCAGCAACTAATAGGAAACTGCAACTAAAACTAATTTGCTTAAAAAAGAACAAGTTACATGTGCAAAAGCACTTCTTGGAAACAAAACAACAAAACTGAAACTAATTGTGCAAAAGCACTTATTTGCAGCATAAGGTTGCCTTAGTAACATATCTTGAGGTGAATCCCATTAACTGGGATTGGCAACACCTCACCATCTAACTTAGCAAGCTGAAATGCATTGTGTTTCTTGCACTCTATGATTATATATGGTCCATCCCACATTGCATCAAACTTTGTATGTTATCTTGGTCTGCTTTTCAATTAATTCCACTTGAAAACTAGATCTCCTTCTTTATAAACTCTTGATACTGCTCTTTTATCAAAAGTCATTTTCATTTGGGCCTGGTGTACTTCCAATGTTTTTAAGGCCTCTTTTCTGATCTCTTCAAGTTCAATCAACTGTGCAAGCCTGATTTTCATTGGTTGTTCTTCAAGTAACTCTAGCTCTTTTATATAGCTAAGTGTTGGCAACTCCATTGTTATTGGTAACTTGGCTTCCTTTCCATATGTAAGCACATAAGGTGAATTACCTGTTGATCTTTTATGTGTAATCCTATTAGCCCACAATGCTAACTTTAACTTATCATCCCAAGATCTCTGACTCTCATCAACTATTTTCTTTATAATCTTTATCAGCTTTTTATTAGTTGATTCAGCCTGTCCATTACCTTGAGGGTAATAATTTGATGAAGTATTCAAGAATATGTTGTTTTTAACAGACTAGTCGGATATTCTTAATCCAATAAATGCTAAAGCATTATCTGAAATAATTGAGTCGGGAGTTCCAAACTTGGACACTAGATCTTGGTAAAAATTCAAGATTGGTGTTTCATTAGCATCTTTCAAAGCAACTTCTTCAATCCACTTAGTGAAATAATTAGTAGCAGTCAAAATCCACTTGTGTCCTTGGCTTGAAGGTGGGTTGATAGGACCAATGAAGTCCAATCCCCACTTGCCAAATGGTTGTTCTGCTTGAATTGGATGCAAGGGCATTGCTGCCAGCCTTTGTTTACCTGCAAAAACTGAACATTTAAGACATTTCTTTACCCATTCATGAGCATCCTTGAACATGTCAAGCCAATAGTAACCAACTCATAATTTTTAGAGCTGTTGTTCTAGCTGCAAAATGACCTCCAGCAGGTCCATCATGAAATTCTTCTAGAATCCTTTGAGTCTGATCTGGCTGTACACATCTCAGTAAAATATTGTTAAAATCTCTTTTATACAGAATTCCATCAATTATAGCATAAGGGATTGTCTGTAATCTATAATATCTTCTTTTAGATCTTCCAGGCCTTGTGGACAATCACCAGTGTGCAAATAATGAATCATATCATGCACCCAACTTGCAGGGGGTCTGGGATAGCGGTTGTTTCATTGTTTTGAAGCACTGTCTCAGCCTCTCCTTCAAGTTCCTTGCTGTATCCTTCATTATCTGCAAGCTGTTCGCACAGTCCTTTGCCTCAGACCAGCTTAGTTACCTTAATTTGTATGTCATATTCCATGACCTTTGTTATCCACCCTGCTCTCTTATCATTTAAATCTTTACTGAGCAAAAAAAATTTCACTGTTGGGTGAGAAACCATTAACTGAATTCTATTATTTGAAAGCATATGTTTGAATTTCTTTAAGCTCCTGATAACAGTTAATACATGTTTTTCAACAAAAGAATATCTTACCTTGTAGCCATGCAGAACCTAGCTAAAAAATGCCACAAGTTGTTCCATTCCTTCACTGTTTTGCTAACATAGCATAGCTGATATAGTATCCACACTGCCAAATGCATATAGAATGAAGTCTTTATCAAAATTTGGATTTATCAGAGTTGGAGCAGCAGCAAGTGCCTCCTTTATCTCTTCAAAACTCTGCTTTCCTTCTTTGGTCTAGCTGAAGGGAATATTCTTCTTCAACATTGCTGTAAGAGGTTGTAAAAGTGCTGCTATGTTTGGAATAAACCTTCTTATAAAGTTAATTCTTCCCAGAAAGCTCTGTAAGTCTTTCTTATGTGCTGGAAGAGGTAATCCCAATATTGCAGTAATTCTTTTAGGATCAATTGATATTTCATCCTTAGACACAATGTGTCCCAACAATTTGCCTTCATGAACAGAGAAAATACTCTTCTTTGGGTTTAATGATACCCCAAATTCTCTACATCTTTCAAAGATTAGTTTTAAATGATGAAAATGATCTTCAGCTTTTTTAGAAAAAATAGTCACATCATCTAAGTACACAAGTACAATTTTATTAATCAAGGCTTGAAAAGCCATGTCCATTGCTCTCTGAAATGTTGCACTTGCATTTGATAAGCCAAATGGCATCTTTCTATATGCTAGTGTGCCCTACTTTGTGGTAAAAGTTGTCTTGTATTGATCTTCCTCTTTTACAAGAATTTGGTTATAACATAAATAACCATCCAATAAAGAAAATCTCTCTGATCCAGAAACAACCTATAATATCTGCTCCATAGATGGTAAAGGATAATGATCCCTTAAATATGCTCTATTTAAATCACAGAAATCAACAGATAATCTGATTTCTCCATTTTTCTTTCTGACAGGAACCAAGTTAGAAACCCATGAAGTATGTTTGATAGGAAAAATGATATTACCTTCAATGAGTTTATTGAGTTATGTCTTCATGAGCACTTTCAGTTTGGGATTCAATGGTCTTTGCTTCTGTCTAATAGGTTTAGCTTTGGGTTCCAACTCTATTGTGTGTTGAGCTAAATCAGGGTTGAAACCTTTCAGATCTCCATATTCCCATGCAAAAATTTCACTAAACTCTTAACAAAGCTGGATAAATGCTTGTTGTTCTTGTTTTGTACATATCTTTCCCAACTTGAGCAATTTTCCTTTAAAAATCTCAATAGGTTCATAATGTTCTTGCTTTATTGACAAGCTGGCCTTGTCTTTTCTTACTTGATCATCAGTATTAAAGATAGATTCCAAGGTCACTAAGCCCTTGGGTAGCTTATTTAATCTTAACTAAATTATTTGATCATCATATTGTTGTACAAAATTCTACTGATTACCTACAGAAAATTTAGCTTCTTCTATTAAGAAATTTACAATCTGTTCATCACTATCAAACACTTGCCAACTGACATTATTATCTGGAACTGATGGTCTAATAACAACTTTGACGTATAAAGGAGAGTGAATATTCTTCATTTTAGCAGGAATATCATACTCAACTCCTATAGCAGCTAGTTTATCAGCTTGCTTGTTATCAGTTCTATGTCCAGATATCAGATTAAATGCATCAAACTCTTCTATCATGTCCCAAACTCTATGTATAATTTCAGCAAGTCATTTTTTGTAGCAGCAAGGTTTCTGACTTGTTTAACCACTAACTCATGTCTCCAAAAACTTTTAAACATCTCATTTTTCTTTTCCTTGCCCATTCTAATCGATGAACTAAAGCCTCATATTCAGCTGAGTTGTTAGAATAGCTAAAAGCAAATCTGAAAGATGAATAATATTTCTCACCTGTGGGAGAAACTAAAATAGATCCTCCTCCATCTCCTACCTTGCTTCTAGAACCATCAAAATATAGTTCCCAAACATCATTTTCAGACTCTACAGTTTGTTGTTTTTCCTCTTTAATTAGATTTGGAATAACTGTATTATTTTCTTGCTCATGTACACACGAAAGCCTATCTCATCCATTTGCTCAAATGGAACTGTTTCATGATTTTCTACTGCCCATTGGTCTAAGACCATGTCTGGAATCCCTTCTAAAGGTGTGTTTGGATCTTGGACAAGAATCAAATCCTCTTGATAAAAAAATGGGAAGATTTGCATTTATAGAGCTGGGTGTGTAAGGTTCCAAATGATCTTTTGCTAGTGGTTCAGACTTGATTGTAACCTTGGTTCCATATCTAGTTCTAAAGAATAAATGTGTCTAATCACATGATAAATACCCACCTAACCTTGTTGTAAAATCTCTGGATAACCAAATGGCAAAGGTAGGTGGTAGATCAATGACATAAATGTCCTGGTATATAACAAAGTTTGGACAAGCATGCAAAGTAAGGCCTAAATTTTTTAACATTCCAACTGTACTCACTTCAGTTCCATCCATTTGTACAAGACCTCTAACAACAAGGTCATATTTCAGACCTAAATTATCAGCTAGTTGTTTTGGCATAACTGAACTGCTGGCTCCTAAATCTATCATGCAATTATGTACTAAATAGTCACCCACAATCAAAGTGACATAAAATGGTGGAGGTTTGCCTACTAGTTTAGGTTCTATTCTTTTTTCTGTCTCATTGGCAATCATAATATGAGGATGATGTGATTTTTGTACTTCATTTGACAAAGGCAACTGAGATAAAGCATTTTGTAACAAATCCTTTTGTCCTGGAATGTGTAAAGCATCTAAAATAGACATGCTTACTGTTGTCTTTTTCATATGATCCAAAATATTAAAAATAGGGCCATTAACCTTTTGCTATACTTTTGGGACAGCAACCTCTGGTTGGTCTTTTCCTGGCTATTTATTTTCTGTAGTTGGTTGTCTTGACAAAATGTGCAAATCCTTTGATGTAGAGGCTTGATTCTGTTCATTCTGAGCTATAGAAACTATATTTTTTCCTTTATCAACTAGTTGTGATACATTTCTAGCTTGCTATTTACCAGTTTCAGCTTGCTGATTTGTATTTCTGGACTGTTGTTGCAAGTCAACGGCTATCTTTTTCGATCTTGTGTTTGCTATAATATTAGTAAAAGATTGTTTTTGACCTGGCAACTGATTTACACCACAAAATTCATTAGCCTACCAATTCATTAAAGTTGCATCAGGATTAACATACTTAGTCTGAATGTCCAGCTGGTTGTTTACATCACTTGCTGAATTTTCAGCAGCAACATAGTTATTCTGTACCATCAAAGTTTGATTTACTATTCCATTTGGGCAAGTGGCCTAATTATGAGGCTGATTATAGGGATAGCACCATGCATAGTCTTGAACCATGTTGTTCTGTATAGGCACTATTTCTTTTGATGTACTGACAGCATTTGGATTGTACTGTTGATTTGACCTATTGTTGTAATTTCTTCTTTGACCTTGATAATTTGGCTAATAACCAGGTCTATTTGCTTAGTAAGGGGCTGCTTGGTAAGGTCTATTATTCTGATTTGTTTGAATTTTCAGACTCACTAAGTCATTGCTCATAGTCTGCAGTATTTTTGTTATGCTTTGTTGGTTTTCTTTCAACTCTCTAAATTTAGAATGAATAGGATCTGTACTGTTTTGTGTGTTTGCTGAATAACCAAAAGGTGGTATTGCTGAAATATGTGGGGCTAAAATTGGTATTAAAGGTTGTATATCTAGAAAAATTGGCATTAAAGGTTGTATATCTAGAAAAATTGGCATTGGGGGCCTAGGTGCTATCATACCAACTTGTATTAAACTATTTTCTACTCTTATTGCAATATCAAAAGCAGCTGGTAAAGTTACCCCTCCCATGGATTGTATCATAACAGCAATATCAGAATTTAATGCCATTAAATAATACAAAAAAACATGCTCTGGTGATGGTTTCACTGTTTCAAGGATTCTATTCCATGTTTTCTGAAATCTAAAATTAAAATCTGTCATTTGCTCTTGTGGAGCCCTCTTAATAGTAGTCATTTTTTCAACTAATGATAAATGATCAGACTTGTCCTGAAATTGCCTATTCAAAGCAGCACCTAATTCATCTGAAGATCTAATTGAATTGACTCTTAAGCCTCTAAACCATTGAAGAGATTTACCTTTTAGTGATGTTACCAGTAACCTGATTGCAATGTTTTCTTTAGTGATGTGGTGAACAACACATAAAGAGGCCACATCTTTGATATGTTCAATGGGTGTGGTCACATCTTCTCCTGTAAAACTTGGTAAACTTTTCAATGTAGCCATCGGTATGTCATCATGCTGATTCAGATTCAAAGGGTTGCTTTCATTAAATGACACAAAAGGTTGATTTTGAGGTGGTGGTGGATTTCTTCCACCTCCTCCACCACCTCCAGATGGTGGTAACACTCCTCCACCTCCTCCACAGGAGGTGGTAATACTCCTCCTCCTCCTAGTAAAGACATTGGAGTGGGTAGAACTTGAGCTGGTGTTTGAAATGAAACTACTTGGAAAATTTCTTGTAACATAGGTTCTTCCTCTGTAAACTCAAGAAGAAGAGGTTCCTCTTGAAAAATAGGAATCTGTTCTCTTGGGCTTGTTGGTGGAGAACTAAAAATTTTTGATGATGTACTTGCAAACAATGGATTTTGATGTCAAGCAAACTCAGGATGTGTACTAGGCAAATCTGTAACAACTGATAAATCTGTTGTATTAGAATCTTTATCTGCTTTTATTCTCCTCTTTGGTGGAGATAACTGATTATGCTTCTTCTCAAAAATTTTACTTGACCTTGTTTGGTATTTTTTCATAGGATGCAAGATCTGATCTGAAAAAACCAAAGTATTAGAGTCACCAAGTACTTGATAATGAACCTCTAAAAGATTGAAATTCTGCTACTCATACCAAAATAGAAAAAAGAAATAAGTCCTTTTGAACTAAAAATCAGTTCAATGTCCCACTGGGCGTGCCAAAAACTGTTATCACTAGGAATTGCACTCGTATGCAAGGCTGGTTAAAGCACTGCAATTTTGTGTAACATGGGACTAATCTTAGGTTGTGGGTGTCCTATGATGAGATTAGACCTCCAGATTATGGGCTGGTTCCCTTCAAATGTTCTATTGAGATGTATGTTTTTACTTTTTGGAAAAGGGAAGAAAGAAACTAAATGAATGCTAAAGGTAAAATGGTAATGCACCTGATATGGATAAAAATAATGCAATCTGATTCACAATGTTTACCCAGAAATCTGACTTTTACACAATCCAGGCTTGGCATAAATACCACAAAAATGACTCTAAGAATGGTTTGAAAACAGGTTTTTATGGAGGAAATAGTTTTTTCACAGCATAAAAAGACTATTTCTGGTTAACACAACCTAAGACCTGTGATGAATATATGCTTTAATGCTACAAACAAGGAGGTGAGACAATAATTTTGAAGGTTTAATAATAAAACACAGAAAAATTTCATCAAATCACTTCAACATTTAGCATAAAAGGAAAAGGTAATTCAATTGATCTGAAATAAACAAAGGAAAGCTTTGCAAATAAGATAAAAGATAACCTGTAACTTGTTGATCTCTCAATAAAACTATAAAATTGAGCTACAAGAATTCTCTAATCTATCTGAATCAGAATGAGAATGAAGAACTAGCAAAAACAAACTTTTGCTTTACAATATATAGGTCTTCTCTCTCCAAGAGGCATGCAAAAAATATAGACTTACAGATAACTACCTCTAAAAATACTCATTCCCGAGCAACCTAAAATCCTCAAAATTAGGGCCTAAAACTGCCTCAAATTGAGCAAAAATAGCTTCAATTTAGGCCTCTCCATATGTTTGACCAAGGACCCTAAAAATACTCCTAAAAGTCATGCAAAACCTCCTAGGTGGCCTAGTTAACTCCACTAATCAATTTGCATGATTTTGCATTAGCAAAATTGATTGTGAGTAAATAATAAAGTAATAGGATATTACTCTATTATTGGTTATACTTTATTCTATTTTTTATTTTATAATTTGTGAAAAATAATAAAGTAATTTATAGAATATTACTTTATTATTTATTTACAATTGATTTGTATGTAAAATCGTGCATGATTAGAAGAAAAAAAATCACCCCTTATCACTCCAATTACATTTGCCTATTTTGCATGATATGAGCCAAAATTAGGACTTCAGGAGAAAAAAGAAAACTCCTTATACCTCCATGTGGGAAAAAATATCTCTATTTTGCATGATAAAAAACCCCTATTACTCCATATTTGTATCAAAAGAAAACAAATATCTAACTCTGCCTTATCACTTCATTCTCATTTATACAAAAAAGTAAGAAAATCTCTGTCACTTTAACTGCCCCTTGCAATCTCCTATTACAATTGCCTTTATGCAATAATCAAATCAATACAAGGCAATACCTTATACATCCCATTCAAATCATATCTCCACCATTCATGAATGCTTACCTTTGAAAACTCCATGCCTTATGCATATGCCATGTCTAAAATCACACATTCTTGGCTTTGTTAGCCACTATGCATAATGAGGAGATATCCCTATCTTTGGATGTTTTGAATAAGGACAAGGAACCTGAGCATGTGTATTGTTCTCCATGCAATACCTGACCACCAAGGAATCTTTAAAAGGTTTATAAGGCATAAAGCCTTTCTCTCCCATCATATCGGTCCTCTTGACTTAATTAAAATCAAGTCTAAAGTACTGCTGTCAGCCACTCCATATTATGATGGCTAGGATCTTCAAGAAAATGGTTTTGACCACGACACTCCTTTGGATAAGGTAATTATTTCTTTTTTGTAAGTCAAAAATACACTTGAGAAGAAGAAACCTTCGAACAAAAGAAAGAATCCAACCCTAAAAATTATTCATTATTCATTTTTCCTTCCTTCTTCGAAGCTCTACAACTTTGCTCCGCCAACCTAGGGTTTGAATGCCTCATCATGGCTCTGGGCTTTCTCCCTTCACCGGCTCTACTTTGTTGAAACCATGGAACTATGCACCGTTAATGGAGAAGGTAACATTTGTTTGGGCTTTATATGAGGCATTTCATTGATCTGTAGTTTTCTTCTTCATGGCTACGACCTTCTTCATCTATGTCTCTGGTTTTTCTATGCATTTTTTAATACTTTCCTACCTTGTTTCTGTGTGCTTCTTCCTTCATGGTATTCATTTGCTTTTTGAAAGTTTAAGGCCACTGTGAGGCCGTAGAAAGATCTTTCCCCTGGCTAGCAAAAATGAATAAGCACTTGTCATTTTCATCTATGTAGCTTCATTTGTCTTTGGTTTTACTCTTTATAGAATGACAAGTCTATTGGTAGACATGGGTATTTTATTTTATAGCAAAAAAGTGCTATATCATTGTCAACCATGACTGTATATATCTTCTTTTTACCTTGACCTGTCTATAGATAAAAAAATAAGGGTTTGAGTTTTTTAAGATGAGGGTTTTGACATCTTTTCTCCATTTTCAAAGCCTTTACCTACTATGGCTATGCTCCTCCTGAAAATAGGCATCAAATGTTGTAGACTCTCAAGGGGTTGTGAACTTTGAAGTTAGGGTTTCAACCCTTCTTGCACAAAAACTTTGATAATGACACGGCCATACTCTTTCACTTAATCTCTTTTTCTTTTGACTGTAAAGAAACAATGGTTTGATATATCTTTGAAAAGATCTTGTTTAGTTTGCAGATGGGTATACCTTCTTTCATGTTTCTTGCTCCTCTGGCATGGTTATGACTATATCATCTTTCTGTTTGAAACTTCTTAACTGTGTTAACAAAAAATGACATTAGGGTTTGATATCTTGACATGGGTATACAATTTTTCATAAACAGTCTCTTCTTCTATGTAGCACTTCCCTGAACGTGGATTTTTCTATAGGAAAAGCATTTAAGAGTTGAAGTGTTAGCAAACGGAGTTTCTTTCTTTACTTCACATAACACTTTCTCCTCCTTCTCTTTGTGACTGTCACACATTACTGATGATACACTTTACCTTATCTGTCCCATTGTAGCTACTGGGTAGAAGTAAATTTTTTTATATTCTGTATGACAACAAATCATTTGATATCCTGTATGATAACTATTATCATTTCTGGAAGGTTGTACCTATAGCATAAATGGCTTCTTATGCATATCTCTTCAGGTTGCTAACTGTAATATGATGGACTATCTATCATGTGGAAACATTCTTAATTGTGTATTTGTTTCTCTTCTCTTTGACTGTTTTCTATCATGGCATAGATCATGCTACCTTCTCTTTTGCTCACTTCATCACTTGAATGTTATAGCGTTGTATATATCATGCATCTTTCTCCTACACCTGTAGTTGTCCTTGTGCATTTTAAGGCATACCTATGGCATAGACACATGTTCTTTGTCCATCCTTACACCTATAGTCATCTTTGTGCATATTGACTGTTTATCTTATCATTTGGCTCTCACAGTAACAAATATATCAAGCATTTTTCCTTCATTTTTTTACCATGGTAATTGACTACTATGACTGCATCATGATGACATAATGGCATAATAAAGATGACTATTTACCTTATAAATTTCATGCTCTTTTGTCAATCATCATTGTAGCATTTGGCATGTATCATGTCTCTTTCTGTTGTTCCTCCTTCATCATTGATGCACTTCTGTAGATGGATATGGCCATTATGATATATCTTGACTGTATTTTGCTTGATAAGCTACTTCATTGGTCACTGTCTTGACTGTTCATGGTTAAGGTGACTATATCTGTATCTTTCTTTAAGGCATAGCATCTTCTTGACTGTACCATGATATCACTGTAGCTCCGAAGTACATGAGGTAGAGTTTGTTTAATCAAAACAGTTGATAAAGTGCATGGAATCCACCTTATTAATCTTTGGACTGTTGCATTCTTTACACCCCATTGTACTCTATGTATTTGAATCATTGTGTGCTCTATACATGACAGTCTCTTGCTACTAAGTGACAGTGTTAATCATTTGATGAGTGCTCTTCAGAGAGCATGTTGTATGCATCTATCATTTGCATCTTTGCCTCTAGCATGTGACTGGTACACTTATCTCATATGTCTTGAGAAGTTTTACCTGGTGTAGAATGCTGGCATATTGTTTATGATTGTCTTGCCTTCCACTATTTCATCTACTGTTCCATGTGGCATTCTGCTTGACTATCTCTATGAGACACTTGCAACTTGAATGTGATATAACTGTTTAAACTTTGATCATCTTAAATAGTATGAAAACAACATGAGAAATACCTAGTATAAAATGTTGCTTCATCTTACTCATTTTTCATAATGAGATGACCCTTCACATGATTTATTATGCAACTTGTTCAAATGATACATAAGTTCCTATATCTGTCTTTACTCTGTCTCTTTTGTCTTTATCAGGCACAATAATCTAAAAACTTGTATCACCCCCTTAGATGACTGTAATTTGATTTTTTTATTTTATCTTTTTGATAGTCTGGACTTAGTCATAAAACTCTTGATTTGCTCCAATCGACTATAATAATGTCATGATGATATCTCCTTTATGTAAGTTGATTAGATGATGCATGATATAACTTAGAACGATGCATCCTATCTTTTCTAACTCTCTTTTCAAAAAATGAAAAGGAACATGCTAGGCTCAAACCCTTGTGGGAGCCACATTTAATCCACATGTTTATTTGTCTTCAAATCAGCAACAAAATTTGTCCTATACCTGCACAGTGAACAAACAAGGTAGCGTAAAAAAGTACCTGATAGCATTGATTGATCTCCTTCATAATTTCTTCTTGATTTGTGTCATATATCTGATTTGATCTCTTATTTGAATGCATGATATGATAAGTAGATGTCTCTGTTTGATAAAAGCATGTGATAACTGTAAACATCCAGAGCACTAACAGGGTTGTCCCCAAAATTTTGCAAGTTTCAACTTGATGATGGCTTGGAGTGAAGAATGAAGACTAAAGACTTGAAGGCCAGCTTCAACAGCAACCTCCATCATCGGGCAATGATGGATGTTTAGATTTATCATATGTTCTTTTCTCTTTTCTTTTATCAAACAGATACATAGCTTGCATGTTTGCAATTGCTCAGTCTAGTTACTCCCACAGCTTGTGTGGGACACATTTGAACACTTCTTTTAAACATGATTAGTTAGTTTCTCTGATGCATATGATGTATATGTATTTCCTTTTCAATCAATGCATGAGATAAAGTAACAGATACCTGGATGTATGTTCAAAACATGACATGAAATAACAGTGTAATACAATATCTTTCTCTCTTTTATTCAAAACCGATTAACTAATTAATCAATTTAACTTATAACTCCTGAAAGATCAAACTTTGTAGAACAACTGTATCTCCTTGAATGTTTGATCCTTTGATAATCAATTCTTTTGTCATGATAACTTATCAGTCTTGATTGGACTGATGGGTTATCCTGACAACTAGATCTTCTTTTCAACTTTCTCAAGGCATCAACCATTCAAGAAATGCATAACTTTGAAGTTTTCTATTATTCCTTCTGAACAATTACACTTAGGTCCAACTAATTTTAAGTGTGAACAAAAAAATTAGTAACAATAGTAACTAGGGCATTCATCATATGATACATTTGAAAATTTCCCAGGGTAAACTTGTCCATTCCACTTAGCCATGCTGATTACTATAAGAGTTGGCTAGATAGGAGCCACCCAAGATCTAGGACTTCATGAAAGCACAAGAGAGACAATATGAAAGAATAATAATGTATTCTATCAATGAATGCAAAATTATGTATGATACAATGCTTGTTGTTGTTACAAGAGAGCCTTGCTTATAAAGAGAAGGAGGAGAGCCAAGATGTTGTACTCATGTGACAAGTGTCTTAATCCTATGACATGTGACAACTATTGCACATGTGGAGGATAAGACAACTATAGGACAACTATCAACAACTAGCTACAACTAGACACAACTAGGAACAACTAGAATCATCTAGAAGACTCACTAAGTCAACTTAACATGTGAATTATGTGGGAGAATATTATTTAACTAATAAATAGTTAAATAATATGAATTAATCTCACCACAAGGGAAACTAGATAGAAAATATCCCTATTCACACTAATAATTACAAATCACTTGTCCAGGGAAAAGGAGAGCAAATAATATGTTCCTTTACTGAGAAAGAAACCGTGGTTCAAAGATGGAAGAAAGAACATGTACCTTAACCAACTGCAATCTCTATGAATCATGCACATAGCAGCAACACTTTATTTTCTTTGACAGCAGATTTGCCACCTCACTAAATGACAAAATCCCTTGAAGCATGACTAATCTTCAAGGCCACAAAACTGATTCTAGGTTAACGGCTCACTAGCATAGTTGTCAATTTCTTTGAACCCTTAATTTATCCCTGGCAACGATGCCAATCTGTTGGGTCCCAAAATAACTACAACCCCAAAACCCTAAACTTTTCACAATCACCAAGGCCATCAAGGTGATTGAAAGAGGTTTGTCAACAGGTCAAGGTCAATCTTGGCCAACTAACAGGAGTGGGTATACTCCTCTGCACTTCAGGCTCAACTAAACCTAGGAGGGATATTCCTAGAGGCATGAAATAGAACAAAACAAACAAACACAACCATACCCAATGTACACTTGACCCCTAAAGTTGTCACTGGGTCAAGATAAACTGGTTGCACAAGCCTTCGTATTAAGCTGATTATTGCACTATACATTTGCACCCAAATATGATTTCATCACATTACTTAAGATGACTCCACTTAACTTCACATAAACAAGATACACAGTGCATGCATACATGTACATGATTCACCAATGATTAAGACGGCTTTGTACCATTCCAGATTTATCCTTGGTTTTTACATCAAATCATGGATAGCATGAGAACTCTAAACTAAATCTACTCCTACTCCTATAGCTAACAGGATGAGTATTTGATTGAAAGGATGATTGATCCATCCCCAATATGGACTGGTGCCTACTCCATTGGGCAATTGAGTCATAAGCAATAAAGAGGAAAGAAATGGGCTGAACCAACATCAACAAAAAACTAAAATATATTCACATATATTTCTCAAATTACACTTCATACACTAGACATACTTATTTATCAAAAGCCAAACTACAATGACCCATTTGTAATAAATAAATGACCCAACACAAAGCTTGTATTGATTTAAATGTTGTCATACATTACCAAATCTCTATTACAATTGCACCAGCAAATGTGGGAAGGTAAAACACAAAGCTGTGACAATGCATTCCCCTGAATCATTACAAATAGCCGTGGAGACATCTCACTGCATGAAAATGCACATTGCAATCCTTCCTACATTGTATTAGACGCATTCCTCCATTCACTGCCTAGATGTTTTCCTTTGCTTGATGCCCTAAAATCTCCCTTAGGTGCTTCCAAACTAGACAATTGGCTCAGCGACCAACCCGTAAAACATTTCTGAATGATGTATATATAGTAATATTTTCTCTTTTGCATTTTGGGCCAGAACCAACTACCCCACCAATTGCCAATACTCTAGCAATTAATTCCACCTAACTCTACCACCAACCTGTACATCCTCATCAATTCTACATTTATGGTGACCTGTGGAAGCGTGTTCTATTTCTGCACTAGTACCCTTCATATTTCCCTTTGTCAACAAAATTTTACTTTTACAAACCATAGAGGAAATCCCCTTTTATCTTTGTTTATTCATCCTTGGCTCTACTTGCCTTATCAGAAAAATCCTTGTTGGTGAACCATCAGGTCGATAAATCTTTTGGTTCGCGAACCATCCCTTTTACTGACAAAATAATTATCTTCACCTTTTCCTTCTTCACCTTGTCGGTGAAATCCACAAATCAGACCTTGAATGTTGGGGCTTCGCCCTTCACCGCAT
Source organism: Cunninghamia lanceolata (assembly GCA_027924645.1). Lineage (NCBI taxonomy): Eukaryota > Viridiplantae > Streptophyta > Pinopsida > Cupressales > Cupressaceae > Cunninghamia > Cunninghamia lanceolata. Next base: position 4,520,044 of record BSBN01000435.1, on the reverse strand, counting down.
GCACTTTGAAAAAGAAGAAGAAAGGACCGCTCGACCCTGAAATACTTAGACAAATGAAGAGGGTTAGGGATCAGGCCTCGGGCCTTCTTCCTTCTACCTTCCAAAAGGAATAAGGAAGAAAAGGAGAACTCCTACATTCCAAAAAACATAGAAGCCTTTGAAGGTTGTTGGGGGTCGGTTGCTGGACCTTCTCCCTTCTTCCTTCCAAAGAAGGAAGGAAGGAAAAGAAAACCCCACCAACTTAGAAGAATAATGAAAACACTGGGGGTCGGCCCTAGGGCCTTCCACCTTATGCTTTCGCCATCTATAAGAGGAAAGAGAGGAGCCCCGAACTCACCAATTGTATAGAAATATGAAGTCGTTGAGGGTCAACCCCTGGGCCTTCACCATTCTGCCTTACATCTTCTAGAAGAGAGAAATGGGAATCCACACTGTCCTCCCTCCACTCAACAAAGAAAAGGAGACCACCGAACCTTGAGCGTTGGGGCTTCCGCCTTCTGTCCTCCAAAAGGAAGGAGGAAAGGAGAACCCCTACCAACTGCCCTCTGCACACTTAAAAGTAACACATGTCGAGGGTCGATCGTTAGGCCTTCCACCTTCTATCTTCCCTGAAGGGAGGAAGAAGAACCAATCCCCGTCGTCTGCCGCCCACTTCATACTTAGAAGAATTTGAAACAAGTAGACCTCGTCAGACTTCGGCCCTCAGGCCCTCTCCTTGACACCTACCTTGAAGAAGACTGAAGGCCAAAGGCTTGACCTCAGACCTTTGACAAAGATAGAAGAATTTTCAAGAACTTAAAACTTAGGCAAATTTTAGCCTTGGAGGATTTCAGAGCCAATAGGGAAAGCACAATGGAAGGAGGGAGCTTAAAACTCTAACCTCCGACAAGGGTAAAAAATACAAGGAAACACTTTGAGTTTTTGATACTTAGTCATTTTTTTGGCTTTTTCCTTGTACTTTCAAAAGGAAAACACATAGAGAGATATTTAAAGAGACCCATGGGAAAAGTCTCTAATCAGGTATCAATGATGGGATTTTCAAAAAAGACACAAATTGGGATTCAGATGGATTTTTGGGGCAAAATAATGCATTTTGGGAACTGGTTTTTTCAAGTCCCAACAGTACCTACACTTACCTATTGTAGACACCCCAAATTTACCTCACCAATTTCCCACAATTATTCCCAAATTAACCACTTTCCACCATTTAATCCCATTTCCTATAATTAATTAATATGACTAATTTAATGTCATAAATAATTAATTCACCCCTCACATCACAATTAATGTGACTAACCTAATTCAACTAATCCCATCCCCATCACAATTAACCTCCTTTCTCATCCCTAAGGTTAATTAATTAAATACACCTAATTAATTAACCTTGGCCCAAATTATTCCTCCAACTTAATTTAACCCATGATTAGTTAATTAATTAAGACTAATTAATCCCCCCTAACATGTCTTCTAATTAAATAATCCACATCATTCTCAATCGTTATCCTTTTAATCCTAACCATCTAATCCATCTACATGGATAAAGTTTTAAATCATCCATCATCTAACATGTTTCCAAACCCCCTTAATGTTCATACATGTGTGAGCATGCTAACTCATTCCACTCCTTTCTCACATGTATGTGTGAGCATGTTTGACTCATCCCCCACTCCTTGCTCACACATGTGTGAGCATACTTGGTCTTCCACCTCATCAATCCATGATCAAAATAAATCTCAACCATTGATTTCATCCTTGCATCCTAGCCCTCCATCTCTCATCCAAAAAATCTATTTAAGAGAGGCCTGCCCCTCTCATTTCATCAACTATTCACACACTACCATCATGCTACCAAATTAAGCAATATGCAAGCACTTGAGCACCCACATTACATCATTGGACCACATCCATAAGAACAATGGAGGTAATATGCTTTTCTTTGTGTCTTGCATTGTGATTTCTACTTCCATTGTTGTTGAAACTGAAGGTAGATGTTGCTATTGGATTGTAGGTTTGTTCATGACTCACTTGCACTTGTTTAATCTAATTTTAGCCTCTACATTTCTGGCACACTCAGTGGGACACTTGTCCCATACTAATCTTTTGTCCTTTGAGTGAATTTTGTGAGTTTTTGCAAGTTTTGACATTTTTAGACATGCTCCCAGGTTGCCCAAGATTTCTACACTGTGTACTAATGTATATGCAGGTGACTGTGATGTTACCGCATCTTCTAGGTCTTTGTTTCATCATTTTAGTGAAGGTGACACACAGGAGTAACGTCTGTGCATTTGTTGAGATGTTTATGCCCTAGCTCATCATGTTTGTGCACTTTCAAGATTTACATGTCCCTTTGTTTCTTTTGTAGGAGTTTGGTTTTTAGGGTTCCCTAGCTTTCTCCTAAGTGTTGTGTTAAGGTTTTAGGGTGGTTAATCATTTTCATAAGCATTTTCAATCATTCTGGGCTAAGGATTTGTAGGGTTTTCTTAGTTTCCCTCTTTTGCATAGTTGTCCCTCTATTTGTCTTTTATACTAAATTTCCTTGTAAGGTATGCTTGTTTATGTCCTTAAGGGAGGTGGCTAACCCTTACCTTGCAAAGATTTGACAATTTTTGGGACTAATCTTTGTGTTTTCATAGATTGGGGATGTTCTTGGCACAGATGATGCAACCCTATGACGTTTCTACCTTTTTTGAGACGTTTCTACATCTCCTGAGGCATTTGTGCCCTGCTTTATAACTGTGTTTTACTTTTAACATAAATCAAATGTTCACCCTCTATTTTGTAGGTTCTTGGGCCTCTTAGGATCATAACATATCGTCATTAGTGTTATTTGTGCCCTCTAATAGTCTTTGAACATTTTGATTGTCATTTTGTTAATAATTTCAAGTAGGTTTTATGTGAGCTCAATCCTTGCAAAAAGTTTGATGATTAATTGATTTTTCTTAGCTTTTGACATTGAATTTGACTTGCAAGAGTACTTGTGAGCATCCTTGACATTTTGGGCTAACCTGCTCTTTGCAAGATTTTGAGTTTTCTTTTACTATTTTTGTATCTTTTGTTTTGTGAGTCCATTCAAGCGTAGGCATCGCCCCCTGTTACGTTTCTGTATTTTGTGAAACATCTATGCATTTTCTTGAGTCATTTCTGCATAGTTGTGCATTTCTACATTTTGCGAGATGTCTTAGCACTTTCTTAAGTCATTTTTGCATATTTGTGTATTTCTGCATTTTGTGAAGCATCTATGCATTTTCACAAGTTGTTTCTACATAGTTGGGGATTTATGCTTTCTACATCCATCGTTTATGCATTTTGGTGGTATTTTTGCCCTGTGTGTCAATGTTTCTACATCTTCGTACATTTTTTAGCATCATTTTTTATCATTTTGGCTAACTTATTTTTGCCTGTGGGTTGGATTATTTTGAAATTTTGATCACTAACCACTTGTAGGTGTGTTAGTAGAAGACCTAAACATCCAAAACTAAGTACTAACAAGTTTTATTGTAGGTTCAATTGATAAAGGCATATTATTAAACCTTAATTGTGTGTTTTCTTTCACATTTCCTCAGGGTTTTAAAATTAACTTTATTTGATGAATTTTGTGTGCTTCAAGGTGTGTGTATGCTCTTCCCTTGCGTTGAAAGATGATCTTGGGAATCAAAAACACCCTTCGAACATATCAATCTTCACACTGCACATTTCATTTCCTAAGGTAAATTAACTTTGTTTGGTGTGTTTGTGTGGGTAAAGAGAAGTGCATATGCTCTCCTCTCACACTAAAAGGTTATCTTGGGGATCAAAAACACCTCTTAGTTCACTTTTTGTTTATCCCAAGAATTCCAAGTTTGTGTATGCTCTTCCCTCGCATCGAAATACGATCTTGGGAATCAAAAGCACTTGTAATTCTTTCTATTTAGGGGCTTGCCTAAGGATCTCATCACCTTAGGGGATGACCCAAACCACTCATTTTGATGGGGTATATCAAAGGGGGAGAATGAAAGTTTTACCCAATAGGATCCATCATTGTGTCTTGGCACAGTCTTGGCACCCCTTTTCGTAAGGAGTCGAGGTGAAGTGGAATTGGATTCGCCCATGAACACATGCTTATAGATGAGATCCTTGTTCACCAACGTCAGCCCCATGTACCTTGCATATATTAGGGACATTCTTAGAAGCCTTGTTAGCCTAGCTTAAGACCTTTCAGCTGTCCTTTTTTATGGTACACAGTAAGCTAGTTAGGCTTGGGAAGTTACTCATGTTGTACTTCCAAGTGTGTTGAGATAGATCTAACTTTGGGCAAGGCTTTCTCCTCCAAGATAAGGGGTGCATAGGTGGTACATGATCTTGCATTCCCTAGCTATCCATCACTTGGTAGATAGTATAATGTGGGCACATGGAAATTGACACACCCTTCTTACTACAGTTAAGTTATTAATGTGCATGCTTTGTTTGCTATTGTGCTAAGCTTGTGCTTGTTTGGAAAACCTAATTCAAAACCAAATCCACCCAAAGTCCTAAAAAATTGCCTTGCCCAAAACATAGATCACAAACAAAACATTTGAAGCCAAGAATCCCTAGCCCATCAAAATTTGGAAATCCCAAACATCTCACATCTTTTCCCCCAAGCTTAAACAATCCCATCCCATCACAATCCAAACCATTACATCCATTTTGAACCTCCAAAAATTTGATTCCAAGAACATTTAGATCCCTTATAGCCATAGCATAGTTCTAGCACCTTCCTATTCTCCCCATTTCCAAATCATCTCTTTCATCCCAATTATCCTTCCACCCTTTAAAAAGCATCCCAAACCAACAAAATCTACCCTTGGACCCTTTTGAAAAATCTTTGGATCCCTAAAATTAAACAAATCCAACTAAATCCATCCACCTTGTGGATCCTTAAGCATCCTTAGGCCTCCAAAATCAACCTATCCTTGGGGTTTTGATCATCCTTTGACCCCAAAAATCAAATCAATCCACACTTGGGACCTTAATCATCTTTAGGCCCCTGAATCAAACCAATCCACGATCATCTTTTAGGATACAAAGATTAACTATCTAATAGTCTGAATTCCCTCACATTTTCCTAACTTGATCCATCCTCCTAATCCACAAAACCCAGTCATCTTATTAGTCATCCTTCACACATTAAGATACTCCCAGGTTCCCCACAACATTTATCCTAAGATCCAAAACCAATTAATCCCAAATCCTCAATCCTCTAGTCACCCTTGGGATCTATCATCCCATTTTACTACCCCAAATCAAACCATCCAACATCAATTATCCACAAACCAAAAACCTAATCACCCTTTACACTTATCACTTCCCAATCTAAACTGACCATCATCACAACCATTCCTATACTCTTCCAAAGGGATTCCTTCTTGACACCTTAGATCCAAATCCAAGTCCACCATCTAAATAATTAATCCTTGGCCAAGGCTAACAATCCTAATCCAAAATGTACCAATCCTTGTCATCCCAATCCTAATCATCATCAACCTTAATCCACCTCATCCTATCATCCACATAATTCCTCGGAAGGTCAAAGCCCAATCAATCCAACCTTAATTCAAAGGTTAATCCTTAGAATCAATCGTCATCTAGTCTAAAACTTATCCTTGGGTCTCCAAAATTAAACCTCAATCCTAGGGTCATCCTAAATTCAAATCATCCTTGAGTTAAATCCAAAGTCATTCAAAATCCAAATCATCTAGAATCTACAACATCCCAACAATCTAAATCTTAAGACCTAACCAAAATCATGGATCCATATCCCACACAAAAAAGACAAAAATCACAATCAAAGGAAGGCCAAAGATCATAATCAAGGGTAAAGCAAACACCATGGACCCCTTAGATTAAATCATCTTCCCAAATCAAGCCAAGCCCATTGACTATAACAAATTTGTTAATCAACCAAGATACATGATGATGATGATGATGATGATGATGATGACAACGACGATGATAGTCTTGTTGACCAACCAGAATATGAGCCCTTTGAACATGATGATGATGTCAACGAACTTGAATATGACCCCTATGATGATAACAATAACATTGACCAAAAAATCATTAACAAGATAGTCATAAGAAAGATTCCCATAGATCCTCTAGGCTTAACCATAAATACCTATGTCCTCCAAAACCTAGGACACCCTAGTGCCAATTACTTCATAAACCAAAAACAAAGGTCTAAGAGTCATCCTTATCCCATCCTTGGCAAGGGAAACACCCTCCTAGAGTCATGTCCCTCATATCCTACATCCCACTTATCTGAAACCTCCCAATCATTGTCACCGAAGCCCTTAGCCCACTCAAGAGATTCCTATCCAAGATCCATTGTGGCCATGTCAAAATACTAAGCCCATCCAAGAATCCCCTGTCCCTATCCAAACTCACATCCCGTTATTCGAACCATCAGACCTATGTCAAGAGCCAAGCACAAATCATGATGAAACAAGGTTCATTCTAAATCCAAATCAAGTTCCCTAAACATTCCCCATAGATGGTCATGCACCCCAAACTAATCAATCTTTGATCAAAATCCTATCTAAACTAGTCCAATCTTTGATCACGATACCATCTATGACCAAGAAGCCCAAAATGATCCCCTCATCCACCTATATCCAATCCATGACCACAAAATCAAATCTAATCACATCCATACTCCAACAACCTCCGTTTCCCAAGATGAGATGATTACATCCCTTGGACACATAAATGATTGAAAATAAATGACCTGGATTCTATCAAGCATGAGGATGCACAAGATAAAATTGATCACATTAAGCATATCATTGGTCAAGATGCTACTATAATCATAAACAAGGTGAAATCACAACCATGTTATCAAATTGGCCCAACCACCTTCGTTAAATTTCTTCTCCTTGTAGATGAGCTAATCGCAAGTTCTAATGGTTCTTGGAAATACATTAATGGGCTAGCATCATGTTTTCAACACAACAAGTATCCCAGTGCAAAACAAGTGTGTCAAATCATGGATTACAATGGCAAAGGCTTGGGCCTCCATGAGTAAAGATTCTTAGAACTTGTATCAGTATATGCAAACCAGGGATATCAAGGAATTGGCTACACACCTTCTAGAAAACAATCAAATGATGAGACCTTGATGATAGCCAGGGCAACCTCATCCAATTCAAACATCAACATAGAGGCCACTCATATCCATTTCAATAATCTTACTACTAATCCCCCTTTTACTCCTACCTCCAATCATCCCATCAACCTTCACCTCCCACATTCTAAATTGATTTATTTGGACCAACATGCTTATATATCATATCAAGTGAAGAGTCACATCGAAGCAAAGGGTCAACATCAAGCACCAAATAAGAAACAAGTAGAAAATCAAAATCAAGAAAATGATTCAAATGAATCTAGAAAGCAACATGAATTCAAAAATCAAAAGAGAAACCAAAAAGTGATATGGCTCCCAAAGCAAAGTGAAGTGCTAAATCTGATCAAAATAAGATGTCACAAGTAAGCAATCAATAAAAAGCCATGCATTTTATATAATAGGTGTCCACTACCTCCCAACTTGTATTAGAATGTTGGTCCTAAATATCCAAATCTTGTAATCACTCAAAACATGGAGCCACCTCACAAGATGTGACTTGCATATACTAGGTGTCCACTACCTTCCCAATTGTATACGAATGTTGGTCCTAATCGCCATCATGATCCAAAACCCAAATTCCATAATCCACCATCCCAAATATGGCAAGAATCCCCCAACCCAATCTAAATCGCCAATCTATCCACCTAAATCCCACAAATTTGAATCACTTAATTCCACATCCAACATCCCCCCATCCAAATCCAAAATCATGCCTCACATCCAAGAACTTGAAACCCTAAATCCATTGTATCCTGACAGCAACACTTTGCCATAAGGGCTATGATGGCACCCTATTGAGATGTGCATAATCAAATAAAGCCAACCTAGCTATCAAAGAGCATCACAATGCCTACAAATTATACAACAATGGAATGATCCTAGCAAAACAATTACATCGACTAGGGTATTATTGGCATGTCATGATAGAAGCATCCAAGATGGCTACATCAGATCGATAAGGACTTGATACCTGAAGCAGTAAAATCAAAAAATCAAAAAAATAGTAAAGAGAAATAAATTCATCCAACGGTGAAACCGCTTTTGTGGTTCCTTGGGAAAGTACCATGATGAAAACCCATTCATGGGCGTCATGAGTAAAATCCATCTATGTGTTCCATTGCACTTGGGGGAAGTTATCTCATCCATTCCACCATACCTATCCCTCCCATCACATCCATCCATCATATCTACATGATCCATTTATCCCATCCACTCAATCCTTTTATCTTCAATCTGACTACCTATGTAACTCACTATGCAATCTACCTCAAGCACCTATTAAATAACAATTCATACTACATGAGAAAATGCCTCAAAAATTGCATCCAAACTTGGGCAAATCCCAATGCCTCATTTTGGGAATCTAGTCAACACGTTAAACATAGCCTCTTACACCTTCTTACAACCTATCATAACTAACTAAAATTATCTCTCCATTTTGGGTGCCCAGTTTGTCATACAATCCCTTGAAAATAGGAGATGCTCTTACTAGATGTCATAGACTATCAATAGCTATGCAGAGATTCTTTCTTGCGCGTGTCATAACACCCCAAGAATAGCCACACAGACTTAGGTACCTAGTTTGACTTTATTACCCATTTACCTTCCCAAAGTAAAAGATGCTTAAATGGTAAAAAGTAAACACTGCTAGTAAATAATTAATTACTATTGCTAGTAATAATTAATTACCATAATAGTAAAAAAGTAATTACCATTGCCAATGATTCCTCCATCCCTTATGAATGAATTTACAAATAATATTAGGAATAATTAAATGGCATAGGATTTGCAAGGTTGATGACACCTTAATCCTAACATCAAAGAATCGTGAATGTTCCATATTTTTTATTTAAATCCTTGATAAAGATGTCTTTAGAAGTGAAAAATGGAAAACTTAAATACGTGGCTCATCATGGGTTAATTAAGTTGGTGGTAACAGAGCCTTTTAAATGAAGGTAACCCCAATTAACTTGGGAAGCATGTGTTGCAACACCTATTGCATGCAACAAGAAGATGTTGCAAAGGAAGATGACCATGCCCCTAGATATAATGCAGGTATTGAAACAAAATATATCTCCTACATGTATTTCTCTAGGAGATGAAGTAGGGTCTTCTACAAGTACAATAAGAGATAGTAGAAAGTGAAGGAGGTGACAAATTTGGATAGAAGAGTTTGAATATGAGGACAAAGCATAAGAAAAAACCCCTCCTTCAAAATTCAATGTAAGGTCATCTACAAGGCTTAAAATTTTGGTAGCCATGGACAAGATTAGAGAAAGAAGGTTAATCTAATTCCAAGGTGGAGATTTTGGAGGAAAAGGTGTCATGGATTTCTAAACAAAAGAGAACACATGTAGCCAAAATTATGTGATGGAGAACCCTAAAGTAGAAGACTCTGTTGTAGGGGATCTTGAATTAGAGACACCTATAAAAAATGTAATTATGGCAAAATAGGGAGAAGAACTTGTGGATCTTGTTGCTAAATATATTGAAGAGGATAGGCCTATATCAGGGGTTAATGAGTTTTCTATAGGAACGATGGAGTTAGAGTAGGCCTATGAGTTGATCAATAAACAAGAAGACAAGATAAGGGCAATTGAAAATAAAGTTACAGTACAAGAAGTTACTATAATGCAAGTAAATGATAAAGAAATAGTTCTTAAAAAGGAACATGAGTGCAAATTAGAGAAATTAAAACATGATTGGTTCATTATATATACCAATCAAAAGGATAAATTGTAGCAATTAAGAAAGGATAAACTTGATCATGAAAAGTTGAATCAAGAAAACTAGGTTTTGAGGGACAAAATTCAAACAATTCCAATGATTGCCACTAAAATGCTACAATGTAGCCCCCTGTGTGAATGCAAGCATTATGGCTATAGAAACAATTTCACAAGCTACAAGTAGAAAGAGTGATTGAAGGATCATTAGAAAACCTAGATACACCTATAACATTTTATGAATCTTATTTAGGAAGTGAAGCTCAGATAGAAAATAATCTGTTATGCGAACTGTATTTGCACAATTTTATTTTAGCTGATGATATTACCCTCCATCATGAAAGAGGGGATTTGACAACATTACCCCATTGAAGTCAAATTACCCTCCCTCAGGGTGTCGCTAAAAGGTCTCATATCAGATGAAGAATATATAGTCTCCAGGTTGCAAGAACTAGAGTTGCTAGAAGAAAGGAGACAGAAAGCCTTTGATCATCTCAAGGCATATCAACAGATGATGTCAAGAAGCTATAACCACAGAGTTCACCCAAAAATCTTCAAAGCTAGAGATCTCGTTCTTAAGGAGAATCCTCGCAACCAACAAGACAGAGAAAAGAAAGGCAAGTTTGAACCCAACCGGCTTGAGCCTTATGCAATTGTCGCAGCATATGGATCAGGGGCATATCAGTTGGCAACGTCAGAAGGTGAGTTATTCGATGACTCGATCAATAGCATGCACCTCCGCAAGTTCTATACCTAGGAGAACCCAAATGCAAGGGGGGCATAAAATACAAAACAAAAAAAAATCAAAAATGAAAAAAGAATTAAAAAAAATTAGAAAATCAGAAAAGTACCAAAAAAAAATTGTCCTTTGGTGACAACCTGGCAAACAGGCGCCTTGGATAGGTATCATGATGAAAACCTAGCAAACAGGCATCATGTTTACTTTCTGGCTTCTCGTGCAAATAAAAACAAGTGATGAAAACCTGGCAAACAGGCATTACTTGTGATAAACCACCTTCTCCATCTTTGGGAATCCAATCACCTTGAGCCCATTCTTCCTTCGCTTGTTTCCCATTTGACCCATATCTGTCCCATAATAAAACACGTGGCAGTTACCTATCATGGCTTGATACTCTCCCTCTTTTTGGCCTTGTCAACCAAGGTTCTATCCCATACCGTCTCCACAATGTGAGCCTAACATAGTGTCTCTTGTCAGTCTTCCATGGTCCAAGTCCATGAACTATGTTGGCTCTGTGTCGTCACGTAGGCATGGCCATATTCCTATGCGCCCCCGAGGCTATCACGGTCCCATCTATCCCATTTCTTGTCATCTTTCTTGTTGTCTTTCTTCTAGTCCATCCATGGTCCATTAGGGTTTACCTCAAACTATGTTGCCTCTGCGTCGTCATGTAGGCAAGGCCATTTAGCAATGAGCACCTGAGGCACTGGGTCAGTCCCTTAGGGTCCATCTCACTAATAAGGATTGTGGAATTCTCCCACCAGGCAAGCAAGTGCAAGCAGAACCCGCTCTTCAAGCAAAAATTGTGTCACAAGGCATTTTAACCTATCCAAAGCAAAGCAAATACCCAAGGCCTTCTAAATGATTTTTACTCAAAATTATGGCAAGAAACAAACACATCTAAATGTAAAAATGTTTTATGAATTGGAAACATGGTTAACAACATTGAGTCTTGATTTATGGTTAACAGTATCATGTGGATTAGCCTCGAGTGGCACTCTTCCATCATTTGGACACCTATGTTGAGTTGGAAAGAAAACCAACTAGATGTAGCTATAATGAAGATTATCCATAGCATTGTAGGATACATAGAAGATAGGTGTTATCACTAGCCTCAAGGAAATTCTCATCTATTACCTCACTAGTTAACTAAAGTTGTCATCTAACCCCCAAGTCTTGAAGCCAAGTTTTTGTTGTGGACAAGGCATTTTTAGAAAGTAACAAAGTCAAATTTGTAGCAGTTATCTTTGGATTGTAGTCTCTACATATATTGGACATATATTTGGATTGTAGTCATGAATAGAGGTAGTATTATAAAGCTTTAAATGTATTTGTGATTTCAAACAAAACAATGAATTTATTTCATTAAAAGGTTTTATATCCTAATGCTCATGTGTTAGAATGACTAACCACAATGAAAGAACACCAAATGGAAATGTTAGAGATTTTTCAAATACTTTGAAACACTACTAATTAATGGAAAGTTGATTTGAAAAATAACTATTGTTGTATGAACTTTGACAATATATATGCTAATAATAACCCTCTACTAATCATTAACATTTGTCCTCAATCTACTTCTAACACATCTATAAATAGTTATCTTCCTCTTACAACAAAAAAGAAAAGCAAAATATTAGAAACGAGCTACAGGTAGCTTTGCAACCTAGAAGGATCCCTATTCCTTCAAATCTTTGCATGACTAGCACACTCTTATTGCTTGTAGCTATGTCAGTGCCACTTGTTTTGACCCACCAAAAATAAAATAAAAAGTGTAAGACTCTTATTGGTTGTCAAAACATATTTTGTGAACAACAAAAATGGTAAGAGTCTTATTGGTTGTCAAAACACCTTTTGTGAACAACAAAAAAAATATTTCAAGACCCCTCACCTCTATAATTTTGACAGTTCCTTGGTGTCTTTTCAAAGGCTCTAACTTGATCTGACATGTAAATGACTACAAAATGTGACTAGTTACATGAGATGTCATAGTGGACACATGTCAACATTAAAAAATGTGCAAAAAGTTTTTGTTGTCAACTTCAAGAATAGTTCATCCTTGTCCTTGTCCTCCAAAATATTTCTTGTTTGTCAATTTCCTGATCTTGAACAATTTTTTCATTGTAATATAAAACAAGTAAATTGATGGGGAACCTTTTCATGACATATTCAAGAATATGATCATCTACAATGTTAGTAATTAGCATTTGATTGAACTTGGAAGTATACATACAACACAACACCATGGAAGTATACATACAACACACCACCATGTCCACATGTCGATTTCAATTTTGATTTTTGTCCCATGTGAAGTTTTCTACGTCAAATTCAACTAACTAGCTATGGTTGTACGACTCTTTACAAAATCTAAAACAACTAACTCTTGACATAATATAACAGAGTCCACAAAGGCTTACAAATCTTCATTTTAGTCAATTGCAATAGATAACATTTTACATATCCCCAAAAAGGTAGTCCAATTAGACTATTATAAATAATTTAACATGTTGGATAATCATTAAAAAATAGTCAAACTTGACTTTTATAAAAACAAATCAAACACAAATTAAATTACCTATTGTGATAAATGTCATTTCTAAGCCTCTTACAATTTTTTCTACTAATTGCTGGAGCAATGCTTCAGGTTTTAAACTTTTAAGGTTGTTAAAACTTAATTTTAAAGTCTCCTAAATGAGTGATACAGGGTGGAATGGTAAAATTACAATGTCTTGCAAGCTTCTGGGAGGTGAATGTAAACAGGTTTATACATTTATATTTGTTCAGTGTTCACCAAGGCTCACTCATGTGTCCATGTAGGCATGTACTTCTTATCTTGGCTCTCTGATATTGCCACTTGTCTACAAACTATCATTTTCAATTAACGTGATAGTTGCAATTTTAATTACTATGCTCCTTGAATGTAAATCCATCATGACAGATGAAATCCTTAATTCTTATACTCAACATAGGACCATGCATGTGCATTTATTAATTATGTGTATGATTGTATTTTTTTTGTAATTATTATGATTCTTTAATATAGTAAATGCAACATAAGAGATGCAATCCTTAATTAAAGTGTTTTTGGGCTATAAGGACATGAATACACATTATAAATGTATTTACAAGTGTGATTATATTATTTTTTGGTGATTATTCTCAGAAGATCTTAGATTATCAAGCACAACTAAATCAAATAAAATTGTTATGAAGATTGCTTATAGCTGATAGTCTTTTCTCTCACAATCTCACATGGATGTCATTTAATTCACATTTTATCAATCTCGCTCCATTGGATCACAATATTTAACCACATCAATGAATTGCAAAGCTCAAAGTTGAAAATGGCAATGGTCAGTGTAGGTGGTAGCACCATTAGCTAAAAAGTTGATGTGTTAGTTGGTGGGGCCCACAACCTTGACATCATTTTGTGACTGTGTATGCATTTATGTGGTTGATTGTATTATTGTTTTCATAATTATTCTGAGAAGATCCTAGAAGATTTTACCATGTTTTTAAATTTAAGTTATCAATTCAATTTTAATTATTATTCTATTACTCCTCGAATGTAGTAAAATGAAGGATGCAATCCTTAATTAAAACATTTTTTAGAATGTGGCTAGGTGAATGTAAATTGTAAATAGGTTTACATGTGTGAATATGTGATTATATTATTTTTTGGTAATTATTCGTAGAATATCTTAGATTATCAAGCACATTCGAATCAAATAAAATTGTTAAGAATATTGCTTGTTGTTGGTTGTCTTTTCTCTCATTGTCTCACATGGATGTCATTTAAGAAATTACCTTTCAAGGTTGTGCATTACTTTATTTAAACCTAGAGCCCATAGTACTAAATAAGGGAACATGTTTTATTGATCCCATACTATCAAATCAAACCACATCGACAACTTGTAGGGCTTGAAGTAGAAAATAAAGATGCATAGAGTAGGAGACAACAACATTGGCTAGATTTTTTGGTGTAAAATTATGTTTACACATTAGCATAAGTTAATTGGGAAGTTTATTAGGAAAGCATTTTCCTTTATTAGTTGTCAATCTTATCACATAGGATAAGATTGCTTTCTGCTTTTCCACTTTGTCTATTTTTAACAAATGCAAATGTATAACTATGTATTATTCCTTTGTGAATAATTTAATGCACATGCAAGTATTGATTGCAATTTGATATCTTATTTTGGCTTTTGCTTTTTGAAGCAATCCTCTTTGTAGAAGAAATACTACAATTGATTTTGGGAATCTAACAAGAAATTGTGACATATAAAAGTTTAGGAAAAATATTACAAACGACTATTCTAGGAAGGAAGGCCAAAGATATAAATTGTCGTGTAGAGGAAATAACGCAAAAAATAGACCAAACCTTTATATCGACGAGATTAAATTATTAATTCTACACACTTAGGTGTATATGTATTGCTATAGGTAAATATATAACTAATTCTAGTAGTAACACTTATTTTTTAAAAAGGGTATTCTTGTATCATATATGAGGCTGCAAAATATTTCTATAAAAAAAATGTATTGAGTTGCCCTAACATGAAGCTCGGGATACCGTATACACTAAAAAAGAGACCCCTGAATAAACTCCAACAAAAAATAAGACTATCTAGGAAAGTTAGAAATGCATTAGTTACTATTGCTAGAGTTGCCAATATCTAACACCACTAGAGGTAGAGCCATGGGAAGTCTTCTTACACTATCTCTGATGAAGGCAACTCTGATTAGGAAGAATATTTCATGTACAATCCTTCTTGATTTAATACGTAAACAACATTCATTTAAGAGAGTTTAGAATTAAGTTTTAATGGCCTTAAAATATAATTAATTCCTCATGTACCGTACATCGACGATATTAAAATCTTATCTTGTTGTCAAAACTCTAGCTTTGTTACATACTCTACCAATGAGTCATGTAACCAAGGCTAGGGAAATACATGTGGCAAATCAACTCATTCATAAATCAATTGAACTACTATTCTAATATTTTATTATTATTTGGAAAGAAAGACCTTGTATTCCAAGACTTGAATGCACATAAGGTCGATCCAATGACCACCATGATTTGTAATTATTTACTTTTGAGCCTTAAGTGAAAAGCCCTGCCATTGGCTATTGAATGCTAAGTTGGCATTGTTGGGTCCACTTCAAATGATTCAAACCAACAACATCAATGACTCATGGATGTCCTAGGAGAAAATGAAGATCATTGGAGCTGGAGGCAATGCCATTGGCTAGAAAAGGTGACAGTGTCAGTTGGTGGAGCTTGTAGTAGTTTTATTTTAACCTAAATAATTAAAATATTTACTCTATGCTTTGCATAATGATTTAAACCGAGATCTTAAGGTTTAAAAATATAAATTAACTCCTTATGCATTTTAATCTCTATGGTTAAAATCAAGTGAAGATAATTTTAAGGTTTGAGAATATAAATTAATTTCCTATGTATTTTAATATCTCCGTGGATAAAATCAACTAAAGATAATTTAAAGGTTCGAGAATATAAATTAATTTTGTGCATTTTAATATCTCCCTATGTGAGTGGATAATTTGTAGAGTGGTTAAGCATTCATCAACCATATATCTAATTCTAGCAGTAATGTTCATTCTGAGTAAAAATAATTTCTTATAACTTGTATTATATATGAGCTTCAAAAAATATTACATGAGTTGAAGTTCCTTGTTTGTCAAAGGAAAGATCTTAACATGGCCAAAAAAACACTATTACATTGCACTATTTACAAAAAACTATCTTAGTTACCTATGTTGTCATTGGTATTTTAAGATATACTTAGAAGAGATATTGTCACCCAATAGGCATGCTCAAATCAAACTTTATCTGCAAAGGGGATGTAAATTAATGAAAGGACTACGTATTTCATTCAAAATGGTGCCAACTCCCTGAGCCACAATTTATAAATTACCAGTTATGAGGACTTCCCAGAGTGTTTGGAGATTCTGGGCAAGCCTCATCATTCTGGACTCCAGCTCCCATAGTGCTCCCATAGAAGCCACACCTCTGAACTTATCCCTGATAACTAGTCAATTCTCATGCAAGAATTGTCAATCCATTGTTGCTAATGCATCCAAACCAAGTTTGAATTGTCATCGGATAATCATTTCTGCCACTAGTACCATTAGTATTGTGAATTGAGTAAGCTATGGGAATTTGGATAGGAAATAAGATGCTATCTTAGAATTTACATGACTCCTGATATCATGTTCTAGGTAGTTGATGTCAATGACTTCCTTAATGACCACCTTTATCTCATGTGAGGGAGAATTGAAGATAATGTTTAAGTGGCTTTGTTGGATGGGTCCACTGAAAGCCATATCTCTATGAAGAGCACATAAGAAGAAGAGTGACTCCATGATCTTGAAGGCTAAGATTTGTAGAGGGCAATGAGATTACCCCAAAATGAAGAGACCAGAGCAAGATTATAATGGTTGGCCAAGCATGCAATTAGTTACCTCTTCATAATGTAATTTGCAATAGAATTGAATGAATGTTTTCTTTATATTGAATAGAAGTAAGAAAGAATACACTAATTAGATTACACATGCACAAATAATATTTTTTCATAGGCCTATCTTAAATGACATCCATGTGATACTTTGAGTGAAAGGACGATCTTCATCATCTTTTACATTTTCAAATTTAACTCATTATACAGTAATCATATTATAGATGCCCAAATAATATTTGTGCATATCTAAAAAAACGTTTGTCTGATTGTTCTAGTGTGCTGAATTAAATGAAAATGTTATTGATAATGAAGGCTATCTTTTCACATCTGAATTAAATGAAAATGTTATTGATGACAAAGGCTATCTTTTTACCTAAAGTATCCATAAATTAAATAAAAATCTATTTGATGTCTAAGGTTGTCTTTTCATAGAGTATCACACGAATGTTAAGGAAGATATGCACAAATAATTTTATTACACAACTTACAATTTAATCATATTAGTTTGGAACCAAAGGTACAAAAACCATAAGTTGCCTTGGAATGAAGCTCTGGTAAAAATTATAGCTATTTAAACAGAGAACTTTGAACACAAAAAGGAAAGACATCTGAAAGCACACCAAATTCTTCAAATACCTACCCTGGCTAAAGCTACCTTACATAGGAAGAAAACCTCATTCACCACCTTCCTTGATTTTGCCAAAAGATAATTGTTGATGTCTTTTTTGTGATGAAGGAGAGTACTTTCGTAAACATCCAATGACCCATGGTGAATTCCATGCCTAGTAGCCTAGAGGATACAAGCTACACCAAATGATTTTTGAACCAACTCCATTGGAAAGTAGCCACCAAAATCCAATGGCCCATCATCTCTATCATAATTTTTTAGAGCGGCATTAAGTTTCTCATTAGGAACAAGTGCATCATTAACATATGTCTTAGCTAGGAGCTTGACCATTCTTGCATCTTGGATGATATCCATGACATTAGATATAAAAATGGAGGTAATGTTACTAGGAAGATTCTTTTAAGGAAAGGCTTGAAGTATGTCCTCGCCAATAATCACCCTTATATTAGTTTCTACTACTGAGGAATTGATATAAAAGACCTTCCCTTAATTTCATTGAATCAAATCTCTCTACATCCTCAAATTCCCACTTGTTAGGGGCTAAAAAAACCCTTTTATTTCCTTGAAAAGCCATGAGAGAAGTATCACTATACAATGCCACCAAAAAATCTGAAACCAAAACTTGCACAACTAACCTCGCAGATGAGAAACTCACAAATGCATTGTGAACTATACAACACAGGACTCAATAAAATGATGATGGTCATCTTTACATGGGTGAATTAAATAAAAATGTTATTAACAATGAAGATCATCTTTCCACTCAAAGTGTTGCTAAATTAAATCAAAATCTTAATGATGCCCATAGCCCAAGGTTATCTTTTCACATAAAGTATGACATGAATGTTATGTAAGATATGTACAAATATTTTTATTTTTAATAATTTGCTAGTTAAGTTACAAATTTATATTAATTAAGTTTTAATTTGTCACCACAATTACAAAATTATATTACAGTAGGTTTTAATTCACCCCCTCAATTACAAATTTATTGAAATTTAGGCTAAATTCACCACCTCAATTAAAAAATTATCAGAAATCTAACCTTTATTCACCACCTCAATTAAAAAACAAAAATTTAGTGTTTTTTCGCCAACTCAATTAATATTTTATAGAAAATTTAGGTCCTTATTTGCCTAATTGATTAATGACAAGAATGACTTTTGGTTTCTAAATCGCCCACAATTTATTTTTAAATTTATAGTTTAACATAAAATAGTCACCCACTCTATCACTTTGGTTCAATTTTAGGAAAATATTGCGAAGAGGATTATGTCTCTACATAGGGGGGTTTGCCAAGATTTCTATAGAATTTTATAGGTGCCAGTTCTTAAAGTATACCTTGACGATATCATACTAATGTGACCAATTTATTGTTGTAGTATAAATTGGTGAGGTGTTAATATAGAATGCTAACATGGTGGGTTATTGAGTGGCACTGATGTTGATGTACAGTTGGATGGTCTAGCATACAATATGGTGTGGCTTAAAGACAACATGGTGTGATGTGGTAGGGAATATTTTGTTGGTTGGTATTAAATATTTAAGGGAATACTTCATGAATTATTCCTAGCAGTAGTTGGAGCTTGTCGAGGAATGTTATCGATGGATGAAAATTCTTAGCATCATTATCTTCTTTCTGGTGATGATAAGTGCGCTATTGACATTGTAATATGAATTGTGACCAGAGGGTAAATGCACAACATTGGTGTTAGCATGGGCAAGGGTGTAGGTAGTCAATGTAAATGGAAGCTTGTAAGTGGGAGCCCACTCCCACTAGTGTTGGGAAGGTGAAGGATGACCGATCGAGGGTTGACATAGGTCGTAGGACTTGTAAAAACACATTTTTTCACTTTCCTTGAATCATGTGTAAACAACCTCATACCGCATGTTCCTGTAAAAATAAGAGGGTTGATTTTTCACTGTCTAAAATTGATGAGTTGACAAATGATTTTGAGGTTTTCTAGTTAGAATTTTCCAAGGAAATTTTTTTACTTTTTGGACAAACCTAGAAGATGAGAAAAAGGCTTTAATAAAACTTATGGGAACCAAGTAGAATGTAGAAAACAAAGAATCTTTGCAACGAGAAAGATACAAACCTTGATTACCAAATCCAAAAGACAAGGCTAAAGCTATGCAAGTACAAACTATAGGAATAAGTGACTTGTACATAAGAATTGCATGTACAAATAAGTTGCTTCAAATTAAACAAAACATAAAAATTAGCTAATAAATTGGTTAGAAATTAGTTACAATGCCTTGCTAATATGAGACTATTCATAAACAAACCTAGACTAGGAATGTAACATCCCAACTGGAATATTAAATAACATTAAACACAAATAATGCAAAAAATCTCATTTCTATTTTTTTATATAACAAAATCCAATAATATTACATTTGCAATTTCCAAGTACAATACATAATTTCAAAAAGATGGTCGCTTCACATGCGACTAGCAAATTTCATGTTTTTATCATGACCATTTAATAGATGGTCACATTGCTTGCGACTTACAATATTTATCAATTTTGTTTACATAATAAGTAATGTTTTTTGTTCACAAGTCTTTGACAGTCAATTGTAGGAGAGAGAGAGCATCACCCTATTGCTTTTCCTCCAACCACAAACTGACGGTCCCCCGCACACCTTCCTTCTAGAAGTGGCCCTTCCCTTCATGAGGGTGTAGATAATGAGAATGAACTGATTCTTTATGCCATTTGAGAACTAGTGAAGTTTCCTAGCTAATAACAATCGGTTTTACAACTCTAGTCTAGCTCTAGCTATGTATTACCCACTCTGACTATTCAGCTATCTGGTACATAGTGAACCGACAATGCAAGCAGTGACTTTTGCATTACTTTAGCCAAAGTTTCTTATAATAAGTTGTATGTTCACACACTTTTTTCTTAACTTGGAGACAACATTTTTTTAATTAATAAATCAACACACTTTGATTTGCTTATTCTATATTAGTCTATAAGGCTTAAAATATACCCTTTACTATGAGACAAGTATAAGGTGAGAGCATAGGTTACTTAAAAGCATGCAATGAGCCCCTCTTTGCATCCTTGCAATCTCAGGTTTATGATGACCTATCAATCTACTCAAAGGCTTGTCAATTTGATTCCGTGCTCATAATTAATTTGGTATACATTTTCAAGATATACTTGATTCTGACATAAAGTCATTGCTTTTGACGTCTATAGACTTCTAAGACTCTTTCCACTAAGATATGTCTACCTTAGCCATATATATATCAATTAGACTAACTTCCTATCGATATAACATTTTTCTATATAAAAATAACTATAATATTGCCATTGTGAGGTAAAAACAATTTACGATAATTATTGACCCATCTTGGCCAAAATAAAAATTTGGTTTCCTCTTTAACCAAAATATAGGTGGTATATGAGAACTCTAGGATGCTCAAAATAACCAAAATGATAATGCTAATATTATCTACCTCTACGACATAAGTTAAATAGATTATTTTACATGATTATCTGAACAAGAAGTCTATTCATCTATAGTCTTTTTATTCAAGTCATTGATCTTTCATAAGCTATGAGCTTTTATAATTGATAAGAGTGATGATTCCTCTCTACTTTGATCTGTTACAACTCCTTTAGAATAATACTATGATAATATAACTCTATTATACTTCGTTCTTTACTATACATAAAGAAATGAGTGTATTCTCGGTCTGCTATCAACTTAACTGGTAAGTTTATATCATAGACAGCTAGATATATTTTAACATTCTTAAATTGACCTCTCACAGTTGACGACCACCGAACATTTGGCCTTTACTAGCTTTCTATTCAAGGTATTCTCTACAGATATTCTTGAGGTAAATCCTCATACATGGTACGTTCCTAAAAGAATACAATCTTATCATAGGTTTATAGATCGGCCAATATATAACATTCGACCTTTACACATGCCTAGATTTCATTTAAACTTTCTTTAAAAAATATATATATATATGTTAATATGACAACCTATCAACTTCATAGCATTGTCATCTCGATCATACTACAGACCGAGCTCTATTTGATATAAGTGATATCTATTATCACCATATTCTATACGATATGAGTGATATCTATTATCACTATAATCTACCTAGAACAGTAACCACAGTTTTCTAAAGGCATATA
Source organism: Cunninghamia lanceolata (assembly GCA_027924645.1). Classification (NCBI taxonomy): domain Eukaryota; kingdom Viridiplantae; phylum Streptophyta; class Pinopsida; order Cupressales; family Cupressaceae; genus Cunninghamia; species Cunninghamia lanceolata. Next base: position 4,498,156 of record BSBN01000435.1, on the reverse strand, counting down.
ACTCAATACTACATTGATATAAAATGTCATTCTTATGAGTAGCCACGTATATAAACCTCTATCAAAGCATACCTTTATATACATGGAAGCTTTATTTGCTACATAAAACATTTAGAACATTTAAGCCTACGGCCTTTTGAGGCTTGCCAATAATAACAATGACTTCATACATATAGTTTAATGCTATAATGTCAACAGTTTTCTACTGGTTCTTGTCATACCTGAATATTGCAGTCGACACTCCCCTATCGAGCTTCCTTTGTCTGTTCTAATCTTTCGATCCAAGAGATATATCCTTCTCTCTCCCTCGACCAAGATCACTTAATGTTTTAACATCCACTCCCTGCCGGTTATAAAGCAATTCATGCATAGTTATTTCCCCCATTTCTCTCAACCATCCCCAGTTTAGAGAGCTTAGAAATAGGAAATATGGAGCTTTTGCTCCTTCCACTCTTCCAAGCATCTAGGGAAGAATATGATGAGAGTCTTCCAAAGACTCTACTTCTTTTTACCACAAGCTAGATATTTTAATTTAGCCATAACTAAGTTAAAAAATAATTAAAAATATTAACAATAGTACACCTATTTCTTAGATGTCACAAATACATTCTTTTGAATGCTTCTATTATGCTATTCACGAGCACAACTATCAAGAATGAAGTCTAGCAAAGTCGACATAGACCTCTACAATAAGATTAGACTTATTTGGCCGATTACTCATGTTGACTTGACATTCATAGTTGTACACAACCTTGCTGATTGTCGACGTAAAAGCCTAAGCCATTGACATGACGACAACAATATGAAACAAATATGAAATGATCACAATGTTGAAAATATTATTGAGGTGACCAACAACATATAAATTAAGACTTAATTTGATATTGACTCAACCTCTAATGTGAGTGTGTGTAGGTATTCCCAGATAGCATAAGGATCATTGTATTCACCTGATCTAGCACCCTCTCCACGGTGATACTCTCTCTCCTCATCTTGGAGGGGGAAAGCAATGTTCCTGCATCCACCTCAGTTGTACAACGGTAGTTAGTCCATCACATTATTTAACCACGTGCATATTAATAACGTCATAGACGATTATTCTTTACATATAAAATAATATAAATCAAATGCATTCTTTATTCTAGAACATAACATTACTTTCCTCATATTAATTTCACTGACTAACTATCTGTCTACTTGAAATAAAATGATAAGTATATTTAAAAATGGGGTGTGACAAGGAACATACTAACAAGTGCCACTCAACCATGACTAATGTTGAGGTGACTCAACTTGTCCTAGAGTATGTTTCAAATTAGAAGACTTCAACTAATTGAGGTAGATATATGAAAATTAGAAGACTACAAGCGAGGTGATATGTAAGGTGGAATACATAATATTTTGATTTATTCTATTACATGAGAGAGAAATAGAAACTATATGAAACGTAATTAACCTAAATACCCATGTACATCTTGTGTACCCCTATATGAATCCTTATCACTGGGCTAATTAAACACGAATAAGCAATAATAAATAAATGAAACTAAAAATATGTAGTTGAGCCTTGAAATGCATACCTGATAGGAACTAGAGTAGAAATAAAATAGCAAAAGTAAAAGTGTGCCTTGAAGCTGAAGACAAGGAAACTAAAAAGTGTGATAAATAACTATTACTTAATATCTAAAAATGGATTTGAGACAAACTGATTAAGATAGTTGTGTACTATGGAATACGTGACTATGTGCAAACCTAGGTCAAATTGGCACTTGTGACCATAATCCATTTGTAATTTGAGATGATATTTGTAATTTTAAACTTCATATGCAGTATTGAACCAAGGGTCTGTTAGGTCTCAAAAATGTAGGTTGCTAATCCTAAGAGGACGCCAGGCTCTATGCTTAGATTCGCAACATTTTTGAACTAACTTGACGAAATCAACCTTCAAGGTTTGATGATTCCCTGCACTTTAGGTCCTGCTACACCTAGGCGGGTGAACCTTGGAAATTAAAGCAGAATGAATGTAAATGTCTTGACTAAGTAAATGAGTCTTCCTACAGTGGCAAATGGTGTAGGATAGATGAAAGCTAGCTAACTAATTTTATATCTAATATTTAATGAATGGTTGGTAGAAATTGTATAAGCAATATCAAGGAGAATTTTATGAATGTGTAAATAAAAGGATTTAAATGATAAATTGAAATAAGACCAGTGCCTTGTTGGGTAAATAGAGTCAAATGAAGGACTAAGACTAGTGGCTTATAGTGGACAATAATTCTAACCATTTGACACAATTTTAGTTTATAACTTATATAAACGTGCAGGGAGATGACTAACAAACTCTTCTTATTTATCCAACCAATATAATCAAATATCTTGTAATTCACCAGAAGGTATTTTAATCCTTTCTTGAAGGAACCAATTGAATGGAATATGCAAGGATAACAGATAATATTAACTTGGAGACAGAATGGCAATCCTAATTATATGGTTCTTCTTAGTAATCCAAACTAACACTTTCAGGTTACTATGACTGATCAGAAGGATTTTAATTCCTCTAATGGAAACCAATTTACTCAATCACACAGATACAACAAATGTGCATTGACAAATTAACTATATACTTGATATATTAATTTGAATAACAGGGAAATACAGAACTGGAGACAACCACACAATTGAATAATCTTAACAAACAATTGATGCCAGAATAGAACCACTAGATCAGAGAACTTCAATCTACTTCTTCAATAATAAATTTGCAACATGGTCTTTTGAAAACATTGTAAACTGTATGTATTATATTCTACTGTTGATGATTTTTCAGCATCAAATGTTTGAACTTATATAGAAACTCTTAAAAAGAGACATAACTCTTCAAAAAGTCTTTTGGGAATTAACAAGATTAACAACCATAAAATATCCACGATTACGCTCTATTCAACCACAAGTAAAGTTTAGCAACATGGTCTAAGTACTCCTGGCTGGGATGGGAATCAGTGAATTCAATGGCATTCCTGGTAATCACATCTATCGTGACCATCTTCACCAAATATTTGCAGGCTTCCCCGGATGCAGAGTCTTTGTCCTTAAGAGCTCCTAAAGCTTCATGTAATATTGCTTGACAGTCACTATTCCATTCTTCTTTGCTCTTTAATTCTTTATCACTTTTGAATAATGTGGGCACTCCTACTTTTGAAGCTTTAGCACATTCTTTGGCATCAGTCTTAAGTTGATCATAATACTTCTGATGTTGCTCGATCAACTCTTTTGCATTGGAGGCACCTGTAATGTTGGAAGTATGTTTACCTTGTGTCTCATTTAATTTCTCCTACAACCTTTTTTCAAGCCTTTCATGTTCTTGAATTGCTTTATAATTTTGAGAATAATTATCCCAAAATTGGTTCAACCAATGCCTCATGTTGGCATGCCTATTCTGGAGTACTGTAACAAGTGTATCCATCTGAATTTGTGCTACTTGATCTGTGGATAATGCTTGGGCACTCTGTGAACTTTCACCCTAGGTTAATTTCTTTACTGATCCCCCAAAAGTGCTCTTAACAACATCTTTCAAATAATCATTTTCTTTTGTCAACCTCTCACAGCTCAGTTTGTACGCATCTCTTTCCTTAATCAACATCTGGGCCTGTGCCTTATTCAACTTTGCAACATTGATGCCAATGTCTGCAGTGATCAAGGGGTTAGTCTCCCCTGCCTTCAAAGTCATAATATGTCCAAAACTCTTCTCAGTGTCTATAATAGTTGTCTTTTTGTGGGGAGGGTATAGGGCCCATATCATTAATGAATTTTCGTCATTATTATACTTGGTGCCCATATATACTTCATTGACACCTTCTAGAGTGAGCTTATATCTATCATCTGCATTATTTAGAAAACTATCAAAGACCATAGCAGAATTCAAATCAAGGCCAAGAAAGATCATTACCCCTGCTTCTTTGAGAAACTGTCTACCTTTGCTAGGGGTCATATCCTGTAGCTCATTATCCACTGTTGCTTTTAACATATCAAGTAATTGTCTCTCATTGTTGGCAGAGACATCATCAACTAACTCTCTAATTTCTTTCCCTTTGCATTTATATAAAAACGATTTGAATTCTTTAGAATGAATGAATTCATCATCAGAAATAAAAGAATCATATGCTATTTGTCTTGGGTCTTCATCAGCAGACCCCTCCTCGTCATGTGCTATGACAGGAGGCTGATATTGTTGTATCTTTCTTTTGGACATTTTTATTGTTTTATCCTGTGGCTCCTCTTGCCCTACTGGTTCTTCATCACCAAAGGATAATACCTCAATCTCTGCCAGCTGCTTCCTTTTCTCATCTAGATCTCTATTATATTTTTCCACCACCAATTCCACCTTAGCCTCTTCCAGGTTTCTGATGACATCATCGTGTGGATAGGGGATATGGGTGTACCCACTGAGGTTTTGCTTCCTCCGAGCAAGGTCAATAAAGCCTTCAGGATCAAATCCTTTTCTCACCTTAGCACACCTCATATTGTAGTGCATCAATTTATCCAGGATGAGATTATAACCTTCTTTGGAAACCACAGTGAAATCTCCAAAACACAAAGTACTAGGCATAAAAGATTGTTTATCATGGGAGCTCAGATGCATTACATTTGAACAATGCATTTGCTTAACTATTTCTAGGTAGGCAATTCTGTCAGGGACAGTCTTGGGTAAGATAAAGGGAGTGTCCTCAAAACCATACACTCTAACCATGGTGGCATCTTCAAAACAGTACCAATCTCCCCAATTGTGAATAACAGAAGGAGGACCACCAAAATCTTTTGGTCTAAGGAACCTTTTTATCTCATTTGAGATTGAATACTCACAGGGGTGACTGAAATATCTATATAGCACTTTCACACAATATTCTTCAAACTGTACATAGTTAGAATGGGCATATCTTCTATCCCATATCCTGGTCCACATCTGTACTAGTAACTTTTGTCCCTTCTGGTCTACTGGAACAACCTTAAATTCATTTGGCCATAGCCCCACTTCCTGGCCATAATAGAGCACCATGTGCATAAGAAGTGAGTAATGTTCAAAAGAAATTGTTGGGCGTTGTTCCTTATTGCAGCCAGACCAGAGTCAATTCTAGTAAAAATATAAGTAGCATAATCAAATTGTCTTGCATTGTGGCACTGAATATCAGTAGCTATGACCATCAGAGGAATTGTGATAAATTCAGGGACCTCTGATCCTAGGACCTGGCCCACAGAATAATAGGTATATTGTATGTAGGGTTCAAATATTGATACATGAAAAGGAGGACCATCATCCTCACTGAGAGGCACCAATTCTCCCTCAACTCTGGGCCTATGAATAGGCAACCTCCATCTGTTTTAAGTAGTATCCATTCTCCAGTATTCATTTTCTAAATCCTCATAAACAATGGGGACAGTGCATAAATCATCCAAGTTGAATACTTCACAGATGGCATTCTTTGACAAGTGTATAACAGGCTCCCCTTGTGGGTTGCATATAGCCTTAAGACTTGGGTTATACTGTTTAGCAAGAAGTTGGAGAAGTTCAACATTCAGGAACACATCAGGCACAACTAATTTACCCAAATTCAAATGGCATGGGTTTGATACTGGAGAATTCCTAAATCTTCTGTTGTGATGGAATTTGAAAAGTTCATACCCTCTGATTGGAGTCCAAATGTTCCCTAGGTATTTACATTTGTCCTCTAATTTATCCACTTCCGCCCTAAGTTGAGCTCATCTTCAAGCTTTAGGAGTTGATCCTGGTAATTGATCAATCAAATCTTGATTGAGTTTTCTGTCCATTGTTTTCTCCTTAGAGGTTTTATCAATTTTTTGTTTCTTAGGTTTACTCATATCCCCTTGTGATTTTCTGCCCTTTCCTTTTCCCGGAGTCTCCATTTTCAATCCTTGACAGAAAAAATTGAATTACAGGATACATCACAGAGGTTTGTATGTATGTACCTGTTGTTGGTGGCTTTGATCGAATTCCCCTGTTTGCGCTTCAAGTCTCCCCCTATAGGTTATTCTCAGACAATTCTGTTGAGTTTAATTGTAATGATCTTAAAGGATCTCTTCACCGTTTGCATTTAATTGTTAGAGCAGTTCAATTTCCTTGATCGTTGTGAAATGTCACATCGTCATAACTCCTTTCATCGGCATGATTTTCATAATTTCTGGGCAATTTTAATATCTCCTTATGGCGCGAATGATCAATCGCTGTAACCCTTCAATTGTCTCCTCGACGTTACATTAAATCGTATTAGCAAGAGATATCCATACCTTATTCGATGTGAAAGTGGGCACAGTTGCCATCAGCATGACTTCTTTCATCGCTGTGTGATTAATATTCTTCTCCGATATGTTAAGTGTTACCGATATGACTATCAGTAAGACTCTTATCGGTGACTTTAATCCTCATTTCTATCAGAGTGAGATATGTTATCGGGGTAATCTTCTTCAAGTCACCCGATCATGGTTATCTCCCCGATATCCTCTTTATACTCCTTATCAGAGAGAACCTCACAACATGTTACCGACATCTTTATCACTGTGACCATTGGTTCGGTAAGACATATAATTTTCATTCTGATTTGTTCAGCTTTGCTGATGGTTCTTATTCGTCACACACATCGGTGTGAGCTATGCCGAAATACCTTTTGTTATTCGCTAAGACATTGGAGTCTCGGAGACTTATAAATCTTTTGCTCCGATGTTCATTTCTTGTCGATGACCACTATTTCTTTTGATTCCATGAGATGCTTGATGAGAGTTTTTCTGAAAATACTTCATCGGTATGATCTATACCGTCGGGAGGGTTTTCGAAGTATTACCCGATAGTCTTCAGTTATACCTGTAAGGGTAAAATGCAAATCAATCAAATGAATTAAATAAGACCCAAACATCAACAGAATAGAGAAACAAGAAGGATTCAATAAACGAAGCAATGAACAAACACAGTGCAAACCTCTCCCGTTTCGATGCTTCTGTTGTTCACCTATCACAAATCATCCTTTTGCAGATGAGATGAGCCCTCAGAGAGTGCAATCTTTTTAGCTGTTTGTAGGAAGTCAACGGTGAATGGCTATGGTGATATGCAATGAAGATGAGCTCCAATGCAAGTATGTGATCTCAAGCTAGTGAATGGTAAAAGGGTGCCAAAGGCGCGCTGGTGGTATTTCTGTAGAGTAACGATGTCAAAAGCCTGGATGAATAGAGTGGAGGGATGAAGCTTCATTTATAGACTTGGAAGAATGGGAATCAATGGTTGAGAGGAGATATGAAGATCAACGGCTGAGGATGGTTGAGGAATGTGCAACCAGTAGAAATGTGACAAGTGTCCCAGCTCCATCATGAAAGAGGGGATGTGACAAAATTGATTAGAGAGTTAACTCCATTGACTGAACAGTTAACAGACTTGATTGATCAGTTAGAAGAGTGGATTATGGAACTGGCTAAATTGATTGAGGATTTGACTCAATTGACAGGTTAGTTAACACTTTTGATTGATTAGTTAACTAACCTCTGATTGGAGAAGAAATAGGCCATGTGGGTGAGAGAAAAATAGGTAATTAAATATTAAATATATTTAATTACATGTGCAACCTGATGAGGTGGACAAGGTGAGGTGGATTTTTGAGTTTAGAACTTAGGATAGAGGAATTTGGATTAATTAAATAATTTATGATTATTTAATTGTGTAGGACAAATAGAAGAATTTTAATTAAATAAATTGAATTTATTTAATTATGGAACAATGAATCGATTAAATAAATTTAGAATATTTAGTTAATTAATAGAAGAATGGAATAAATATTTGGAATATTTATTTAGGATGATTAGTGTCATTTTTAGGCGTATACATTTTGCCCCTCTGTGATGCAATGCCGTTTATAGCATTGCTTCAAAGAAATCGATAGTCTGATAGTGATACATGCCCCAGTTTGCCCCTGGTACATGTTATGATGATAGGATGCCCCCTCGGGAGATTGGATGAGAAAAGGGCGAAAGATTCAGAGACGGACAATCTCACGAAGACGAAGGGGTTAGGATAGGTTAGAATGAAGAAATCAGTTGAAGAAAGAGTCGAATGATACGCGATGCAAGATGGAATGACTGACTGGACAAGGATGAAAGATATGATGATAGATAGAAATATGATTGATAGAAGAAAGACTCGATAGAAGAACTCACAAGCTTTTATTTGTATTGATACTCTGCATTGTTGGATCTTTATTGCATGGGGTATGGTATGGATGTATAAATGGATATAGGATGGATGCTTTGCTATTGGAGTGCTTTATTTCATCATTGGGCATTATTTTTTTTATGGTACTTTTCTAAAATGTTGTAAGTGAATACAAGTATCAAGGTATAATTGAACCGAGATGACCTGAGTACCGCTTACATGGATTGTGATTTAGCAAGTTAATACAAGCATCTAGTCAAAATTGAATCTGGATGACCTGAGTACTTCTTGCATTTCAACAAACAAGGATTGCCTCCGTTCATGTTATACCTTTGATGTCCTCGATGATCTTTTGCCGATCATGTCCTTAGACAAGGCTTCACATTACTAAAGTTTAATCCACAAACAACAAACAAAGAAAATAATCATGCCCCCATCATAGCATCTCTAGCTTTTGGCATCCTCGAGTAGCATAGGAAGGTATGACAGTAAAAATCCAGACTCGAACTGTTAACCATGTTTTTGATCTACAAAGCATATTTGCGTTGATATGTGTTTAGTTCTTGCCTTAATTTGCATAAAATCATTTAGAAGACCTTGGGTATTTGCTTTGCATTGGATAGGTTAAGATGCTCACAGTCAAGATTTCTGCTTGAGGCACGGGTTTTGCTTGTATTTGTTTGCTTGGTGAGGAGATTGCACAATCCTTATTAGGGAGACGGACCCTAAGGGACTGACCTAGTGCCTCGGGGGCTCATTGCTAAATGGCCTTGCCTACGTGACGACGCAGAGGCAACGTAGTTCAGGGTAAACCCTAATGGACCATGGATGGACTAGAAGAAAGACGACAAGAATGAAGACAAGAAAGGGGACGAATGGGACCATGGAAGAAATGGAAGCCTCAGGGGCGCATTAGAATAATGGCCTTGCCTACGTGACGGCGCAGAGGCAACATAGTTCACAGACTTTGGACCATGGACACCGACAAGAGACACTATGCCAGGCTCACACTAAGGAGACGGTATGGGACAAAACCTTGGTTGACAAGGCCACAAGGTGAGTATCAAGCCATGATAGGTAACTGTCAAGTGATTATTGTGGGACAGATATGGATCAAATGGGAAATGAGCGAAGGAAGAATGGACTCAGGGTGACTGGATTCCCAAAGATGGAGAAGGCGGTTTATCACAAGTAACGCCTGTTTACCAAGTTTTCATCACTTGCTTTTATTTGCACGAGAAGCTAGAAAGTAAACATGACGCCTGTTTGCCAGGTTTTCATCCTGATACCTATCCAAGGCGCCTGTTTGCCAGGTTTTCACCAAAGGATGATTTTTTTGTATGCTTTCTATTTTTTTTTTATTTTTTTTGTATTTTCTCTTTTCAGCTTTTATTTTTTTTTTATTTTTTTTGTATGCCCCCTTGCACTGGGGTTCCCCTAGGTATAGAACTGGCGAAGGTGCATGCTATTGATTGGATCATCCAACAACTCACCCTCTGAAGTGGCCAACTGATATGCCCCCGATCCGTAAACAGCTATAATTACATACGGTCCAAGCTAGTTAGGCTCGAACTTACCTTTCTTTTCTCTGTCTTGTTGATTGCGAGGGTTTTCTCTGAGGACGAGTTCCCCAACCTTGAAGCATCGTGGGCGAACCTTGTGGTTATAGCTTCTGGACATCATCTGTTGATATGCTTTAAGATGATCGAAGGCTTTCTGGCGCCTTTCTTCTAGCAACTCTAGTTCTTGTAACCGGGAGACTATGTATTCTTCGTTTGATATGAGACCTTTCAACGACACCCGGAGGGATGATAGTTCGACCTCAATGGGAAGGATGGCTTCGGAACCATAGACAAGGGCGTAGGGTGTAGCACCTATGGGAGTGCATATACTGGTTCTGTAGGCCCACAGAGCAGGGTTCAGTTGGACATGCCAATCACGGCCAGCCTCATTGACAGTCTTCTTTAGGATTTTCAGAATGGTTTTATTCGATGCCTCAGCTTGGTCGTTACCTTGGGGGTAGTATGGAGTGGAGAAACGATGTTGGATTTTGAAACGCTCGCAAAGTTCCTGGACATCCTGATTTTTGAATGGTCTCCCATTATCCGTTATGATGGATGAAGGGATGCCATATCAGCAGATAATGTAATTCAGAATGAACGAGGAAATTTGCTTTCCTGTGACGGTGGTTAGGGGAATGGCTTCAATCCACTTTGCGAAATACTCAGTGGCGGTTATGATGAATTTATGGCCGTTGGAAGAAGGTGGATGAATCTTTCCCACAAGGTCAAGTCCCCACTGACAAAAGGGCCAAGGTGTCGTTAGAGGTTTCAACTCCTGAGCAGGTGCATGAATCAGGTTCCCGTGTATTTGGCATTGTTTGCACTTTTTGACGAACTGATATGAATCCATTTCCATATTGGGCCAGTAATAACCCAAACGCATGAGTTTCTTAGCTAAGGAAGGACCGCTGGAGTGTGTTCCGCATATCCCTTCGTGTACGTCTCGTAAGGCAGTTATGGATTCTTCTTGTTCTAAACAACGGAGTAGAGTACCATCCAGACCACATCGATAAAGGGTATTAGCTACGATGGTGTAGTGGGAGGTTTATCGGATGAAAGTACACTTTTGGTTGGAAGAGAGGTCCAGTGGAAGAATATTGTATTTGAGGTAAGTGTAGGTCTTACCGTACCAAGGTGAATCAGATCCGATTAGGAGGCAAATGGAATGGGTTTCAAGGAGATCATAAGCTGGTTGCCGGATGGTTTCTACTAAGAACTCATATCGTGACTCATATTCAGGTATTTCAAGAAGAGAGGCTATGGTAGCCATTGCATCTGCTACTTTGTTCTCTATCCGGGGTATTTGCTCAAACGAGATGGTCCCAAAATGTTCTTTGAGGTCGTCGACCATCCGTTTGTATGGGATGAGCTTCTCATCTTTGGTTTGATATTCATTATTGACCTGATTAATGATAAGCTGAGAATCACCGTAGACACATAGTGCTTGGATTTTCCACTCAGTGGCCATCTTGAGACAAATTACCAAGGCTTCATATTCTGCTATGTTGTTTGTGCATGGAAATAAAAGCCTGTAGGACTTTGGAATTGTGTCGCCTTGGGGGGTGATAAACAAGATGCCAGCCCCCGATCCGTGGTTGGTGTAAGACCCGTCGAAGTAGAGTTTCCAAGGAGATGTTGATAGAGTGAATAAAGACTCATCAGGAAACTCAAACTGCATTGGTGAAGTGTCCTGTAATGGTGCCTCTGCCAGTTGGTCAGCTATGATTTGCCCTTTGATGGCTTTTCTGTCCACATATTCTATATCATATTCACTAAGAAGCATAACCCATTTTGCTAGTCGACTTGTGAGAGCTGCTTTGCTGAGAAGATACTTTAGTGGGTCGATCTTGGCAATGAGTTTGACAGGATGTGCCAACATGTAGTGTCAGAGTTTTTGTGAAGCAAAAACCACCGCAAGGCATGATCGTTCTACCTGTGAGTATTGCAACTCGTAGCCCACTAAGGTTCGACTAATGTAGTACACAGCTCTCTCCTTGTTCTCGTAGTCTTGCTGTGCTAGAAGGGCCCCAAGAGCAGTGGGTGTAGCAGATATGTAGAGAATCAAAGGTTTCCCTTGGATCGGAGGCATGAGTATAGGAGGATTCATAAGGTACTCCTTTAGCTTGTTGAATGCCTCTTTGCACCGCTCATCCCATTTAAATGGAATGTTCTTATGTAGGAGGTGGCTGAAGGGTTGGCACTTGTCTGCCAGCTGTGAGATGAACCTGCGGATGACCTGCAGCTTGCCCTGTAAGGATCTCAACTGTGTTAGAGTCTTGGGTGGTGGCATGTCCATTATTGCTTTGACTTTGGCCGGGTCTACCTCTATTCCATTTGCTGACACGATGAAGCCTAGCAGCTTGCCCGATGTTACCCCAAACACACACTTCTTCAGGTTCAGTTTGACTTGGAATTGATCCAACCGTTGAAAGACTTTTTCTAATATGTCCGGGTGTGAGTCCCTTGTGAGAGATTTTGCCAATATATCGTCAACATAGTCTTCCATAGTTACATGCATCATGTCATGGAATATAGTTGTCATGGCCCGCTGATATGTAGCACCTGCATTTTTCAGCCCAAAAGGCATGACATTCCAACAAAAGGTACCCCATAGGCAAGTGAAAGTTGTTTTGTGTTGATCCTCTGGTGCTATTTTGATTTGGTTATACCCTGAGAATCCGTCCATGAGTGACAACATTGTATGTCCTGCTGGGTCGACTATGATATCGATGTTTGGCAATGGAAAGTCATCCTTGCGGCATGCTTTGTTTAAGTCTCGAAAATAATTGCATAGTCGAACCCTGCCATCTGGTTTAGACACTGGCACAATATTAGATATCCATTCTGGGTAATCTATGGCTCGAATGAACCCCACATCTAGCAATTTCTTGAGTTCTTCCTTGACCAAAAGGGCTATATGAGGATGCATCCTTCTCAGCTTCTGCTTTACGGGCTTCACCCCTGGATCCAATGGCAAATGATGTAGAATCAGGTTTGGGTCCAAGCCTGGCATGTCTGCATATGACCAAGCAAAGCTGCCTCTCTTCTTCTTAAAGAATGGTACAAACCTGGTTTTCTCTGGTGGTGTGAGAGATTTGGCAAAGTGGATAATCTTGGGCTACTCTTCGGTACCAATATTTACGGGCTCTGTCGGCTCCACCACAATTTGTGACCTTTCCTGATACATATCACTAGGGAGAGTGTCAAGCATTCCATCGTCAGGTGCCACAGTTGGGTTTTCACCGTCAGATGCATCCTTTCTTTTTACTATTTTATGATCTGATATTGCCGCAAGGTGGTTTTCACTGTCAGATCCATTTTTGATCTTGATGTTTTTGTGACTGGAAGGCTTGGCACCCTCCCCAAAGTAAGCCATAGTATTCAGTTCAATAGCAAAACCAGCCTTATGATCTCCTTTTGGCAAGTGGTCCCTAAGTTCCATATAATCGATGTAAGCATCATCGTTCTGGAACATATCTAATTGGGGGGTTCCTTGAAGATCCTAGTCAATAAGTTCAGGGTGTAAGAGGGGAAGGGAGTCGGATGAGAGACCTGATTCATTGATGGTGTGAATGGAAATGCTATGGGCATTGGCGGGGGTAGTGTTCTGGGTGGTACTTTCCTCCAAGTTGTTTATCGCAATGGAATCGAAACTTTCCTTGAAAGCCATAATCTCAGGGGTGGGCAAATCAGACTCTAGTGGTCTATCCCGTTGCGTTTGTCCCTCATGGTAGGGGCTAAAAGTTTGGATGGCGTCAAACTCTTTGTCATCGTAGGAGTGCTCTGTTAGCTCATCCCACTCATACTCATTTGAATCATCTGAATCTGTGTCACTATCCACTTGGAGTGTTTGGATTGTCTCCACAAGGCAGGCATTTTCCTTGGCTTTACCCTTGCTTTTGTACCCTAGACCAGTTGTGTTTCTAGCCGAAGAGGATGAAGAAGGTTGTATAGGTTCAATGATTCCTTCTTTTCTGAGGCCTATGGGGCCTTGTCCTTCGTACCCCATCCTGTGCAAAATAGTCTCACCCCGCCCATAGAGTTCTGTAGGGAGTTTAGGCGGTTCTTGGGGTGTGTTTTCTTCTTCAGCATAAAGCCACTGCAGGAGATCTCGCTCCTCTGTCTCATCAGATAAGGTTCCCCATTTTACAAAGGGATTTGCGGGAGCTACAGGAGGAGCAGAGGGCTTTGGAAAATGTTTGGGTGGGTGTTTGGGTTGGCCGAAAGAGCGAGGGGACAAAGGCATCTTGGCAAGGTTGAGGCTGTGCTCAATGGAGTATTCCCCCATGCCATTTTCTTTTATGGTAAGTTTCAACGATTTGGGCCTTGAGGAGGAAGCTTCAGCGGTATGGTCCTGTTGTGGGGTAGGGGAAATGTAGGCTCTATTGTTGGGTATGACACATTCGGGTTTGGCATGGAAAGAATTGCAGTGCTGGTAGGGGTTGGGGTCGCCTTGAATGGTGACCTACTTGCCATTGTGCGGGAACTTAATGCATTGATGATAGGTTGAGGGGACAACCTTCATGGCGTGCATCCATGGTCTCCCTAATAGAATATTATAAGCAAGCTCCCGATCAAGGACTTGGCACACCACATCATTAATTACCGGTCCCACTTGAATGGGTAGGACAACCGTTCCTTTTGTGGTTCTTTCTTCCTCGTCATATGCCTTAATGGTAATTTTCCTCCTTGGATCAACTGCTTGTTCGGAGAACCCCAATGCAAGGACTAGCTTCAATGTGCAAATATTTAAACCGGCACCCCCATCAATGAGAACCCTCTTGATGCGGTGCTTGTGTATGAATGCGACAATGTGTAGAGGGGTGTTGTGGGGTTGAGATACAGAAAGGTCATCTTGCTCAGTAAATGAGATGGAAGTGGAGGATGTTAGATTGCCTACCATGGTCTGAAACTTTTCTTGGGCTAGGTTAGTGGGGACAGTAGTTTCCACTAAGGCTTTCTCAAGAATCTCCTTATGAGAAGGAGATAGACGCAAGAGCTCCAATATAGAAATGTGAGCTGGAGTTTTCTGTAACTGGTCGATGACATTGTATGGACGGGAGTTGGATGGAGATGGTGACGACCTCAGAGGGGTGGTATTGATCGTGACTTTACCACTGCGGGTAATTATACTACAACCAGTTCTGTTAGGTCCTGGTTGTTGGTTGGGGGAGATGACATTGACCTGCGGAATATGCTCAGAAATGCAGTTAATGGTGTAGTTGAATGGAACACTTGCATAGTTAGCATTACTCGACCCACTGTTCTGATTTGGCCGGTTGCGATTGTTGTCGTTATTGGGATTGCCATTGGAGTTGTTGCCATTGTGACCATTGTTGCTGTTGTGGCCGTTGTTGTGATTGTTGTTATATGGCCTGTTGTGATTCAGAAGAGGATCCCGGTAGGCCACATGAGATTCATTGGAGGTATGCTGTTGTGTCCCTCCCTGATTCTGATCCAGTATATCCTATATGATATTCTTGAGGCGGATGCAATTGTTGGTTGTGTGCCCCCTTCCTCGATGATACTCACAATAGTCTGTGTCCTTCCAGTAGGGAGGTTTGACTATAGGCTCATAGTCACTTGTTGGCGGTAGAGAAATTTCATTGTTAGCCAACAACTTCCAGAGGGCAGACTCTTGAGACTCACCCAACGGTGTGAATTTCCTCCGTGGATTTGAATTGAACCAAGGTCTAGGTTCCCAAGGGGGGGTTTGTTGAGTGCACCGTTATTTGTTTCGCCCTTAAGAGTGAATATGGGTTGTTGTTTAGGGGCTGCCGCCTTGGCGTCCACTACTCCATCGTTGACCACATTCTTGTTCTTGGTCCAAAACTTTGACTTATCCGTTGTGTAATTGGAAAGAGGTGTGTCCTTGTAGAGCTTAAGAGTTCCTTTAGTGATCATAGCTTTTTCAATGAATAGGCCCATTTCAATGACTTTGGAGAATGAGGTAGGGCATTGTATCTGAATTTGATAGCTAAGATCAGTATTCAAATTGTGGACAAACATTTCCAATAGTTGCTTCTCAAGCATGTCGTAAGAGCACTTACTAGCTAGCTGTCTCCATCGTTGTAAGAAAGTGGCAAATGACTCACCATTCTTTTGTTTGGTGTTGCATAGATCTAGCATAGATACCTCGTGTTTTATGTTGTAAGAGAAGTGCGTTATAAATTTATTAACAAGTTCATCAAAAGTTTTGATTCCTGGTGGGAGACGCGAGAACCACTCCATAGCTTGACCTCCTAAAGATCTTGGGAATAGTCTCATTAAGTAGGTCTCGTCGTGAGCTACTTCTAAACATGCTATGGTGAATTCCCTGATATGATCTCTAGGGTCCCCCTTCCCTTTATACTTGTCAAATTTCAAAACTCCGAACTGAAAGGGGAATGGTTTCATGACCAAATTTCTGTCAAAGGGGTACGGTGCTATATCTTCCAAAGAGTAGTTCTTGGAACTTGTACCAGTCTTAAGGTTGGATATTTCTAGCTTTAGACTTTTGATTTGTTGTCTCACATCCGCCATAGGAGCATTTTGATCTATGGGTTACTTTCCTCTATCATTTGCATGGGGGACCGTGTCATTTGTGCCCCTCTCATGTGCATGTAGGACTGTGTCATTTGTGCCCCTCTCATGATCATTGTCTACATTTTCCATGATGGAGCTAATGTCAAAGTCTGCGGGGAGTTTGATTCCGAGACTAGCAAGATGATGGAAATATTTATGGGGGTCTTCAAGGATCATCTTTTCTACGACGCGTTGGAATTTTCTATCTTGCATGTGCACCACTAATTCTTCATGAGAAATCTCTTCTTCACCATCATGTGGTGGGAGGAGGTGATCGGACGATTTGGCCATTTCTATTTGCTTGTTGTGTTGGGATCGAGTAAGAACCATGCAAGGTGACGCGGGATGGAGGGGGTGAGGACTAGAAATTTTGGCAAGGTGTCGACTAAGACTATTATGAATGGGATATTTAGGACAAGACTTGGACGAAGGTTTTTCTCGCTCAATGACTTCAAGTAAGACGGTTGACACAAGACTCTAGCCACTAGCAAGGGTAGTCGATACCAGTCTTACTGTGTAGGGCTTAGTCGTTCAACAAGACTACTAGCAAAGGTACTGTGACCTACTAGGCTTACGTGAATTCACTAATGAAACGAAGAAGGACCTATGTCGAATCGGTATGGGATAGACTGACTTTGGGATAAGAGTAATTTGGACAGAAAGTGAATGGGACAATTGACGAAAGAGAGAGAGTTGGGTGAAACGGATGAAGACTGACTGCAAGGTTGACTCTGATCTCGGAAAGTGAAACTAGGCTGAAATGGGTGCTCTGATCAAGTGAAATTTTTTTCTCAAAAATAGGGGAAATGCTCACTGTCGTACATGCGCAAAAAAAAATGCGCCGCAGAAATAAACAAATGCGCCGTAGGTCGCAGTAAAAGCGCAGCTCTAGTTAAGCACAAATGCGCAGCAATAGGGTGTATATGTGCAGCAACAATATATATGCGCAGTGAGTCGTTACAAAAGCGCAGCAAGTCGCTGTAAATGCGTAGCAGAAATGTGTATATGCGCAGCTCTGATATTTTTGCAAAATTTTTCTATTTTTCTCTATTTTTGGTATTCTTTGGCTGGAAAAGGTCTTCCTGATTTGATATTTATGAATTAACGGCAAGAAAACACAGCAAGCACAAAGAATATTTTGTAGTTTTTCACTGTTGTTGTAGTTTTTTTTTTTGACTCTATTTTGGACAAAAACAAGCACAAAATCCTAGGCGAGAAATGGATTATAAGGGATTTGGGCCACTAAAACAAGAGGTATTTAATGCGAGCAACCGTTCAAGTGGTTACACGTGCGGCGGCACTACTCTCCATTATGGAGTCTCCCAGCCTCAAAGGGTTACGCTTGAGAGGGTTTTGGGGGAGGTTGGCCGTCGGTGTAACATAACAGCACTCGTTGCAGGAAGTTTTCACCTCAAGCACAATTTATTTTAAGTGGCTTGGTAGGGCTTGGCGTTAGCCTGTTACCACTCAGGGTCGTTCCCGCTTGGACAAGCGTGCATCCAAGGGCAGGCCCCTCCTAAAGGTTAAACAAATAGAATGACAACTCTGGCACTCTGATCATCCAGAAGAGGGGAGAGCATAAGCCTATTGTCATTCGCAAGCACAGAATACACTGATTAATCCACCCTAGTTAAAAGTGAAAAATTGAATGGGCTAATCTACTGAAACAGAACTTTGAAGTGATTTCAGCAATATAGCAGTGGTTCAGTTTTAAATCCCAGAAAGCAGTGGTGAGTTCAGTTTTAAATCCACGTAGCACGAGATTGTTAACTTTGAAATTCAGGTCTCACGATATAGCAATGGTTCATTTTAACTTCAAGATCAGTGATGAGTTCAATTTTAATCTTAGATAGCAATAACTTGGAAGGTGTTTGCAATGCAAGCATGAAATAATCCAGTTACTTCCTCCCTAATTAGAACTAGATGAAGATTTGAATGAACATCAATTTTTACTTTTCCTCAAAAAATGAAATGTGAACTAGTTAGATGCAATTACATGGAACTAAACCCGAGCCTATCCTACAAAAACCGCTCCAGCAAACACCTGCGAAAAGGTTAGTGCTAGCAACTTCCTCTAGAAAAGTACTAAAACCTCAGTCTGTTAGAAATGCGCAGCTTTAGTGATCATATGCGCAGAAATGATCAACAGAAGTGCCACAATAATGAATGCGCCGTAATATTGCACGTATGCGCGGTTAAAAGGAATGAATGCGCAGTATTAATGGATGTGCAGTAACAGTCTTCAAAAGCGCAACATAAATGCACAGATGCGCAATATAGTCAAAAGCGCCGTAACAGTGCACAGATGCGCAATATAGTCAAAAGCGCCGTAACAGTGCACAGAAGTGCCAAAAAAATACACAAATGCGCAGAAAGGATAAAAGCGCCGTAACAGTGCGCAAAAGCGCAGCGAAAATACACAGATGCGCAGAAACAACAAAAGTGCGATAACAGTCTTTATATGCGCCGTGGAAATGAACAGATGCGCCGAAGTAATCTATGCATGACTTTGCGTAACCTGTACGGAACCTGCCTTCAAAAAAGCTCAGAAATGGTAAAATAGAGGGGCAAAGGCCCCACGGTGGGCGCCAAAAATGTAAGGGTAAAATGCAGATCAATCAAATGAATTAAATAAGACCCAAACATCAACAGAATAAAGAAACAAGAAGGATTCAATAAATGAAGCAATGAACAAACATAGTGCAAACCTCTCCCGTTTCGATGCTTCTGTTGTTCACCTATCACAAATCATCCTTTTGCAGATGAGATGAGCCCTCAGAGAGTGCAATCTTTTTAGCTGTTTGTAGGAAGTCGACGGTGAATGGCTATGGTGATATGCAATGAAGATGAGCTCCAATGCAAGTATGTGATCTCAAGCTAGTGAATGGTAAAAGGGTGCCAAAGGCGCGCTGGTGGTATTTCTGCAGAGTAACGATGTCAAAAGCCTGGATGAATAGAGTGGAGGCATGAAGCTTCATTTATAGACTTGGAAGAATGGGAATCAACGGTTGAGAGGAGATATGAAGATCAACGGCTGAGGATGGTTGAGGAATGTGCAACCAGTAGAAATGTGACAAGTGTCCCAACTCCATCATGAAAGAGGGGATGTGACAAAATTGATTAGAGAGTTAACTCCATTGACTGAACAGTTAACAGACTTGATTGATCAGTTAGAAGAGTGGATTATGGAACTGACTGAATTGATTGAGGATTTGACTCAATTGATAGGTTAGTTAACACTTTTGATTGATTAGTTAACTAACCTCTGATTGGAGAAGAAATAGGCCATGTGGGTGAGAGAAAAATAGGTAATTAAATATTAAATATATTTAATTACATGTGCAACCTGATGAGGTGGACAAGGTGAGGTGGATTTTTGAGTTTAGAACTTAGGATAGAGGAATTTGGATTAATTAAATAATTTATGATTATTTAATTGTGTAGGACAAATAAAAGAATTTTAATTAAATAAATTGAATTTATTTAATTATGGAACAGTGAATCGATTAAATAAATTTGGAATATTTATTTAATTAATAGAAGAATGGAATAAATATTTGGAATATTTATTTAGGATGATTCGTGTCATTTTTAGACGTATACAATACCGATCGGCGTGACTGATATATTTCTCCCTGACAAAAGATCATCGGTATCATTTCCTCCATCAGTGACTTTTGAAATCTTCTCTCCGATCTTTGTTTTCACGCCGATAGTCATTTCAACTGATTTCTCATGGATCGACATAAATAATATAAAGTCTTGCTGATATTAGGAAATTTAAGCCTTTTACATTGTTTTGTCATGGACCTTTTTATGGGATATATCAATTTTAATTATGATTTTGGGCGAAATGTTTTATGATTTGGTCAGATATTGAGAATGAGAATACAAGAAAATTTTAAATTTTCATGTCCCAATAGTGGCTCTGTCTGGGATGTATACTCTTTGTGAGTATAACAAGCATTCAGATCTCTTGGAGGAGTAGACCACATGTTTTATTTGTTTGAGATGACAATTTTATGAAAATGGGGAATGGGAGTGATAATGATGGGGAACGGAAATGATCTTATACTATTGTACATGGAAAAAATTTTATTTATTTATTTATTATTTTTATTTTTTAATATAGAGATTGATAGGATTGTCCATGTACTGGCAGATCCTAATCTCTTTTGGTTTCCCTAAACTATTGTGCATGGAATGAAATTATTTTGAGAATTTTAAAGGGTTGTCCATGCACTCGCAACACTTAATTCTCTTTGTGCATGATATTCTATGAAAAGAAAGGTTTCAGATATTGCCCATGCACAGGCAATTCCTACTCTTCTCCGGACATGTTTTGCAAATGGTAGGAATCATCACCTCCTTTTCCAGTTATAACAAAAGGACCTAACCATAGAGCTTCAAATTTTCCATGCTTTCCTTTGTCCTGGCACCTAGCATTCTACATCAGTACTAAATAATTTATTTCAAACTTCCTATCTTTGGCCTTTTTGTCAAAGAGGTATTTCACTTGTGATTGTAACTTAATATCCTGCCTTTGAGGTAGTCTTCTTGTTTCATCAAGTTCTACTAGATGTTCCAGCCTTTCCTCCATTGGTTTAGGAATGTTTAAATCTTCCTGAAGAATGAACTTGTAAACTGGTATGAGATTTTCTAACGGTATTCTTGCTTCTGTTCCATACATTAGCTCAAAAGGAGATCTACCAATTGCCCTTTTTACAGTAATCCTATCAGCCCATACTGCCATTCTTAATTTTGCATCCCATGCTTTCTTGTTTCTATCCAACATTCTCTTTATGATTTTCAAGAGACTTTTGTTACTTGATTCTGCTTGTCCATTTGTTTGTGGATGATAAGGGGCAGCATAGGACACAGTGATGCCATGTGTACTACAGAAATTTTTGAATTCATCAGATTTGAAACACATTCCATTATCTGTAATTAACCTTACTAGAGTGTCGAATCTGAATAAAATGTTTTCCATCAGAAAGTTAATCACCACCCTACTTGTTGCCTGTTTGGTTGGAATTGCCTCCACCCATTTTGTGAAGTAATCAGTTGCCACTAGAATCCATTTGTGTCCACCGCTTGATTTCTCTGCAATTTCTCCTATGAAATCAATACCCCACTGATAGAATGGAGCCTCGACTTGCATGGGTTTTAAGGGTAATGCTCCCTGATATTTCAACTTCCCTAAAAACTTCTGACATGCTTCACATTTTCTAGTGTAATGATATGAATTAAAAACTTTAGGCCAATAGTATCCAGCCCTTAAGATCTTGTGGGCTATAGTCTTTGCCGAAAAATGACCTCTACACATGCCTTCATGTAACTCTTTCATGATATGTTTTGATTGATGCTCATCTAAGCATAATAGTAGAATTCCATCTTAGTTTTTCCAGTAAAGATCCCCATCAATAAATACATAATTTGAGGCTTGCAATTTAAGTGTCCTTTTGTTATCATCGTACCCCTTAGGATATTTCATGTGTTTTAGATAATATATGATGTCTGTATACCATGGGGTATGCTCAATGCTAGAACTTATATTATCAACATCATTAGCACTACATATCTGGGTAGCTTCGAGATTACTTTCAGCCATCAACCTAGCAAGACCTTGTCCTCTCACTAGTTTAGTGATCTGGATTTCGATATTGAACTCCTAAATTCTATTGATCCATCTGCATCTTCTACCAGTGACTTCAGTTTGGACCAATACATCCTTTACTGCAGCATTAGGTACATATGCTATGATTTGGGCTCCCACCAAGTATGGCCTAAAAGTTTTAACTGCCTTTACCAGTGCATATGCCTATTTTTCAACAATGTCATACTTTAACTCTGCATGTTGAAGAGATTTACTGAAAAATGATATAGGCTATTCATATCCATCACTATTTTTCTGCAATAGCACTGCTACAACTGTATGATAAGAGGCAAATGAAAATAGTTGGAATGGTTTGCTGAAATTAGGGGATATTAAGACTGGGGCTTCCTTGATTTCCCTCTTAATATTGGCAAATGCTTCTATTGTTTATGTTGTCCATTTCACTTCTGAATTCTTTTTTAGCATCTTTGATATAGGACAAACAATTTCTGCAAAATTTGATATAAACCTCCTGACAAAGTTAATTTGGCCAAAAAATGATTGTATAGCTTTCACATTTTTAGGGATAGGGACTTGGTCAATTGCTTTTACTCTCTCGGGATCTATTTTCACTCCATCTTTTGAGACTATGTGACCAAGCAACTTCCCCTCTGTCACTACGAAATGGCACTTTTTAGGATTCAATGAAATCCCATATTTTAGAGCTTTAACAAATATTTGTTCTAAATGTGCACAGTGATCCTCAGCCCTCTTGGAATATGTTGTCAAGTCATCTTGATTTACTATCATGATTTTATTAATCAATTCAGCAAATACCACATCCATTGCTCTTTGGAATGTAGCTCTAGCATTGGTGAGTCCGAATGGCATCCTTAAGTATACATAGGTTCCCCATGGAGTGGTGAATGCAGTCTTAAATTGCTCTGATTCTTTGACTTTTACCTGATTGTAACCTGAGAAGCCATCCATCATTAACAACAATTCACATCCAGTAACTTTTTGTAATATTGCTTCCATATTAGGGAGAGGATAGTTATCCTTAAGAGAAGATTTGTTTAAATTCTTGAAATCCACACATAGTCTAATATCACCGTTCTTTTTCCTGACAGGTACCAAATTTGAAACCCAGGAGGAATTTCTGATGGGTTTAATGATAGCTCCATCCCTTAATTTTGTAAGTTCCTCTAGCATCTTAGGAGCTAATGTAGGATTGATAGGCCTCTATTTTTGCCTGAATGGTTTAGCATCTGGTTTTAGTGGTATTTCATGCTGAAATAGATTCTCTCTATATGCTTTTAAATCATCATATGACCAGGCAAATACATGCCTATACTTTCTAAGTAAGTTGATGATTCTGCTCCTAATTTTTGAGTCGAGATTTCTTCCAATATACACACTCTTTGGGGTTGCTTGTGTCCCCAAATTGATTTCTTCAAGGTCATTCGGTACCATTGGTGTGTCTTTCATTTTAAATCTGTCATGTCCATCAAATGCCTTTTCCAATGCTATAAGTCCCTTAGGTATTTTATTTGTTTTTAACTGAACTATCTCTTGACCAAAAAGGGTTTCCTTCCCATCATGTTCTTCTACAAATGCATTGAAATCAATCTCCTGATTTTCATAATAATTAGCACAATGTAAGAAGTTGATTATATCAACATCGTTATCAAACACTTGCCAGTTATGTACATTATTTGGGATGGTGGATTTGGTTTTGAATTCGACCTCTGTAATTCCTCCTAATGTGACATCATCCCTTTTCAATGCGATATTTGCTAGAAAATCTGCCATAATGTTTTTAGACCTATCAATCCAGTTGATTGAAAAGGCATCAAATAATTCAATATCATCCTAGATTGCATTTCTGTACTGTCTCAACCTCTTATTTTTTGATAGGTATTTTTCTCTTACTTGGGAAGTGACCAAGTCAGAATCACCATATGCAGCTAACTTTTTTATTTTATGCTTAGTGGCTATGTTCAAACCAATGAGCAAAGCTTCGTACTCTACTACACTGTTTGTGCATTCAAATGTTAATAAAAAAGAGTATTTGAAAGTTTTACCTCCTGGTGAAATAAACACTACTCCAGCCCCATTTCCTATTTTGCTGCATGCACCATCAAAATACATCTTCCATAGATCATTTTCTTCTTTCATAGATTCAATATGTATTGGATCAGTATTATGCATTTCTGGCATATTTTTTCCAACTTTGAAAGCTCCCAAATCTGTATCACAAAAGAAATTTATTTGATGTTGATCCAAACGTTCTATAATATTTTCATACCTTGGCTCTCTGCACAGCTAAATTTCTTTACCTCCTACTGGTATTGTGGCATATGATAAGTCCAATTGGACATTCCCTCCTACCATTGCAGCCCATTGTCTTGATAGAAGCATTCCATAATATGAAGGGATGTCAACCACAGTAATATCAATGTTATAAGTTGCTTCAGGGTGTGAGGCAAGTTTTATCTCCACGTCCCTCATAATACCAACAACTGGGATAGATCTATTATCCATTGCATAACACCTGCCGAATGTAGTATCAACCCACATTCCCAGTTCTTTCATAACTGCTATTGGCATGATGTTCATGGCAGCACCTGAATCAATCATGCAATTCCTCACTATCCTATTTTTGATCAATAATGTAGTGTAGAAAGGATCTACCTGTGAGGGATTCTTTGTCAGTGTATCACCAAGGTATACTTCAGACATTTGGAATGTTTCTTGATGAACATTGTTTGTTCTGTTTTCAGATCCTTTATGTTTTTGATTTGGTACATTTGAAATCAGTTTAACAACTGTATTCCTGTATTTGTCTATTTTCATCATTTCTAAAAGTGGAACTGATATTTTTACCTGAGATACTGCATGAGCAATGTCAAAAGAATGGGCCATAGTCTGATCATTCTTTTCTGTCTTTATATTTTCTTTTTCTTGATTTTGTAATTTTTCTTTCGCTTTACCCTTACCACCCTTTTCTGGTTCTTTAAATGATGACTTTGTATTATTCTTTTTGTTATTCTGATCTTTTATGAATACACTCCCAGGTGTTCCTTGTTGAATGTTTACTATCCTATTCCTCAAGTTATAAGTGTTTTTAGCTTGAGCTATTGCAACTATTGTAAGAGCTTCTCTTTCATCCTCAGTGGGCTTTCTCCATTGACCATTTGGCTGATTGTTATAGTAAGTAGGTTCCTCATAACCATCCTCCTGATCTGAGAACACTTCTTGTTCTCCCATGTTGATATGATGCCTCTGATTTCCTACATCATACTCATATCCCTCTTCCTCTATAGAAGAGTAATCTTCAGTCACCACACATGGTGTATCTTGCATCATATTTATAGTGTGGTTGTCTCTATTATAATTGTATAACATCTCTTCTTGTTGTACTGATTTAACTACCTCACAGTACTCAGGTAAATGTGGTAAATTGCACACCAAACTCTAAGGTTTATTTTCTACCATATGTGTTGTATTTCTTTTTAGAGGGTTAGGGGTATCCTTGCCATAATGTTGCTTTCTACTATTGTCGATGGGTCTCCCATCTTTCCAATTTGTATTGTACGGCATATCGTGCAACCTAGGCCTTTCATGCCTATGCTGACCTTCTTGTTTAGTCTGTTGAACGTTTGGGTTCTGAGGACTTCTAGGGTTATCTCTCTTGCTAACCATACCTACAGCCTTCCTATTATTCTCAATAGTTAATGCCACTTTCTGTGCTTCAGCCAGGGTCGTAGGACACCGATTTCTAAGCTTGTACCTTGTCTTGGGGTCAAATGCTTTCATATAAATGCTCAGTGTTGCTGGATCAGACAACTTGGATCCATGTGGTACCTTGTTGTGTAATTTGGAAAATTTTAGATTGAAATCATATACTGATTTATTTTGGTACTTCTGGATACTTATCAATTCATGTAATGCAAACTCAGGGGCATACTGATTGCCATACTGCTCCTTAAATTGATTATGGAAATCAGTTATTGAACTGATTAAGGCATTAGGCAAACTGTTGAACTAGTCTCTTGCATCTTCAGTGAGG
This sequence comes from Cunninghamia lanceolata, assembly GCA_027924645.1. Classification (NCBI taxonomy): domain Eukaryota; kingdom Viridiplantae; phylum Streptophyta; class Pinopsida; order Cupressales; family Cupressaceae; genus Cunninghamia; species Cunninghamia lanceolata. The sequence continues at coordinate 4,472,156 of BSBN01000435.1, read as the reverse complement.
GACATCGTGAATAACCTCATTCTAATATCTTCCCAATCCATACCAATATCCTACACGAAAGCATTGAAGCTTCTGATGTGATCTTCAGCTGATATTGCACTATTCCTAGTAAACTTGGGAACTATATTTCTCCAATTACTATCCATAGGATATGGATACAATTGATACCCAGTCAAATCAAATTGGCTACATATGTTTGCGAGGTTTTGGGGTGGAAAGTTCATGGGTGGTGGATTAGGATAGTAATTATATCCACTTGGTGGCTGATGATAGGTGTATTGCTGCTGTGGGTTTATGTGGGGATTTATGTAAGGATTTGGCAATCTGTAATATTGTTGACTAGGGGGTGGGTAAGGATTAGCCATATGTTGAGATGAATTATGTATGGGAGGTGGTCTAGGGTTTTGGGGAATAGTATTTTGATGACTTCCAGATGCATGTGTATTTAGAACACCACTTGTATTTTGCTTTGAAGTGTTTCCTCTATGTGGAGGTACATATTTTGGGGGGGCTGTTTTAGCTTTACTTTTCATCTGTTGAATCTCCTGCTGCAACAACCTTTTAGTCTCCTGTATCTTAAACATTTCAAGTTCTTTCTGGAGCCTAAGCACCTCCTGTTGTTCTTCACTCATACTTCCTGGATTCTCTGGATTCTTATTTATTTCTTGACTTGAGAATCCACGTTTTACCCCTTCTCCCTGATGTAATGACATCTTGAAATCATATTCAGCTTGGTTTTGATCAATTTCCCTCATGACCTGTGCTTCATACTCGAGTTGTTCTCGAGGATCAAGTTTGTATCTTGCCAAAATATCATCAGATACTCCGTTGAGTTTTTCATTTGAATCATGCAGAGGTGTGAACTTGTTGTGAATTGAAATAGTTTGCTCAGCATTATCCTCTTGAGCATCCTGGTTCTTATCTTGGTGAGAATAATTTGAAGTTCCATTTCTCCTAGAAATGTTTCTAAGTGGTGGAGATGACTGCAATTTCTTGCCTTCCATCTTGGATCTCCTACCATCCATTTGGTATTAATTTTTTGTTATAACAGTCACTAGAGTCGCCACCTATTTTGTAAATAGGAAAAAGTTTGTAATTTATCTTTTTGGGTTCTTGTTTCCAGTAGAGTTACCAAATTAAAGCTTTTGGAATGACTCTATGAAAGGAATGATTTATTTCTAAGGTCTTTTATCTAGGTCCCCAGCAGAGTCACCAATTTGTTAGGTCTCAAAAATGCAGGTTGCTAATCCTCAGAGGACGCCAGGCTTTATGCTTAGATTCGCAACATTTTTGAACTAACTTGACAAAATCAACCTTCAAGGTTTGATGATTCCCTGCACTTTAGGTCCTGCTACACCTAGGCGGGTGAATCTTGGAAATTAAAGCAGAATGAATGTAAATGTCTTGACTAAGTAAATGAGTCTTCCTGCAGTGGCAAATGGTGTAGGATAGATGAAAGCTAGCTAACTAATTTTATATCTAATATTTAATGAATGGTTGGTAGAAATTGTATAAGCAATATCAAGGTGAATTTTATGAATGTGTAAATAAAAGGATTTAAATGACAAATTGAAATAAGACCAGTGCCTTGTTGGGTAAACAGAGTCAAATGAAGGACTAAGACTAGTGGCTTATAGGGGACAGTAATTCTAACCGTTTGGCACAATTTTAGTTTATAACTTGTATAAATGTGCAGGGAGATGACTAACAAACTCTTCTTATTTATCCAACCAATATAATCAAATATCTTGTAATTCACCAGAAGGTATTTTAATCCTTTCTTGAAGGAACCAATTGAATGGAATATGCAAGGATAACAGATAATCTTAACTTGGAGACATAATGGCAATCCTAATTATATGGTTCTTCTTAGTAATCCAAACTAACACTTCCAGGTTACTGTGACTGATCAGAAGGATTTTAATTCCTCTAATGGAAACCAATTTACTCAATCACACAGATACAACAAATGTGCATTGACAAATTAACTATATACTTGATATATTAATTTGAATAACAGGGAAATACATAACCGGAGACAACCACACAATTGAATAATCTTAACAAACAATTAATGCAAGAATAGAACCACTAGATCAGAGAACTTCAATCTACTTCTTCAATAATAAACTTGCAACATGGTCTCTTAAAAACATTATAAACTGTATGTATTATATTCTACTGTTGATGATTTTTCAGCATCAAATGTTTGAACTTATATAGAAACTCTTATGAAGAGACATAACTCTTCAAAAAGTCTTTTGGGAATTAACAAGATTAACAACCATAAAATAACCATGATTATGCTCTATTCAACCACAAGTAAAGTTTAGCAACATGCTCTAAGTACTCCTAGCTACGATGGGAATCAATGAATTCAATGACATTCCTTGTAATCACATCCATCGTGACCATCTTCTCCAAATATTTGTAGGCTTCCTCGGATGCAGAGTCTTTGTCCTTAAGAGCTCCTAAAGCTTCATGTAATATTGCTTGACAGTCACTGTTCTATTATTCTTTGCTCTTTAATTCTTTATCACTTTTGAATAATGCGGGCACTCCTGCTTTTGAAGCTTCAGCACATTCTTTGGCATCAGTCTTAAGTTGATCATAGTACTTTTGATGTTGCTCGATCAACTCTTTTGCATTGGAGGCACCTGCAATGTCGGAAGTATCTTTACCTTGTGTCTCATTTAATTTCTCCTGCAACCTTTTTTCAAGCCTTTCATGTTCTTGAATTGATTTATAATTTTGAGAATAATTATCCCAAAATTGGTTCAACCAATGCCTCATGTTGGCATGCCTGTTCTGGAGTACTGTAACAAGTGTAGCCATCTGAATTTGTGCTACTTGATCTATGGATAGTGCTTGGGCACTCTGTGAACTTTCACCCTAAGTTAATTTCTTTATTGATCCCCCAAAAGTGCTCTTAACAACATCTTTCAAATAATCATTTTCTTTTGTCAACCTCTCACGGCTCAGTTTGTACGCATCTCTTTCCTTAATCAACATCTGGGCCTATACCCTATTCAACTTTGCAACATTGATGCCAATGTCTGCAGTGATCAAGGGGTTAGTCTCCCCTGCCTTCAAAGTCATAATATGGCCAAAAGTCTTCTCAGTGTCTATAATAGCTATCTTTTTGTGGGGAGGGTACAGGGCCCATATCATTAATGAATTTTTGTCATTATTATACTTGGTGCCCATATATACTTCATTGACACCTTCTAGAGTGAGCTTATATCTATCATTTGCATTATTCAGAAAACTATCAAAGACCAGACCAGAATTCAAATCAAGGCCAGGAAAGATCATTACCCCTGCTTCTTTGAGCAACTGTCTACCTTTGCTAGGGGTCATATCCTGTAGCTCATTATCCACTGTTGCTTTTAACATATCAAGTAATTGTCTCTCATTGTTGGCAGAGACATCATCAACTGACTCTCTAATTTCTTTCCCTTTGCATTTATATAAAAACGATTTGAATTCTTTAGAATGAATGAATTCATCATCAGAAATAAAAGAATCATATGCTATTTGTCTTGGGTCTTCATCAGCAGACCCCTCCTCATCATGTGCTATGACAGGACACTGATATTGTTGCATCTTTCTTTTGGACATTTTTATTGTTTTATCCTGTGGCTCCTCTTGCCCTACCAGTTCTTCATCACCAGAGGATAATACCTCAATCTCTGCCAGCTGCTTCCTTTTCTCATCTAGATCTCTGTTATATTTTTCCACCACTAATTCCACCTCAGCCTCTTCCAGGTTTCTAATGACATCATCGTGTGGATAGGGGATATGGGTGTACCCACTGAGGTTTTGCTTCCTCCGAGCAAGGTCAATAAAGCCTTCAGGATCAAATCCTTTTCTCACCTCAGCACACCTCATATTGTAGTGCATCAATTTATCTAGGATGAGATTATAACCTTCTTTGGAAACCATAGTGAAATCTCCAAAACACAAAGTACTAGGCATAAAATACTATTTATCATGGGAGCTCAGATGCATTACATTTGAACAATGCATTTGCCTAACTCTTTCTAGGTAGGAAATTCTGTCAGGGACAGTCTTGGGTAAGATAAAGGGAGTGTCCTCAAAACCATACACTCTAACCATGGTGGCATCTTCAAAATAGTACCAATCTCCCCAATTGTGAATAACAGTAGGAGGACCACCAAAATCTTTTAGTCTAAGGAACCCTTTTATCTCATTTGAGATTGAATACTCACAGGGGTGACTAAAATATCTATATAGCACTTTCACACAATATTCTTCAAACTGTTCATAGTTAGAATGGGCATATCTGCTATCCCATATCCTGGTCCACATCTGTACTGGTAACTTCTGTCCCTTCTGGTCTACTGGAACAACCTTAAATTCATTTGGCCATAGCCCCACTTTCTAGCCATAATAGAGCACCATGTGCATAAGAAGTGAGTAATGTTCAAAAGAAACTATTGGGGTGTTGTTCCTTATTGCAGCCAGACCAGAGTCAATTCTATTAAAAATATAAGTAGCATAATCAAACTATCTTGCATTGTGGCACTGAATATCAGTAGCAATGACCATAAGAGGAATTGTGATAAATTCAGGGACCTCTGATCCTAGGACCTGGCCCACAGAATAATAGGTATATTGTATGTAGGGTTCAAATATTGATACATGAAAAGGAGGACCATCATTCTCACTGAGAAGCACCAATTCTCCCTCAGCTCTGGGCCTATGAATAGGCAACCTCCATCCGTTGTAAGTAGTATCCATTCTCCAACATTCCTTTTCTAAATCCTCATAAACAATGGGGACAGTGCATAAATCATCCAAGTCGAATACTTCACAGATGGCATTCTTTGACAAGTGTATAACAGGCTCCCCTTGTGGGTTGCATATAGCCTTAAGACTTGGGTTATACTGTTTAGCAAGAAGTTGGAGAAGTTCAACATTCAGGAACACATCAGGCACAACTAATTTACCCAAATTCAAATGCCATGGGTTTGATATTGGAGAATTTCTAAATCTTCTGTTGTGATGGAATTTGAAAAGTTCATACCCTCTGATTGGAGTCCAAATGTTCCCTAGGTATTTACATTTGTCCTCTAATTTCTCCACTTCCGCCCTAAGTTGAGCAGATCTTCGAGGTTTGGGAGTTGATCCTGGTAATTGATCAATCAAATCTCGATTGAGTTTTCTGTCCTTTGTTTTCTCCTCAGGGGTTTTATCAAATTTCTATTTATTAGGTTTACTCGTATCCCCTTGTGATTTTCTGCCCTTTCCTTTTCCCGCAGTCTCCATTTTTCAATCCTTGACAGAAAAAATTGAATTACAGGATACAACACAGAGGTTTGTATGTATGTACCTGTTGTTGGTAGCTTTGATCAAATTCCCTTGTTTGCGCTTCAAGTCTCCCCCTGTAGGTTATTCTCAGACAATTCTGTTGAGTTTAATTGTAATGATCTTAGAGGATCTCTTCACCGTTTTCATTTAATTTTTCGAGTAGTTCGATTTCCTTGATCGTTGTGAAATGTCACATCGTCATAACTCCTTTCATCGGCATGATTTTCATAATGTTTGGGTGATTTTAATATCTCCTTATGGCGTGAACGATCAATCGTTGTAACCCTTCAATTGTCTCCTCGACGTTACATTAAATCGTATTAGCAGGAGATGTCCATACCTTATCCGATGTGAAAGTGGGCACAGTTGCCGTCGGCATGACTTCTTTCATCGCTGTGTGATTAATATTCTTCTCTGATATGTTAAGTGTTACCGATATGACTATCAGTAAGACTCTTATCGATGAGTGTAATCCTCATTTCTATCAGAGTGAGATATGTTATCGGGGTAATCTTCTTCAAGTCACCCGATCATGGTTATCTCCTCGATATCCTCTTTATACTCCTTATCGAAGAGAACCTCACAACATGTCATCGACATCTTTATCACTGTGACCATTGGTTCGGTAAGACATATAATTCTCGTTCTGATTTGTTCAACTTCGCCGATGGTTCTTATTCGTCACACACATTGATGTGAGCTATGTCGAAATACCTTTTGTTATTCGCTGAGACATTGGAGTATCGGAGACTTATAAATATTTCGCTCTGATGTTCATTTCTTGCCGATGACCACTATTTCTTTTGATTCCATGATATGCTCAGTGAGAGTTTTGCCGAAAATACTCCATCGGTATGATCTATATTGTCAGGAGGGTTTTCGAAGTATTACCCGATAGTCTTCAGTTATACCGATCGGCGTGACTAATATATTTCTCCTCGACAAAAGATCATCGGTATCATTTCCTCCATCGGTGACTTTTGAAATCTTCTCTCCGATCTTTGTTTTCACGCCGATAGTCATTTCAACTGATTTCTCATGGATCGACATAAATAATATAAAGTCTTGCCGATATTAGGAAATTTAAGCCTTTTACATTGTTTTGTCATGGACCTTTTTATGGGATATATCAATTTTAATTATGATTTTGGGCGAAATGTTTTATGATTTGGTCAGATATTGAGAAGTGAGAATACAAGAAAATTTTAAATTTTCTTGTCCCAACAGGGTCTTCATAACTTTGTTATCTTCAATAAATACTTGCCTGCGGTTGCATCCACAAAAGGAAAACTTGGTGGTGTTTAAGAACACTATTGGAACTTACTAAGCTAGGATGTGGAATTATCTTAACTTCCCCTTTGCACCTTGCTCAACACTTGTCAATCGATTCAATAATTTTGATAGAAGTTGGAAAATATACTAAGCAACAAATGTAACTAACAAGGATGTAGTTAAGCTAATAAAGGTTTTGAGACTTAAACAAAAGTTGTATTGAGTGGAAAAGTGCCCTAGTGCAAGAACTAGGGTTTTGGTATTTTTTGATCTAAAAGTTGACTTAATCTGAATGACATAATAGTGCTATGACAAGGATATGAATGATTCTAAGTGACACAAATGCTGGTAGTGAGTGATTCTGAATGGTGGAAAATGATCCCTAATGATGTAGGGGTGATGTCCTTTTATACATGTCCTAGGCACACAATTTGAATCTTTTGGTGAGATAATTAACATATAATAACCAATTAAGCAAAGTAGGCATGAAGCCACAATTAGTTTTGGAAATAAACAAAGTAGATCAAAGTCGCAACTATGACCTCAAATTAGGTCAAGTCAAGGTCGTATGTGTGGTTTTGAACCTAATAGAAGAAACTGCAATCCAAAAGTGAAAATTGTTCTAAGTAAAAATAAGATGATGTTTCTAAAACTGTCTTATATACGAAGGACACCCACACAAAATGGGGTAAAACAAAAGAATAAGTATAAAAATTGTACTTTTCACCCTTACAAATATATTTAAACAATACCCAATATAATATAAAACATGGGGAAAAACTAAACTTGAGTCTAGTGTGAAACTCAATATTGTAAAATAAGCATAAATGATTTAACTTCTAAATTTGTATCAAAAGACACTCCCAACCAAGACATCTCCCTTCGCCGACCATATCATTAGATTTTATTCCAAGAAAAATCTATTCTTAGTTCCTTGAAATATAAATTTAGACCAGAAAAAATCAGCTTTGAAGGGAATGGAGAACCATATTCCAACAGGTAGTTGACACTGATATACACACCTATCATACTACGACATTTAGCAGTAAAATAAACAAAAGAAATAAAAGTCAGATCGAGAAAATAGAGCTGTAACTTATAATTCCTTCAGGTATTTTGCATTGATCATTAAGAGCTTTAAAGAAACAAGTTAAACAAGTGTAGGAAATAAAAACCCAAAATTTTATTCATTAGAATTCCTTTTCTATCCTGTTTTGTAGGTTGATACACAGGGTTTTTCATCCGCGAAGAAAGGGTTTCTTTTTCTTTTTCTTTTTGTTTCCCCAGTGAATGGAAAACATGGACGCCGTACAGCAAAATCACAGGGCGATGAGACCCATGATCGATCCCCACCAGCAACAGCAGCAACAACAGGCGGGGTGGTATTCAGGGCAGGCGCAGTTTCAGTATCCAGGCGCACAGCAGCAGCAGTGGGCTCCACCGCCGCCATTAGATCACTATGGTCAAGTGATGAATCAACATTACCCTCTGCCGCCGCCTCCTCCACAACGGCCTATGCCGACCCATCAGGTTACTCACATGTATGCTCAACCGGATCAGGTGACAATCTTTACACAGCGTTGTTGATTTTCTTCTCCCTTTAATGCATAGGATTCTTTATTATAATGAAAGTAATCAAGTATGGTGGCATATTATGTTGCTGATGTAATTTAGAGCATACGGGCATTTTATCCGTGAAAGATTTAAATTTAGGGTTCGTGTGCCTAGTAGGGTTTTACTGAATTCTCTTTTCTGTATTTTTTGGCATATTATGTCGCTAATGTAATTCAGAGCATACGGGCTTTTCGTCCCTGAAAGATATAAAAATTATGGTTTGTGTGCCTGGTAGGGTTTTACTAAAAAAATCTTTCTGTATTTTTTGGCATATTAAGTTGCTAATGTAATTTAGAGCATACGGGCATTTTGTCCGTGAAAGATTTAAATTTAGGGTTCATGTGCCTGGTAGGGTTTTACTGAATTCTTCTTGCTGTATTTTTTGGCATATTATTTCTCTAATGTAATTTAGAGCATACGTGCTTTTCGTCCCTGAAAGATTTAAAAATTAGGGTTTGTGCGTCTGGTAGGGTTTTAGTATAAACTTCTGTCTGTACTTTGTGCAGGTATTGTATTCTCTTTAGGGTTCTGAAGGTGCTTGTAATTTTGTGGTTCCCGCTGTATATAAAATTAACAAAGCCCGACCTTAAAAGGTGGCATATCTGGCAAGCATAAATCTGGAAACAAATGTGTTCATATTATATTTTAAGACCCATTTGTTCCTGAAGAGGGCTCTAGAAGTTGGACCTGAAGCATCACTAATGAAATAGGATATGAACACAGTTGTTTCCAGATTTTTGTTTGTCAGAAGCACGAACCTGTGAAAAGAATCTCAAAAATCTAAAGTGGTGTGCCCCTTGATGAGAATATGTAGCTATCTGCACAACCTCGAATATATAAATTTCAACAAAGACTAGGATTGGCTGGTTTTGCTGTTAGGAGCGGTGCTCCAAGGGGATGGGAAGGAAGATAAAATGAAGTTTGTATAAATTTTTAGAGGAAAAGGTGCAAAGTAGGGTTCTATCAGAATTTGAGTTTGAATCCCACAGTGGCATGTCCTGTGACAGACAATTTTAAGCCTTTGCTTAACAAAAGTGTTAGGCCGAGTCTCCATGGCTGGGTGCTATCTTGTTGGGTGCTGTCTTGTTCAGTAGGTTACACTGCACCCAACAAGATGGATGCAGTATTTTACCGATTTTAACACCTTTATCATTATCTCCTTAGATTTGAGCTTTTCCCCGTCAAGGATATTTGTTCTCTCTGTTAGATACATAGTAGTTATTCTTTTCATTGTCATCAGTCTGAAGGTGCCTTGTGCATTGTGCCAGTTTTTTATTATTTTTGTGTTTAGAATTGCATTTGATAATACTGTTAAACATTTGGGATTACTTTCTATGTTACATTAAAAAAATAGGGTTTCTGCACTTAATATGGTTTGGTTAGAACTATTTTTAACATTCTGGAATTTTCTTCTTCTGAGCTTAAAATATAGGGTTTGTACAGGGTATGGTGTGGCTAATAAGGGTTTTGGGAATAGCTTTTGTCTGCCCAATTTGGAATTTATAAAATTTATCAAAGAACTAGATCGGCAGACTTTTCAGTAAAAGGGATGAAATGGAAGAGATAAACTGAGGTTTATTAAAAATTAAAATACTGAAGCAAAACATTCAAAAGTAAGGTTTCATTATGAAATTTGTTCAAACATAGTGGTGTGTTCTATGCTAATAAATCTTAACAACTTAAACCTCCGTTTGAGATAGGTTACAATAAATCAAAATGTTGTAAGGTCCTCGCTGAAGGCCCTGCTTTGGTGTTTTGATGTGGATTTATATATAGCTTGAGTTGAATAAATGATCTTTTTTACAGAAAAATCTTTTTGTAGGTAAGAAATTTACAGATTTTTACATAAGAATGGATATATCCAGCACCCTCTTGTAATGGCTTACCAAAATCAGTAATATCCAGGAGTCTCCTATGCTGCTGTCCTTGTGGATTCTATGACATTGACCGGCTAACTTGGGTCTTGAATACTGAAATAAATTGACTGCTGAGGGTCGAATGGATGGACAGATAGAGGGACGGACGGACGGACGGACGGGCAGATAGAGGGACGGACGGACAGATAGAGGGAGGGAGGGATGGACGGACAGATAGATAGATAGTCAATTTTCTACAAGTTTAAGTAAAAATTTAAAATTGATAGATAGATAGATAGTCAAGTTTCTAGTATTTATAGAGAGAGGGGGGGGGGGAGAGGTTTCGTAGCATGGCGTCAAAATTAAGACAGTCTAGCATCAGTGTAACTTTGTTGTGACAGTAGCAGTATAACATCAGTGGAACTTTATCATTACAGCAGCAAGTGGTATAACAGTATAGCACTTTGTCATGACAGAGGTTTCGTAACATGGTGTCAAAATAAGACAGTATAGCATCAGTGTGATTTTGTCGTGACAGCAGCGGTATAACATCAGTGTAACTTTATCGTGACAGAAGCAAGTGGTATAACAGCAATAAATATCAAATCTATGCATTGCTGAATTCACCTCTGATGTGGGGAAGATCAGAGTGCATTTTTTTTTAAACATCAACATTATAAAAAGTATGACCGCTACTCAGGTTTCTACAAGTTTAACTAATATTGAGTGACATGACATCAAAATTAAGACAGTGACGGCAGTTTAGTGGCAACAAATATTAATACGGTATAGCATCAGTGTAACTTTGTCGTGACAGCAGAAGTATAACATCAGTGTTAACTTTATTGTGACAGCAGCAAGTGGTATAACAGCAATAAATATTAAATCTATGGAGTGCTAAATTCACCTCCAATGTGGTGAATATCATGGTGGATTTTTTTTTAAACATTATAAAAAGTATGGCTGCTACTCAGGTTTCTACAAGTTTAACTAATATCAAGTGACATGACATCAAAATTAAGACAGTGACGGCAGTATAGCGGAAACAAATATATCATGACAGCAGTATAACATCAGTGTAAAAGCACTAGAATTAATCGTGACATCAGCAACAGTAGTATAACAGCAATAAATATTAAATCTATGAAGTGCTAAATTCACCTCCAATGTAGTGAATATCATGGTGGATATTTTTTAAAAACATTATAAAAACTATTGACTGCCATTTGTGAATGTCATTCATCTGGTGGTTTACATTATCACATTGCATTGAAGAACCGGAATGCCTTGAAGAACACGTCGATAGGTCGTGTTTGCAATGGCTTTCCAGAGTTCGCAGGGGCACAGTGTCATGTCTTGTTCGTGAAAATGTGGTTTTTGACAGTTCGGATCGGTATGTATGCAAAACAGATTGCAATTCATTTGTATTTGATAGTTCTTCCTCCTTTATTAATGAGAATAGGGAACTTCTTGAGGAGTTGAAGGGAAAGGTGACCGTCCCCAGGATGGTCAAGGGACATCTTAGATGCCCCCAGCTGCCATGGGGACGGCCAAACATCCCCGCAGCATTTCCTGTCCATATACTGCGTTTCTGAAACATTTTGCCATTTTCAAAATTTTTAGGGATGGCCAGGGTGTGTCCCTTGCTGTCCCACCGTACCCGAAACAACGTTGGGGATAAGGACAGGGGTTTGAGGGCTTGGGACGTGTCTCCGTGGATCACAGCATTCTGGGTGATTTGTTCTTTTCTCTCCTCTTGGAATTTTCTGTGGTTTTGAGCTTTGTTAAAAGAATTATCTTATATTTTTTTAAAAATTCTATGTTACTTTCTTATATCTCAATTCCGAAACTGGCCAATGATGACTGAAATTCTATATTGTTTTTTAAATTTTTGTTTATTTTAATGCTGATTGTGGACACAACATTGACTTTATGGACATTATGGTTATATATTTCACTTATGCACATTTCCATGGCAAACTGTATCATGATTCATGGTTTCAAAGAAGTGTTTCCTGGACCTTGTAACCATACCTGAACAAATATCTGTACTGAGGCCTGTTTTGTGGTTAACTTGGGTGATTTGAGATGAAATGTACAATTCAGCAATGCTAGTCACATTACATCATTCTAATTCACTGATAATGCACTGGATAAAAATGTAACTATCCTTTAACATGAAGATGTGATCTAGTTTTAGAAGCTGTACTTATGATTATCTTTTATTTAGTTATATAGTTTTCAACTTTTTCTTGGCACTAGTTCTCTCTTAGAGGACTAACATTATCTTTGGCTATTCATATTTACAAGTTACAACTGATTTTAAAGGCTCAGTCCAATAAATTCTTTCATCTTTCTTTTATTTTTTGGTAACTTTGTTCACAAAGAGCAACCCTTGGCTTTCAATTAAAAGCAATCTCCATTGATTTGAAGAATGCTGGTTTTGCACTACACGCAGCACTAAATTTAAAAGCTTATTGCATTTTGCAATTGGTTATTGTGCTGTGAAATAGAAGAAATGAAAAGTGAACCCTTAGATGCCATCTAACTAGCAATCTGTGTATATCATGGAAGGGTCAAGGATAACTGTGAGGACAAAACCAGATTGCTGTAAATAATTCATATATCAGTAGGCTCTCCTATGGACGTGCATATTTAGACATTCGTGCTTCAGTAGGATTTCCCAGGGAACCATGGATGCGTGTTTTTAACCATAGAAGCAAATATTGTTCTCGGGAATTTCTCGGCATCCCAAAAGATAAAGATATTTTCAGTTTCTCGGGATATTATCAGAAAAAAAGCTGGGAAAAATCGGGAACCGAAAAAATGCAGTAAAATTTAAAAAAAAAAGAGAAGTAATTGATGTTTTTTACATTTAAAGCCATACTAATTGGATAGAAAGTGAGAGCATGAAAGTAAACAAGAGTGTACACCTTGAATTTTGAAATATTGATTTTTCTTACGAATTTTGAGATCGCTGATTATAGATAATGTAATATAAATCTCTTTAACAATTTTAATAAATGACTGCTAGAATGATAATGATCCCTTAATGCAATAGAACACAACTAATGTAAATATGACCTGGTAACCCTACCGTTCTCCTTAACCATCAAGTCCAAGAGACTAATCTATACACAAAATGGTAAATACAGTTCACAACAACAGTCTCCCTAACCTTTTCAAATGCCTCTTAAATTTACAGCAGTGGCAAGCATTTAAGGGCAGTAATGTCTTGTCTTGACTCTTAACACTGTTTCATATTAATCGTTTTGATCAGTAATTTCCCATAATGTTGACAGCAGTATTTATGCCCATATTAATTGATCACAGCACTAATAAGGATGCTACTAAACACTGTTACTGATCAAGAATGTACAGGTCACAATAATGACAGAATGCTACTGACCAGTGATCATAAGAAGATTACTAATCACAAAAGGATAGTTATAATAGTAGACAATGACGAGGACAACAATCTCAACGGTACAACATTATTAACAACTGATATGTAAAATGAAAATTGCCAAACAATTGCTTCAATAATACAACTATTTTACAAATGAAATAATGACAACAATATCCATTGATAAGCACGAATGACAGCAAGTCCACAACAACACTAACATCTGTGATGCAATAATAATGACAAGTCAAAGGATAACATAATCATTTGACAGTTTTGTCTAGTAATGACTATGCTCATGAATCATAAATAATGATAGCAGTGTTCGCTTTTGTCAAAGGCAACAGTGATAATCACTAATCACAATAACAATAGTCATGTTCCCTATTCACAAGGTTTTCAAACCTGATTATACCAAGTGTCTTCATGTAGATAACAATGTTCTCATTTTTGAAATAACAACAAAATTGCTGTTGCCCCTTTGCAACAGATCTAACTGCTATACAATAATGGCACTTGGAAATCTTAGTAGCTACTTACACCATTCAAGGTGTTAACCCGTTTATAAAAGTTCCAGAGAAAAATGATAAATAAATTGCAGGTCTGATGGTTATATAGAAAACAAACTAATTTATTGTGATATTACTGGTGATATACACCAATAATTTTGCAATATATTGGTGAAAATTTTGGTCAAAGTCACAGTCAAAGACATTTTGAAAAACTCATGATATTTTCAAGAAAATGTCAGGAACCTTGCTGAGAAAAGATATATCGGGATATTTTAAAGATATCTGCTTCTATGTAATTTTAACCATCCAGGTTTCAGTAGGCCTGCCTTTACGCAAGGCACAAGATGCTTAGGCTTGAGGAAAGTCTGGTGGAGACCAGTAGACGAGCAAATGGAACTTTAGTTGTTCCCTGTTGAATTTAGTTTAATTGCACTTTTATTGTGTTTTTCCATGTTGTATTTTGTGAACAAGAAATTTGATTATGAGCATGTCTACTGCTGATGAATATTCTTCTGGAGTCTGGGCAATAAAGTTAATATGTTTAAGCTAATTTACTGGATTTCAATTACTTTGCTGCAGGCTTGGACAAATCCAGGCTGGAGCCATCAACAATCCTGGGAGTTCACAGGTAGTTGCTTATAAAGAAAAAAAATTTAATGATTTTCTTTTCATTACCAGGTTTATAAAATGATTATTCCATCCCCTTTGTTTTTATCTTTGGACATTTGCTTGAGCTTTTTTGCTATTAACTTCAGATTGAACTGCTTCAATTCAGTCAATGGTTATGATATTATTTAAATTTCATTTTTTTTCCATTTCACAATTGCACATATTGTACAATCTTGTTCCTACCATATCCACTTTGGTTCAGTCATGAACATCTTTTCTATTTTATCAAGGACTTGTGGGCTTTTTGTGCTCTCTGTAGCCTGTGAATGAAGTAAACAATGTTGTTAGCATCTTGGTTAAATCTTTAGTATTGACTAATAAGAGATTTACAGTTTGTCCATGCAATGGTGAGTCGAGTGTTTGTAAGGAGTTGTACAGTTGATTTTTTGAAACTCATTTGTTTGCTTTTTTAACCTTTTGTCTGCATTGGAGCTATATTTGGCCTAGAGCTTATGTTTCAAACGTGACATGTAGCAGGTAACAGCACGGGAGTCAACAATGAAGATGATTGGGCTGCTAAAGCGAGAGCATGGGCAGCAGGTAAGGCAGCTATGGAATCTCAGCAGGCACAATCTCAGTTTGCACCTATAAATAGGCCGGCTGAGCATCAAGTTTACCAAGGTCATTATTCTCAGCCATTTCACACTCAGTTTGCTGAAGTTCAGCAGCCCTCTTTCCCAGCATTGGGTCATCAATCTGTTCAACCACCTGCAGTATCTGTCCCAAATATCACTGCAAATCAGGTTCAGGATTCTTCATCTCATTTTCCTAATGATGTATCATCTTCCTACGTCTCGGATGTGTTTATGTCTTATGGATCAAAAGATGCTGTTGCAATTCAAGAGCAAAATGCTTTGGGTGTATCTTCTCAAGGATCCATTCCTAGCACTACTGCTAATTATTCACAAGAAATGCCCCTGAGTTATTCTTCAGTTCCAGGTACTATTGACTTTGATTTAACCTGTTCTGATTTAGTGTAAATTTTTACATACATCCTGTAAGGTGCAGCCTTTTGTTGGGAGCATTCTTATTTAAGGGACCTGCAATGGACAATGAGTTGTTGTATTGGTTCTAGAAACTACTTTTGTTTCAGAAGATTAGTACACTGTATTTTCTTATTTAATTACACATCTATGTAAAGCAGTCTTAGGTCTTTAAGGAAATTATGTTTCAGAAGATTAGTAGCCTTCATTTTCTTCTCTAATAACATATTATATGTAATGCACACATTGTTTTGAAGCTACCTTTATGTATTTATGTGTTAATGTATTTATGTAATTTTAAAACATTATAAGTCATTTGTTCCAACAATCTTTTTAAGGCGAAACCTGTCTTCTATTCTCTTACCTACTATGGTATAAAACATGGGCTCTTAGTTTTTCAAGTTTTTACCCATTGTTAAGTTTGTTAAGTCTTACCAACATGTGGCATATCCTTAGCTGTGGAATATTAACTATTTGTATTTGAGACTTGTCTAATCTATCACCAGAGGATGCATAACACAAATTTAATACTGGATGGTTTTGTTTTCAAGATGTTTTATGTCAATATTGTCTTCTACAGGATTGTTTTATTGGTGCAACTATAATTTGACGGTAAGCATTTTCATTAATGGTTTTTGAGATTGTGGAATATTCTTCCTTTTGTGGTCATCTGATTGCATAGGCTAACAAGCCTCTTCTTGTTCTGCTAGCCATTGAGGTGGAATATTACTCTTTGTTTTTGGAGTTTTTTATTGACTAATCAGAAAACTCAATATGCCTCTCTGGAGGTTCATTTAATTTGGTCATGTCATTATCACGTGACAGTCACAAATGCATTTTTGATGGCGTTTCTCATTAAATACTAATATTCAATAGGTAGCAAAGTTGAAGAATTACAAATTCACACATTTCCGATAATCTTTCTTGGTTGCACATGATTAACAATGACATGTCTTCCCAGGTTTTGAAGAACAAGCTAAGCAAATGCAAACTTCGAGTTTGCCATTGTCATCATCTGTGGCTTTGCAACAAGACGAGTATATGTTGCAGGCACAACTGCATTCAACTTCAACATCACAGTCAACTGAGCAGCCTCATTTTACATATTCCGATCAGCAAGAGCTCCCTGTTCCTGAAGTCAGTCATCAACAACCAGAATTTGAACGTGATACTCAAGATTATCACCAACATCAGCAATCCAGCTATTTGCAGCCTGTACAAACAATGGCAAGTGATGGTCAAGATTATAATGGGCCAACGTCCTCAGTGCCTGGCTGGTCTCAGTTGGGTGGTCCCAACACACCATTTCCACCAGTTCCTCCTGCAATTTCATTGAATCATCAGGTATTATATTTTGATTTTCATAGGCACATAGGTCTTTGTTGTACAATTTCTACTTGACTTTTCTGCTTGCCCTAGACACTGATTCTTTTTATTACATGGATTATCAGTTTGAACATCCGTATATGCCCATACCTCATCCAATCCATGGGCATCCGGCACATTTGTTTGGGAGAGTTCCTGGTCCCCAACCTGGGCCTGGATTCCGTCCGAATATGCCACCAATTGGTGGATCTTTTGGCATGGGACCACTGAGCCCTAGTCTACCACCTGGACAGCTGGGAATGGTTGGGCCTCCTTTTATGGGAGACAATAATGGGGCTTTTGGTGTTCCCGAGCGCCCCAAGAAGGTGACCTGCTCTCTTGTATTGTTATTCTTCAGTGATAATCTTCTTGACATTTAATTTATCTAGAAGGTTTGTGAGTGCAGGCTTCCGTGCCTAATTGGCTAAGAGAAGAACTGAAAAAGAAAGCCGCTGTTGTAGCAAATACTTCAGCACAGGGCCATGCATCGGAGGATTCTTTTCGTGCAAGTGGATCTGAGGATGCAAATCAATCATTTCAGAAATCTGATAATACAGATATCAGAAGTGTTGATTCTCACCGTTCTAGTGATGATGAAGATGAAGAGGTTTACCTGAATTCTCAATAACTGAGATTTCTAGACTTCACAAAAGTAACACTCACAAAATTTTAATTTTGTTAAAATCTTTATGGTGGTATTTCTAACTCTAGTCAATCTTGCCTTGTCTTGCTCTAAAGGATGAGGTGGAAGCAATCAGGACTGCTGCAATCAATCAGGAAATTAAACGTGTATTGACGGAAGTATTGAAGAAGGTTAGCTGCAATTGCTCCCTTTTTGCTGTCTGTTGCAACGCCTTTCATTATTTTGTTACCCTTCTTCATGTGCATGGCTTTCTGTGATGCATTGGTTCTTGTTTGTTTTATACTCGTTCTTTTCCAAACAGCTTTATTTAGTGTTCCTTATCTTTTGTTTGGCCCCAGGTGACAGATGACCTTTTTGATGAAATTGCCCAAGAAGTTCTGGATGAGGATGATAGCATTATTCAAGGTTGGTTGCTTTTTTCCATTTTAATCATTATATGCTTTCTTAGCGTATACATTCTTTTTAATTAGCATTGGCTTATGCAATTCAGTTAAGAAGCAACCTGTAAATGATCGAGGGAGAATGAAAACTTCAAGGGTATCTCCTCCACCCTCACAAGTTAAACCTACAACAGTATCAACTAAGGTGGTTGTTTCAGCCAACAATGCTACTGCAGGCAGTGGGGAGGAGGATGATAATTCAAGCTCAAGTGCACCTGGTGGAAATGTCCTTGGGCTTGCAAATTATGCATCTGACGATGAGGATGATGGGCCTGATCAAACTCAGCAGGTTTCATCACATGTTTCAGAGCAGCAAGATGCCAGTCTGCTGGGAGAAAGTGAATTTAGGGAAGATCATGCGGGCCAGTTAAGACCAGGTGAATCAAATATTATTGAGTATGTGAGAGGTGAAAAGTCAAAAAATGACCAGAAAAGTGATACAGAAGATGAGAAAGAAAATCCTAGGATTAAAGTACAGTATAAAGATACATTAGTCAACAAGGATGCTGGAAGAGCTAGCGAGGAACATGAAAATCTCAAGGCTATGTTAAACCCAAATTCTTCAAAATATGTGGACAAGGGGTCGGAAAGAAACCAAGTAAATTTGAAAAATATCCATAATGATGTTGAAGTTGACAAAAGAAGGTCAAATGATTCCAAAGATAAAGAAAGCAGAAGCAAGGGAATTGATAAGACTGATACTAGAAAGAGTGTAGCTGAAGTCAAAACTGAGGAAAGAGAAACGAAAAACAGAAAAGGAGATGTCAAGCAACATGATTTGGTTCAGCAAAGGAAGGATGGAGATAAAGGGAGAGAAAAAGAGAGAGAGAAGGAAAAGGAGAAACGGGGAGAGAGAGAGAGGGGAAAGGATGGAGAAAAAGGGAGAGAAAGAGAGAAGGAAAAGGACAGAGAGAAGATAAAGGACAGAGAGAAAAATAGAGCTATGGACAAGAAAAGTGATAAAGAAAAGGACCGTGAGAGAGAAGGGAGAAAGGATTCAGAACGGACACATGACAAAGAAAGGAAGAAGGATCATGTTAGAGAGAAAAGGGTAACTGACAATAGTAAGAGAAGTGGTAAAGAGAGGGGTGAGAGGAATGGCACGGGAAAAGAAAGAGATGTGAAGGATACTGAAAAGAGAAGGAAACGCTCATCATCAGTAAGCAGCAGAGGTCGAAACAGCAAGGTTGATTCGTATGATAGCAATAATAGTAGTTCAGGCCCTGAAGGGACAGAGCGAACAAGGCAGAGGTAGAGACACACTTGTTCTTCCTCTAATATTTTTTTTGGTATGTCAGTCCTAGTTAGTTAATTATTGGTTTTTGTATTTACTGATCAGTTTGATTACTCTAAGGTGCTATAGGGGGTTGCAGTCAAGCAGGCGAAGTTCATCACCATCACCTATCAGACCTCGAAAGAGGTACAAGTGAACATTTTGTAGGAAAGGGTAACTTTTTTGTTGTATTTGTGAAAAACTTTGTTAGACTATTACTATGCAGATTATTGAAAATATTAAATTTATAGTTAGGTGGGCCTTGCTTTTTTGATTGTATTCTATATAGCTGTGATGTTTTTGTAGTACAAGCATTCTCACGTTGCAAATACCATCTCTTTAATGCTTTTCATTGTTTTTCTCTGAATAGTTTCTATACTACTTCCATAGTCTTAAGCTACGAGACTTTCCTGTTCTTGTTTTCAATAGTGCATCAGTTTCAATACTGGAAAAATATATACCTGATAAACATAAGGATATTGTATAACATGAAGATATGATTCATTACGAATAACAACTGCTAATAAGCATGATACCTTTTAGTATCAATTTACAGGCTCCATCATAATAAGATCTCTTTAATTAATATAAAGAGATGAGACAATAGCTCCTTGCTTGCCTCACAAACCACATCAACGTAGAAACAGGCTTTGATTCTAGACTTTTGATTTGCCTTTAAAGTGTCACAAGTGGCCAATAATGATGAGATTTCTTTGTGTATATCTACATAACATAGTGTTTGGCTTTTGCTTTCTACCCTTCATTCTATAAAAAAAACAGAAAATACAAGAAAGTATAAAAAGCCAAAATGTTAAATTATATAAATATACAAGAATGATTCTCATTAGTTAACCATAATTTTTTTCATTCCCATTGAGAGAAGTGCCAAATGCCATTAATTCATTAATTATATGCTTTCTGGCATTAGAACTTCTTTTGAATATGTTCTTTAGTAATTCCAATAGGTATGGAATGTCGCTTAGCATGTTTAGGAAAAAAGAAAGTATGGCAATTGTTGTGGAATATGTATAGATTGGCATAGGTGGTGTTGATCACCTAGCATGTTAAATTCTGTTATCTTTCAAGTCATATGTGCAGGTCGCTTCTTCTGGGGTAAGAAGTTTCTTCACAACTAAATTTGTTGTTTAACTTACCCAATGAGTATGATGATTGTTATTTCTAGACAAGTTTCGCGGTCTCGTTCTCGTTCTCGTTCTCGTTCACCACATGCCAGGCATTCTCATCGCAGGCATTCCCCTTATCCTTCTCATGATGCCAGGTAAAAGGCCGACTATTTTCCTTAATAACTTATGAAAATTTGTAAGATCGACGGCACATTAACAATAGGATGGATGATCCATGCAGTATGTTGTAAAAGGTGAGTTTTTGTTCAAGTTTTATGATTTATGATGTTAACTTTTGTTAATTATAGGCACAAGCAGTCAAGATCAGGAACACCTGTTCGCAGGAGGAGATGAGCTGAATGCTGAATTTTAGCTGAGGATTACTTAAGCTTGAGCTGGTTCTCCGAGAAATTGCATGGGCAGAAATGTTCAATTGTGGTGACATTTCTTTATCAAAGAAAAAACATATTGGTTGTGATTTTTGAGAGGCAGTAGAGAAAGCACGCATCTTAAAGGATGAAACAGGGTAAGAGCTTTAGTTTGAGCTCTCTCTGATAGCATCCTTGATCCTTGCCGGAATGTTTCATTCACTGCTGAGCAGTGGATAGGAAAATCAACACAACAGTAGTAAAGGAATTGCTGTATCTGCATCAACTTTGAGAATAGTTGTAGCACTGGCTTGCCTCATTGACATGGCAATAACCTTGAGTTGGTGAGTCAGCAATGTATTATGGCACATTCTAATTGCATTAAGGGATTGTTTCTCTTTGCAGTCCAGTATTTAGGGTTGTTGCACAAGGAAGCAATATCAGTTCAATGGGTCTATGGAACATTATTGATGGCATATTATACTTTTGTGAGGATTATAATTTGAGATGATGCAGTCGGAGATTTTGCAAGGTATTTCATTTCAGTAAGGTTGTGGAAAGCATTACCCCATCATTGCAGTTGGGTAAACTCTTGTGAACATTCCAGAGTCACATTTATTATGATTGGTAGTCTTTGGAAAATTTTATGTAAACTTAAAGAGTTTTGGATGTCCATGTTGCCTGTCTCCAAGAGTCTGATGTGTTGGAATTAGATGATAAAATGTTCTTTGAGCATGCGAGCATAGCATAAAGTTGAAAGGCCCTTGAGCCATATTGCATAATTAAAAAAAATCATTTTTGTAATGCTTCTGATTTTTCTCTTACAAACAATAGAAACTAGTCTTTCTTTCAATAGACATACTTTGAAGTTAACCAAATGTGGGTTGCTAAATTCAGCCTTATTTACAAATACATGCATTATAATCTCAATTCATTTGCAATGTTTACATTTCCATGCTGTTAGGAAAGGGTGCTATTTGATAAATTGTTTATCACTGTACAAGTTCTGAATTCCTTTGTTCTACAAAGTACTGCTATCTTGTATGGATAATGATTTACAATTTCACTTCACACAATGGAAACAATATATGTAGGGCTCGTCTTCTTGTTTACTTCATTGCTATTTATTCACATTAAAGCCGAGACATCTTTATGGTTAAGAAAAAGAACAGTAAAAGTAGATTTGAGAATGTATTGTGGCATTGTAGTCATCCTTCATTACAAATCAAACAATAACATGGAGTGTGGTAGGTTCACATTTCTTCTTGGAGATTGTTACTTTTTGTAATGATCATTCATCCTCACAAATCTATCTCTGTATGTACATGGAAGATCAATGTAACTGTTCTTTTTCTAAGTTTTTGTTGAATTAATTTATTGAGACTTAAAGAATTCTCTATTCTACGTCGCAAGAAATAAATTATTTCTGCATATAACACGATCATGTTCTAACAATCAAGTGTATCGTTTTCTGGATGGCCAATTAAATTTGGATAAATAATAATAGATCAGGTTTACTGCATTGTAGGCAATAGGCCCTAGGTTGTCTGCAAGTCATAAATGTTTACGATAAAAGTTGTGTATGTCATGAGTAAAATAAGGATTGATGACAAAGGCCTAACATATTAAATTCAAACACAAGAGTAGGTAAACAAGCCTTTTGCAAAAGATGAAACTCTCAACTTCATCGTGATGAAGTTAAAAGTTTAGTTCTGGACTTGAAGGAATGACTCTGAGCCTAAGTAATGTAATCAAGCAATAAAGAAGTTTCAAATAGAATTGAATCGTAATTAGAAAATGTTGATTAGTTTATAGATATAACAAGAATAGTTGAAAACTAGGTTCAATGAAAGATGCTCAAACGGAAACTAATGAGAGCATGATTTTGCCTCTTATTCATATTTCATATATCAATTAAATTTATTTTGCAGTTTTCAAATCATCCCATGAATTTGATTTCAAGCTGTTCAAAGGCATATTCCATTGGTCAAAGTCTTAACAGATATGGCTAGATAAAAACCAGGAATTTTGGTTTTAGGTACATCGAGAAGTCTTCAAAGGTCACCATGGGTTCCATTGTCACTAGTGCAGATTTGTCTGCAGATGTAAAACTTGGTTCCCATGCCCTAGTTACAACATACGGGGTATTTGTTTCACCCTATCATTTACAATCACAAGTCTATTTATTCTTTGAATTTTCACGCCTGAATTATGTGGAGTCTAATTACAACAAATTTACATGATGTTTCTAGTATTCTTATTTCCAATTTTTACAATTAATAGAACCTAATTTCAGATGGACTGCCTTAATCAAGTGGATAAAAATATGGGATTTTATGTTTACATTGATGTACTATGATTTAAATGCAAGTAATAGATGGTGCAAAGAAAGCACGTCCCTAATGATGTCAATAGTTTCCCAATGAAGGAAACTAACGAAATCTCAAATGTGAAATGGGAAACCCTCCTTCCAGACCGGTAGTGTACACTAGACGCGACTTGGCTACGCTCATAGAGCGAACTAATCGCATGGCAGGTTTAAAACAAAGATACAATGAGATTCTCGATTAGTGCGATGACTTTTAAGTCATAGATCTAGAGCCAAAAGAGGATGGCCCATTTGGAGTCAGTCTAGGGGAATTGCCTCAAGTTCTAGTTAACACCAGGAACTAGAGACAATTGACCGAGGAAGCACAAGTAGCTAATAAGAGGGCATAGATAGGGGAATAACTTGACAAGGACCTTAAGAGGATTAGTCCTTCGAAGTTTAATGGCATTATGCTTTGAGATGGAATACAAGCATGGTTGATTGAAATGGAAAAGTATTTTGAGCTCAATAGTTAGGCAACTAAGTGGAACCATACCTAACTTAGGATGCAATAGACTTGGGTAAGATTTGAGATCTTTGATAAGGATGGTTACTTAAGTTATACTTTGACAAAAAGATGATTGAATTTTAGCACATTTAATGCTCCTGATAATCATTGCATTAATTAATTAATCACAAGGATATAAAAAGTAATATAAATTAAATATATGTATTTATGTCAAGAGGCATTCTATAGTGGTAGTAAGGCATGGGGTGTTTTTGATAAAGTAAGCAGCAAAAAAGGGTGCCGATCCCAAAGTACAACAGCCACAGAGGCAAAAAATAGAGCAACCAAGGGCTGAGCCCTTAACAAACAAGAGCCCCTAGGGCTCAGCAGAACATGCCTAAACAGGCCACACCCAAAACAAAAACAGGACAGGAACAACTGACAGACAACTGTCGAACAACAGACAAGGATTAGACAACCCCAGAACCTAAGGGGGCAAATCTGACTCCCTTAACCCTAGGCCGCAAAGCAGCGACAAAATTGGGGACTCCTTTCTCTGAACAATAGACCAAGAAGACTCGGAATCGAAGTCCACCGAGCAAGGCGAGAGGAGTGGGTCCTCAACAACCACCACGGGCAAAGAGCCACCACACAGAGTCAGCAGCGCAGAAGAGGAGTCAGGAGCAATCGCAGGACTAGTAGAGGCAATGGATGAGGGACGGACAGGCTATGTCTGAACAACGACAACAGTTCAAGGCAGCAAAGGTTCCGTTGAAGGGAAAACTGGAAGAGGATCTTGGGGAGACAGTCTCCTGCGATGATTTAGCCGAGGAAGGAACCTCCTTGGAGGAATCATCAAAAGAGGGAGTGCCCACTGTGAGATGTTCAGTGAGAGCATCCTTCCACCAGGTTGCCGCGCCCCTGCAACGAGCAAGAGGGCAAGCATAGGCCAAATGACCAATGGAGAAACATCTCTTGCAACGAAAAGGGAGGCCCTCATACTCCATGAGCTGCGTCCACAGTCTGTCCTCCACCATCAAGACCACATCTCCATGGAGAGGTTTGAAGATGTCCATATCAACTAAAATGCGAGCCACCGTGGTATGCCCAAGATTTTGAGTCGTAGAGTCCACCTTCAAAAAACTTCCAGTGGTGTTACCAATAGCTTCATAACATGTATCCTCCCAAAATTGTAGAAGGAGATTCGACAGTCGGACCCAAACCGGTCTGGTATTTAGTGGCTCTGTAAGAGGATTGAAAGAGCGTGTCCAAGGCCTGATGGACAATGAATGATCACCCCACAACCACCCTTTGTCCAGCACTCGATCACGCTCCTCAGAGGAAGCGAAGGTTGTGATAAAGAAACCCCTTGCATAGGGGAAGAGTTCAATCTGCCCAGAGACAATCGACATCTAGGAGACCGAAATCCAACCATGGAGATCGGGGAGGGAGGGCCACAAACCATTAAACCTACAGACCACACCATGACACAAGTAGAAACTCTCATTTTCTGCAATCTTAGGACCACAGACCACAACAGGGGAAGCACAGGCATAGGGCAAATGCCTAACCTTAGCATGAGCAGGAAGAGATTGGGCATGAGCTACATCAGAGAAAGACTTCTTATGGCATCCTGAGGTGGCCCTTAAGCCAGCAACAGAGATACCACCATAACTCGGAGACGGCTTCACTAAACTAGAAGCATCCTGGGCAGGAGCACCAACGAACTCGTGTCCCTGCCCACCCCCTAAAGGCACATCACTGCCTGCAGGCACATAGGCAGCCTCACCCAACACACCATTGATGTTGAGATCCACAACCGACGACACTAGCAACCGGCCAACGCAATTAGAAACTTCTGTCTCCCGCTCAAGTTTGAAACCTTCGTCTCCAACATCGTATGTGAGGGCACCAACGCTCCCGCTCAGACCCATTTCAAAAAAAATTGAGAAGAAAATTTTGATATTGTTATTCTGTGTTTTACTTTTAGCAAGGCATGGGGTGTTGTGACTGTGTACATAAAACTAAAACACAACCAACATATATTTAAAAAAACAAAAACTATAAAATAACTTAAGTAAATCAAATAACTCAAGACTAATATCTCTTAGTGTTTTGTAGATATTTTGTACATGCATGGATTGGTTGACTTTACTTAAATCATTAGTAAACTCCAAACTTATGAAAGGGATCAAGGAATCCTAATTTAAAAAATGAACACTATCAACCTTAATAATTCCACTAGAAATGTACTTAATAATTCCATGGCAAATGATTAACTGAAATGTTGCTATATCATGATCGATATAAATAGATATGATTGTATGCAAATTAAATTTATCTTATAATGGTAAGGTTTTATGCATGATCCATTAAGGGATAGACTTGAACTATTATTGAGGAAATAGTGCATTTATAATAATGAGAAGAATGTAATGCTATTGTGCATGAGAACATCCTGATATTGTGGTGACAATTCCTTATTTGTGTTGTTTATGGAATCAAATTGTCATTACTAAAATTGTAAGTAGTAGAGAATTAGAAGTTAAATCTAAACCATATTGTTATTGATATTGACCATTTGAGAATCCCAAGGGAAGGAACATGTGCATGTACTTTATAAATATAAATTGAAATTGAGTCAACTTGATAATTGAAATAGATAACATGAGTTCTAAACTTATTTGCCTCTAGGAGTGATAAGCTTAAACACTAGGGATGTTTTTAATGTACTAGTACTATGCACTTATGAATATGAAATTATAATAATGAGTACAAATGCATAAAATTAAATGTGGTTTATAATATAAATTATCATGGATGCAAACACTTTACCATTGAAAAAATTAGGTGACTTTAGTGTGTTTTTATGGAATAATTAATAATTCAAGAGACGAGGTTTCTTAAGTATGTTCTTTAGTATTAAAAGGATGATGGTTTAGGATCAACAAATTTATCTTTAGGTTTCAATATTTTGATTAGAGTTCGTAGGCAAATGTTCGTGGACCTTCAATTATTGGCCAAGTATTGGAGAAGGTCTTGAAGCAAGATTGAAAGTTGCAAATACTGGCAACATGAAACAAACATAATACTACAAAAATTAAGAGCATTTAACAACAGTCTTCATTAGGTTTCATGAGGAAGTCCTTTCTACCATTAAATCAAAGGGTGGAGATGGGAATAAGTTTCAATAGAATAAGAAAGTCAAAAGATAATAGGGAATACTTAGAATAGACAAATTAGCATGAATCATTCAATATTCAAGACCAGATTACTAAATTCTAAACCCCACAACTAGAATAAATTTCATCTCTAATGGAAAATTAAAATGCACATTTTTTCAAGGATGGTTTTAAGATGAAAATAAACAATGGACAAAAATGAAATGGAGAAAAAATACAAAACTTCATAACTCATTAGTTATCCTAGGAAAACTATTTCAAGTTAAAAACCTAGCCAAAAATATATGTCTCACTATATTAACAAAATAGAGATTACAAATACAATGAGATTTTCTGCACCTTGGAGTTCTACACCCATATTTTAAAGAATTTGTAGTAGTATTTCGATAGAATCGCCCTACACAAAATCTTCTCCAATACTCAACCAAAGCCAACACTTAATAAATAGAAATGGAGCAATAAGGACACTCAAGAAGAGACTCAAATCAACTTCCAAGAACATCCCAACTTTCATGTAACTCCCTTTGTGATAGATTCTCTTACACATTTGTAACTCCCATCACCATGTTCTTACAATGTAACTTATAATGTCATAACAAACTATCCAAGTGGCGAGTTGCGTCATACAAGGAATCTTATGGATTCCTTCTAGTGTGGCACCCTAGTCCACAAGGGCCAAAAAATTACAACACATTAAAATATTAAAATGTTTACAAGGCTTGCAAGGTGTACAACACACCTAACCTAATATTCTAATTGTAATGAAATTACTTGTACAAGAGAAGAATAATAGAAAATAAATTGCAAATAGTAAGCCACTTTGAGGGGGAAATCCTCTAAAAGTCTCCAATAAGAACATAATTTGTAATATGATGATTAACTACTACTCATTACCTCCTATATATAGGCATCATTGAAATATTCTAGTGTCCTAGCCCTAATGAGGCTAACCTAGCATACAATAATTATACTTATAATGGACTCATAAATGACTCAATTAAGGATTATGCTTACCACAGGTCAATGACACATTTCCAAATACAATCAATGGGTTAAGGGTCTAGCATGCCCTGTCTTCATAGGAGCATTGTCCTCAATGAAAATTAATAGTGGACGCTCTTGCATAAATTCTTCATTTCCCACATAGCATCTTCAATAAGAGAATTCTTCCACTTGATCAAATATTCTATAATTGCCCTTGTTAGCAACCTCTTAGTACATGTTTGAAGTATTCCCTTGGGTTCCAAAATTATTCTTCCTTTCTCATCAAGCTCTAGTAACTCTGTTTATGTTGAATTTCTTTGTCCAATAACCTTATTCAAGTAGGAAACATGGAAGACTAGATGCATTTTTATTGACTTAGGTAACTCCAATTTGTATGCTACATTGTCAATCTTCTACAGAACCTTATAAGGGCCATAATAGTTGGGTGCAAGATTGTTATCCTTCTTTTGATGTTTCAGTAACATCTACTTATATGGTTATAATCACACAAAAATCCAATCTCCTACTTCAAAATTTATCTCATTGTAGTGTTGATCAACTTGTTACTTCATTTTGTTTTATGCCATTGCCAAGTTCTCTCTAAGACTAGAGAATATCTCCATTGTTGATTCATTCTATTTTATGCTATTGTCAAGTTCAACCACTCTAACCTTCAGGTGTGCTCATAAAGGAGAGGTGATGGATGGTGGTGGTACCCATATAGTGCCAAAAATGGAGATATTCTACATGAAGTGTGGAAAAAAGTGTTATACCACTATATTTCTAGTGGCCTAACCATTGCACCCATCTCTCTTGTTTATCTAAAGAAAAACATAAGAGATGGCCGTCCAAGCACTTGTTGACTACCTCAGTTTGTCCATCTAATTTAGGATGATACGACAAGTTACAAGCAAGTTATGAGTGCCCAAATATGAGAATAAGTCCAGAAATTACTTGTAAATATAAGATCACAATCACCTATTATGATTTTTGGAATCCCATGCAACTTCTGAATTGTATCCATAAAGGCTATTGTTATAATACTTGTTACAAATGAGTGTGACAAAGAACAAAAATGTACATATTTGGTGAATTAATCGGCAACCATGATGAAATTTTACCTTCAAACTTGTGCAACCTAGTGATGAAATCCATTGATACCTCCTCTCACCTCTAGCTTAGAATAGATAAGGGTTGCAGAAGACTTGGAGTGTTAATTATCTCCCCTTTATTTTTATAGGGTACCATACATTTTGCCACAAATTTTTGGACATCCCCTTTGATCCCATCTCAAAAGACATCATTCTTGATTCCATGATAAGTCTTCAAGAAGCCTAAATGGCCACCTACTAGAAAAACATGAAACTCTACCAAAAACTTAAAGTTAAGGGACACACTCTTACATAACTACAACCTATCCTTGTACCATAGAGCATCTCCTTTCCATGAAAATTTGTTTGACACGATTGAATCTTGTTGGAGTTTTTGAATGATAGTTTATGTATCCACGCCCTCCCATTCTTCTCATACATCATCCACTTAATTTTATTGTAATATGGAAATGGTATATAATAATGACTATGTGGTTTCATTCCCCCTAGATAGAACATCAACCATAAAATTCTCCTTTCCTTTCTTGTATGTAATCTCAAAGTCATATCTCGACATCTTTGTGACCCATTTTTGTTGCTCTTTAGATGAAAACCTCTATTCCAAGAAGTATTTGAGACTATCGTGATTTGTCTTTACCTGAAAGTGTCTTCCCATTAGATAAGGTCTCCATTGTTCGACTACATGTAGGATATCTATCATTTCCTTCTTCTAAATGGGATTCAACAAATTCTTGCCTTTAAGTTGGTAACTCTCAAATACTAGGGTTCTTATGCCATACCTAGAAGCATCACATTCCACAATGATGGTTCTAAAAACATCCAGGGTAGCTACAACTAGATTTGTGCACATGGCTTCCTTTAGATTCTCAAGTGCCTTGGTGGATACCTCATTCCCTTGGAAGGAGTCCTTCAATAAAGCTACGAGTGGTGTTGCTATGCTACCATATTTTTACAAATTAGTGATCGTAGTTTGCAAGACTTAAGAAACCCTATAGATTCTTGAGGGTTCTAGGCATTTGCCATTTTTCTGTGGCCTTGATCTTTCGAGGGTCCACCTTCACTCCCTCATATGAAACAATATGACCTAGGTACTCTATCTCTTTGACTCTAGGAAGACACTTGGATGGCTTAGCATGAAGATGATGTTGTTCAAGAATGTCCAAAAACTGATTCACATGTTACAAGTGTTCCTCCCAAGATTTTCTATATATTAATATGTCATAAAAAATACCAAAACAAGATTATGCAAAAATAGCCAAAAGATAGAGTTCAACAAACTGTGAAATATAGGTGGTACATTTGTGATGCCAAAAGGCATCACAAAAATTTAGAGTGGCCCTCATGGTTTTAGAAAGTTGTCTTATGTATGGCCTCATCTCTAATTCTAATTTGATGATAATCATAATGAAGATCAAGTTTGGTAAAATAAATAGTGCCATTTAGCTCATCTAACAAATCATCAATTATTGGAATTAGAAACTTATATTTTATGTACTTTTTGAGTTCTTTGTAATCAGGACACATCTACCAAGTGTCATCTTTCTTGTGCACCATTACCACTAGAGAGGAGTAAGCACTTTGACTATGCTTAAAAATACTTGCCTCTAGCATCTCTTGTACCATCTTCTTAATCTCACTTTTTGTACATATGGGTACCTGTAGGGATTGATGTTGGTGTTTGACTCTCTAGTACTATCTAAATGGCATGATCACAATATCTTTTGGGAGGAAATCCTTTTGGCATATCTCCAAAAACTACTGAGTGCTTATTTACAACTACTCGTACATTTGGTAGAGTAGGAACCTTTGATTGATATGCTTCTAATGAAAATAATTGGTCCACAAACATATTGCCCACTTATTAAGCATCTTTTGCATTTGATGAGAGCTTACTACTTGTGGAGACTTTGCATGCAAACCTCTTAGTTTGATTGTCCTACCCTTTCAGTAAAAACACATGAATACCTCTTGGAAGTCTATCTCAATTATTCCTAATTAGTAAGCCACTAGACTCCCAAAACAATGTTTGTGCACCCATAGAGAGAAAGCACAGGGAAATCCAGTTGGTATTCTCCCATGGAAAGTTTAATAATATGACATTTTCCTAAATGACTAATTGTACCCCATCTGCATTCATGGCCTATAATTCTAGAGCCAAATAGATAAAACAATTCAAATGAGAAGCTAACTTCTTATTGTTTAAGTTGCACCTACTTCTTGAGTCTATCAACACTATCACTCTTTTTTTTAATAAACCCACTACCTTGAGAGTTTGTGGGGTGTTAATTTCAGAAAGTGCATGACAAGAAATAGCTGGTTGGGTATCTCCTAATTCCTCATCTAGCTCATTCGTGACTTCTAATAGTTCTTCCTCACCAACCCCTTCAATGTAGAACAAATTTTTAGCACATTTATAGCCTCGATTGTATTTACTATCATAGTTAAAGCATAACCCCTTTTCCTTTTTTCTTCAATTTGTTGAAGAGTCAATCTAGTAGGCTCAGGGAATAATTGTGTTAGAATCTCTTCTCTCTTATGCTATTGAACCCCTGCATTTGGAAGATAAAAAAAATACCTCTACCCTACATGCTATGATAAAAGAATCAAATACAATAAGAGGATTAAACATGTGTACCTCATTTTGGATGTGATCCTTGAGCCCACTAGGAATCAAGTCCTTCAAGTTCTCTGTAATTATTTCTACTCACAAGGATGGGTTTTGGATTTATTGAATATAATCCTTGACTAATCCTATTCTCCATAGTTTGGCTATTTAACTATAGTAATTCTCTAATACACTATTGTTATAACTTGCAACTATGGCTCCTTTATAAAACTGACCAAGTGACACTAAGTGCTTTTTCTTTCTTTGAGCACATAGCCATTGGTACCAAATTAATTTCTTAGGTTCTAGATATAAGGAATCCATTGTCACCTTTTGTATACTTGTAATATGATGTACATAAAAAAAATTCCATTTGATTTATCCAAGTAAGTGGATCCTTTCCATTGAACTTACACATACCCACCTTCGTTAGCAAGTTCAGAGATCCAAAATGAATGCTAGCATTTGGATCGAGATTGGCTTGTTTGGATAATCTGCCCTGATTGACTCAAACATGGAGTTGTGCCTTTGGTTATGATACTAATATCTTTTGGATATAGTCTTGGAGATATAATATTATTTTGGGCTTGATACTATTCATTTCTCCTTTCATTTTAGTCTTGATCCATTTCTTTGTCTCTACAAACTGCATATTGGGCATACCTTCTTTTAGATGGAACACTTCATCATCTAATGAAGATGACATCATATCTAAAGTCCCACCCAATCCTAACTCTGAATCTATATCCTCTTTGTTAGGCATTTTTTTCGATGTGTAGGAATTCTTGCCTCGACCTCTAGTTTGTGGCCTTGTCATGATGCCACCAAAATATATTTGACAATAAAGTATTCAAAACAAATCTAATAAGCTAAACTATTTACTATAACTTACCTAATCCTAGCACTCACTTTGCTAAAAAAAACTCCAAGAAATTCATTGTTTTGCATCCTTGAAAGCGAATTTGATGAAAAATAGAATTTTGGAATAGCTCCTTCAAAATTCTCCAAATAACCTCAAATCTAGACTATACCTACTTTAATGTGTCCTTTATCAACCCTCTAGATTTTATAAAAATACAAAATTGAAGAGATATGCACTTTATAATATGATCTCCTAATTTCAAAACAATTGCCTTGTTTCTTGTCTTATGGATACCGAGATCATGTACTAATATACAACTTGTAATGAAATTACTTACATGAGAGAAGAATATAATAGAAAATAAGTTACAAATACTTGATAATAATAAGCCACTTTGAGAGGGAAATCCTCCAAAAGTCTCCAATAAGAACAAAATTCACAATATGATTATTAACTACTACTCACTATCTCTTATATATAGGCACCATTGGAGTATTCTAGTGTCCTAACCCCAATGAGGTTGACCTAGCATACAATAGTTATACTTATGGACTCATAAAGGACTCAATTAAGGACTATGCTAGCCACAAGGTGGCCACACATATCCTAATACAATCAATGGATTAAGGGCATAGCACTAACATTCTCCCACATGTATACATGACAAAAGAAAAGGGAAACAATAAACACAAAAAAATATAATACCTAGGGGCAATGGCCAAAGATGATCTACACCATCTATACTTCTTGTGCTCATTGGCTTGGTCAACAAGTTTGCAAAATTCCCATAAGTGTCCACTTTCTCGATCATCACCCTCTAATCATCCACCATGTTATGAACAAACTAGTATTGCACAACAATATACTTGTCCTCATGTGGACATATGGTTCTTAGCCAAACAAATAATATTTTGACTATCATAGTCAATCTGCTCTATACTTTGCCTTAGGCCAATACCAAAACACAACCTTTGAATCCAAACAACCTCTTTAAAAGCACGAGTCGGTTACACATACTCAACTTATATAGTTGAAAGAACAACTTGCATTTTTATCATCCAACTACCTAGACCACTAAAAAGGTTGAACAAATAACCACTAGTGGATCTCTTTCTATTACTGTCACAAGCCTAATCTACATCAATAAAGCCTTGTATATTCATCTTATTTCCCAAATTAGGTCTCCCTTAGTATTAAATAGAATACTTTGAACTTCCATGAATGTATTTGAAGACCCTCTTTACAAATATCCAATGTTCTTTTCCTAGATTAGACATAAGCCTGCTCAAGGCTCCTAGTGCTTGGGCAATATTTAGTCTTGTACAAACCATTGGATATATCAGGCTTCCAACTACACTAACATATGGAACAATACAAATGTCCTCTTTCTAATTCTCTATCTTAGGACACCATTCCACATAAAACTTCACCCCCATAGGAATATGAACACACACTAACTTATAGGTTTGCATCTTGAAACATTGTAACATAGAGTTAACATACCGTTAGAGTCATCTATCAGATATATCTCCAAATATCCATTTATAGAATGAACTTAAAAAACCCCTGATCTTTCATGTCAAAATATAATGAGAGATGAAACTTAAGCACCTTGATTACTTTAATCTTACCGATAAGAAACATGCCATCAACATATAAAATGATAATAATAAGATGATCATCAACTAGCTTAAACTAAACACAATAATCATATTTTTCTCCAACAAGCCCCAAATACAAAACACACATATCAAACTTGTTATACCACAAATGGGGTGATTGATTCAATCCATATACTTCTTCAATCTACAAACTAATTTTTCCTTTTCTTGCTCCACATAGTGCTTAGGTTGTGACATGCAAATTTTCTCCTCCAATTCTCCATGCAAAATTGTTTTCTTGACATCCATTTGATCAATCTCAATGTCATACATAGCATCAATAGAAAAAAATAATCTAACGGATGCAAGCTTTCCAACTAAAGAGAAAATTTCACTAAAATCATATCCCTCGACCTAAGAATAACCCTTAGCCACCAATCTGCCTTATATTTTTTAAGTTTACCATCATAGCTATACTTCTTCTTGAAAATCCATTTGCCTCCTAAATGTTTCCATCCTTTAGGAAAATAAACCAAATCCCAAGTCCTTTTCTTCTCCTAGGCCACCATTTACTCATCCATGGATTTTTCCTAGAATCTACTCCTTTGACTCAATTGCCTCCTTCATAGTTCTAAGTTCATCTTCTCTAACAGATAATAAAAAATACAAAAAAAATTAGGTGGGCTATGCCTGTATGATTTTATTCTTTTTAGAGTGGACTTTATTGATAGTGGAGTGTGATCCTTTTTTCCCTCTTCCTCTTCCTTCTCATCTGGATCAAACCCCTCTATAAGTTTCTTGTGAACTTCTTGTTCATCCTCATGTGCAATTTCCTCAATCTTTGGTACTAAATCCACATCCAATTTCTCTCTATCTCTTGGTTACTCAATAGGAGAAGATATAATCTCTTTGAAGGTCACATTACCAATGTATACCATCTTTGCTATCTTAGGATTCCAAAGCTTGTATCCTTTCACACTATCACCATAGTTGATGAAGATACATTTCTCAACTTTGAAGTCTGACTTAGAACTCTTCTCCTTTGAAATATTCATGTATGCATCACAACCAAACACTTTGAGATGTCGAATGGAGGGATTATTTTTTTCCAAGCCTCCCATGGGGTTTTATTAGTAAGATCTAATGTAGGAGATCTATTGATTAGATGATAGGTAGTATTCATTGCTTCTACCCAAAATTCTTAATCTAATCTATTGGGATAGGTTTCATACACCTTGCAATCATAATGTTCAAATTATTTAATTATTTTGTATTTATTTATTATTTGCACCCACATATTTGGGGTGTCCCACTTGGAGTGGCTCTATGTATCATTTCTCGTTAGAAATTTGACATTTTGTAAGGTTCATTTAGTATCATGGAAGTTGCTAAATGCAACTATGAAAACTTGTATGGTGTGTGAGAGTTGTCATTATAGAAATATCATGATGAGAGGGAGTTAACTATGAACTAGGATAAAATCCTGGTTCATCTTTGGAAAAAGTATGATAAGACCAAATTGAGCACCCAATTTGGTGATGGTAGTTTCTATTTTACCATCAATTGACTCATCTTGTCTTTGGGCATTGGAATATTGCATGGATTTGGGTGTCTAATTTATCCCATGGTTTCTAGTACATGGTTTTAGAAACCACTAATAGTTTGTGCTTTTTATCTTTCCTATCGAGTGCTTGAGTTGAAGGTATTATCATAATGTATTGTAGGTATTGTTTTGCTTCCACAATATCTCTAGAATTATTGATTTGTGTGATCTCCTATGAAGGCTTGAGCTTGTCATTATAATGTAATCATTATAGTTGTTGTGAATAGAATTAGTTCAAGTTGGAGGCTAGATTTTTTCTTGAAAGTTTTTTCATAGGGTAAAACAATGTGTTTATCTATTGTGTGTGTTCATATTATTTTCTAGTTTAAAAACTATATAATTTTTTAATGCACTTCTCTCCTCATAGGTTAATAGTGGAAAGTTATATCCATATTTTCTTTCATAATCTAGCACCACTAAGCATACTTCTAGTCTTTTCAATCAATGTCTTGTTCACTTTTTCTGTGACTCCATTTTGTTGAGGGTTGTATGAAGTTTTTTCTTAGTGATTCCATTGTCCTTACAATATTTCTCAAACTTCCATGGAATAAAATCACCCTCCATTATTTGTTTTCAACATGTTGATGTTCTTTTGCTTTTAATTTTCTACAATATCTTTGAACTCTTTAAATTTGTTGAAGAACTCATATTTTTTGAGAAAAAACACCCATGATTTTTGGAATTTTCCTTATGAAGTTACATTTATAGGCGTGAAAACATCACTATAGACCAAATGAAAAATTCTATCAAAATGAGTAGATCTTGAGAAAAGTTTACTCAACTGCTTCCCATATATACAATGTTCACAAAAGTCAAAATCCAAAGAACAATTAAAAATTCCCTTAACCATTCATCTAGACTTGAAGGCCCTATGAAAATTTTCACTAATGTGGCCTAATATTTCATGCCACAACTATGAAGGTATCACAACTTGGTGATAGATTGAAAATTTTCCTTTCTGAAATTATGTAAATTATCAAGTCCATAAATTTAAGGTATCTCCTATGTGATACCTTGAAATATTTCCATGCTAGCACCTTGTGGTATCACCTGGTCAATACTTGGTTGTCTCTGCATATAACCATGATGCATTAATTAGGTGACACCTCTGGGTCTCCCAAACCCAAAAGTTATCACTTGGGTAATAGTTGCATAGGGATGCACTTACAATAACTTCTAGAAGCCATAACTTTCTTATATAGACTCGAAATGAGGTTCCATTTTTGAAATTGAATATTTTTTTGATGAGAATCCAAACACACTCTTTGTATCCCAAAGGTATGTTTTGAGTAATGCATTGTTCTTTCTTTCCTCTTTCTCCTTTGAGGTTTTGCTCCAATGACAATATGCCTTCTTAGAAAGTTGATAGTAGTCACTGCTACCCTATACTTGTGGATGCCTTAAGATATCACCTAGGAGAGAGCTTGAGGGTATCTTAGAGATTGAAATCACGTTATTTCCTCCTAAGGTGTCACCTATGTGATAAATTCTATAGGTGTATTAGTATTTCTACTTTAAGGAGCCATAACTTTTGCATACAAACTTGAAATAAGGTGTCATTTTTTAATTTACATAATTTTCAAAACAAATCAAAATATGTAGTGTATTTATCTCCCTTTTCTAGAATGATTTGAGTCCTTTTCTTCCAATATATTTTCTAGGCCATAGATTGAGGTACATTTTGAGCACCAATGTGATTCTTTTCCCTTTAAGGTATCTCCCAAGTGATACGATTAACATTATCTTGACATCAATAGGAGGTGTTACTTTGGAAACACTTGGAGGCTTCACTCTTCATGACTTATTTATAGGTGTCACCATGGAAACAACTTGTGGAAACAACAGATTCACCACACTGAGCACTAGCATCATCTTTGAATAGGGTCCCAACCCAAACCGTATTTTTTAAAACTAAATTGCCTTCCACCATTTTACAACCTTCCTTGCTAAAGACTACCTGCTATTGATATATAGAGTGAACTATTGCAACAATAACATCAAATTAAGTGTACAAATATCAGTGTGGTTATGTATTAACCAATGAAATGGAAATGGAGAAAGCATATACAAAATTAGTAAGCCACAATAATTCCACATAACACTAAATATACATGGAGAAACCCTTTTGGAAAAAAACTCCACCATTACAGAGAGCACAAGTCCATATTAATCTTTAATCCAAGAGTACATATACAAAAAACTTCTCCCCTCAATTTCATAGCATTTCAACAACACCTATGTACTTGTAATAACCAATGGAATCTCTATCTAATGCGTACAATTTATAGAGAAGAGTTGAGAGGAAACCACAATTGGATTCCTAAAACCATGACCACCCAAAACCATGGTATGGAAAAAACCCAATTCTCCCATGTAACTAATTAATGCATCCATGAATAGAAAATGTAACTCCTCAAGCATATTTGACCCATGTGAAGAGGGGGAATGAATCCCAAAAAATAGTACTCCATTATGCTCTCTATCATCCTTGTGGACCTTAGCCAACATGCAAACATTCTCCACTCCTTCACCTAGTACCTAGGATTGGGAAAGTGGTGTGAATGAAGTCAAGTCAAATAGTAACTACCACCATCATGCTCCACCTCCCTCTTCAATGTGATCACAACCAATATTTTCAAGTTATAAGGAGGCTAATTAAATACAAATATCTCAAAATCATGTACACGGGCATCCAAGTACCCATTCCAAGATGTTGGAAGATTTGGCATTAGATATGAGGACTACAACTAAATGTTGCACTTTCCTAACATTCTCCCAGTTGATATTATACATTTCAATGATATAAGGGGAACTGTGAAATGAATCAAGTACAAGATCCAAGGCCCATTGCCTTCTTGCACCAAGAGAACTTCTCCATGCTCACTGGCTTTATGAGGAAATCTACAACATTATCCTGAGTGTCAACTTTTTGTAATACAACCTTACCATTCTCTATCATCTCACAAACAAAATGATAATATACATCAACATGATCAGTATGAGCATGATACATGGGATTCTTGGCCAAACAAATAACACTCTAATTGTTACATCAGATCTTAACTAGCCTACAATCAAAACCAATAATTGAACACAATCTCTATAATCACACCACCTCCTTAGAGGCACGTGTAGCAGCCATATACCCTACTTTAGTGGTGGACAAGGCAACTGTGGGATGCCTCTTACTCATCTAACTAATTACACCACCAAGCAAAGAGAACACAACCACTAGTGGACCTTTGACTATCCAAGTCACTTTCCCAATCTACATCAATAAAGCCTTGTATGTCCAATGTCTTACCCACATCATTAGTACCATGATAATATAAGAAATAATCAAAAGTTCCTATCAAGTATCTAAACACCCTTTTAATATAAGTCCAATGTTAAACCTTCTAAGAACTCCCACTACTTAGGCAACATTTGGTCTAATACAAACCATTGCATACATTAGGCCCCCAACAACACTAGCATAAGGTATGTTAGACATCCTCAAAATCATCATCCAATGTACAACACATATCTAAAGAAAGCTTAGTGCCAAATGGTAAAGGAATACTAACTAGTTTATAATCCTGCATAATAAATCTCTACATAATAGTTTAACATACTTTGAATTAGCCAAAGCTTTCTATGTACCCGGTCCTTGTTGATCTCCATACCAAGAATGTATTTTGCAACCCATAAATCCTTCATATTGAATATTTTAGAAAGATAAATTTTGAACTCCCTAATCACCCCTTTGTTGTTACCAATAAACATGTCATCGACATACAATACAATAATTAGAATCTAACCATCAATAATAACATAAACACAATGATCTTCTTCACTCCTAATAAAACCCATTTTCAATGAAAATGCATCAAACTTATGATACCACATTGGTTACTATTTCAGACCATACAATGACCATTTTAACCCTCAAACCAAATGTTCCTTTCCTTTTACCATAAAACCATTAGGCTGTAGCATAAATTTCTTCTTCAAGATCCCCATGTAAGAAAGTAATTTTAACATCCATTTGATCAATCTCAAAATCACAAGATACAACAATAGATAGTAGGAACCTAATGGAAGATAATTTAGAAATAGGAGAGAAAATTTAACCAAAATTAACTCCCTCTCTCTAGGAGTAGCCCTTGGCCACTAGTTTGGACTTGTACCTCTCTAATTGTCTATTTTCTCTAGTTTTCTTTTTATACACCCATTTGCAACCAATAGGTTTTTTCCCTTGGGCAAACTAATAATATCCTAGGTGTCATGTTTGTCTAAGGTAATCATCTCCTCCTACATGGTCTGCATCCAAGAATCACTATCCTCTAAAGAGAGAGCCTCCTTGAAAGATCTTGGTTCATCATCAATACATAACAAAGTAGATGCACAACAAAAATCTAGTGGTCTGCACTTGTCAATTGGGTTATGTTGTCTTGTGGATCATCTCAAGGTTGGAGTAAGGGGTGTTGACAATAAAATATAGGCCTAAGGTTTGGATTATTTATGTTGGAGAAGTTAACCCGTGTGTGATGTAGTAAGAGTAAATTAGAATAGTGCGGTAGATAACACATGCATAATATAAAGATTTACTCATATATTCATAGATACCATAAGGTAGCTTTGCTCATATATTATTTATACAATGTACGTTCTTTACTAAAAGCATAGATATACACATCAAATATGCTTGGGTATTATCTATTACATATGCCTTATATCTTCTTCTCACTCATCCATGCTCCTTATCCATGTATATTTCATCTCTTCTTTCTCACTTTCTCTTCATTATATAGCCTTGTTATGCCTCTTCATCCTTCATTTTCCTTATAACATTTCATAAATATTATTAATTATCTTTTTCCCACAAATTCACCTTTCCCTTTATGATAATTATCCTTATTATATCTTATTTAGGGATGTTTAGGTGTGTTTAAGGCTATTTAAGTGTTATATGACCCATATATGGGTTCAAATGGCATATGTGGAGGTTGTGTGATGCCGCACACCTCCTAAATCCCTATATTGAGTGTCTAATGATCATATATAATACCACAAGGCCTTTAGTGTAGTGTGTAGTATTGTATAATCCTCTTAAATCTTTCTTCTAGATGTTGATATTCCTTGTGTGGTACTGTAGAACCCTTTGTGGTATAACATAATGTCATGTAAGGTAGTGTTATGTTATATGTGGTACTTCTAGTACTTTCCAACATGCTCCCCTAGCCTAAAATATTATCTCATCCTTGAGATACCCTTGTATAACTCTTTTCCATTGGTTCTCTTCTGACTCTTGCTAGTTTCTCCTCTTTGTTGACTGCATATTTTGATTTCTAGGACCTTTTTCTTCATGTTCTAGGTCTTTACCTTCTTCTCTTAGATCAAAAATTTACTTTCTGGGGCACTACACTTGCTCTATTTTTCAATTCCATCCTTTTCCATATACCTTCTACTTCTTGTGGTATGTTCTCTTCATTTGCAATACACTTTTTGATCTCCATATCCACTGCATATGTCTTTGCGGTATCTTCCATTGCTTTTTTCTAAATCCTTATACCCAATTCTCTACTAGTCCTACTATACGGTGGGTTCCCTTTATTCTTTTTGATCTTTGTACCTACCAAACCATCTTTGCAGTATCTTCCATTACTTTTTCCTCAATCTTCTTTATTCTTAGTAGCCTTTTGTTTACATAGAATCCTCTTTTTATTTGAAATAGGTTTTCCTCCTCTATGGTGATTTTGGTGCTCTTTTAGGTATCCTCCTCATACTTAGGGCTTCCATCATCCTTCTCTTGAACTCATCCAAATCACAAGCTTCTATTGCATCATTAATATATGTTGATGACTCACTAACTTTTATAATTGTTTCTCCTTCTAATACATGTGGGTTCACCATCCAATTCATTTGTTGGGATTCTACCAATTGTATATAATTTTCTGTCTCTCTTGTATTTCTTCTACGAACAACCCTTTCACCCCTTTATTGAATGGCATAAGTATTGCTCTTCCATTACCTTGTATTATCAACTCCTCATTTCTAGTATCAAATATACCATCATTACCCATGAACCATTCCAAATCTATAATGAAGTAAAATGAGTTAGGGGTTCCCTCATGCATTTTAATATCTTCAAAATCTAGTTTTGTTTTAATCCCCATAAAATTTTGTATTGTCAGAAATTATTACCTCCCATAATTTCACACTAGGTTTAGCACCCCCTTCTATGTGTTTATGCTACATTAGGTGGTACACCTCATGTTGGCCTAACGTGAATTCTATTGGATGTGATTGAGTTTCATATATATGTAGCTATCTCGCTCTTATTTGAAAGGATGAATGAATGATGCATGTATGAACATAGGCTTATACCCTCACTAAAGTGGGGGCTAAATATACTATCAAAACTTCTGACCTCCCACAATTCGCACTACATTTAGCATCCCCTTCTATGTGTTTGTGTACCTTCTATGCATTTGTGCATATCCATTCGTGAAATGCCTATTTTAGGGCCTGATTAAGAAATAACATTAAAATATTCAATTACTAAGTTTTCGAGGGCTAAAATAGCCATGACCTATACACTCAAAATCGCAACCTCGGTTGCTTGGGGCTATCGAGTATGATTTCGACATGCACATGGACCCTTCCCTCCTTGCCACGGGGCGATCCACCACATCACTCTCACTCTTGTGGAAGTAGCCAGTTGAGAGGAGGCGAGACACAGTGAGGGTCTGGCTCGTTGGAGAGCTGGACTTTGCAGAGAGGGGTTGACACACCCTAGGGCCTTTGTCGTTGTGTGCTAATGTGTATGTTTTGTTCGATGACTATTTTTGTAGATATAACCATATGACCCGAAGGGTCACTAGTTACTCTTTGTTTATTTTGGGTTTCTATTGTTCCACCTTGGTGCGGGTAAGCTATTACTTTCATTGATGGCTTCTTGTCTTTCAATTTGTTGGATGATTACACATTGTATTTGAAGTTGTCTAAATGGCTCTAGTTGTTGTAAGACAAGCGGATCTTGTTGAGGTCTTAGATTATTTTAATTAATCTCGCTGAGGATTACCCTCACCCACTCACCTCTTAATCCTAGGCACATTCGTGAGCCAAGACAAGGGATAGGTGTATGCGGACTAACCTTGACTAGACTTTAGGGTTTGACCTTGGGTTTTGGTTGACCTAGGGTTTAGTTGTGTGTTGAATTTTGTTGACCTTGTGATGTTATTAATGGTTTGACATTTGTTGACCTTGTGATGATATCAAAGGTTTGCAATGTATTTAAATACCTAATGTTTTTGTTGTTTTCTATATTTTTATGAATGCAACTATATGACATGCAAACTTGTTTTTGTTCTTTTTTGATATTTATGGAAATAAAGATGCTTTTTAATCTAAGAAAGGAAATATGAATGCAATTTAGAATGAATTTAACCTAATGCAATTATTCTATGATTTTGGGGTTTTCAAATATTTTAAAACAATTAATCTAGAAAAGGGAATTGCAACTAATTGAATTTAAACTATGAATGCAAATTACTTCTAAGATGCTAGATCTAACCTTTCTATAAAAAAAAAGTAATAAATTACTAATCCCAAGAGCAATTTTGATTTTCTAATTACTACAAATTGGCAAAAGCATAGAGGAACCTAAAATAGAGAAGATTTGTGTGACTCCACTACCCTTAGAAATCCTTGATGGCAACCTCATATCCTCTTGAAGTAGCGGGAAGACCTCTTGATGACAAGACAACACAAAGAAGCAAAAGAAGCTTGAGAAAGCTCAATGAGAGATTTTGATGAGCAAAATGACGTTGATTGAAGTAGCGTAACGATGCTTGAAGAGCTTTATGTGAAATCTTGATGAATAAAAAATAAATAAAATGCACCTTCGTCATGTATGAGCATGATAATGTTGATTGGAGAGCAAAAAATTAGCAAGAGCTGTGTGCACAATGAATTTGCCTCCCTTTGTGCTTGAGGCAGGGGGGTATTTATAGGTTGGAAGAAGGGAATTGATTGAGAAGTTAAATCAATTGATTGATGAGTTAGCAAGGATTGATTAGGGAGTGAACTAGATTGATTACCTAGTAAACTCAATTAATTAGGGAGTGATTTAAATCAATAATAGCTTATCACTGAAGAGGAATTGGAGTTGGAAGAATGCATGGAAGAGAATGAGTTGTTAATTTTAGATCAAATGGAGTTAATTATGCATGTTTGGGTGTATGAAATAGTCAACTCCATATTAGGCATAAAAAATCATGCAAACTGGAAGAAAAACGGGTGAAAACATAGCTATTTTGAGTGAGAAACTCAAGTTTTTCCATGGCTAGAAACGTGACAGGGTCACCCCTTTCACCCTTGTTGAACAGAAGGAATACTGAGAGGGGGGTGAATCAGTATTCTATAAAATAATTCCTTTGCATGCTCTTTAATCCATTTACCAAATTCAATAACATGAAAGCCAAATAAACATAGAAACAACAACCATAAAGACATAACACATAGACACCAAGATTTTTACGTGGAAAACCCAAAAAAGGGAAAAACCACAGTGAGTGTTAGCTCACAATATATTATGATAGCAATACCGAATTACATAAAGGCTCACTGTCTAAAGAAGTGCTCACTGCAATAGGCTCATTGCCAAAATAAGAGAATAGAAGATAGAGAAGGAATGGCTCATTGCTAGGAAAAGACTATTACAAGTGCATCTACAAAATGATGAAGTATAGTTCCATCTATAGCTCAGTATACAGACTCAAATGTCTGCCTTGCTTTTTCTACTTTGCTTCACATATACTCTGTTCTTCTGCCCTCACTATTCTTTTATGATCACAAAACTGCCCTAGATCACACACATATTGAATTCACACTATGTTCACACACATTCATTCATCCAAAGATGAAATCTATCGAGTATATATATTCGCATCAAGAATTTCCTCAAACTAGGTCGGCATGCAAAAGATATGGCTTGTATATTCAAGTTATACCTTGTTGGCCTATTATTATACCCAAACAACAATGCAGACCCAATCAATCATGCAAGACTATTCATATGACTCTAGACCTATTATAGAACCACTTATATTAATGATTCCAATCATATACCTATTGGGTGAATATTTTGTCTTCAACTAACTGAAGACAAAATGGTTATATCAACCGCAGTGTAATGAGATAAATCTCTCCTCTCAGCAAGGGGAGGTTCCCTATTAACTATCACAAACTTATCTATTCTAACACTAATCTTAAGGGTGAATCCATATCATCCAT
Source organism: Cunninghamia lanceolata (assembly GCA_027924645.1). NCBI lineage: Eukaryota > Viridiplantae > Streptophyta > Pinopsida > Cupressales > Cupressaceae > Cunninghamia > Cunninghamia lanceolata. Next base: position 4,427,253 of record BSBN01000435.1, on the reverse strand, counting down.
TTGTCTTTTTTAGAAATGATGTTTTACAAAAATAGTAATTTCACAATACAAATCAAAATAACCAAGAAACCCATGAGAGCACTAAGTCTATCATTGCTCCTTTTGTTGATTTAAAATTCAGAACCAAATAGGATAAGGTGCAACCCAAAGTCTTCACCAAATACTATGATGAAAGCACACAAACATAAAAGATAACAACAACTCAAAGTCTTTCCAATATCTTTTACTCCAAAACATAAAATCACAAACCCAAAGATAATTATTGCAGCACAAAGTCTCCAAAATCAACTTTAGAATATCTCCTAGATTATCCAAACTCGCACTACAATTTGATCAAATAGATAAGATAGTATAAGGAAAAGGACATAAGAACAATTTCCAATACACCACAAGTTATTCCAATACAAAGATTGAATGATCACTTGATTTTCTATTCACTTGATAAAATATGATTTACAATTTGAACACAAAGTCTCAAAATGCTCTTCAATTTGGCAGAGTTTCGCTTCAATAACTCAAAAAAAATATCATTATTACAAAAGAGGCCCTCTTTATTTATAGTGAGAGGCCTTGAGATATTCTAGGAAAATCCTAACTACTTTGACTTATTCAACAAAAGAGTTCTATTTGACTTATGAATTATTTTGTCTCACATGTAATTACATTTTGAGAAAATACATGTGGATATGTCCACAACAAAATTCAAATTACATCTACAATATTAAAAATAAACTAAGGCATTTGAAAAGGAAATTTAGCTGCCACCATCATTCTTCTTCAAAAATTCTTTGTACATGGCCTGTATTGCCGCCATTTCACATACATCAGGTTTAGCTGTATTGTCAGAAATGGTACGGGCTTGGAGAACTACATCTTTCACTGCCTTTATCACTTTCTCATGCTTCTCAAGATTGTCCTTAAGATTCTCAAAAGTTGAATACTGATCGTAAAGGCTGTCCATGGAAAGCACTGAGGGCATTTCATCCTCAAATTTTTGTTGAACCATCTTTTCAAACGAGCTTATCATTTCATCTGCTGAGAGGAACTTATGCCCTTCATCGGTCAAGGTACATGGCAGTTCTTCCAACCTATGTAGAAGAGAGACATCATTATCTTCAATGTTTTCACGCACTTGGCACAAGTCCTCAAGCAAACCCTTTATTACATTGATGCGGTGACTAATGGATTCTTTAGTCTTAAGATAAGACTCTTTGTTTGAAATGACCCTAATAGCAACTAGATTCTTTATCTTGATCTTTTTCATTTCAACCCATTCCTCCAAGCTCTCTTATTGATCTTGTAATTCTTGAGAAAGAAGATCAACAATATTATCAAGCTCAACCTTTGCTTTGGCCATTTTCTCTTTCCTCTCCACTGTAGTCTTCAGTAGAACTCTTCCCTGTGCCAATAGCCATTCTACAATGTCTCCAAACACTTTCCCTCTAGCCTGAATTTTCTCTACCTTTTGAATTAAGGGATCTTCAATGGTTACCGCCATGAGCTCAATAATTTTTGATGATTTTACTATCTTTTGGAGAACAACAACAAGTTGTTTTGCTTTAGCTTTATAATGTTCTTTCTCCTTCTTGACTTCATCATACTTCTCAAGCAAGGTACTGGCAGCAGTTTGAAAATCTACCTTAATACCTTCATGAGTTATTTTTCCCAACTCAACTCTTGAAACAACATAATCACTCATGTCAAAAGTATCAAGAGTAGCATCCTCTGACGGTTTAGCAATCTCTACATATCTAATTCCCTTTTCATTGATAAACCTAGAAACAGTCTTAGGCTTCTTCTTCAGAGTTTTTGATTTCAAAGGTAATAGCTTTTCTATATCAATTTCATCTAGTGAAATTGCTTGCTTTTTCCTCTTTGGGGTATATGCAAAAAATGATGGAGGAAGCATAGAAGCACCAACATTTGGGGAGGAATCAACCACTTTCTTTGCCGGATCCATGTTTACACCTGTTATTGTAACAATGGGACCTGTAGGGGTAAAAACAACAGTAGTGTCAACAACCTTTTCAAAACTATCTAGAAAATGTTCTAACACAGTATGTTCACCAATATCAAAAGATAGGGAAGATAAACTAGGAATGGACCTAGATGAATCAAACACTATTCCAAAGCTTGTTCTAACAGAGGGGGGAGTATTTTCAGAAGAAGTAACCAAAATAGGTGAAATAGGAGTATTTGAAACTATAGGAAAACCATTAGAAATAGGAACATGAAGCAGGGGCATAGAAACTTGGGACTCTGGGGGTAGATCCTTTTGTGGGGACAATTGAATGTCACCAAGTTGTTCCTCTTCTACATTTTCAGCATCTCCTTGTTCTATTTCACCTTCTTCATCAGGTTTTTCAAACATATCTACTTGTTGGACATCATCTTATTTATCAACATTTTGCTGTTCAGCTTCAACATTTTCAATCTTCATTTGCTCAACATTTGGATCTTCAATACCCGATTCAGTAACATTAGAGGTTCCTGCAACCTCCTTCTTACCTCCCTTAGACACAAATTTAATTTTTGGTTTATGTGCTTTGGAAGAGGAAGGAATGTCATCACTCTTATTCTTTGTCTTGTTTTCCACTTTCTTACCTGTTTGCTCATGAACTTCAGTCTCTGACCCTGTAAGAAATTCTTTCAAGCTGACCCCTTTGCTTTCTAACCATACATTTGTATTGGCCAAAATTGGCTGAAATATTTTCCTTATAGAAGTCTCCTCTTTGACCGACCATTTGATGTCTGGAAGAAGCGAGGCTTCAACATTCTCAGTATTATACTTTGGATCCAACACATCTCCTTCATCTTCCATTCCTTCTGGAATATTTGCCAGGCCTAACTCCTCAATCTGACTTAAATGAAGTCTACAAAAATCTAGTTTCCTGATCTCATTTTGTGTCCATAGATCAGCCCAAATATCTTCAACCATCAGAACATGGAAAACAAATCTTCTTTTGATTTTATCCTGAACTCTTCTATAGTCAAAATGATCTCTTTTCTTGAAAGTTTTCATTGTGACTAGCTGTATTTCAGACTCAACTATTTTAGCCTTTGTAGCTGGCTGGACAAAATATCTCCCAATCTCTACAGGAAACTTAATCCCAGACTTTTTCAGCTCCATTTGTTTATTGTGCACCACAATCAACTATCTACATAATTCCATGAGGACAATCCTATCACTAGGATACCATGGAAGTATATATGGATAACCAGGATAATACCCTACTCTGAGATATGTAAAAGTTGGAAATTGTAAGAACAAACAGCCAAAAGAATTCACCACCTGCCATGCTTCATATGATACTCTCTTCTGCACCAATTCATCATCCCACAAACACATGAACATTGAAAAGAAAGCATCATTAACCCTACATAAGTGATGAATGGATCCTTTTAGAGTAATTTGAGGATAATACTCATAAACAGGAACCAACCTTCAGTCACCCACCTGAATCAAACCAGGAAAACTTCTCATACTCGCAGCATCATACACAAGATATGAGGTCATATAAAACTTGAATGTTGTGTTGACCTTTACCAATTGCTCATGTAGAGCATTACTAATCTGTTCACCCCAGAAGATTTTCTATGTTCCTTTGAGAATCACTTTGATGTACGTGTACATCCATTCCTGAAACTTGGAAGAAGAAGGGAGTCCTCTAACCTGACTCAAAAGTGTAATCAAGTCACTTACCTCCTCAACGAAGTCACTCCTCGGGAGATCTTTTGTCCATTTGGTCAAATTATTTCGAGGAGTCTTCAACCATTTACTGTTTATGTATTTCCTTGTAGCTTCAACATCTTCTTCATAATCCCTTTACCCTTGAGCAAAATCTATCTCTCCAATATTTTCAATAGGACACATGAAGATTTTGTCAGTGAATTCTACATCCAATCTCATAATCACATTCCCTTAGGAATCTGATACATCCCTAGTATCCTTGTTGTAATGATTGGCTACTTGAAGAACAAACTTGGGATTGTGGGCAGCAATTGGAAAAGAGGCAACCAAGTGAATACCACTGTCAATGATCTTCTGCATATGCCTGGAAGGATTTGGCTATTTAGTCCTGCTCACAAACTCTGCCATATCCACATGACCAATCTCTGTATCCCTGATTTCATCAACATTAGACTGTATTGAAGTAACAGGAAAGACTCCTTGGTATTTGTATTTCATGATTTTAGCTTTGGATGGAGACGGCTCTGACATCAGCTTTAGAGAGAACTCTGGAAAATTTAGCTACCACAGACGTTTGTCAAAAACTGTAAAAAGCCATGATCTCGTAGTTAGGGAAAAAATGGGTAAATTGGGGTTACTGCGATTCGATGATCATGAACAGGGAAATATGCGTTAAAGGACTTGAGAGCGCACAAATCGAGGTAAAAGCGAAAGCGGGTTAACATGCTTTGAAAGGTGAATTTTCCCAGTGTTAGGAAAAATTTAGGAATATGTGCATGGGTGGTCAAAATGACCGCTCTTGCACAAGGGACTATTCACTTACCATGTAAAGTCGGTCAATTTGACTGCTATTGCATGTTGGAAAAAGTTAGACTTCCTTACATGTGCAAGGTTGATGAAAAGGACCACCATTGCATGTATGAGGTAAGATAATGTTCATGATGTAGGGGCGGTCAGTTTGACCACTCTTACATGAGGGTAAAACAACAAGTTTATGTAAGGCACATGCAAAGGTGGTGAAAAGGTCCGTCGGTGCATATTAAAGGGAAAAACTTTGATGTATAGTCGGTCAAGATGACCGCTAATGCAGGTGCTTTGGAAACTCCAAGTTATATATGCAAGAGTGGGAGTTTCGGCCGCTTATGCACATTGGGAGGTAATGCATAAAGTCTGTGTAAGGGCAGCGGTTTTAACTGCCCTTACATGTAGGGAAGACCAAACATATAAGGTTTATGTAGGGGCGGTGAAAATCGCTACCCTTACATAAACTATCAACGCGAAAAATGCGAGGGCAAGAACGTGTATCAGCGGTAGTTAAGACCACTTCAAATTGGAAAAAACTTAAGTCTAACATGAGCGGTAAAAATATTGACTCATCAAACCAATGCATTCAAAACAAAATAAAAACTAGGGTTTAAAGAAAAACAGTGAAAAATACATATACGGATGATACAATTTTACTAATCAATAAAAGAAAAATCAAAGCTAAAACAAAGAGGTTTACCACATGCCAAAAACCCTAGGCTTTAAAACAAAAACAAGACAAGAAAAATGACTTACTTGGTCTGCGAAACCCTCGATGTAGTCAGGAAGTAACAACCGTTAAGATTCGAAGTCTACGCGAGCTTTGGGAAGAAATCTAGCGTGAAAGAGGTTTTCAATCTTGTTTAGAGGTTTCTAAAATGAATAATGAGTAGATTAGAACGAGAATAAACACTTTAAAAGGCTTTAAAGTCATGCATTAAACATGGCACGAGTGCCATTAATGCACACTTCAAGTTCGTAGATTTTACAGGATCTGTTCGGGCGGCGAAAATGACTGCCATTACATGAAAATCAATTGGCAACTTAAACATATGTCTGAGCAGTGATTATGACTGCTTTTACACATTGATTAACAAACTTGAAACATGCATGGGTGGTGATTTTCACCGCTCGTGCATGTTTATCAAAAACAAGACAAATCAAATATGTAAAGGCGGTAATTTCGGCCGACATTACATATTCAACAACAATACATATGTAAGAGCAGTAATTTTGGCCGCTATTGCATATGAAAACCAAAAATTTTCTAACACCTCAAAATAGTCAGAATTGATATTTTGACAAGCTTATGACCTAGTCGATTTTCATGATTTTCGAGGAATCGACCTAGGGGAATGTCATAAACCATTTCAACAATGTTAGAGGACTTCGCGTGAGGCCAAGAGGACTTGTCTCGATAAGTGAACTTATGGTGTAGATTACGAAACAGACAAGTTTCGTAGGGGTTGTCTACAAAAATGAGCGTAGCTGATTTTGAAAACGACAATACCTTCACCACATGTCAATCTAACATGACTGTCAGCTTAACCCTTAAGTGCACACTCAACTAGCTTGAATGTCATATCATAAATTCCAGTGCAAACCATATGAGACTCTGAGATTCATAGCCAACATTCATTATGGACCTCTTAGCATACCTTCAGAACTGTAGAGCATAAGATTCTTTCATAGAGAAATGCAGATCTCAGAATTGTTGTTCTATCACAGAGAATTACTGTCAACCTAAAAGATGATACTGGAGAACTTGTAAAATGTGAACCGATAAACTTCAAGCTCCACAAATCTAGATTTAGATGCTCATGACATGTATCTTTAATGCCTCAAAACCACAAATCAAAATATTCATCAGTGGAGGAATGTAGACCAGATTACGCAGGTACTCTGCACTATTTCTAACTTAACTCTTGTTTAGGGTAAAATTTGGATTGTTAATGTTTTAATTGTTAGATGTTTGAATCCTCCTTTCACCCTTAACATTCAAGGACCCAGGGTCGAGTGGCAATGCATTATCATACCGTAGGTCGTTGTGAGATGTAGGGAAACTTGGATTAGGATGTTTAATCATCAATTTTCCTTCTCTTATGCTTAATTGACCATTAAAACTCTAATTTTGCAAATACGACAGTAAATTAATGAATTATGAAAAAATCTCTTGCAGAGGGAAGTAAAACGACAAATCACAGAGTACCTATTTTCGAGGTTCCGAGGTGAAAAAGTAGGGGACACAGGAGCGGGTGCCCAAGTCCAAGGCCCTAGTTTTTGTCTGGATCTGAGAACTCAGTCTGCAACTCTTTCCTGTTGTTCCGAAGATTTTCTCGTCACAAAACTTGGAGGACTAGGGAACAGGCACCCAAGTCCACGGGGCAGATTTTCTTCCTGTTTTGCAATTCCAACCCTCCAAGATGTCTTCCTGCAACTTCACTTTGTCCAGCTTCTCAACCTGTATCCTGCAATCATGAAAACTTTGGGAGGGGGTGGTGGTGTTTAGAGGCTTGCCTCAGTCAAGCCCCGGAGGACACTTAAGTCTCCAAACACCTTTGTCAGATAGAGAGTGCATGCCTTGTGAGGCAGAGGCAAAAAACCAAAGGAAATGATGATGAAAACACAATATAATGTCACCTTGTAGTGAAGATCTCATGGGAGGAAGATGCTCTTCATTCCATGACGAAATGGATGTTCAAATCTGCAAACACAAACACATAGACCACACAAATCTGCTCTTGCAACACAATGAAATCCTTAAATCACCTTGAGAATGCATAAACATCACAATAACCATCTAGTTTCTAAATGAATGCCTAAACATGCTTTTATATGCAACTACAAACACTCCTGCCAAGAATTATGTAATTCAAACTTATCGTGTCGGCATAGGACCCAAATAACGGTCACAAGCTGACACCCAAAAATTGGGACTGCCCCAAAATAGGGTAGGACTAGGGCACAGGTGCCCAAGTCCTCCCCCCTATTTTGGGTAGGTGTTATCTGAAGTGGTCCCCCTAGGTCCTATTTACCAAGACACGTAGGGGTTTTCTCATCGGGGTATTGAAATATGATGTAATATGTCCTAAATGCACACTAAAGACTCGAGAGCTAAACCTTATGAGGGAAAAGCCCCAAGGGTACATTTTCTGACGTTACATTTAGCCCCCACTTTAATGTATGTATAAATGTGAGGCCAATACATGCATTAAAGTACGGTCAACAAACACACCAGCATGGAGAAGACACGCCAAACACATTGAAAACAACAACAGGCAGGCAAAACATGGAGAAGACAATTTATAGTCACGCAAAACATAGAGAATATGTTGAATGTATAGAAGACACATTAATGCATGGAAGACAGAGATGATTTCTTTTCTTTTATTTTTCTCATATATATGAAATGCAAATGCAAGTACAGGAAAATAAACAAACCTCCCATAATGCAGGATGTACTGCATATATGGGGCAACACACACAAGACACACAAAACCTCCCAAAATGCAGACTGCATATGGGGCAATAAACACACCAAACAAAACAAGCACGCCAAACACACACACTTTGAAGACATGGAGAAAACATGGTAGACAAGCGATGGAGTGTTCCTATTTCTAGGCTCAACACCATCTCAGGCAGATTACAGGCACACATCGACGATTGGGCTTCGCCACAACAATCACCGAAGACATGCTTAAGGGTTGAGTTAGTCACAGAACCACTCCCCACCTCCGCAGAGGACTTTTGAAAATGCAACCTCACCTGCATCACGGAGACACCTTACAGTGAAAAGGAAGCATGGCATACAACCCCACCCGCATCACGGAGATGCCTTACGGTGAAAAGGAGGTATACACAATAGATTTCAAGAGTGTTCAAACACACTTTACTAGCATCTAGAATAGACAACTTACCTTATATGCCCCCACCTCAAGGTGAATGATATCATGCATTGATATCAAGCACGTTAAGGTAGGAAGAAAACACACAAGGGAACACAAGATCTTGTAGAGCCCATGCCCCCCAGAGGTGACATGTACTTTACAATTGCCAAATGTTCCCACAAACACATCCCTGAAAGAAACATGAACATGTTAAGGTAGGAAGAAAACACACAAGGGAACACAAGCTCTTGCAAAGCCCATGCCCCCCAGAGGTGACATGTTCTTTACAATTGCCAAATGTTCCCACAAACACATCCCTGAAAGAAACATGTTAGTGTCTACAACATCATGATAAACAACAACATCAATGCATATGATTAACCACACAAAGAGCCAAAGTTATACTATGAATTTGGAGTTTGAGGATAACCATGGGGCTATATCACAAAGCTCTCCAAATCGAGTACCTCCAAGGCCAGATTCAAAGACAAACAAAGGTGCACAGAGCAATAGTATTGTTAAGGTTTGTAAAAGCGATAAAACATCATCAAATTCACTATGCGGAAAGCATGAGTGCTTCCACTAGCCAAGTGTCAGATAAAATATACAACCCCATCGTCATATTAGGAAGTAAGTCCATTTTTTGATTGCTCTTGAAAGGGACACTAGGTCCACATTAGTATAAATGTTTTTTTGTCATTCGCCCGCTAGATGGAAACACTAGAGGAAGGGAAACAATAAATAAGAGAGGAGAAACAAGTGTCTTAGGGACAGCCATGTAGGAGGGTGCCCCAAAGTCACCAACCGCAACACTATGTTCGTAAGACACAACAGACAATAATGAAATCAGAGAGAGGCAATATAGAAGAATGATGATACAAATAGAAGAAGGTCACAACAAAGATGGTCTCCTGGTAACCTAGACCTTACAAGAGAATCAACGGTCATCCCAGGAGGCTTAAACAACACATAACACATCACTAGGGAAGCACATCACGAGAGAGATAAAGGGTTAGAGATACTTACCTGGTAGCACCATCGTTAAGAACATACATATCTAGGATATCTATCATGTTATTTTGATCTTGTTGAATTAACATTAAGTTTAGGATGACAAGATGCCTTCTTCTCTTTAAAAGGGTTATATCCAATGCTGCTTGAGTAATGTGTTGAAGCGGATTCTATAGGTACTCGAATCCCTTGTTGATTTACACCACATCCCTTACCTACATCGTCGTTATGTTTGTACAAAATTTGAAATCCACCACCATATAGAGAGTCTAATTCCTTAGAAGAAGGTGAGGCCTCGTAGGTATCATAATTTGTAGTGTAAGTGAGAGTATTGTTTTTATTTTCTACCAATGGGACTTTAGGTTTCTTAGGTGCTTAAAAAGATTTCTTAGGTGAGATTGATGCCACTTTTGATGTGTCAAGGCTATTAATTTTATATTCCCCTATACTACAAGGATTAAAATCTAATGAGCCCCAATTATCACCAAAGAGTGCATTAGATGGTATAGAATCTTTCACAACATCATTCGTGGCTAGAGGCTTTGATGAATTAGCTTGTAAATTGTTTAAGCTCATATGATTGTAAACTGGTTTTTGCATTTCAATATGTAAACATTTATTTGGTTCAAGATCAACATGAATAGTATGAAGTTTACCTTTGAATATAAATTTGATTGAACGATGCAAGGTGGAAGGAACTTGCCCCAATGCATGAATCCAAGAATACCAAGAATCATGTTGTAAGGTAAAGAACAAGGCATGACATGAATCAGGGTAGGCACAAGCACAGATCCTACTTGTATAGGTAGAGTTAGAGTGCCCATGGAGTGTCATCCAACATTATCAAAGCCACGAATGCTAATGACATTTGGTTTGATTTGTGATGTGTCAACCTTGATTTTGTGTAGTAGGTCAATGCTACAAACATTAAGAGACGATCCATTGTCAATCATAACTCATTTTACCAATGTTTTGTTTATTGTGACAAAGATTATAAGAGGATCATATTGGTTTTCAACTTCAATTGACGGTAATTCATGTGGTTGAAAGAGTATATCCATTTTTGTCGCATGCATACTATCCAATACAGCTGCTACATCATTAGGCTTAGCAGTAGATGGGACAATCACCTTCTGTAAAGCTTCCATTTCATGGTATGTAGGTGATGTTTGTATTAAATCCCAAAGGGAGATCTTAGCCGACATAGCGTGAAGCTGTTTGACAAGATCATACTCTTGACCACTTTTATGAGTAAGACGAGGGGGAAGCATAGGTTGAGAACATGGAAGAGATATAGGCACATGTGTTGCTTGCTTACTTTGCTTGTTATTACAGGTGTTATATTTGTGAGCAATCATATTGTGGTGTGGTTGTTGTAACACGTTTTGAACACCTTGAACCGTAATCACCGGTTTTAAGCCAGAAGTAGCACTAGGTGCCCCCCGCACAATCATCTTAGGAATATTGCTACAAAGTTTATTAACAATTATTGAATTAACATTATTTCCCTCTTGATTGCGCCCAATATCCATCCCCAAAGGATTTAATGTGAGAGACCTTGTCTCATCCACTAATGCTACATCTTGGCCAGGGAGAGCAGTGGGATGAGCGGAAGGTACATCATCATCATCATCATACTCTGTGGCGGAAAAAGGCTTTTCATTCTCATCTTTCTCATGAGTATTCTTAGAGATGAATTTAGTTAAATCCTCTAATATCAAAGGATATGCTCCTATGAATAGTGTGAAGCTATGAAAATCATGTGTATAACAAAGTAATTGTAGCTCATATGTAGAACATATAGAAGCATCAATACCACTTGCAGAAGCTATGTGCTCTAGAACATGAGGATTCTCATTAGTGAAATTAGAGAAATTTTCAAAATCTAGGATATACTCATGCAAAGATTTCAGAGATGAATAACATGAAGAGGCCATAATGAGATGCAAAATTAGATTTTAAAAGCTTTCTCAAAAGTATGCAAAAGACCAATGCAAACTATATGCAAAAATGACCTAAAATGCTTGTTTTTTTGTACTTTTTCAATGCAAATATATGAAAGAAAAGGTGTTGTAATGATTTTTATTAGGGGCAGCAAATGATAAGTCTATTTTCAGTCCAATACAGCAATAAAATCCTTCACAACATACTTTTGATGCAAATCTAGGGTGATGATAAGTCAAAACCTAGTGAAAATCAATGAAAATTGCTAGTGTTGAAATTGAATATGTGTAAATGCAAATTTTTGAAATATGAATGCAAAAACACACTAATATGCGACACTATATGCAAAATCGGATTTAAATGAGCGCCTAAGATGAGTAGTAAAATTTGAAACAAGATTTTAACTACAAACCCTAGCTTTTGGAATTACTAGGTTATAAGAAAAATTTGAAATTTCCAACAAACCCTAGCAATTTTAATATGAAAAATGCAAATGATTAAATAATGATGAATTTATGTAATTTAAATCAGATCTAGTGAAAATATCAAAAATTAAATTAAATTAAATGAAAATTAATTCAAATAGTTTGAAAATCAAGCCAAAAATGCCCATTTTTTAAAATTTTCCAAAATTTCCAATTTTTTTTTTTGTAAATCAAATCTAATTTAAAAATTAGAAATTAAATTAAATTAAATGAAAATTAATTCAAATTATTTGAAAATTAAGCCAAAAGTGCCAAAAAATTTTCAATTTTTAAAAAAATTTCAAATGCAATGAGATGAAAATTAAATAAATGAGTAAATTTCAAATCTAATGTAAAAATTTGAAATAAAGTGAAAAATAATTCAAATTAAATCAAAATGCAACCAAAACAAAATGCCAAATTTTTTTCAAATTGTTCAATTTTTTTGGAAATTTTCAAATGCAATATGAAAATTATGAATTAAATGAAAATAAACTTCAGATCTAATGAAAAAATTAGAATTTTAATTAGATGCAATTAAACTATGTCAAAATTCAAACCCTAGAATGCAATTTTTTTCAAAAATTTCAAAAATTTCATTTTTTTTTGTAATTTTCTCAATGCAATAAGATGAATGACTATATGTATGAATGAAATCAATCCAACTCTGAATACAAACTCTCAACAAGTTGCAATTAAGTCCAAAAACACGGGTTCACCAAAATGTTTAGGGTAAAATTTGGATTGTTAATGTTTTAATTGTTAGATGTTTGAATCCTCCTTTCACCTTTAACATTCAAGGACCTAGGGTCGAGTAGCAATGTACTATCATACCCGAGGTCACTGTGAGATGTAGGGAAACTTGGATTAGGATGTTTAATTATCAATTTTCCTTCTCTTATGCTTAATTGACCATTAAAACCCTAATTTTGCAAATACGATAGTAAATTAATGAATTACGGAAAAAGCTCTTGCAGAGGGAAGTAAAATGATAAATCATAGAGTACCTATTTTCAGGGTTCTAAGGCAGAAAATTTGGGGACACAGGAGCAGGCGCCCAAGTCCAAGGTCCTAGCTTTTGTCTGGAGATCTGAGACCTCAGTTTGCAACTCTTTCCTGCTGTATTGGAGATTTTCCCGTCACGGAACTTGGAGGACTAGGGAGTAGGCGCCCAAGTCCAAGGGGAGATTTTCTTCCTGTTTTGCAATTCCAACTCTCCAAGATGTCTTCCTGCAACTTCACGTTGTCTAGCTCCTCAACTTGTAACATGCAATCATGAAATCTTTGGGAGGGGGTTGTGGTGTTTAGAGGCTTGCCTCAGTCAAGCCCCAGAGGACACTTAAGCCTCCGAACACCTTTGTCAGATAAAGAGTGCATGCCCTTGTGAGGTAGAGGTAAAAACCAAAGGAAATGATGATGAAAACACCATATAATGTCACCTTGTAGTGAAGATCTCATGGGAGGAAGATGCTCTTCATTCCATGAGGAAATGGATGCTCAAATCTGCAAACACAAACACATAGACCACACAAATCTGCTCTTGCAACATAATGAAAGCCTTGAATCACCTTGAGAATGCATAAATATCACAATAACCATCTAGTTTCTAAATGAATGCCTAAACATGCTTTATATGCAACTACAAACACTCCTGCCAAGAATTTTGTAATTCAAACTTACCGTGTCGGCATAGGACCTAAATAACGGTCACAAGCCGACAACCAAAAATTGGGACTACCCTAAAATAGGGTAGGACTAGGGTGTGGGTGCCCAAGTCCTCCCCCCTATTTTGGGCCGGGGTTATCTTAAGTGGCCCCCCTAGGTCTTATTTACCAACATGTAGGGGTTTTCTCATCGGGGTGTTAAAATATGATGTAATATGTCCTAAATGCACACTAAAGACCCGAGAGCTAAACCTTGTGAGGGAAAAGCCCCCAAGGGGACATTTTCTGACGTTACAACTCTGTTCACCCAGACTTGGACATTTCGCCATATGACTTCCGGAGGAAATCAAGACTTGAACACTGAATCATGACTTCACTAGATAGCTGAGAGTAACATACCAGAACTGCATAACGAGATCTTCAATTGCAGAGGAGTACCAACTGAATTACTATCATTGTCTTAGTATGTTGTCAATACTTAGTCAATTTTGGCTAAGTTAGTCTTTCCGAACTAAAAAGGATATGCACAACTTTTTCACATGAATTATCTCCAAACATGTCAGGTTGTTGCCATCAATGATAACATATTATTAGCAGTGTCTCTTGACTATGTTGCCAACAATCTCCTCCTTTGGCATTGATGGCAACACTTAGTAAAAAATTCTTATCTGCTCTCCCTTACTATATACACTTTGTTTTTCTTCTTCCCTTGATATGTTTTGGCCATTTTTCACTGGATCTTCTTCTCCCCCTTTGACATCAATGGAAAAGGTGTATGTACAAGTAGCAAAATTGTGTCAAAACTTTGAAACTGTCATACTCTGCCACATATATACAAGTACAATCTTCCATCTTAGTTAGTTGTAGGAAAAAGGATATCATTGTAGACAATCTTTAATTGTGTTAACTCTCCATCCCATCCATTCTTGGATCTTTCAAAATTTGAATGTGATCATTTATCAGAAAAACTAATTTTTCTGCCTTCTGCACATCTGAGGGTGTATTTATTATTGCTTTTACTTGCAAAGCTTCTTCTGCAAGATTTGTCATTGAATTTATTTTAGGACTTATCAGCCCTCTTAACTAGTACAACCTATTTTTGACTTCTTCCCTCTTATTCAACAGATTGCTTAAGTCATTGTGGATATTTGCAACTTGTATCTCTTTACTTCTTATTGATTTAGTTGTCTAAACATGACTTAGAGATATTTAGTAATTGGAGTTCTAGATCCTTGATTTTTTCTTCTAACTCCTTTGTAACTTCCGGCCATGATAAGCCAAATTTATATATATCATATGATTCCTTAATAGCCTTCTCTATACCTTTGATACTATTATCTAGCAGAATTTTATAATTATCCATCATGGTTTTTAACTCAACTAACCTTTTCTCATTATAATATTTTCTAACTTTTATTTCTGCAGACTTTTCAAATGACTCAAAATGTGTACTTACTGAGTTTATTAATCCCTTGAGTTGATCTATTGGTCGCAATGATGTGTCTTTTTAGTGTGAAGGCATCAACTTCTCTAGGATACCAGATGCTTCACCAATGAGTTCACTATCGTCCATATGTGACTTTAGCATCTCTTCCTGTGCCTTTTCTTGAACAATTGATACTAGTTTGAATTTTTGCACAGGAGACATTGAGGCCAAATTGATTGGTCCTTGTAGAAGCTCAAACTCATTCAAATCTTGTCATCTCTCCAAAAGTTCCTTGACAGAATCAACTGGGGCAGCAACAATGTCTCTTGTCATTTCTTTAGACACTTCTTCTTTGTTCTGTTCTGGAGGTTCTAGGTCCATATTCTCTTGTTGATCAATATTTTGTTTTGGTGTAGGGCTCTTCTCAGCTTGATCAAGTTCTTCATCATCAACTTTGATATACTCATAAATCTTCTCCTTGTTTGCTTGATCATCAGTTTGTCGATCTAGAGGAAGACTTGTTTTAGTTTGGTCCTTTTTAGTAGTGTCTAGCTCACCAATACCAGGGGCTTGATCTTCTTCTCCTTTATCTCTTCATCATTTTTGTTTGGCCCTTGGTCCATGTTGACATCCGGAATAGATGTGTCATCTCCAACATTTGTTTCTTCATTATCATATATGTTGGGAGATGAAATTCCTTCAACACTCTCAGGGTGATTTCCTCAGTTTCTTTGACTACCTTCTTAATGTCATCTGCCATAAGAGTGTTCATCCTCCTCTTTGTTCTAAATTCTTTATGAAACACTTTGGAGATTTTCGCATTTTCTTTTGGGGTGATTTCAGGACAGATTTATTAATGTATGCTCTCTATGCTCAATGTCCTTGGCCATAGCAGCTTCTTTTCTTGCAAACATTATACTTCCCAAGATATCTAGAAGATTAGAAATTGTCTCGATAAGAGCTTTTTTGTATATGTCCAGGTATTTGATAACAACAGTCTCAATGATACTTTTGTCTACATCATCATAGTCATCATACAGTTGGGAAGTAGGTTTTAGATTGCCATCAACTGTAATGGCCTTCAATACATCTTCTAGAGTTATTGTAGACTGTACTTTCACAGGCTCTGCCTTCTTTTCCTTCTTTCTTCCTTTCCTCTTACCAGAGGGCTTGCCTTGACCAGTACTGGAGGATTTTGCTGATTTAGCCTTCATCTTTTTAACTTCTACATCAGATTCAGTTTCCTCTTCATCAATTGTATCAACACTAACATACACTCTTTGACTTTTGGTCTTCTTTCTCTTGCCAATTTGTGCTTCTGCATTGGTTGTTGTTTCACCAGAGGCTCTTGTTCTCTTCTTTGTTGCTACAGGCTCCTTTGATTTCTTCTTAGGCTCTTTCAGAGCCTTCATAAGTTTACCTTCCTTCAATTTTTTAGTTGTTCTTGCCCTTGTTTTAGCAACTTCTTCTTTTGTAATCCCTATGCTCTGGGCTTATTCCTCTACCAAATTCCTCATCTTTTTCTAAGTTTCAGGCTTCTTTAGTTCAACATGCACTTTCACAGATAATTCTTCATAGGTACCAAATCTTGGTTCCTTTGTGTCCCTGGGTTTGCTCAACATGTGTTGGGCAGAGTTATCTAGTATTTTTACATCTACTTCATAACCCATTGGCATAATCCAAACTGTCCTAGGCTCAACAACCTCCATCATGCATTGGTCTTTTGTAACAATAAATCATGTCATTTTTGTATTTGTCAACAATTCCCTTCAGAATTATTTCCATAGATTGCATAACTCTCTAGAAATTTTTGAAATAGCCCCATAGGGATGTTGTTTGTTCCTCATAGATTCTTATGTTTCTTAAATGACCCCTAATTTGCACTGCAACTAGTTGATTGTTTAACCAGAACAAGTTTTTCATTCCGGGTAATTCTTGCATGAAGTAGAAGAATAAGCAGATGATCAACTTGCCAAATTTGAAGGGGTATTTGCTCTCCTTTGACTTCTTCAGGTTTTCCATTAGTTGTTATCTTAGCAATTCACAGAGGTCATAGTCTGCATTCTCCTTAATCATTTGATAAGTAGTGTATATAGCAGTACCAAAGACAGAGTTCTCCCAGTTGGAGAAATAGATCTTATATCCAATTGCCATTGATCCAAACCTTACTGCATAGTCTGTAATATCATCGAATGTTAATGCCCTCTTATCAAATTGGGCTCTGGTTGCTTCTGTCACGATGTTATTCTTCACAACTTTTAACAGGGGCATGTTACCGATAGAGTTTAATCTTGTCATAACCCTAATCGTATCCTTGGTGACCTTAAATGGCTTTTCAAGCCACATGAACTCATCGTGGATCCTACTCAACATGTATTGGACCCATTCATCTTCCAAAAATCTAGGGAAGTCTTTGTACTGAATGAATTTCTTCACTTCCAAAGCCTTGTATTCTTCCTTCAACTCAGATTGATCACCACTTAAATGTTTTAGATATAGATCTAAGAATTTGCTGTCACTATTTTCTTCTAGGGCAACATGAATGTAATCCCTAACATCCTCCACATGCATCACACCATGTGGTATGTCTGAAAATGCACCCATTGGATGGTCTTCTATTGATTTGTAGGGATGTTTCTTGAATTTTGGCTGAGCTCGCTCAGTGATATCAAAAACTTATGGAGTTACCATTTTTGTAAAGATTTAAACAAATGCATGATAGGGTTTCAACTGTAAATACATTTTTATGCCAAGCTAGGGTTTACTTTACTTGAATCACTCTGATTTGCTATGAATCTCTAAAGATCGTTGAAATCACTTAGAATTCTCCTTCAATTTCTCTTGGACACCTGATATCTTGAATGCAAAGTGAATTGTTTGCCAAATGAGCTCCTTTTTAACCCTTATTAAGATAACCTACTTGTCATAAATGCTTGTTCTCCAAAAGCTGTCAAAACTCTTCAATGTAGAATACAATCGATTAGGATTGCTCCACAATGCTCTGCACTTGAACCTTTTCTACTAGAATTTCTTTCAAAAGATATGTCATATAAATCTTTTCATCATATCGTTGTGCCAGATCCCAGCACTGACTATCTGGCTAGGGGATTAGGATTTTCAATACTGTTCCCCCTAAGCCAGAGCTCCCCAATTTACTTCTCAGAGGAAGTATCTGCACCAGAAGCTGGTGCGGATCCCTCCTTGACCTCAATCACATCCTTTTTGATCTAGATCTTTCCCATCTCTTTCTTAGTTTCAACTAGATCAACTTTACTTTTTCCTTTATCTCCTCTATGTTATGTTTTCTTCTCTTCTGCATAGTGGTTTCTTTTCACATTTTTGCTTTTGCAAAATTTTGCCACATGTCCAGGTTTGTTGCATTTGTAACACACAATATTCCTCTATCCTTGATTCCTTCTATTTATTGGATTTATCCTTGATTTGCATTGGTTAGCCATATGCCCAAATCTATTTCATTCAAAGCATCTTCCATTGAAGGATTGTGTATTGTTAAAACCATTCCTCATTACACTTCTACATTCACTTGCCATGTGACCAATTATTTTACAATTCAAACATTAAACAGAGAAATATGGAATATTCTAATTTATTATACTCCTACACTGGGTAGCCCTATGACCATACTTATTACATTTAAGACAATAGCCATTGAAAGAAGGGTACCTTTGAGCATTTGGCTTCCTGACTAGATATCTTCTAGGTCTTCTTTTCTGATTCCTAAACTGGTTGTCGTTGTTTTTCCTTATCTCAATGTTTTCTTGACCTGAATTAGAACTTTCTCCTTTTTCAAATTCCAAACCTTTCTTGTCATCTGGATTTTTTTGACTACCAAGCAACTCATCAAGCTTTGCAAAGCTTATTTTGAACTTTTCTTTGTAACTATTTGCCACCTCCAAATCAAATTTTAGAAGTATAATATCTTTTTCCAACTTTTCACATTCTTTAGATTTGTCTTCCAACATTTAATTCAAATATTCCTCAACATTTTCTTTCTCTTCAACCAACCTTGATAAATTATTTAGGGTTTCATTTGCTTCAATCAACTGTTCACTTACTCTCTATTCTTATCCTTTGATCTATTAACTTGTTCTCTTAGCTTCAGGATACATTCATCCACTTCTTTGACATTTTCCTTTAAATCTTGGATATCTGCTTCATACTTATGAAGATCTTCAAGGGTTGTTTTTAATTCTTGATCAATTGTGACACTGCCTAGAGCAGGATGCCTTCTAGCTGCCATGAGTACTCTTTCCTAGATCTTCCTCAAACTGTTAAACTTCTTCCAAGAAACCTTGCTCTGATACCAATTATTAAACACAAGGAATACTGGGGGGGGTGAATCAATATTCTATAAAATAATTCCTTTGCATGCTCTTTAATCTATTTACTAAATTCAATAACATGAAAGCATAATAAACATAGAAACAACAACCATAAAGACATAACACATAGACACCGAGATTTTTATGTGGAAAACCCAAAAAATGGAAAAACCACGGTGAGTGTTAGCTCACAATATACTATGATAGAAATACCAAATTACATAAAGGCTCATTACCTTAGGGCTCACTGTCCAAAGAAGTGCTCACTGTAATAGGCTCACTACCAAAATAAGAGAATAAAAGATAGAGAAGGAATGGTTCACTGCTAGGAAAAGACTGCTACAAGTGCATCTACAAAATGTTGAAGTGCAGTTCCATTTATAGCTCAGTATACAGACTCAAATGTCTTCATAATGTCTGTCTTGCTTTTTCTTCTTTGCTTCACATATTCTTTGTTCTTCTGCCCTCACTATTCTTGTTTGATCACAAAATTGCCTTAGATCACACACATATTGAATTTGTACTATGTTCACATACATTCATTCAACCAAAGCCAAAATCTATTGAGTATATATATTCACATCAAGAATTTCCTCAAACTAGGTCGGCATGCAAAAGATAAAGCTTGTATATTCAAGTTATACCTTGTCAGCCTGTTATTGTACCCAAACAACAATGCGGACCTAATCAATCATGAAAGACCCTTCATATGAGTCTAGAACTATTATAGAACCACTTAGATTAATGATTCCAATCATATACCTTCACCACATATCGATCTAACATAACTGTCGGCTTAACCCTTAAGTGCACACTCAACTAGCTTGACTATCATATCATAACTTCTAGTGCGAATCATATGAGACTCTGAGATTCATAGCCAACATTTATTATGAACCTCTTAACATACCTTCAAAATCGTGGAACATAATATTCTTTCATAGAGAAATGTGGATCTCAGAACTGTTGTTCTGTCATAGAGAATTACTGTCAAACTAAAAGCTGATATTGGAGAACTTGTAAAATGTGAATCGATGAACTTCAAGCTCCACAAATATGGATTTAGATGCTCATGACATGTATCTTCAATGCTTCAAAATTGCAAATCAAAATATTCATCAGCGGAGAAATGCGGACTAGATTACTCAGGTACTTTGCACTATTTCTGACTTAACTCTGTTCACCCGGACTTGGACATTTCACCATATGACTTCCAGAGGATATCAGGACTTGAACACTGAATCATGACTTCACCAAATAGCTAAGAGTAACATACCAGAACCGCATAACAAGATCTTCAATTATGGAGGAGTACCAATTGAATTACTATCACTGTCTTAGTATGCTGTCAATACTTAGTCAATTTTGGCTAAGTTAGTCTTTCCGGACCAAAAAGGCTATGCACAACTTTGTCACAGGAATTGTCTCCAAACATGTCAAGTTGTTGCCATCAATGACAACATCATATCAAAATTGTTTCTTGACTATGTTTCCAACAGACCCTGGGTCACTCGGGGGGAGATCCTAAAAAAAGAGGGTCACCGGATGATAGATCTAGAAAGAAAGGGGTCTGAGAGGAAATGTATGATGGGATATGGTAGTGTTGCAAGTATGTGCCTAACCGGTGTTGTCATTGATGTCAACATATCTGTATTGTCATTGGTGTCAACTGTGCTCTTGTTTTGATGCTTACTTGTAATGAGTTAGATGCTTTGCATTGACATATATAAGTGTTGGAGATAATGAGTAAGTGATTCTAATATTGAGTTTCCAAGTGCTTTTGAGAAAATTTGCTCCTCCAGTGGAAACAATGTATAGAAGAGTATCTTTGTTTATAGAAGAATAGTCGAGTAAATTGCTCTGCATTTCTTATAGAATGAATACCTTTGTTTGCAAATTGGAAGTTAATTAGAGACATGTCTGAAGATGCTATGTTCCAAGTTTGAGCCTCTGATATGAAGATTTGAGTGAGTTATGTTCACCAGAGTAAAAATTGCTCTTTCTATACATTCAATGGTGACAGGGAGAAAGTATTTTTCTCCGTATTCCTCTGCATTGAAGTATTATGGTCTTCGATTCTAGAGTTAAGTCTAAAATGATGATAAGTGCCTTCAACTCCAGTGATTCATGATTTGGTGATCCGCAAGCGATCCCTTGTTTGTAATAGTGGCCGACAATGTTGTTTAAGTGCTCCAATATGCAAAATATTCTTGACAAAGTGATTAGAGGTTGCATGGATGTTAATGGTAATTACAATGTGCTTGTGGATGTCTCTTGATCATGTTCCTACCTTTGGATTTATCCTCAAAGAGAAATTTGGATCGTGGATGAAGAATGTTCTTAGAAGACGTAGTGTTAACACCAGTCTTGGCTGACTTGGTTGTTTTCACTACTTGCGAAGATACATCGAAGATTGTGGAAGAGTGTCATGGCATGGAAGATTGCATTTCAGTCCCAGCTAAGGCATAACATGATCCACATACATATTTACCTTAGAAAATTTTGTTTAGGTCTAGACTTATTTCTATGTATGTTTGTACTACTGACCTTGGACATTGTTCCAATGGTTGATGAATGTAGCACCAACCTTGATGTACATTCCAAGGTTGATGAATTATATAAAAACATGTAATGTAGTTGTGAAAAAGATGTCCTTGTGCAAAAATGTGAAGATAAGTGAAAAAATGTAAGAAGAGCAGAGTAGAGGAGTTATAATGCCCTTTAATGGAACTAGACCTAGGCATGGAGTAGATGCTATCAAATCAATTCACCAACCCTTGGAAGTGAGCCACCCCTTGGCAGTGAGTCAATCTTGGCAGTGAGCCTCAACATTTGCAGTGAACATCTTGGGTAGTGAGCCCTAAGGAAGTGAACCTCTATTTTTCAGTATTGTTATAACATATATATTTATGTGGGCTAACACCGACCATGGTTTTTCCCTTATAGGGTTTTCCGCATAAAAATTTGGTGTCTCATGTGTCTCGTGTTATTGTGTTGAGCTTCATGTTTCATGCTTTCATGGTTAAATCTTAATAACAATGATTGAACATTTGATGTGTTGATAAGTGGTTAAAGTTTTGGGACAATTGATTCACCCCCCTATCAGTTGTCTTGTGCATTTCAACAACTGGTATCAAAGCCAAGTTCCTCAGAAGTGAGCCTAACAGCTTGAGGTAGATCCAAGATGTCTTACAGGAAGGAAGCTCTGCAGTTTTATGGGACAAATTATGCTTTATGGAAGGTTCGAAAGAAAATCCATCTCCCTTGTCTTGGTTATAGAGTGTGGAAAGTGACAGAGACAAAGTATACCATGCCTCAGAATGGTTTAACAACTGAAGATGAAATCAAATATGAGTTAACTATAAAAGCTAGAGATGCTCTGTTAAGTGCCTTGTCTAACACTGAGTTGATAAAGGTAATGGATTTGGAAACTACTCATGAAGTCTGGGAAAAGATGAAAAATTTGTATGAAGGAGATGAGTATGTTAAAAGTGCCAAATTATAGGGTCTGAAAGTGAAATATGAGGGTTTAAAGATGAGCGAAGATGAGAACATAACAACCTAGATGGAAAAAGTTGATGAAATTGTCAATGGAATAAAAGGTATGGGAGGAACTATTGATGAGAAGGAAGTTGTGATGAAAGGTCATTACCTAAATCCTATAGTCACAAGGTAGCTACAATTAAAGAAGTACTGACTGTGAAAGATGTCACCAAGGATCAGTTGCTAGGGAAGATTACAACTTTTGAGATGAGAGAGCTTGGTGATGCTCTGTCAAAGATTGAGACTGCTTTCAAAGCCAATATTTCAGAGAAGATCTCCATAGCTGAGAAGTACAAGGTGGAACCTAGTGATGATCTTGATTAAATTGAAGCCAACTTTGTTGACAGACTACAAAGAGGTTCCAGTAAGTTTAAAGGCAAATTACCTTTCAAATGTTTTACATGTGGTAAGGTTGGTCACTATGCTTCTAGGTGTCCTGAGAGAATTGAAAGGAATAGAAAAAGATTTGAGAATAGACCTAGGGTTCCAAAGAAATGCTACTATGTTAGAGATCTTGATGATGAAGGTGTGACAAATGATGAATTTGATGATGCTAGTACTAGTGTAAATGAATGTTGTTTTATTGCCATTGAAGAAGAACCTGTCTACTAATCCTGCTAGCTGTGTGAAGGAAGAAAACCAGTGGAAGAAAGTGCTTTGGATGTTCAAGTTGAGAAAGATAAGGATGAATGGATTATTGATAGTGGATGCTCACATTACATCACTAGTGACAAAAGTAAGTTTGTGAGTTTGGAAAAGTATGATGGAGGTTTGGTTAGGTTTGGAGATAATGCAACTGGTAAGATTTGTTGAAAAAGATCTATTTCTTTTGATGGAAAGCACAACACTGAGGATGTCCTATATGTGAAGGGTTTAAAGCATAATCTTTTGAGTGTTGGTCAGATGTGTGACAAAGGTTATGATTTGAGATTCAAATATAATGGGCGCAAGATCATGGAAAGCTCCAAAACAATGATTTCTACCGGTAAAAAGACTGGAGCTAACATTTATCAATTAAGAGGAACTAATGATTATTATTTATTGGCTCAGACAAATGAGAATTGGTTGTGGCATAGAAGGATGTGCAATATCAACTTTGATAATTTGGTGAAGATAAGTTCAGGACAGGCTGTGAGAGATTTACCAAAGCTTGTAAAACCTGCCAATACCATGTGTAAGGAATGCCAGTTGGGGAAGCAAACAAGAACAAGTTTCAAGAGCAAAGAGCAATTCTCTACCGGTTTGCTGGATCTAGTGCATACAGACTTGTGTGGTCCTACACGAGTGAGAAGTCTACAAGGAGACAAGTTAATGCAGTCAAGGTAGAAGGGTCCGGTGAGGGACTATCCAACCTTGTAGCCTAATCAACTTCAACTCCATGATCGAAATGGATGTGCAACAGAAGCTAACAACTAATCAATAGAAAGATAAAAGATATTCATGAACACAAACACAAGATGTATCTTGGGAAAACCCTAACAGAGAAAAACCCAACCTTTAAAGCTCATTCCTCATATATTATAACTTCAAATTGAATTACACATGTCTCAAGGGATTTACAGATGCTAGGCCATAGCCTAGGGATTACAAAAGATTCATACAACAATATTCTTTCATGATTTTTTTCTTCTACATCTCAATTCTCTGCTCTGCAACTCATTCTACTTCCTGCTCTGCTTTCTACTCTGTTCTGCTACTCAATCAAATCAAAACAACATCAGATCTTTCTTCATTTCTTCTTGCCATCAATCAATGCCTAGAAACAATCCTTTATCCATTATTTATATCCTCCGCAAGCCTTCTAAACACTAACAAGTCGGCCTAATTGCAACGACTAGTCAAGTAACGTGTGTACACGGATAGGTCGAACCTAAGCATAAGGTATTGCTCCGTTGGTACATAAAACTTCATGTGGATCTCCATGAAGGTTGAACAGGTCCTATATTTCATTGACTAATGTTCCTTTAGGCTTTGCAAGTCATGAATTTGCTCCGCAAGCTGATTAGACTTCACTGAACACTGTCGGCTCTACTTTGTGAAAATAGGTAATCTTCTGATAGTGATATCTCCCCAGAATCAAACCCAAATGATCTATTTTTTGGATATGTTGTAGATGATTATGTCTAGATGCTAAGTCTAGATCCGCAACCTCTAATATTCAAATGTAGTAAAAGGTGGTATTCTCCAAGGTCGCTCTCTCGATACTCTGCAACTTCACTGCTAATTGTCCCAAATAGTTTGAGTGCTTTCGGATGCTCCTGCATCAGACTCTTGGGGTTATTTGAAAAGTTGGCCTCTTCACTTTGGTCTATATTATGTCAAGATCAATGTTGTTCCCTTGAATAGGTTCAACGGTCTGTTCACAGGTACTTGCAACTGCCTCAAGGTCAATGGTCTGTTCAAGTCCACCTTGCAAAACTACCTCAAGTTCTTCTAGTTCAGTGTTCTACTTGCAATCCTTGTACTGCCTCAATGATCAACGATCTGAGTAAGTCTTCTCTGAAGTTGCCTCAAGGTCAATGTCTGCTTCAATCAATGCATACTTTCATCCTCTGGAACAATCATGCTACTTCTTTAACTCATTCATGAATTTCTCTGCAACACTTTCTAATCTCTAGTTCTAGATACAATCTCCTCTGCACTCATCAGGATCTTACAGTTTTTACTCTGCATATACTACTCCAAAACTATTCTCTGTTTCCTTATCCTTGTTTCCCTTACTCTGGTACATAAATTTTCTCCTCAAGTAGAATATTTTGTCATTTCCTCTTTTCTCTGCAATATGAATTTCCTTTTTCTCTGCTATGCTTCACACTTGTTCACACAAACTTTATTTCTCAGATGATTTCACACAAACTTTCTCTTGCATTGCTTTCTCAGGTGTTAATCTATAACATAACTCTCCTTAAGATCAATGCTTCAACTTCTTCTGGTTTCTCTGTCAAACTTAGTGATTCAATAGGCTCTTCTTCTTCTGCATAAGCTACCTCTGTGTCATTTATTGTTTCCTCATCATTATCCTCTTCTGTAACAAGTTCTTTTTGACATTCACTGCTTGATTCTTTTCTTCTTCAAACTTGAAAATGTGTTCTTCTAAATGGTCTTCTATCAAATCCTCTTTCATCTTTTCTGTATCCTTCACTATGATAAGAATTATAACTCCTATCATCTCTCCCTCTATAGTTTGAATTGTTGTTCTTATTCAACTTTGCATAAGGTCTTCTTTCTCTACATCCTGATTCGTATCTTCCTTTCTCTCCCACATAAGAATATTTCCATATATACAATCTTCTAAACATACAAGTAACATATCTCCAATTTGCTCCATCAATCCATCCATAATTCATCTACATACAAGTTGTTATAGGCTTTTGCTTCCTCAATTTATTCCAACATATCTTTTTAGAATGATTCCTTAATCTAAAAAACTTACAAGGATGTAGATCCCAACACAATTCCCTTTCATGTCCATGTCTATTACAATGAGAACAATACATACCTCTCCTTCCCTGATTTAACTTGTTTGAACTTGTAACATCTTTACCTCTGTCATATCCAAAGCCTTCACTTCTTGATCTTATTACTCGTTCAATAGGTTCTGTAATTCCTTGTTGATGCTTTTCCAATCCTTCTACTTCATATCTCATTCTCTGTGTGATTTTGAAACTAATACCATCACCAACAACTACAAGGTCAATTACACTGTCATCTTCAATCTCACTGTCTAAAGAAATTTCTGCATCATCACACAAATCATTAGTATCACAAGAAACATCACAAAATTTAGGCTTAAATCTCATACTTTCATTCTCCTTCACGCATGCTACAAGTGACGACTCTAACTGATTAACTTGTTCTTTCAAATCTGATATTTCATTTTTCTGCAAACTATTCTCCTTCAATTCTTCAATGCTTCCTGCTCTGCTTTCTACTCTATTCTGCTACTCAATCGGATCAAAACAACTTCAGATCTTTCTTCATTTCTTTGTGCCATCGATCACTACCTAGAAACAATCCTTAATCCCTCATTTATATCCTCCGAAATCCTTCTAAACATTAACAAGTCAGCCTAATTGCAACGACTAGTCAGGTAACATGTGTACATGGATAGGTCAGACCTAAACATAAGGTATTGCTCCCTGGTACATAAAACTTCATGTGGATCTCCATGAAGGTTGGCCAGGTCCTATACTTCATTGAATAATGTTCCTTTAGGCTCTGTAAGTCATGAATTTGCTTCGCAAGATGATTAGACTTCACTAAACACTGTCGGATTTGCTTTGTGAAAACATGTAATCTTCTGATAGCGATATCTCCCCGGAATTGAACCCAAATGATCTAAATTTTGGATATGTTGTAGATGATTATGTCTAGATGCTAAGTCTAGATCTGCAACCTCTAATGTTCAAATGCGATAAAATGAGATATTCTCCAAGGTCACTCTCTTGATACTCTGCAACTTCACTACTAACTGTCCCAAATGGTTTGAATGCTTTTGGATGCTCCTGCATCACATGTATTTTATGTTACTTATTGATGATTATTCTAGAATGACTTGGTTCACTTTTCTAAAAGAAAAATTTGAATCTCTAGACAAGTTCACAGTTTTCAAGGCAATGGTTGAGAATGAGTTAGAGTTGAGGATCAAATGTTTAAGGTTTGATAGAGGAGGTGAGTTCATATCAAATGTATTCAATATTTTCTATGAAGAACAAGGGATAAAGAGATAGTTGTTTGCACCTAGGACTCCTTAGTAGAATGGAGTTGTTGAAAGAAAGAACAAGACAATTCAAGAGGCTTCTAGGACTATGTTAAAGGAAGCTAACCTACCAGAGGTGTACTGGAGAGAAGCCATACATACTGTTGTGTACATCCTAAACAAAGTTCAAGTCAAAGGTAATAGATCTAAAACTCCTTATGAATTATGATATGGAAGAGTTCCTATAGTGAAGTATTTCAAAGTTTTTGGTAGCAAATGTCAGAAGAGAAGAAGATCTAGGCAAGTTTGATGCTTGATCTTATTATTGGTTCAATAGGTTCTATAATTCCTTGTTGATGCTTTCGCAATCCTTGTACTTCATATCCCATTCTCTGCATGATTTTGAAACCAATACCATCACCAACAACTGCAGGTTCAGTTACACTGTCATCTTCAATCTCACTATCTAAAGAAATGTTTGCATCATCACACAAATCATTAGTATCACAAGAAACATCACAAAATTTAGCCTTAGATCTCAGACTTTCATTCTCCTTCATGCATGCTACAAGTGACTACTCTAACTGATTAACTTATTCTTTCAAATCTGATATTTCATTTTTCTACAAACTGTTCTCCTTCTTCAATTCTTCCAAACTTTCTTCAAGATTTCTGTTCCTCTTTTCAACCTTATCAAACAACCTGAAAGCTTCTTCCAATTCTACAAATCTCTCTTTAATATCCTCAAACAACTTCAACTCTGCTTCTAGTTCTTCATTTCTCCTTCTTGTATCATTCAATTCTACTTCAAGGGCATCATATTTATCTTCTCCTAGTTCTTTCATCCTTTCCAACAACTCTGAATTACATCTTTTAATTTCACATAATTCTTCTTCTAATATATCCTTTTCAAACATTAGGGTTTCATTCTCTTTCTTCATCATTTTTCCAATCTTCCCCTTTGAAACATATCATATAAACAACTTAATTTGAAAAGCTTACTGAAGCTTTGATCTTCTTCAATGGTGACACTTGTTACATCTATGGTTTCACACTTCTTTCAACACTTTCTATCTTCCCAACAAATTCACAACCATCCCAGCAAATTCACAACTAGCTTAACAGATAAGTAACCAGCTCTGATACCACTTAATGCAGTCAAGGTAGGAGGGTCTAGTGAGGAACTGTCCAACCTTGCATCCTAATCAACTTCAACTCCATGATCAAAATAGATATGTAATAGAAGCTAACAATTAATCAATATAAAGATAAAAGATATTCATGAACACAAACACAAGATGTATCTTGGGAAAACCCTAATAGGGAAAAAACTAGCCTTCAAAACTCATTCCTCATACATTATAACTTCAAATCAAATTACACATGCCTCAAGGGATTTACAGATGCCAAGTCATAGCCTAGGGATTACAAAAGATTCATACAACAATATTCTTTCATGATTTCTTTATTCTACATCTCAATTCTCTGCTCTACAACTCATTCTGCTTCCTACTATGCTTTCTACTCTGTTCTGCTACTCAATCGGATCAAAACAACTTCAGATCTTTCTTCATTTCTTTGACCCATCTATCACTACCTAGAAACAATCCTTTATCCCTCATTTATATCCTCCGCAAGACTTCTAAACATTAACAAGTCAGCCTAATTGCAACAACTAGTCAGGTAACGTGTGTACACAGATAGGTCAGACCTAAACATAAGGTATTGCTCAGCTGGTACACAAAACTTCATGTGGATCTCCATGAAGGTTGGCCAGGTCCTATACTTCATTGAATAATGTTCCTTTAGGCTCTGTAAGTCATGAATTTGCTTCGCAAGCTGATTAGACTTCACTAAGCACTGTTGGCTTTGCTCTGTGAAAACATGTAATCTTTTGATAGCGATATCTCCCCGGAATCGAACCCAAATGATCTAAATTTTGGATATGTTGTAGATGATTATGTCTAGATGCTAAGTCTAGATATATGACCTCTAATATTCAAATGCGGTAAAATGAGATATTCTCCAAGGTCACTCTTTCGATACTCTGCAACTTCACTACTAACTGTCCCAAATGGTTTGAATGCTTTTAGATGCTCCTGCATCACAGGGAGTTTATGTTACTTATTGATGATTATTCTAGAATGACTTGGGTCACTTTTCTAAAAGAAAAATCTGAATCTCTAGACAAGTTCAAAGTTTTCAAGGCAATTGTTGAGAATGAGTTAGAGTTGAGGATCAAATGTTTAAGGTCTGATAGAGGAGGTGAGTTCATATCAAATGTATTCAATATTTTCTGTGAAGAACAAGGGATAAAGAGATAGTTGTTTGCACCTAGGACTCCTTAGTAGAATGGATTTGTTGAAAGAAAGAACAAGATAGTTCAAGAGGCTTCTAGGACTATGTTAAAGGAAGCTAACCTACCAGAGGTGTACTAGAGAGAAGCCATACATATTGTTGTGTACATCCTAAACAAAGTTCAAGTCAAAGGTAATAGCTCTAAATCTCCTTATGAATTATGGTATGGAAGAGCTCCTATAGTGAAGTATTTCAAAGTTTTTGGTAGCAAATGTCAGAAGAGAAGAGATCTAGGCAAGTTTGATGCTAGGTGTGATGAAGAAATCTTCCTTGGTTACTCTACTAAGAGTAAGGCCTTCCAATGCTACAAAAAGAGACTAAAAAAGATCATTGAAACTGCTAATGTGAAGGTTGATGAAGAAAAGGAAAGAATATCAGATCTGAGTGGCTATGAATCAGATGAACCTATGGCTATAGTGAATGAAGAAAAAGTTGAACAAAAAGATAGTCAAGATGAAAAAGAGGCTCCAGAAAGTGTTGTTAAGACTCCCAGGTATGTAAGGATTAATCATTATGAAGATCAGATTAGGTGACAAAAACAAAGGGGTACTGACAAGGAAAAGGGCTGCAGAAGAACAAGTGAATTATTGTTTGCTTTCAAAAGTTGAACCAAAAATTGTGAATAAAACTTGCAATGATGAAAATTGGGTAAAGGCCATGGAAGAAGAGCTGATGTAGATAGAGATGAATCAAACTTGGGAATTGGTTCCTAGACCTGCTGATAAGAATGTGATTGGAACTAAATGGGTTTTTAGGAAAAAGATGAATAAAAATGAGAAGTTGTAAGAAATAAAGAAAGGCTTGTGTGTAAAGGATATTCTCAAATTGAAGGAATAGATTTTAAAGAGACTTTTGCTCTAGTGGCTAGAATTGAAGCAATCAAAATATTTACTAGCATTTGCAGCTCACAAAGATTTCAAAGTATATAAGATGGATGTGAAATCTGCATTCTTGAATGGTGAGTTGGGAGAGGAAGTTTACATTGAGCAACTGGAAGGATTTCAATTATCAAATCAAGGAGACATGGTATGCAGATTAAAGAAATCCCTATATGGACTGAAGCAAGCCCCTAGAGTCTGGTATGCAAGGTTAGACAAGTATTTGTTGCAATTAGGGTTCAGTAAAGGCACTGCTGACAACAATCTCTATTTCAAAATCAATGATAATCAAATCCTGATTGTTGTAGTCTTTATTGATGACATTATCTTTGGAGGAAATGAAGGTATGTGCATAAAGTTTACAGGAGAAATGCAAAATGAATTTGAGATGTCTATGATTGGTGAATAATTTCTTTCTAGGTCTACAAATTACTCAATCAGATAAAGAAATCTTTATTTCTCAATCTAAGTATGTGAAAGAGTTGTTGAAGAAGTTTGGGATGAAGGACTCCAAACCAATATGTACTCCCATGGTGACTGGTTGCAAGTTGAGAAAATATGATGAATCATCTAATACTGATCAGAAAAGGTACAGATCTATGATTGGAGGATTACTTTATCTAACTCAAACTGGACCTGATATAATGCATGCAGTATGTTTAGTGGCAAGATTTCAAGAAGATCCTAGAGAGTCACACATGATGGCAGTCAAGAGAATCTTGAGGTATTTGAAAGGTACACAAGATCATGGCTTATGGTATCCAAAGGATAATAATTTCACTCTCAATTCTCATACAGATGTAGATTGGGCCAGAGATGATGATAGAAAAATTACAAGTGGAGGTGCTTTCTTCTTAGGTAATAGATTGGTCTCATGGTTGAGCAAGAAGCAAGATTCAATCTCCTTGTCTACTGTAGAAATAGAGTATATTGCAACATGTTGTTGCAATCAAGTGTTATGGATGAAGCATACTTTGAAGGACATAAGAGTTGTGTATAAAGATCCAATTGCAATCTTTTGTGACAATACAAGTGCTATAAACATTTCAAAGAACTTAGTGATGCACTCAAGAACAAAGCATATATCTATAAGGTATCACTTTTTGAGAGAAAAGTGACAGAGAATGAAGTAAAGTTGGAGTATGTGTCTACAAAGGATCAAATTGTAGATATTTTCACTAATCCTCAGTCTAAGGATACTTTTGAGTATCTCAGAGAAAAGTTAGGGGTTATTACCCCGTTTGCTCTGAACTAAGATGCATATGAATGCATCAATCCAGTGGAGCTTAGAGCCTTATTCTTTAATTTGGATTGATGTTTTGAGAGCTAACTCTTAGGGGAGTAGCAAGTGTTCTTGATATGTGTTCTTGACCAAGAATAATAAGTGTTACAGTGATTATTTGATCAAAGTAGTAGAGTGCAAGTATGTGCCCTTTGCCATTGATGTCAAAGGGGGAGAGAAATCATGTGAAAAAGTTAGGGGGAGAAAGAGTGTAGATGTATAAAGAAAAGGGGGAGAATCTTGTCTTGATGATCTTTACAATTTTTCACATCATATGTTGCCATCAATGACAAAAGGGGAGATTGTTGCAAGTATGTGCCTAACCAGTGTTGTCATTGATGTCAACATATCTGTGTTGTCATTGGTGTCAACTATGCTCTTGTTTTGATGCTTGCTTGTAATGAGTTAGATGCTTTGCATTGGCATATATAAGTGTTGGATATAATGAGTAAGTGATCCTGATATTGAGTTTCCAAGTTCTTTTGAGAAAATTTGCTCCTCCGGTGGAAACATTATATAGAAGAGTATCTTTGTTTACAACAGAACAGTCCAGTAAATTGCTCCGCATTTCTTATAGAATGAATACTGCAAATTGGAAGTTAATTAGAGACATGTCTGAAGATGCTATGTTCCAAGTATGAGCATCCAATATGAAGATTTGAGTGAGTTATGGTCACCAGAGTAAAAACTACTCTTTCTATACATTCAATGGTGACATGAAGAAAGTATTTTGCTCCACATTCCTCCGCATTGAAGTATTATGGTCTGTAGTTCTAGAGTTAAGTCTAAAATGATGATAAGTGCCTTCAACTCCAGTGATTCATGATTTGGTGATCCGCAAGCGATCCCTTATTTATAACAGTGGCCGACAGTGTTGTTTAAGTGCTCTGGTATGAAGAATCTTCTTGACAAAGTGATTAGAGGTTGTGCGGATGTTCTTGGTAATTACAATGTGCTTGTGGATGTCTCCTAATCGTGTTCCTACCTTTGGATTGGTCCGCAAAGAGAAATTTGGATCATGGATGAAGAATGTTCTTAGAAGACTTAGTGTTAGCACTAGTCTTGGCCAACTTGGTTGTTTTCACTACTTGCAGAGATAAATCGAAGATTGTGGAAGCATGTCATGGCATGGAAGATTGCATTTGAGTCCCAGCTAAGGCATAATGTGATATGCATACATCTTTACTTTAGAAATGTTTTTTAGGTCTAGACCTATTTCTATGTATGTTTGTAATATTGACCTTAGAGATTGTTCCAATGGTTGATGAATGTAACGCCGACCTTGATATACATTCCAAGGTTGATGAATTGTATAAAAACATGTAATGTAGTTGTGAAAAAGATGTCATTGTGTGAAAATGCGAAGATAAGTGAAAAAATGTAAGAAGAGCAAAGCAGAGGAGTTATACTGTGCTTCAATGGAACTAAACCCAGGCATGGAGTAGATGCTATCAAATCAGTTCACCAACCCTTGGTAATGAGCCACCCCTTGGTAGTGAGCTGATCTTGGTAATAAGCCTCAACATTTGTAGTGAGCATTTTGGGCAGTGAGCCCCTATTTTTCGGTATTGTTATAACATATATATTTATGTGGGCTAACACCCACCATGGTTTTTCCCTTATAGGGGTTTCCATGTAAAAATTTGGTGTCTCATGTGTTGAGCTTCATGTTTCATGCTTTCATGGTTAAATCTTAATAATAGTGATTGAACATTTGATGTGGTGATAAGTGGTTAAAGTTTTGGGACAAGTGATTCACCCCCCCTCTCAGTTGTCTTGTGCATTTCAACAAGAAAAGGAGGTGATCTACCTCCAGAAACAGGTCAGTCATGTGTAAGAATCCAAATCTCCACTTGCACCACAGGATCTCCTGGGGGAGATCTGGAAATAATAGGAGTAGATTTGGATTGGTTGAGTGAAACTGAAAATTGAAAGTGGGAGATGGATCCGAGGGACCTCTAGAAGGCTTCTAGGGGGTGGAGAGGATGAAAAACATAAGGGAAAGGTGAAAACTCACCTATAAGACGCTTACAAGGCTTAGGAACAGGGTTGAAAGCTCAGAAAATGCAAATTGACAAGTGTCGCAAAAGTGTCAACGACAAAGAGAGAGGGAAAGCGACAAAGAAGAAACAACACAAGACAAGAAAGAAGACATGTCATCAAGAGGTCTGCTTCTTAGAGGACATTATTTCATGCTTACATGTACGTGACAAGGATTAAAATCATCATAGGGGTCCTCGTGGAGGCTATGCATGATTTTTGTACTTATATATTTGCCCCCTCGGGGACGGTAGTCTACATGAAAGGTAGGTATCGTTCCTGAACTAGGCCTTACCTGTTGTCAATTTTCCTACAATTGTACCTGCAATAACTAGTATTAGTCTTGCATTTAAATATATCAAAATGAATAATGAAAACTGAAATGACGAACTTACCATAGATCATGAGAGTTCAAATAGTTGTTTGCCTTTGTCAGTGAGACTTGTAGGAATGAATGCATGCAAAACAATGCACAAAAGATGCATAAAAGCAAAAAACTAATCTAAGAATGCATAAAAGAAACTAAGCTAAGGGCAAACAAAGCAGGAAAATTTGTGAGATCAAAGAGAATAGGTGACGGAATTGATCATGTGAGTAGTCATCGAGAAGATATCATTGAGGAGATCGCGAAGATGGACACCTCTTCTTCAGCCATAGAGAATCAGGTACACAAATAGTGAAAAATGCCTCTCTAAACCCTAGTTTGAATTTTGTGAAAAATCTCTTGAAATGGTCCATTTTTGGTGATTCTTCTTGTTGCATTGTCTTTGTTTCATGATTTAGAGTGAGATAGGTCTTTCATTTTCTAAAATTGGCTGAAAAATGAAGATTTTAAGGCATTTTTAGTTCAAGGGATCTCCACTTAGGGTCACCCGGGGGGAGATCCTGCAGACAAAAGGGTCGCTCGGGGGGAGATCCTGCTGACATTTGGGTCGCCCCTGTTGGGTAAATTTTGCTTGAAATTTGGGGTTTTCTGTCATTCATTTCACTCTGATATGACTTAATTTGACTATTGTATTCACTTATTTATTACAATTTTTTATGGTTATTGCTTTTTTGTGAGATTTTCTACAATTTTTATGATTTTTGTGAGTTTACGAGATCTAATCTAAAGTTCTTCTTGATTTGTAGGACATGTGCATTCGATGGAATGCCTACAGAGACCAGGTGTGGCTCTTAGAGATGTTTATTTCGTTGAGTGATGAGGACTGTGCTATCTTGAGGAGAGCAGGCCTAGCTAGAGTCTGTCATGTGCCAGTTGTTCACCTTGTATGACGTATATGTTGCGACATTCTAACTTATTGGGATGTAGATAGGAACACTTTTAGGTTCCCACAAGTTTCAGGAGAGTGGACTATCACTCTGTTTGATGTTTACCATATTCTTGGAGTTCCTGTGAGAGGACATCCTCTCGTCCTAGCTTCTAGCGAGTCCTTTGAGGACAAGACATCTTGGGTAGAGTTCATGGGGGTTAGTCGCCCTGAGGACCAGATGAGAGTCCAACTTACTTCAGTGCCACAACTTTGCATTCCTCTCCTGAAGCAGTTCTTGATTGGTTTGATCACATTGAAGTTGTTTGGAGACAAGGCCTCGGCTCGCCTAAGATGGTGTTGGGCACCCATCACACGAGGTCTGAGGAGGGTAAGGTCTATGCTTGGGGGCCAGACATTTTGTCCATGTTATATAGGGACTTCTATCGCATTGCACGACGAGGGGCTCTTGCTTTCATCCACTCTTCCTTGATTATGACTTGGATTTTTGAGCACATTAGGCCCTACCAGAAGCTTGTTTTGATTCCTGACAGATGATTATCGAGAGTAGCTAGATGGATGCAGATGGGTCATTTTGACGATTCTTTGCACACTTTGGCTACTCCTATGGATGAGGATATGATCTTTGATCCTTATCTTGATATGTAGGGACCTTGGCCTCAAGATGGCGAGATTCGAGAGTATTGTCGTGGGGTGTCTGAGGTTTCAGATCGTAATGGTCAAGTCGAGGCTCACCATGTTGAGCGTGTCTTACAACAGTTTGGTGAGGACTTCCCTGAGGAGTTGCTCCTAGTGTCTACTTGTTATAGGTCCATTCAAGAGATGAGCAAGGTAGGTCAGAGGATTGTTGTTTGGACTCCCCTGACTCCTGGAGTCTTCATTACCATAGTTCCTAGATCTTTACAAGGAGGACAGAGGGGAGGGAGAGGGACTTCTTCCCGATCACTCATTGTGATTGGGGACTCAAAGTCTATTGATGAGGACTATATTCTTGATGGTGATTATTTATCAGACAAGTGCCTACCCGAGGATGCACAGGATGAGGGTCTTGATGGTACAGATGATGCGGATGATGTACCCAACATCCCTGAGGGTCTGTCTATGGTTCTGAGACCTCCTCATTCTGATGAGGTGATGCGATAGATTGACCCTGCGTAGCAGCCTGGTGATCCACATAAGTCTACTTTTTTTTATCATTTTTTGCACTTTTGTCCTTTCCCTCTTTTCTTCCTTTTCGTGAGGAACTAACATATCTTTCTCTTTTTGTTCACTTTGTAGGTAATGTTAAAGAGTGGAGGTCTTTTGTTCATGAGATTAATGTTGTCTTGGTTCCCCCCTTCACTAGAATGACTCGAGAGAGTCTCTTGGCTGATCCTAGTATGCCCCTTGCTTCTAGGTGACACAACGACATTTTTGCTCCTGTCTATCATAGATGTCAGCGAGTGCATATTTGAAGGCCAAGATTCATACCCTTAAGAGTGACAATCAGGTGCTACGGGAGATGGCTCATCTCAGTTTTGGACAATGAGATGCTAGTATGGCGGGGCCTTCACAATCACACACTCATAGTAGGATGCCTCACTCCCATAGGTCTAATGGAGCGACTAGCGGTACTCATAGGTAGAGGAGCAGAAGTCTTGATGGTTCTGTTGGAGGGAACCGACCTTGATATTACTTTTTCTTCTCTTGAACTTGTGCCCCCTTGCATGGGGAGCCTCTATTTCCCTTGAGAGCATTTTGTCCTAGCTCTTTGATATTCTTGTATATTTAAACTTCAAGTATATCTATGAAAGTTCATCTTTTTATGGTTTTCAACTGTTAGATTTGTACTTATCTCCTGCGCATTTTTCAGAGATTTAAGAACTTGTTGATTATGTTTTTGACATTTTCAACTCTTTTAACAATGCAAGTATGATAACGATGACATATTTTTATATATTTGTGGCACATATATGAGATGCAGTTTATGATATACTAATGCAAGAACACAAGAAATGCTGAAAGGAAATATTTTACTTTTATTGGATTTCATGAGATATGGCATTGACTTTATTGCTTTGAGACTCTTTTTCTGATTTTGGCATGGATGCAATGTGGAACAAACAATGTGATTGCTCTTTAATACGATTTTCAATCCAGGGGATTGTGAGTTGTCCTGATATAAGAGACCTATTCAAGTCTGTGAGATTAGGATTTTGAAACTCAAGTGGGGAGTGGGAGTGAAATGGAGTGCTTTTGAATTTAGGATTTGCTAAAGGCTAAACATTGATCCTTATCTAGATAAGAAAAGCTAACAAACTTTCAACATAGACAAGTAACAAATTTTGATGTTCGCTAGACTTATATCATAGATGACCAACAAGATAGACCTGAGGTAAAGGAAAAATAGGAAAGAACTAGGGTCCCTAGATAGAAGATAATCCTCAAGATCACTAGACCCTTGGCTTTTCTCAGCTAGTGCATGCGTGTTCTTTGTACCCTTCTTTCTCTGTTAGAATGTCACCCTTGAGGCTTTGAGCTTAGAGTGATCTCCACCCAAGATTACAGACATTCAACGATCTTCTCTCTTTCACTCTTTTTTTTTGTATCTCTCTCTCTTGTTTTTGCTTTTTCTCTTTTTTTTTGTATTTTCTAGAATGCCTCACTTGATTTTCTCATTTTTTGGATTTTGACTTTTATGAAAATGAATGCTTTTTGGAACTTTTGATATGCAAGCTTGATCTCAATTCTCACTTTTCTTGATCACTCTTATTTTGATCACTCCTTTTTTTATTCACTCAGGTTTTAGATTGCTTCCTTCAGAGTTTTGATCCTCCTGACATTTTTGGCTAGGAAAGATAAGGAGTTGAGCGCCACCTAAAGTTTTTGTAATCTAGTCGGACTTCTCTTCTACTAGGTAAGAATTGGGAAGGTCTACTTACAAGCTTCCTTTGAACACTGTAGGTTTGAATACTAAATTTTCTTAGACCTAACATCTTTGCTCATTAAGACTGGGATCAGTGTAAATCTAAGAGCTAGGCTTTAATTAGAATCACTGGGAATGACGGGGGATATGGTGATTGTGAAAATGGGAAATCTCTAGGACCTAAAAGGATCATGTATATCTAGGCAACATTAGATTCCTTACCGAAAGGAAAATAGTATAAGAGCAAGTCACTAAAAATAATGCAAGATGAATAGAATGAAACTAAAATGCAAGAAATAAATTATTTTTGACATTTTTGATTTTTATGATATTTTTATATTTTTATGTTTTACGATTTTTTTTTGTTTTTTAGACATAGTATTTCTTGAGGTGAAAGGCATTGACTGTTTCACCAAATTCCTCTCCCTCCATTGTGCACAAGAGATAGACACCATTTCTGACATCTTCTTTAACCATATAAGGTCCTATCTAGTTTGGTCTGAATTTGCATCCTTCACCAGCTCTTTTATCAATTAGGTTGTCTATTCTGAGCACTAGGTCTCCCACTTGAAAAGGTCTTGGGAGGAACTTCTTGTTATACTACTTATTCATTCTTGTGAGATAAGAATCATGTCTTTGGACAACTCTTAAGCGTGTT
The DNA here is from genome assembly GCA_027924645.1 of Cunninghamia lanceolata. Taxonomy (NCBI): domain Eukaryota; kingdom Viridiplantae; phylum Streptophyta; class Pinopsida; order Cupressales; family Cupressaceae; genus Cunninghamia; species Cunninghamia lanceolata. The sequence continues at coordinate 4,388,382 of BSBN01000435.1, read as the reverse complement.
TCATCCATCATTTCTAATTCAACTAATCTCACATCTCGATATTCCTCATTATCTAGTAATCCTTGTAACGATACTCTCAGACTAGGTAGTTCTACTTCCAAAGGTAGCACCGCCTTTGACATGAATGTGAGGGTGTAGGGAGTGGTCCCAATTGGAGTTCTTACACTTGTTCTATAAGCCCATAGAGCTAGATATAATTGTAAGTGCCAGTCTCTTTTAGAGTCTTTTATGATTTTGACTAGTATTGAATTCAAAGTTTTGTTCGTGGCTTTTGCCCGTCTGTTTCCTTGAGGATAATAGATTGATGGAGAGTTATGATTGATGTGGAACCTCTCACATAAATCTCTTGCTGATTTTTGAATGATGAAGCGTTATCTATTAATATCACTTGGGGAATCCTAAACTGACATATAATTTGATGTAGTATGAATTTGGCAATTACGATTCCTGATATTGTAGTGAGAGGCATGGCCTCCACCCATTTGGTAAAATATTCCATTGTGGTGATGATGAACAAATGTCCATCCATTGATGGGGGAGATATCTTCCCCACCAAATCCAAGCCCCAAGTGGAAAAGGGCCAAGGGGTAACGATCGGCTGTAAATCTCTTATTGGTGTGTGGTGGACATGAGCATAGGCTTGACATTTCAAACACCTTTTTACGAACTTAATTGCATCTCCTTGCAAACATGGCTAGAAGTATCCCATTCTATGTATTTTTCTTGTTGTGGCATGACCATCAAAGTGTCCTCCATAGATCCCACTATGACATCCCTCTAGGATCTTGTGTGCCTCTTCCTTGTCGACACATCGAAGCAACATTCCATCTAAGGCCATTCGATAAAGCACATCATCTATTAAAACATATCTCACAATGAAGATGCATGATCATCTTTTCCCCAAAGGGGTCATGTTTTTAGGGTAGGTCTTGTTTGCAAGGTAGTTCACAATATCTCTGTACCAATATGAAGCGGCATATTTCTCGAGGTCAACTACACAAATTTCTTCATCAGGGAAATCTTTGTTTACAAGCTCCTCTTGGGGAACTGGATTGTCTGCTAACCAATCTGCTAGAACTTGTCCTTTGATTGATTTTTGATTGACATAAGTTAGCTCAAACTCACTCAATCAAGTTATGAATCAGCCAACACTTCTTGAAAGCATGGGCTGATTTAAGAAAGTCCTCAATTGCACGGATCATATCATAATCCTAGTTTCTTGATTCAACATGTAATGTCTTAATCTCTGAGTCACGAAGACTATGGCTAGACATTCCTTTTCAGCTTGAGTGTAGTTCTTCTCATAGTCCAACAAGGTTTGTCTTATGAAATATATCGCTCTTTCTCTCCTGCCTTCATCTTCTTGAGCTAGCATGCATGCTACAGAGATATCAGTTGCTTTGAAGTATAAGATGAAGGGCTTGTCATGTTTTGGTGGCATTAGTGTGGGTGGTGTTAGAAAGAATTTCTTCACTTGTTCAAATGTGTTTTGACAGTCTACCGTCCATGTTATGCCAACTTGTTTCTTCAGTAATTGATTGATCAGATGAATCTCTAAAGTCATGTCTGGTATGAAATCCCTGATTGCACCTAATTGTCCTAAAAAGGTTCTTACTACTTTCTTACTTGTTGGTGGAGTTGTGTTTAGGACTACTTTAACTTTCATCAAATCAACATGAATTCCTCTTCGTGAAATGATGAAACCCAACAACTTACCTGTCATAACCCCTGTTGGTTCCCGAATCGGCAGAGGGTTTGCAAGTTCCAATGCACAAGCAGATTCAGCCAACAGATACGGGAACTGCCTCCCCTTCACTTCTAGTTCTGCCACACCAAGGGGGGTATCCCTATAGCTAAAGATTTGACCTTGACTCACCCAATGACAAAAAGATTTAGCTTTACAATAACATGCAGAATACTCTCATGTATGGACCAAGATTTGCATGATAAATCTCAAGGTTGGCAGTATTCTTGGACATATCTAACTGGTTGAGGATGAGAGTATGCAGGGATCCTATCTCTACTCCTACAACTAACAGGTGGGAATTATGAAATAATTTGTTTTTAAGTTTTGGATGCAAGACAGGGAGTTTTTGGATCATAGCTACTACACAAGTGCAGACCGGTGCCTATCTCAGGGTAGGGAGTCAACTAGACGTATACAAGAGAATGGCTTGCAACTGGCATTCAAGTTTCAAGGGGTTAGGACTGGTATTTGCCTTACAAACACCACCCAAGGATAAGTATTTAACTGTCTCTACTTACATACATCCCAGTTGACATACAGTCTTCTCCATACTCAACCTAAAACAATTTAATCCACTCCTTGAATGCAAGTTAAATATTAAGCATGTGATACAGAAATCTATACCCTAGAATCTGAGAAACCCTTAGCAACCAGATTCAAAAGAAGAGAATGCATACAACACATGGAGACAAACAGATAAACACATGTAATAATGCATTTTTCATATAAAATGACAAGAAACTAAACATATGTGCAAGGTGCACTCAAATGCAACTCACAAAACTCCAACAGAGATAAAACAACCAGGAAAAATGCTCTGTCTTTCGTTATTTTTCCCAAAAATTGCCCAAGTCTTCAACAACCCTAAATGAGTAACATAATTTGCATTTTATAGCAAGACTGTGCACTCAACATTCAGTACATTGTCATTTCAAAATACTACATTTGATTCCTCCTTCGGGTCTGGATTGTATGTTCTTCCCTTGTATATCAACTTGTATGTGCAAACATACAACGTGGTCATACAACTGGTGGGCCCCAAGCTAGTATCTCTTCTTTGCACATTGACTTTGCATATTTACGTTGTATGTTGCCACCAATGTACATTGCCTTTGTATATCCCAACATACGAGCTGCTTTGCACATTTCCTTTGTATGTGCCAACATACAAACTTGATATGCATTCTCCTTCGCATATCCGCGGGCCCCACCATTTGTATATCGGCCCTGCATATGTCCATTGTATCCACCCGATGTACATTTCCACTTGTATCTTCTAACATACAATCTGCCTTGTATGTCCCCTTTGTATATTTTCTATTGTATATGGACATTGCATATTGCGAATGTATATTCGAATATACAAACAAAATATACATGCAATCCTTTGCACATACCTGCGGACCCGACCACCATTTAGCCCGATCTGAATCTTTTTGACGTCTACCGCTTGTATAAACCTGTTGTATATCTGAATATACAATAACAACATACAAACCCCTACATACAAGTGGGAATATTCCCAGAGTATGCAATGGAATATACCTACAATGTATAACCCGATATGCATACAAAATGCATACAACTATTTTTTGCACCTTATGAAGCCGATTGAACATTATTTTTGGGCTCACCAATGTATCTACTTGTTGTATGTCAAACATACAACACAATGTACATGCAAACATTTTGATACATCCGCAGAATATTCCAAGAATCTTCAATGTATATTCCACCTTTGTATGTCCAGAATGCATATACAAGTCTGATATGCATAAAATGAGGCCGAGGGACTTAGAAATTTCTAGTTTTCTTGTGAAGGGGCCTGCAGATTTAAATGCCTGAAACCTGAATGTTTATGCAGGCACCACCAACCCCGAAAACACATATCTCAGGATTTAACCTTACTTTGTATTCTCGAACCCTGTTGAAGATTTTGTGAAGGTCTTGCACATGTGTTGACCTTTTTTCTAATTTTTCTAGAAGATCATCAACGTAAGTTTCTACTATTTTGTGAATTTAATCGTGGAAGATATGTGTCATTGCCCTTTGGTATGCTACTCCTGCATTCTTCAGCCTGAATGCCATGACTACATAATAGAAGGTTCCCCGAGGGGTGGTGAATGTTGTTTTGTTTTGATCAACTTCTAAAATCTTGATCTGATTATATCTTAAAAATTCATCCATGAGAGAGAGGATCTCATATCTTGTAGTTGAATTGACAATTTGTTCGATGGATGGCAAGGGGAAATCGTCTTTTGGGCAAGCTTGATTGATGTCTCTGAAATCAAGGCATATCCAAAATTTTTCATTCTTCAAAATTGGGACAATGTTTGACACCCAACTTGAATAATCCACTAGTTTATTCAAACCCACATTCAACAATTTCTTCACTCTTCTTTTACCATTTCGGCTACCTGTGGCTGTATGGGCCTTAGTTTTTGCTTCACTAGTTTTGCGTCCAGTTTTGTCACTAAGTTGTGCACTATGATTTTTGGATCTAATCCTAGCATGTCTAATAATGTCCAAGCAAATACATAAGTGTATTCAATGAGAAACTCTGTGTACTCCTCCAGTTCTTTGTCACTTAGTTCTCCTCCTAGTTTTAACATCCTAGGCTTTTTGGGTGTTCCAATATTGATGTCAACCGTATCTCCGGTTATGGATAGGTGTCCTTCAAACTTTTAAGGAGTAGGTGGTAAATCCAAATTTGTTTCGATCTGAAGGATTTCTTTATTGCTTCCAAAATAGTCCTCTGGCTGAGGAAGGAGCATGTATCCTTTCTTGTGGTATACTCTTGGAAGTCCATCATAGGCATGTAAATATTCAAGGATGGCCTCATCGTTATCGGTGTAATCTCGAGTGGGTTTTTTTTCTGTTTGACCCATGACGTAATTTAGGATGCCCAATAATTATTCACTTTCTAACAATGGCTCTCCATGTACTGACATAATGTATTCTGGATTTTGAAGTTGAGCATGTGGCGAAAATAATGTGGTTGGTGTAGCCATTTGAATCGGCCACTTGATTCTCTTCTCTGGGTATGGCTCTTATGGAGAAGTCAAAGAATTGGACCAATTTCCTGATGGTTTCTTTGTAAGGTCATAATCATTCTGACTTCATTTCGTATTTTTTTACAACTTGGTTGATCACTAATTGAGAGTCTCCAAAAGAAAAGATCTTCTTGACCCCCATTCTCATGGCTAACATGATTCCTAGGGATAGGGCTTCATACTCTGCGATATTGTTTGTGCAAAATAAATCAAGTCTGGAGGCAAAGGGGAGGAATTTTCCTTCCGGGGATGTCAAGATTATTCCCGTCCTTTCCCCGGTTTTGCAACTAGCTCTGTCAAAATGTAGGGTCCATAAGTTTTGATGTCTTTGTGGCTGAGAAGTTTCTCCAAATTTGTATGTGGTATTCCATTTTTCCTCTCTTTCCTCTCCTTCTTTGATGATTTCTATTGTTCCAATCGAGAGGTTCTTGATGTCCCATTCATCGTTACACATAATGGCTACTAAGATGAATGGTGCATGAGATTTGGTGGTATGAGGATTAAAGGGGAATTCTATGAGATCATCCATTCTTTGATAAGATATGTTGTGAGTACTCGTATTTGTTTGGATGTCTTGAGCTTCTTCTTTTGGTTTCTCTTGTGCCTTTAACTTTTTATCTTTTTCCTATTGTTCCTTTCTGTAAATATTGAAAGGATTAGGGTTTGCTTTGACGATGCTGACTTTTTCCAAATGATGGAAATGGATTTCTTGAAATAAGGTGGAGGTGATGGCCTTTATGGTGTGAATCCACGGCCTTCCAAGGATCATATTATAATTGGTTTCTCTGTTGATAACATAGAACTCTGTAGAAATGGTTTTGTCCACCAGAGTGAGTGGTAGGTTGATTTTCCCAACTATTTGTATGTCATGACTGTCATATATCCTTAGTATGGCAGTTTGTTGCTTGATTCCTATTTTTCTATATCCCATTCTTCGTAGTAATGACATTGGCAAAAGATTGATTGCCGATCCTTTGTCCACCACTACTCTTTTTATAGTGAGCTCTTTGAATTGAATTTGTATGTATAGAGGTGAATCCTTTTTCTTACTTCCTTCAATTTGAGGTAGCTTGGAAACATCAAATGTGAGAGAAGGTGGTTCTTCCTACATTGAACATCCCACTTCTAATACTTCCAAGAATGTTTTGTGGTGTGAGGGGGAGGCCCTTAGTAAATTTATCACTTGTGAGAAGATGTTTTCAATTTTATCTACTTGTTCTTCTTCATGGATGACAAACTCTTCTCAGTTTAATTCCACTTGATTGGAACTATTTTGGTTGGCCTTCCCTTTCTCATTTTGAGGTTCCTTCTCCTTTCTTTGAGATTGGAGGAGTTTGAGAAAGTTTTTCTATTGATCCGGAGTAAGTTTGGAGATAGCTTTATTGTATCCATAGCAGGTTTTTGTTTCATAACCCTTTGTTTTGTGGAACCAACAATAAGTGTTGGGGTCATAGGGGGGATGGTTTGACCCTTGATTTCCCTTTTTTTGCCACTTATCATTGCTGAGATTGATTTTCACAACATTAACATCTTTGTCTAAAGAAACATTAGATATAGTCTTTTCCATTGTTTTAGGCATTTTGAGTTTCCCATTAGTATCATAAATTTTCTGGCCACTGTCAATGGCAACTTGATTTATCCTCAAAGCACTTTCTAATGCTTCTTCATAGGATTTATATGGTAATTTTTGAACATCTTCTCTCATATCCTTATTCAAGGCGTGTAAGAAAAGGTCACATAGTTCATGATGGTCCATATTTGGGGCACTGGTCAAGGAATAGAGGACTTGCCTCCATCTAGTAACAAAATGGGTTATGGATTCATTTGGTTCTTGCTTCATGGTGAGGAATTCTCAGATTCCTATTTTGATGAGTTTGTTCATGTCAAATGCCATGACAAACTCTCTGATTAGTTGTCTGAATGAGTGAATTGAAGCCTCTAGCAAATGATAGTACCAATCTAGAGCTGTTCCTTCAAGAGTTTTTGGAAAGATTTTGGCAACAACCCCATCCCAAGGGAGGAGTTCTCTTATTGCAGTGGTGTAGGCTTTAGTGTGTGAATTCAGATCTCCTTCTCCTTTGAATTTTAGGATATCTGGCAATGGTCAAGGAAACTGTACGTTCCTTATGTTTTGATCAAGAGGTTCTTTTAGATACTCAAGATATGTTTCGAGAAAGGTACTTGGAGATTGTGGGGTTGATAGCAACAACCCTATGGGTGGGTTTTGATAACCCATTATTAGATTTGTTCGATTGTTCTGAATAGGAAGGTTCCCATTCAGACATGTATTGTTACTGGCATTTTGTGAATAGTAATTGAGATAGGGGGGATTTTGGGATGCCCCCTGGTCTTGTTCATGGGATTTTTGCCTTCTGTAAGGAGCAGGTTGTTCTACTTCTAAGATTATAATCCTTTGCACTAGAGTTGCGATTAAGTTTGCAGGAGTGGTAGCTCTAGGTGTTTCCTTGTTTCTAGGATTTTCTCTTCGAGTATGTTCATGGTGGTATGCTTCTTCTCGTGCAGTGTTTTCTCTTTGTTCTTCTTGCAAGGTAATCTTTAATGCCTCTTCAGTGTCTTTTGCTTCTTGTAGGTGTTTTTCTAATCATTTGACTTCCTCATCTAGATGAGTACTTGATGTGCTTGTGGAAGGTTGATCAGGTTGATGTATCTCTAACCTTACCCTCCTATCTTTATGTGGCACATTTGGTATGGTTGGATTGTTTTCCCAAGATGGGTTGTTAAAAGACAGAGAATGCCTGGATTCTCTTTGGTCTTTTTGATCTTGTTTGTAATTAGAATCTTCGTAGTCATAGTAGTTGGTGATCAGTGCATCCGGATGTGGTGACACATACCTATCGAAAGGAGTTTCTGGTTCTCTTGAAGGAATATTCCCTTGGTTTAAATTAGGTTCCGTCATATTCGGGGGTGCCATAGACACCACATAATAAACGCTACGGATAATGATGAAGGAAACATAATCTGAAGTGGCGGAAGCGGCTCTGAAGATTATAGTGAAAATGTTTCTTAGATTTTTGTTTTGAAATTTGTGATGTGATCTATAAGTTTGAAACACAAACTACAAAACCAAAAGATTTTATAATTCACATTAGGTTCACCAAAATATGTACACTCAAAATCGTGACCTCAATTGCCTGGGGCTGTCGAGTCAGATTTTGGCACGCACACGGACCCTTCCCTCCTTGCCATGGGGCGATCCACCATGTCACTCTCACTCTCATGGAAGTAACCAGTCGAGAGGAGGTGAGACACAGTAGGGGTCTGGCTCGTTGGAGAGCTGGACTTCGCAGAGTGGGGTTGGCACGTCCTGTGGCCTTTATTATTGTGTGTTAATGTGTATGTTTCATTTGATGACTGTTGTTGTAGATATAATCCTATGACCTGAAGGGTCACTAGTTACTCTTCATCTATTTTAGGTTTCTACTATTCCACCTCGGTGTGGGTAAGCTGTTACTTTCATTGATGGCTTCTTGTCTTTCAATTTGTTGGATGATTGCACGTTGTATTTGAAGTTGTCTAAATGTCTCTAGTTGTTGTAAGACAAGAAGATCTTGTTGAGGTCTTGGATTATTTTCCTCAATCTCGTCGAGGACTGCCCTCACCCACTCACCTCTTAATCCTGGGCACATTCGTGAGCCAAGACAAGGGATAGGTGTATGTGGACTAACCTTGACTAGACTTTAGGGTTTGACCTAGGGTTTAGTTGTGTGTTGACCTTGTGATGTTATCAAGGGTTTGACTTTTGTTGACCTTGTGATGATATTAAGGGTTTGCAATGTATCTAAATACCTAATGTTTTTGTTGTTTTCTATATTTTTATGAATGCAACTATATGACATGCAAACTTGTATTTGTGCTTTTTTTTATATTTATGGAAATAAAGATACTTTTTAATCTAAGAAAGGAAATATGAATGCAATTTAGAATGAATTTAACCTAATGCAATTATTCTATGATTTTGGGGTTTTCAAATGTTTTAAAACAATTAATCTAGAAAAGGGAATTGCAAGTAATTGAATTTAAACTATGAATGCAAATTACTTCTAAGATGCTAGATCTAACCTTTCTATCAAGGAAAAAGTATTAAGTTACTAATCCCCAGAGCAATTTCAATTTTCTAATTACTACAAATTGACAAAAGCATAGAGGAACCTGAAATAGAGAAGATTTGTGTGACTCCACTACCCTCAGAAATCCTTGATGGCAACCTCGTATCCTCTTGAAGCAACAGGAAGACCTCTTGATGACAAGACAACACAAAGAAGCAAAAAAAGCTTGTAGAAGCTTGAGAAAGCTCAATGAGAGCTTTTGATGAGCACAATGGTGTTGATTAAAGCAGTGTAACGATGCTTGAATAGATTTATCTGAAAGCTTGATGAACAACAAATAAATAAAAGGCACCTTCGTCCTGTGTGAGCATAAAAATGCTAATTGGAGAGAAAAAACTTAGCAAGAGTTGTGTGCACAATGAATTTGCCTCCCTTTGTGCTTGAGGGAGGGGGTATTTATAGGTTACAAGAAGGGAATTGATTGAGAAGTTAACTCAATTGATTGATGAGTTAACAAGGATTGATTAGGGAGTGAACTAGATTGATTACCCAGTAAACTCAGTTAATTAGGGAGTGATAAATCAATAATAGCTTATCACTAAAGAGGAATTGGAGTTGGAAGAATGCATGAATGAAAATGTGTTGTTAATTTTAGATCAAATGGAGTTAATTATGCATGTGTGGGTGCATGAAATAGTCAACTCCATATTAGGCATCAAAAATCATGCGAAATGGAAGAAAACGGGTGAAAATGGAGCTATTTTGAGTGAGAAACTTGAGTTTTTCTAGGGCTGGAAACGCAACAAGGTCACCCCCTTCACCAATAGGGTCACCTAGGGGGAGATCCTACAAAAAGAGGGTTGCCCAATGGGAGATCCAGAAATAAAGGGGTCTGAGAAGAAATGCATGATGGGAGATGGTAGAGGAGATGAAAAGGAGGTGATCTGCCTTCGAAAATAGGTCAGTCATGTGCAAGAATCCAAATCTCCACTTGCACCACAGGATCTCTCGGGGCGAGATCTAGAAATAATAGGGGGAGATTTGGATTGGCTGACTGAAACTAAAAACTGAAAGTGGGAGATGGATCTAGGGGACCTTTAGAAGGCTTCTAGGGGGTGAAGAGGATGAAAAATATAGGGGAAAGGTGAAAAATCACCTACAAGACATTCACAAGGCTTAGGAACAGGGTTGAAAGCTCAGAAAACACAAATCAACAAGTGTCGTAAATGTGTTATAAAGCGTTGATGACAAAGAGAGAGGGAAAGCAACAAAGAAGAAACAACACAAGATAAGAAAGAAGATACGTCATCAAGAGGTCTGCTGCTTAGAGGACATTATTTCATGCTTACATGTATGTGACAAGGATTAAAATCATCATAGGGGTCCTCATGGAGGTTGTGTGATTTTTGTGCTTACAGGACTAGGGGGCCCTAGCCCCTGGGTCTAGCCTTCTTGCCTCGAACAAATTTGAATTTCGTGTGTTAGCTTTGCTACATCAGGTGGTACACCTTGTGTCAGCCTAACATGAATTCTTTCAGATGTGATTGAGATTCATATATATGTAGCTATCTCCCTCTTATTTGAAAGGATGAATGAATGATGCAAAAAGTGATTATTTGAATACTTGATGTATGTTCTATGCATGAAATCAGAAGCTCTCTATTTATAGAATTATTGCTACTATCATACAAACCCTTGCAGGTATCTGAAGAAGCTTCCTTCTCTCTCTAAGATCTCCTAATTTGTGACTAGTGTTGCCACATCAAGTCCAATTAGGGTTTTATTGTGAGTTTGTTTTGTTTATGTTTGATCATTGTGTTAGGGTTAACCGACATAAGATATCAATTAAATGCAAATAAAGATTAAACAGAGCAATGGAAATACACAGAAATAATAACAGCGAGAGACAAATTTTAATGTGGTTCACCCAAACTCGGGCTACATCCACCAAACAGAGAGTCCAATATTATTATCCAATAAATCAAATTGATTACAACCAGCAATCCTTGCAACTCAATATCGATGTAAATGCTACAATACAATCAATAGAAACCCTAACCCTTAGTCGCTTTTATCAAGCTTTTTGTCAGTTACAAAAATAGGGTTTTCTTATGTCGGCCAATGAAAAAATAACTCCCGGTGCCTTTATAAAATAATAAAAACTATCTTGGGGGCGCTACCCCTTGACCCTGTAGGAATTTGGGGGGAAACCACGCTGATAAAAGTGGGAAAAAATTAACCTCCGAGTCTGATTAGGCTCCATATAACAACAATCTCCCACTTGGAGACTGATCATAACACCGCTGACCTTGTAGCTCCCACTGAAAATAAACACCCTGGACTTTGTTGTTCTATTTTTGTTATTTTCAATCTAGAAGACCAACCAAAGCTAAAGAGGAGCTCAGCTTCTCCCTTGTCACTACCTTTGTAAACATATCTTCTAGATTTTTATCTGTATGTATCTTTTCCAGCCTTAACTGTCCATCATCCAACATCGACCAAATAAAGTGATACCTCAATTGTATGTGTTTGGTCTTTGAATGCAAGGTAGAATTCTTTACAAGATGTATGGCACTCTGACTATCTATATACAAATAACTATTAGCCTGTTGTTTGCCCAATTCTTCCATGAAAGATTGCAGCCATATCATCTCTTTGCTTGCGTTTGTTGCAGCTATATATTATGCCTCTGTGGTGGATAAAGCAACCACCTTTTGCAACCATGAGATCCAACTCATTGCTGTCCCACCTACAGTAAAGACATAACCTATAGTACTTCACTTGGTATCAATATCCCCTGCTAAATCTAAGTCTACATAACCTACTAAATCAGTATTAGATCCCCCAAAACATAAGTGTTTATTAGATGTACCTCTCAAATATCTGAGAATCTATTTTACCACTTTCTAATGCTCCAATCCAGGATGACTCATATACTTGCTAACGACTCCTACAACATGTGCCATATTTGGTCTCATGCATACCATGGCATACATTAAACTTCCTACAGTTGAAGCATATGGTACCTTAGACATTTTCTCTTCCTCCTCTTGTGTCTTAGGACACATCTCCTTAGTCAATTTCAAATGACTAGGCAAAGGTGTGCTGACAACTTTTGCATTCTCCATATGGAATCTCTGCACCACCTTTTCAACATAATCAACCTGAGATAGAGTCAATTTTTTGTTCTTCCTATCTCTGCAAATTTTCATACCAAGGATTTCTTTTGCTGCCCCCAAATCCTTCATAGCAAAATGACTGTGCTAACTGTTGTTTTAACTCTCTGATGTGATCCATGTTAGACCCAGCTACAAGCATGTCATCAATATATAAACGTAAAATAATGTAGCTATCATTATCCAACCTCTTAAAATAAACACAACGGTTAGAATTACACTGACTGTAGCCTTGCTCAGCCATAAAACTATCAAATTTCAAATACCATTGCCGAGGTGCTTGTTTCAGGCTATACAAACTCTTCTTCAATATACACACTAGTTTCTCCTTACCTTTGACCTCAAATCCTTGGGGTTGTTCCATGTATATCTCCTCCAAATCACCATGGAGAAAGGCAGTTTTCACATCTAGTTGTTCCAAATGCAAATCTTCAGCAGCCACAATACTTAAAACAATATGACTAGAAGTCATCTTGACAACCGAAGAAAATATCTCATCAAAATCAATGCCCTTTTTCTATGCAAATCCTTTTACAACTAACCTAGCTTTAAATCTTTTCTTACCTCCATCTTCCTCTTTCAGCTGATAAATCCATTTGCTTGGTAAAGCCTTTTTACCTGCAGGCAACTTACATAATTCCCAAGTTTGATTTTTCAGCAAGGAGTCCATTTCTTCTTTCATTGCAAGCTCCCACTGAACCTGTGTATCAACCTACATAGCTCCATCATACCCTTCTAGTTCACTAGCATCTGTTAACAAAATAGAATACAAAGAGGGAGATACACTTAGCCTTGTTGACCATCTAACATTCACTAGAGTTTGTGGTATTTCTAGTTGTTGTTGCGGAGCATAAGGAACCACTAGAACATCACTATTTCGAGTACCATCCAACACCACATAATCTTTTTCTTTCTTCTCATGCTGCTGCAACTGATCTTTGTACAACACCTTCTCATTGAATATAACATCCCTGCTTCTCACAATTTTCTAATTTTCAAAATCCCAAAGCCTATAACCAAATTCATCAATGCCATATCTAACAAAGGTACACTTTTTTTATTTTGCATCCATCTTAGTTCTATTTTTAGAATCTACATGTGCAAATGCTTCACATCCAAAGGTTTTGAGAAAAGAATAACTCACCTTCTTACCTGTCCATGCTTCCTCTAGAATACCACAGCCCAAAGGAACTAAAGGACCACTGTTAATTAAATATATAGCGGTGTTGACAACCTCTTCCCACATATTTAAAGGCAGCCCAACATGCAATCTCATGGTCCTTGCATGCTCCATTATTGTCCTATTCATGCATTTAGCCACTCCATTCTCCTGTGGAGTCCCTGGAATCATTTTCTGCCTACGAATTCCATTAAAGGAACAATAATCCTTAAATTCTTTGTTGCAATACTCACCACCATTATCAGATCTGAGACATTTTAATCTTTTACCCGTCTCATTCTCAACCAAGCTTCTCCATTTCTTAAATGTTTCAAATACATCAAATTTCTACCTAAGGAAATAAATCCATACCTTCCTAGTTGCATCATCTATGAATGTAACATAATACCAAGAGCCACCGAGAGAAGATACCTGAGCTGGTCCCCATACATCTGCATGCACAATCTCTAACTTTTCATCTTTCTTTTGCTTCCCATCTCTGAGAAAATTGACTCTCTTTTGTTTGCCATACACACAACTTTCACAGAAATCCATATTAATACATTTCAGACTTGGTAAAACTTTCTTAGAATGAAGTACCTTCATACCTTTTTCACTCATATGTCCAAGTCTGTTATACCACAGCGCTGTCTCAGAACTTGCAGCAACTATTTCAGTCTCTTCCTACGAACCTGTAGCAACTATTCCTAAACTTGTTTGTTCTTTCTCTGCAACAGCTAAAGTAGAAGGAACAGTATGACCTGTACAAAGATATAAGGTGCCTACTTTCACACCTTTTGCTACTATTAAGGTACCTTTTGAAACCTTCCAATTTTTATTAGTAAATGTAACAATGCAACCTTCTTTAGCTAGCTACCCTGTTTAAACTAAATTCCTACTGCGCCTTGGAACGTGCCTTACCTCTTGTAGTAGCCAATGATTCCCATTCTGCAACTTAATCTTAATTCTTCCCTTTCCAACAATCTGACAGGGTTTGTTATCTCCCAAATAAACCAGCCCAAAATCCCCTTGGACATAGTCAAGAAAATAACTTCTATGGGGTGTAGCATGAAATGAGGTCCCTGAATCTAAAACCCATGAATCATCAACATTAACTAGGGAAAGAATCAAAGCATCATCTTCAGACTTATTACTTACCACATTTGCCTCCTTATTGCCTTCTTGTTTGTCTCCTTCTTTATTCTTCTGAGACCAGTAATCTTTCTTCAGATGACCTGGTTTCCTACAGTACCAGCAATCCTTCTATCCTCTAGATTGGGATCTCTTTTCCTTTAATTTTCCTCATGACTTCCCATGACCTCCAGAACCTTTTCCTCTTTCCTTTGATCTGCCCCTGCTTTTTGCATTCAAAACACTGCCTGATATGAATCCACCTGAGCTTTTCCTATGAATTTCCTCACTCAGAATAACACCAACAACATCATCAAATTTTAGGGTATTTGAACCAGAAACAGAGTTACTAACTACCATTACTAAACTATTCTAGCTTTCAGGCTAAGAACTTAATATCAAGAGAGCTCTAACTTCTTCATCAAATTTTACATTTACAGAAGTCAATTGACTGACAATCGTATTAAATTCATTTAAATGATCTGTCACAGATCCACCTTCAACCATTTTCAGATTAAACAAATGCTTCATGAGAAATACCTTATTTGAGGCTGAGGGTTTTTCATACAATTTAGCCAAAGCTTTCATCAGACTATCTATTGTCTTTGCTTCCGTTATATTGAATGCCATTGATGGTGCCTGGCACAACCAAATGGTTCCTAGTGCCTTTCTATCAAGAAGATTCCAATCCTCATTAGTCATTGTTGTTGGTTTCTTGGCTACTCCTTCCAACGGCATCCATAAATCCTTTTGATAGAGGTAATCCTCCATCTGCATCTTGCATAACTGATAGTTTTGCCCATTGAATTTATCAACCTTCAATTTACCCTCATCCACCATTGCTCCCACTCAACCGTGAGACTTTCCTATAGATGATAATCAAACACAACCCACTCTAATACCACTTGTTAGGGTTAGCTGGCAGAAGATATCAATTAAATGCAAATAAAGATTAAACAGAGGAACGGAAATACACAGAAATAATAACGAGAGACAAGTTTTAACATGGTTCACCCAAACTCGGGCTACATCCACCAAATAGAGAGTCCAATATTATTATCCAGTAAATCAAACCGATTACAACCAACAATCCCTGCAACTCAATACCACTGCAAATGCTACAATACAATCAATATAAACCCTAACCCTTAGCCACTTTTATCAAGCTTTTTGTTCGTTACAAAAATAGGGTTTTCTTATGTCGGCCAATGAAAAATAACTCCTGGTGCCTTTATAAAATAATAAAAACCATCTTGGGGGCACTGTCCCTTGACCCCGTAGGAATTTGGGGGGAAACCACGTTAATAAAAGTGGGGAAAACTTAACCTCTTAGTCTGATTAGGCTCCATATAACAACACATTGTTATTTTATCAATTATTTACCTCTACCTACCTAGGACATGCACTCTCTATCATCACTCTCAATCATACTTATCTCTATTTTTGTGGAAGTGGGAACACTTACACAAAGGTTTGACTGAGGCAAGCCTCTATATAACACCCAAACATTTTCCTCCTTGTGTGTGCAGATCTAGAGTGAAATATCTCAGATATCAATGGACAAAGGACATACATGATTTATAAAGACTAACACCTCTAGACATAAGTTAATCTACCTCAAAACCCTAGGACTAGGACACCCCATTGCCCACAGCCTGCAATTTCTTCTTTTGTTTTTGGTGATAGGTTCCTCTCTGTCTACTCTACTATGCTCTGTTCATGTTTTTTGGTTTCTGTTACTGCAGTCTGCTCTGTTACTTAGTTTTATCACTAGATCTACTCATTTGTATAGTTTAGTCAAAACTCTTACATCAATCTCTAATCATAGCAACAATAGAAACCTAAGACCCCACCAACACCTGTAACTTGGCTCTTCTCTAGGGATAGTAGCCAAGTCTATAGCCCTTGGTGGCTTGTGAGCATTCTAATGTTATATGTGGAGAGAGATTGACCTAGTTGCTTCATTGTTGATTAGGATCCTCTTTCCACACTTTAACATTTTGGTGAACCTGATGTGCTTGCACCTTCTTTAGATTTGTTGTATGTTTGCTATACTTTCCTTAGCTTTGTTACACTTTCCTTAGTATTGTTGTGTTTAATTAAGTTGACAAGATAGACATTTGTTTTTGCATAGACATAGTTTATTGTCGAGACGTGTCTTACAATTGCACTTACTGATTTCATTGTTCAGATTTGTATTCATGTTTGATTAGTTTATAACTTGATTTGACATTTATATTTCATATCTTGTTTTACTTTATGTATGTAGAAAGCAAAAGAAACATTTGAACATCTTTCTTTCAAATTGAAAACATAAAACATAAACAACATTCTCTCTTTCTTCTATACCTTAATCAGCATATATGTCTTGTCATCACTCTTTCTTCTATATCTCTTCCTAAGAGTACATGAGTGTCGCAAGATTCATAATTGCTTTACGAGTTTTGTGACCTAGTGCTCTGACTATGAATATCCTATGAGAAGAAGTATCAAACCCTAATGGCCTCTCATCCATTATTTAGTTCCGGTGTTGCCACATCGAAACTTGAATTAGATAACATATTCGTACCGAGGAGTTTTGGAATGTGATCATCTCATAATTACATCTCCACCTTGCCGATGATCTCTGAAACACAACCTTCTCTTGATGCTCTTGAGAACTCCGTAGCCCATGTTTCGGAGGCCCAAATTCAAAAACTAGACAATGAGTTGGCTAGTTTCTAGTAATTCCTGGGCATGGAACACTTCACTAGGGAGGCTGTACCTCTTATAAAGAATCTAAGAAAGTTGTTTATCGATGATCCACAAGGTGTGGAATTTCTAGGTGGTCTTTTTCACATAGGGGATAACAACATTATGTTAGCAACAAGCTATGCAAATACTCTCAACATGTCCTCTCAACACCAAATGGGGATGCATGTGTCATACACATAGTGACATATTCTATTTGAATATTCACTTCTTCTATTGTCACCACCATTGCACAAACTGGTAATAACGCTAACACTGGTTCTAGGGTGACAAGTGGGACTATACTTTTGTCCTACCTTCCTCTGGATTCTAGTCTACCTATCAAAACCTCATTCCAATCACTTCCTAGTGTCTTCTTAACCAACTCCATCCATAATTCACTTACCAAAATGCCAATCATGTGGTGTCTCAAGCTCTTGTTAGTTCATCCCCTTTGAATTCCATCCATTCACAAGTTAATGCACCTGTTGATCCTGTCATAAATCAACTTTTGTAAAATGTCAACTCCCTACAACAACAATTAGCAACCATGAGTCAAAGTCAATCACACCCTACCATTCCATCCTATTGTACCCATAGTCCATTATCCCTTGCTATCCTTAAAACTGATAAGTGTGGAGTTCCCCATTTTGAGAAGTATTATGGAAAAGGAGACCCGAATAGCCATGTGTCAGCCTTTATCACCTTGTGCAGTGACTTTATATTTGAATATGCTCTGTTGGCTAAACTCTTTCCTAGGTCACTGAAAGACATGGCCTTGGATTGGTTTTGCTCTATACCTAATAATTCAATTGATTCTTTTCAACAACTTGTCAATCAATTTCTCCAACACTTTCAAGCCAACATCAGACCTCAAGTAACATTGACCAATTTGGTTCATTGCAAGCAAGAGTGAAGGAGAAAGTGACTAATTTCATTGGGTGCTATCAAGCCCTCTTTTCTCAAATTTCTTATTCTCTTCTATATGCTGATATGCAAAGGGTTTTCATTGGGAACCTATATCCGCAGATTCGTGATAAGATTCTCTTAATGAGATATCCTTCTTTTACACATATTTGCACAACTCTTTGTGATTACCAACTGTCAGTTAGTCAGTATGAAGGCTCTTCCTCATCATCTCTTATTGGTCAATATGGATCTGCCTCTACACATCTTCAATCATTCAAGAAACACAACAAAAGATTTATCAAAATTTCTTCTAATTCTTCAAACAATACTCAATCACATGTTGTGGATGCAACACCTTTTGTTGCGACCCTCTATAAATTCAAACCAAGGACTTGACAATTTTCCCAACTTTTCAAATCTTTTCATTCCATCATGCGGCGACTCCTTAACCATAACCTTATCTATGTTCTACCTATTCACCCTATTGACACTTCTAATCCGTTGTCTCCTTATTTTAACCCGAAGGCCTTTTGTCAATATCATCAAACTCCTGGACATGAAATTCAAGACCTCATCGACTCTAATGTTATCCAGGTAGCTAGTGAGAATGAAAAAGGGAATAAGTCCACCTAATCAAAATTTGTAAATTCATACAAATCTGCTTCCTAATCATGCTACCAACCTTATGGAACCATCTGTTAATAGAGAACCTACATCAATAACTTTTGATCATCAAGACAAGAATTTAGAGAACCTAGTTTCCTTGATAGATGCTTATCCTCACCAAAAACTAGATGACTATGAGCTTGACATCTCCTTTTACCCATGTCGATGCCTCTATTTGTGCACCTGACAATCCTCTCTACATTACCACCATGATTAATGACAAACCCATAAGGGGAGTACTCGTTGATCTTCTATTCCTGGAAAATGTAGTTATGGAGGAATTCCTCTACGTGCATGAATTATACCAAGATAAGTATGAGAGATCAAAAATTTCAGTTAGAGCACATGACAGTTTCACTCGACTTACCATTGGTGCCTTGACTCTCCCTATACAGGTCAGACCAAAACTCCTGGATGTGTCTTTTACCACATCCCAACCTCAGATCAATTTCATGTGAAGCTAGCCTATATATGGCTCAATTCTATGAAGGCGATCCCTTCCATAATCCATAAGTGTCTAAAGTTTCCATTTCAAGGACAAGTGCACACTGTATACCATAGTGTGTTCAATCCCTTGGCTCTTTGTGGAAACTTTTCACTTGATTACTTCTGGCCACAACCAGTTGAGTCTATTCGTCGTCACAATGATTTTCTATTTGCCTCCTATCATAAATTCAAATCTACTCAAATTGCTCAATTGTCTATTGATGTCTCCTTGTGTGCTATCTTGATTGCTACCCTTGAGGTTTCTTGATCTTCTATGGCTACAACAGTAGTTCCCCCTATTTTGTAGGTGGTGAACAAACCACAACCCAAATTGAGAATCCTTCCCCGACCCTAAGCGTCTAGTCTTTATGACGAGGTGCCACCTCCATCATCCTCCCAAGGACCATGAGGCAAACACCCTGCACAATACAGACCTCCCCACCCACCAAAGATTACTTTCGCTCCTCCTTCAAAACTTAGAGGAAAACAATCTATGGCATGAGAGATTTTCCCTGCGATTTCTCACTCGTTCGTGGCTATATCAGTATCTCTATCCATCCTACAAGATTCAAGAGAATGATAGACCACCTTGAAAGATCCTTCTCCCATTGTCTCCCAACATTCAATGCTTTATTTCATTCCTCCTCTTTCTCCCCGAGTGGAGGAAGAAAATGAACCTATGTTAGAAGACACCTCAATTCCTCCTGAGAATGCTTCAAACCATACAAGATGAAATTAGAATGTGAAACAACACAGGAGATGACATCATGCTATGGATCACTAACTTGTTGTAGGGGTTGAACCTCTTCCATCTAGTCCTTCTCCTATGCAGTTGTCCCTTGACGTAGCTCCACCCGTTTACCCGTTGTTGTCTACCTCTTCGATGATTGAGCAAGTTGAAAAGACCGTCTCTATGGTCCCAGTATCCTTGCCTCTATCTATGAAGAGTTCCATCCCACCATCTCTTACATCTATCCAACCATTTGGTGAGCCTTTAGACCAACCCATTGATAGAGTTGTTTCACATAGTGCTCCATCGTAAATGGTTTCATCCCAACGTACCCAACACCAAGTGTTCCCTGATGTATTACATCCTACCACCATTGACATTGACATTTCACCATCTTCACCCAAGCATAAGCATGAGCCTTATCCATATTAGCCATATCAAATTCTTAAGCAACCATCAAGTTTGCAAGATCCTTCTATTTCTTCTTCTCCAGTGATTGATAGTACTCACAACACCGCTGTTAGCACTATTACATCATCTCTTGTGATTTATTCTAACATTGATTTAGAGGACATCCCCAAACCACATGATAATCTTCTACAGTTGTTCTTGGTTTTCACAAAATCAATGGACTTGGCCTCTGGGAGCATGTGTGACGATTCTTCCCTGATGATTGATCCATTACGTCATGAACGTGGTGTCTCTCCTTGTACTTCATTTGTTGTAGTCCCTCTAGCATCTTGTACACCATCACTTTATGATGAGCAAGATTGGGAGGAGGATGATTTGCTATAGTTTGACTCGCAAGAGAAGCACCCTTGTTTTATATGTGTTATGCCTATATGTGATGTTATCCCCGTATGTGCTACCTAACGTGTATTTTGTTTTGTTAGTTCTCCTTGGATGACCCTTAACGCTCTTGTTAGCACAAGGATACAAAGGGAACGAATTCATTGTGACATTCTCCTCTATGTACCTTTATTCTTCTATTTGTCATAAATATAGTTTTATGCCTTTTGGGGACGATGCAAAGTAAAAGATAATTTAGCATCTTTTCCTTTGTTGACCCTATTAGCAAGTTACTTCATACAGAATAGAGCTGACCGGAGGATACTACACACTACGCTGAAGCCAGAAGCTGACAGAAGATGATAAATAACACATCCCTAATATGTAATAGATACACTATATATAGATAGAGAAGAATAGGAGTAAGATAGATAAGATATTCTGATGTAAGAATGACATAGAAGTCATGTATGTAACTGGTGAGGCAGAGACTTATATCTACCGAAGGATGGATAGGTGTGTTGGTTCCCAAAAATGCAGGTTGCTAACCCTAAGAGGATGCCAGACTCTATGTTTGGATTTGCAACGTTTTTGGACCAACTGACAGAGCTATTAGCTCCCTACACTTCAGGTCCTGCAAACCTAGGCGGGTGTACCTTTGTAACTAAAGCAGACTAAACACTATATGACTTGATTGGATTAGTAAATCTATCACAATGGCATAAAATGTAATAGATGCAAGCTTCTAAACTACTCCTACTCCTAATACTAAGATTTGAGATGTAATTGTTTGAATGAGATTTTATGGAATCCTAAAATGGAATTGGTATGACCAGTGCCTATTTCTGTTGGGCTAATGGAGTCAAGGTGTATATGATATATGATTTACTTATAGGTTACATTCCTAATTGTTTGGCACATGTGTTTGTTTATAGCTTGTATAAACATGCAAGAATGTGACTGACAAACTCTACTTAGTGATCCACTCGAATCTTACCAGGTTACTGTGACTTATTGAAAGGATTTTTTTAATCCTTGCTTGAAGGAACCGATCAAAAGAATCACACAATGATAGAAAATGTGTATTGACAAATGGAGTTGATGCTCAATTTGAATAACAAGACAATATCGAGTTGGAGACAGTATGGCAATCTTGACAATTATAGGGCTGCTCTTACCTATCCAAATGCTACCTCTGGGTTACTGTAATCAATCAAAAGGATTTTATATCTGTAATGGAAACCAATTAATTTGATTACACGAAAACAACAAGTGTGTCTCGATGAAACTAAAATATCAACTTGGAAACTCAGGTTCAAATAACAAAGAAATAACAGTATGGAGACAACCAAATAATTGCTCAGCTCAACAAACAATAGACACCAATATTAAATCATTTATTCATACATTTTCTCCACTATACAGTTTCGAAAGATTTTACAATGTACAACATAATATTTTGTTTTGGCAACTGGTCAATCCATCCAGTTATCTAACTGATGTTTTTCCTAATCTACTCTTGATCCTAATCTACTGATGATTTTTTTTGTTGGATTCTTCTTCCCTGATAAATACCCTTTGGATTCTAGGGTTACAACCCTTCATACTCATCCTGTGCGTCTTTTTGCTTACCAAGAGACATTAGTTTGGTTAATAAAAATATTATCTTCCACAAAATTTTAATTTTCACTTTGCATTTAATAAAATATCTTCCAATAATTTCACTCGTGAAGTATTCCTCTGACCGTTACTTAACTCATTGGGAAAATATTTGAGTTATTGAAGTAACACTCCTCCTTAGGGTTTATTCTATTTTATTAAATTTTTCCAACATTAGTCCCCATGTTCTTTACATTTTTGTGAAAACAATAATTATTATTCTTCCATTAATCCCAATGCTCATATTTACCTTCGAATTGGAGACATTTAACCCATAACTGCATTCTTGTATTCCCTTGGGTGAAAATATTTCATATTTGGTTGAAAATATTTTACTACTCCATAAAATATTCATCTCTGGGTTAAAAAACATCTCTTCCTCATAAAAATCTCCTCTTGGGTAAAATAGCGAACCATCTTATATCCATTTTGAGTAAGAAATAATCACTCCCCCATAAAATAATTATATTTGTCAATTAATGGCTCTTGGCAAAAATATCTCACATGGAAATATTTTATATTATTTCATCAAGTCCCAAAAGAATATTTATAAATCTGCATTTTGAAATATTTCGGGATGCTCATTTCAATTTATTACTCTCCCCAGTGAAAAATATCTCCCATACTTCCCTTGCAAAAAATGTTCAATCTCCAAGTGAAATTCCAATTAAATCTTTCTTTTTGGCAAATTAATTATATCTTTTGATTACCATCATTTTATCATCGGGCTGAGTTATAAGTCGAGAAGACACAAAGTTTGCTGACCGATAATCCATTTCTTGCCGATGAGTTATATTAGGGTTTATTATTGTTAATGAAAACCT
The DNA here is from genome assembly GCA_027924645.1 of Cunninghamia lanceolata. NCBI lineage: Eukaryota > Viridiplantae > Streptophyta > Pinopsida > Cupressales > Cupressaceae > Cunninghamia > Cunninghamia lanceolata. The sequence continues at coordinate 4,365,256 of BSBN01000435.1, read as the reverse complement.
ATTTTCCCTTCTCCAAATAATTTACTCGTTAGGAAAATAATTCTCATGCCTCGATTGATTTTGCAATAATCCTTTACCTTTGAATTTATATAATTTTCGTTATATCAGGGGACTAAAAATACTCACTCCATATTAAAATTTCCTCCCGATAATTATTTTAATATTCTTTCCCTTCATCACCATCGGCATAACCTAGACAATCGTTGTAAGATTAACATGCTATCCCGATGGTTTTGGTCTCTCCGATACGTTTCACCCATCGCTATATTCATTGGCAAGACTCTTCCCGAAATACCTCTTATGTTTTCTTTATCGTGGTGACCCTTGTAATCGGAGAGATTTAAAAAACTTACTCCGATATATTAAGTCTCTCCGATAATGAATTTAGGGTTTCTATTTGATTTTTCAGTGACAATCATCTGTCAAAAGCATATATAACACACCTGCACTGTTCTCTTCCAGCCTGCAACATTGCTGAATACATCATTCTTCTAACACGCTCTGTCATTTTTATCCTCCTGGTTCTTCTTCCTTTCTATCTTTTACTAAAATTTGAAATAGGAAACTTTTCATTTGAGGACATAGAATCACTATCAGAAGCACCAGAGCTCACAATCTTTGCAGCCTGATTGTAGTCATTAATAACAACAAATAGTGGATCACGTACACAGCAAAAACAGTGCCAATTATATCTATTTTGTTTTTTACTCCAGTATTCCTTTCGATGCACTTCTCATAATCTACCTTTTCAAAAATCACAGCAAATCACATCTCCTCCTTGCCCATACCAATAGCAAGAAGATTCTGAACCATTAAGATTTTTGTGTAATAGTCTATGATCATAGCAATGCCTGCAATCCTTGTAATATGATAACTTCAAGCACAGATGTTGATTCACACCAGATGCTTTAAGTAACTTACCACAAGCTATGCATTTAAATTCTTCAAGATGCTTATATGCACCTACTGAAACATTTTTATATGTGATAGCAGCTGCCTTGGTTACTGTTTATAACTGGCCATGGTGATAATCTTGTGCCCCATTTTCTTTCATGTCCATCACTATCAAAAATCACAGTCCGCATCCCTTTTCTGTGAAGGTCAAAAAATCTTGACTCTCACAAGAGTGTTTCAGAATATTAGATTTTGGCTGACCATGATTCTCAAACAAAAACATTATTGATGCCGCTGATTTCCCAATTAACTTTATTTGCAATTTTATGATCATCGGTTGCCTTCTGAGATTCCTGCACTAATTTGTTTACCATTTGTTGATTGTGCCTATGTTTTATGGCTCCATTGATTGATTTGCCAAGAGTGATTTCTCTCCAATGTCAACAGCATCAAATACAGTAAATTCAAGTCCAAAGTCACAAAACACACTTCCAAACAGCCCATGGATATCTGCTTTGATAAAGGAAATTGCCGGTTTGTGGTTGTGACATAACTCATTATACTCAACAACTTTCCCAAGGCTTATGTTTGCAAAGACAACTACCAATATCAGCTTCTATAAAATAGAGATTACCAGACAAATCCAGGCCTCGAATGTACTTGAAGCTTCTCTTTGCATCATTCCATCAGTATTACTTATGTGGGCAAGTCGGGTCCCATGTGGGCCCGACTAAAAAAATTTTCGTTTTGTAACAAGTTTCTTGTCATGAATTGACCTTGGACTGCCTTAACATGCTTCTAGAATGAAGATTTGAAATGGGCCATCATTAGAATCCACCTTTTGATACTTTGCATAATGATCAAAATAGGCCAAGTAGCCTTCGGAATCAGTCTGGAAAGCTGATCAAAACTTCTCCCAGAGACATGAAAACATACAAACTTGTAGATTGTTGACCTGAGAATTCAACGCAACAAATGGTTCGGCATAAAGCTATTAAGATAAAAAGCTGCTTGCAATCAAAGTAGCTCATTCTGCTTGTTTTGCACTTGTTTAAACTCAACTGAAACCTGTCATTTTGCCTCTTTGGAAAAATATCAAAGCTTACTTTGAGGAGCTGGCCTTCTGGAGATCATTTCATTTAGCTTAAATGAACATGTTTGCAAAATGATTTTTCATCATTCCTCTTCCTTCGCAAAATATCAGGTGTCAAAGTTGACCTCTTTGAAGCTGCCTGGGAACGCAGTCATAGAACTGTGTAAAACCCATTTGGATTCGATTTTGAAAAAATATCAAACAAAGTGCTGGGATCTTGAGAGTTTGCATGAAGGTACATTAATATAGGAGGAATTCGAGACACCAATTGGTTTGTCATGAACATGACCCGATTGCCAGATATTAGCCTCCAAATTAACCTTCTTGAAAACTGCCCCTGTCAAAGCCTGATTCGAACTCACCAACTTGCAATTTTAAAAACCCATTAAATCTTTTCCTGGGAAGTTGTAACTGGAAAGTTGAGTTCATTTAGGCTTGATGAGTGTGTGTGAAAGAGGATTCTTTGCCATCCATCTTCTGTCATGAAATGTTAAGGGCCAAAGTTGACCTCTCTGCAACTTTCTGGAAATGCAGATATGGCAACTGAACTTTTTACATTTGCTTTTGATTTTGAAACAATAGCAAACGAGATGTTGAGGTCCCAAAAACTGGTATGAAGGTACATTATTATGAGGGGAATATGGAACACTGATTAGTTTTTCAAGATCATCATTTAGCTGCTATATATCAACTTCCAAAGTTGGCCTCTCGGGCTGATTTCACATTATGCAAGTAGCAAATTTTACCAGAACCCTTTAGCTCGACTTCTCAAAACTCAGTTAAATCGTGTCACAGGAAGCTATAATCAGATATGTGTGTTCACATATGATAAGTAATCATTCTTGCAAAGTGATTTTGCAATAAAATGAACAGGCTTCGAATTACAATACTTCAAAGTAGGCCACTTGAGCACATTGTGCAGGTGCATTTCTGAGTGTTGAAATTGATTTTTTACATATGGGAACCTAAAATTTTGCAAAAATTGGTATGAAATTTTAGGTCCCAACAAGGTGATGTATGTATTTGATGACTGCTAATATATATATATATATATATATATATATATATATATATATATATATATATATATATGGAGATCTGCCGGTACTAGGTAATGCTATGTTATCTTGCTATGATGTGTATTTGATGCTGTATTTTTTTATTCTTTATGATTTGATGTCAATCTCTAGCTACTTGACTAGGATATAAACTAACTACAAAGACTTGACTGAGGATTGGATCTTCAAACCGGTATCCCCTCTACATTTCTTCTAACATTTGGTTATGTTTTTAGGACCCTAGAAGAAGGTAGTTAAAGATTGAAAGGGCAAAACATCTGAAGAAGGGGAGCAGATGCTTAAGGGGATGGCAAGTGGGAAGGGGGTAGGGTTCAAAAGGACCTTGCAAATGATGTGACTCTTCAAATAAGGATTCCATGGGATATAAGAGGACTAATGGAACACCAAATCCAACAAACCCATGGCGAAAGGGGAGCAGCGGAAGAAAGAGAAGATCGATAAAGAAATCAAAACTAAAATGGAGATAAGTGGAGAAGAGAGATTGAAGAAAACTTAGGAAGGACAAGAGTGTTACCACAGAAGGATGGAAAGAGCACAAGAGATGGAGAAAGGAGGGATAATAGAAGGTGCAAAAGAAAAGATAAAAGAATTTGAAGAGCGAGCCACTGAGGGTGCTGCTAGAAGGAAGGAAGAAGATAAGTGCATCATGAAGGATGCTACTAAATGGGCCAAGGAGGGTGCTTCTAGACAAAAGAGGTCAAATGGAGAAGACATAGAGGGTGTTATGGAGAATACCGATGAGTACGCCACTGTGGGTGCTACCAAAGAAGAATGTGGAAGGGAAAGAGAAGAAATAGGTGAATTAGGGTTTACGTCACAAATTGCTAGAACATATTAGTTAACACCAGAAATTTTGAAGATGGATGAGGATTATATAGAGGAGTTAAATTTCTAAAGAATAAGGAGATAAGAGAAGGATGAGAAGATGTGGTAAACATTGAGAGGAGTTTTAAGGATTTTGGAAGGTTATTTGAATCATCATTGGATGGTGACATGATGTCGTTCACAATTGGAAGAGTATCCCCTAATTTGAAGAGACACTATGAAGAGACACAATCCCTGGACCATAAGTCACTCCAAGTGCCATATAAAGTCAAGAGAATTCTAGCAGAGAAGGAATATATTCAAGCAAACAAAGAAGCAGAGAGAATAGCAAAGATCCAGAGAAATTTTGTAGAGGTTTTAGGAGAGGATTATTTTGAGATCTGACTATAAAGAGATAAGGGAAGAGAAGGGAAATGAACTGAAATAAGACAACATAACCAAAGGAGAAGACCAGAAGAAACCCATTACAGAGTACCAGAGATTGTGAGAATCTCAATCATAGATACACCTATCAAGTTACCTGTATTTGAGAAGGACACTATTGAAGCAGCAGAGCACATTTTTGTCTTGGAGTCTAATTGGAACTGGAAGGGAGTAAATGAAATTAAGCTATTTGACTTCATAGGCAGCTTGCAGAATGAAGCATTGAAGTGGTATAGGAATATGTACCTGAATAGTGACAAGGAGTGGGATGAGATCAAGAAGGCATTTTTGGACAATTATGGAGTTTTAGATGTTCTGACAGAAGGGGTAAGTGAGATGAGAGATTTGATGCAACTTGAGAAGGAGTCAATAAAGGATTTTGATAAAATATTCGAGGAGACAACTAGGAGATTGGAGGAACCACTAATTAGAATGGTTTATTTCTGGAATAAGCCCTGAAATAACATCAACTCTAGATGGAAGGATCTTTGAGACATGCAGAAGCAATGACACGAGCCTGCCAGATAGAGTCTCAATCAAGTGGCGTAGACAAGATAAGATGAAGGAAAACTTAGAATTGGAAAAGTTGAAGTTGGAATTGGAGCAATTAAAGCTGAGGCAAGAGATATTGGTTAAACAAGAGGAGAATACACAGAATCAAAGACCTAATATTTGGTGCTCATATTGTACAAGAGAAGGTCACTTGAGAAATGAATGCCCTAGGATGAAAGGTGAAAGACAAGTTGCCACAATAAAAGCAGACACCAAAGCAACAATGAAAAGAGTCAATTCAATATACTATGGATTATGTAGAGAGTGGGATGACCATGAGACACTTGATTGTCCTTCACAGAATTTCTGGAAGAAAAGAGAATGTGTTGATGAAGAGGATGAAAGTTGGTACACACATTCGACGGAGAGTAATAACATGTCTTATGTAGATAGAAATTCACATGATCATGGCTACAAACAACCAAATTAGAGAAATTAGAGGAATGTCAATGCAATACAAAGTTCAAACTCTAGCGACCCATCCTATGGAAACAACTATAATAAGGATGACAAAGAGTAATTTGGAGGTTACAGAGGAGGCAAAGGCCGTGGAAGAAATCAAAGGAGGGAGGATGCGACATGCTTCAATTGCAATAAGTTAGGACACTTTTCTAATGAATGTTGGGCCAAAAAGAAAACACAATGTTCATTTTTTAATTGCATAGAGTATGATTTATTCTCTTGTGAGAGAGCACAACAATACTTCTGGAATGCACAACCACAATCTAAGAGTGATGAGTTATAGAACCTAAATAATAAAAAAGGAGCAAGGATCATAAGAAGGGCACCAAAGGATCAAGGAGCATGGACTTGCTAGAAGAACAATAGAGAGGAGATAGATATATCTTCAACTGGATCCATAGAAGAAGAGTGCTATTGAAGAAGCACACCAAAACATACCAAAAAAGAGAGAAGGAAAAGGAAGGAGAAAGTTGTGGTAGTGACAAGACAAGGAACAAATACCTGAAGATAGTATATCATTGAGATTGAAGAGGAAGACAATGAGGAGGGTGAAGAATGTGTCCCTAGTAGGAAACAACATGAAGAAGTGATGAAGGAAGCCAAACAAACTATAAGGAAGGAACAAGAAAAGGAGAAGCAATACAAGCAATTTTTCACTCAAGGAGAAGTAGAAGCTCTCAAGTAGTTAGCCCAATTGACACAGTAACATAGACTCATTGAGAAATTGAAGCAATTCTCTAACTATTAGAATAAAGAACACAATCAAAAGAGTCAACTCTGAAGGATGGGAAGGACAAATAGAGAATGGTACACAAAACCACTTATGGTAGATGTTCACATCAATCACAAAAAGGTCTGGAATGTCATGATAGATTTGGGATTAGATGTCAACATGATCACAAAGAAGTTGTGGGAATAGTTAGGAAGACCTAAGCTATTATAAACAACTTACAACTTAATATTGGCATATGGATCTAACATGAAAACAATGGTAACATGAAAGCAAGAAGAAGTTAATCTAATGGGGATCAAACGTGTCTTAGATTTCATTGCGGTAGCCATGAAGGATCAAGGAGAAGATTTCAATGCACTTTTGGGCTTGAGATGGTTTGTAGATGCAAACGGTGTCATAGACTCCCAGAGAGAAGAGTTATCATTTGCAAATGAGAACAAAGTTGTCAATATCCCTTTGGGATCATCTATGGAGGAAGCATATATAGAAGAAACCAATCAGGATGAATATAGTGATAAGGATGCAAAGAATCTCTATATAATTACATGGTTGGATACAAAGGAGATAACAAAAGAGCCTAATTCTGAGGGAGAAGTGGATATAGAGGATGATCACTATAGTATAGATAGTGAGGAGGTTTTAGAAGCTTGGATAAGAAAATAATTGTAACTAAAAATAAGGAAAATGCTTGGTTATCAGAGTATATTCATGACTAGGATGAGCGAAGAAGACATACCGCAATCCTCCCCACTTCATCAGAACTCACTAGAGATTACATGTGGCATATTCAAGGAGGATAAGGATGATATGGATCAAAGATCTCACCAGGTAAGTCACATTTTGAAAGGAATTTCACATATCAAGTTGCCTAGGTTTTTTGGCGTGCAAGACCTACATAAATACCTAGCAGAAATGGAGATAGTATTTTCACATGAAGAGATAAGATTATAGGCAGCTCAACACACATTAGTATGTAATGCTACAAATTGATGGAACACACACAAAGACACAATCTACCAGTGGAAAGCATTCAAAATATTCATCAAGACATGATATTTGCTAGAGGAGGTAGAATATGATGCAATACCCAAGTATTCAGGTCAATTTTACCACAAGAACACTTGTCCATGTGCATAATGGTATGTGTTGTCCAATTTTTGAACCCCAAAATTTTAAACTTTCCCTATTTTCTAAGCTATCTCATTCCATCAAACTCAAATCCTATAACATGTTATTCACTCTCTTGAGTCATTCATAAAGTCATGTTGTCATCTCAATTTGGTCATATTATCAATATTTTCTCTCCTTCATCCTAATTATTCAATGGATCTCCTTGAGATATAATTCCTACTCTTTTTAGAAAAGACCAAAGTCAGTGTAAATGTTGCCCATGAGGTTGATGTTGCTCCTTTCACACCTGGTATCAACAATATTATGGCCAAGGAATTGGAAAAGAAAAAAATGAGGAAAGGTCCATGATGCTAGAAGTGTGTGGCAACTTGAGCAAGTGCTTCCTCTTCATATAACTGTTCAAGAAGGATCTAGTGTGAATTCCAAAATATTAATTGATCTGATGAAAGGTGAAACAAGCCTGACAGATGCATCGAAGAGCATTAAATCCGTGACCTTCACCACAAAGATTCTTGATATAGGTGCCACAAGTAATGGAGGATGTTACACTTTGTAGTGTTGGACCACTATTTTTCAATGTTTCCTTTTGCTCAAGCCTCTTCTTTCCATAAGGAGAAGAAAATTATCTTCATAGTTGATATTGCTACTAGTAGATTTATATCTTTCCATGAGTCAAGGATCATCAGTTGATATTCTTTGATAATGCAAACACTTACAGAAATGTGACTTCTCCTGTCTAGAAGTTCTCTACATTATCAGCATCAAACTATGAGAAACGTATCAGATCAATCAGAATTTTGGCATCTGGCAAAGAGATGGATATCAATTCATTATCTGATGATAAGGAGGCTGCAATGATATTGCAGAAAGAAAGGGAAGAGTTGCGAAAGGAAAGAGATGAAAATAAAAGATTAAAATCTAGGTGTCTCAAGGATCTGAAAGCATTTGTTAATCATGCTCAGAATGTAGTCCATAAAAAGAAGAAGTTCCAAGATGAATTTGAAAGCTATAAATGTCTACAGGTAATAATCTGGAGTCAGTGTGTCAACTATTTCTACTATAGCTCCTCGCAAATAAAATCTATCCTCTTCGAGGATCACTACTGCCGGAATAGGTGCAGGCACAGGTATTCTTTCACAAGTAAAGAGTAGTGATGATAAGGAGTAGAAGTTACATCATGCCAAATCTATGCTAGATGATAAAGAGAAGTTTCAAAAAGGATAAGAGGATGTATAAAGGCTAGTGGTGCAATGAGCATAGGATATGCACAAAACATATCTGTTGAAAAAGATTAAAGCTTTCTATGAACGTATAAGTAATTATCAAATGATAAGCATGGAGTGTATCTTTTGAAATGATTTTAAAATCATTCAAACAAATGTAATCGACAACATAACAATCAATCCTGCCATGATGGCATACTAAGAATAGCGCCATAGAAGATCATTGCCAGATATTATAGTCAGAAATGCCTAGCTTTGCAGATATGCATAAAATGGATTTGTTGATAAGATTTAGAAAATTTATGCAAATGCGACCAACAGGTGTAATGTCGATTCCACAATCTTCACTGGTGCCATCTTTTATGCCAAATTTGGAACCTCAAGATAAGGAGCTTTTTCCAGCCTGTTCATGTGAAAGGCGTAGGTTTTTATCAAAGATTATAGTTGGAAAATGTTGGTGGATAACATGCATGAAGCATAAACAAGGCTGCAACCTATTTAAGACTAAAAATATCTTCTAGTAAAACTCAAAACTGCAAGACATATGTACAAGATGGAATTGTTGAAAAAGCTTCTGGAAACTTTCAAGCAAAAACAATTGACAATTAAGCCATTGTCGCGGCTTGCTCCAATGAGGATATGCACACAGGGAATTAGTTGAAACTTGTTTTAGAAACTTTAAGCAAATGCCATCAACGGGTGAGTTTCCACCTTCTACAATTTTTGCCATTATCCTACCTTCCATGCCAAAATGGAAGCTTTGGAATGAGTGTGGACCTCCATCAATGCATTGTTGGCAGAAATATGGACAGCAAAAATTAACAATGCTCTGATACCACTTGTTGGAAACAAGGGGAGAGCAGGGGAAGCAAACTACTGACCACCAAAATACAAAACCAATGCTACAACAATATGGACAGCATAAAACAAATACACAGAAACACAAATGGAGAAGAGAGACAAAACACAAGGACATCAAACATATTATTTTATATTTCCCTCTTGTTTAAAATACATTTCTTACAAAATACAATGCAGAGCTGCTGTTCTATTTTCCTGTCTTGCCCCAATCACTGGAGCTACAAACTATTTCTCTGGAGCTGCCTGTAGGAACTCTGTAGTTGTCTGTGTGTCACTATGCTGCTGCACACAGAAACTTCTATCCTCTGCTATATTCTCCTTCTGTTGTTCTTTGTTAGAACATTCCCTTCTGTTGTCACTATGTTGTTCTCTGTTATTCTCCTCCACCTTCTGTTGCTGCTGAATAACTCACTTCTATTCTTCCTATCCGGTCAACTACATTTCCCTCTTATTTGTGTCATTTACCCATGCCCAGAAAATCGGTGCTCAAACTCAATTCAAATTCAAACTCACCTACCTCAATAAATTCTGGCAGGAGCAAACGGTGTTGGGGCGGATATGGAAATCCCCAGTCTGACATAGGGGCAGGGTGCATTAAATTTTCTGACGGAAGATTAAATTCTTCCAACGTGCATAAAGAAAACATATTTCCATCATATATCAAAATGTATGCAGATGTTTGAGTATCCACGGTGAAAGGTGAAACATAGACTGCGGTTTCTTATAGAAATATTTTTACTACATGCAAAAATATGTTGAAGCACGGATAAAGCAGCAGCCTATTGCAGATTTCGATAGCTCTCTTTAAGATGCTATTAGAGGAAGAGTTTGTGCCTATTAAAAATGAAAATGGTCACTCAACTAACAAAATTTTGTTGATGATACAGAGATGGTCAAGGGTTTGGTGTGCGATAAGAAGGCTAGCCATGTGACTGGTGGGCTCACCAAGTTTGAGAATGCCAAGATTGGCGTCATACAGTTCCATATTTCACCACCCAAGACATACATTGAGCAGAACATTGTGGTCTCTGATTATCTGATGATGGATGGGATTTTGAGGGAGGTGAATCTAGGGCATGTTAATTTTGTTGAAGAGGTTGCGGTTAGTGATAGTAGGATTGTGAAGATCACAGGGATCAAAGTCAGGTGCCCCAATTTAGGTGTTACTGCAAAAGTTGTTTTGATAGTTTACTTGTGGGCATTTCATTAAGGTAAAATAAGGAATCCATGGGATTCTGGTGTACGAATTGTAAATACTCTAGATGTATATTCTCATTTACATTATGATCCTGAGGGTGTGATCCTAAGCTATAGGACTTGAAGAGGATAGCGGCACAGAAATACATGTTAATGGAAAACACCATAAGGATTAGAGAGACAATAGCAATGCATGCAGATCATAATTTATCACATAATTATGAAAGGGTGGGAATGTCTTTGTTGGAAGCTTGAGAAGTGGAAGTCAAAGGGATGCCTCTTGGAGTTTTGTTTTCTTTCATTTATATGAGTTATGGAGCGGATGAATTTTGGATTTCCCATCAGTGATGTTCTATATAGTTCATTTGGCTATCTTGTAAGAGGATCTTTTGGTTGTTCAACCGGGACCTCCTGTGAGAGCTGTGGGGGTATAGTGACTGTATGTCTAATTTTGTTTTTGTGGGGGTATAGTGACTAGATGTCTAATTTTGTTTTCTGTATCTTTTGGGCTAGCCAGATTTTTGATCCCCCTTGTACTTTGATACATGAGTGAGACTCAATCAGAGTAATTTCTGGAAGGAGTTTTGTTATTTAATTTTTTGTAGAAAGGGGTTACTAGAGACTTCGAGCTCTAGTTTGATTTTCACATTAATGAAGAATTGTGTTCTTATGTCCATAGTTTCTTCATAGAGTTTAATTGTTCTTACGTTCATTTAGCCTCTTTATTTGATGCAATTCCTTCTACATGCTCTTGACTTGCAGGTGTTTTTGGAGGAATTTGTGCCTCTATTGTTAGTGTTCTACTTCTTTTTGTTGTGGGAATTTGTGTGGTGTGCCTATGCTCACAGGCAGATTTCTCCTTCTTTTACATTCATCTTTCTCTCTTCCTTTTTGTTGCCTTTTTGTACCTTCTGGTTAAAGGTACTCTAAAATCCAAAAACCCCCATCATACGAGGAAGTTACCCCTCTCAAATGCAGAGGATAATCGTTGTACTCACAATGAATACTCCATTTGTTGGTATCTTTTGTTGCTACTTTCTTGGGCATATTGGGTTATTTCTGCAGTGAGAAAACTGTTAACCAACAGTATGGAAAGGCAGAAATGAATATAATGAGGTACTGTATACCCACTTATTTTATTGGACATTATCACCAATTGCATAGACATGGTATATTAATCAAGAATGAAGGAAAGAAATTAGATACTGGGAAGAGTTACAAAAAGAATTCATTCATATTTTCTCATTCTTTGATCCAGACAAAAACATACACACAACACTCATCAGGATCTGAGAGATCACTTTTCAACAAGATGCAGAAGAAGAAGAAGAAGCCAAACTAGGATAGAGTTCATTACCAGAAAAAACATAAGGCATTTGGAAAGTCATAGAATGGATGAATAAAGAATCATATCTGAAGAAACACAAATGCTACAAAACATCACAACAAGAAGAAGAGGATAAAGAACCTAGAATAAAAATAGAACAAGGGGAAAGAGAGCTAGCAGAATCCATAGACATCAAGGAAAGGTACTACAATAAGCCCATCTAGCTAAGGGAAGAAAACATAGCCAAATAAGGAGATCCTAAGATAGCCAAGATAGGAGACTATTGGGATGAGAAGGAAGTGGCACAAGTACTAGAAATTTTGTCTGAGTATGAGGATTTACTCCCTAGAAAGTTCACAGAGATGAAGAGAATCAAAGAGGAAGCTGGAACAATGAAAATTTAACTGAAAGATCTGAATGGTTTTTTATCTATGATACAAATCTAATATGTGTAGCTTTCATCTGATTATCCAAGGCATCTATCTAAAACTACTAACACTTGTTTTGCAGCCCCATTGTCAAAGAGATCTCTCTTTCTTACTAGTTTACTTGCATTTAATTAGATTAGTGGGAAAAAAGAACTTGTTTTCTATGTCTTAAGGGTCTTGATTGGACGTATGTTCTCCCCTCGCACCCTTGGGAGATCTTAGGGATCAAAAGTCCATCATTATCCTTTTTATGTTTATCATTGTTAATCCTAAGGTTCACTTGAGTGTGTATGCTCTCCCCTTGTGCTTCGAGTGTGAACTTGGGGATCAAAAGCGCCAAGTGTAATATTGCCCTTTAGGAGGATTGCAGGGGATTTCATCACCCCTAGGGATGATCTCAACCACGCGTACCGGTAGGATATATTAAAGGGGGGAGAATGAAACTTGTACCCCAATCTAGTCATGTTGTCATTGGGACAACCTTGGGGCCCAAAGTGATTCTGGACAAAAGATAAAGTGGCATTCACTTAATTGCTTATGCCACATCCCTTCAATGGGCTAGTGTTCATGGTTTGTGCCCCACATACTTAGCATATATCGGGGACTCCTTAGAAAACTTGTTTAAGCCTAGATTAACACCTCTCGAATGTATGAGCTCATAATGCACTGGATACCAGTTAGGCACGGGAAGTTACTCACTGCACAAGCCACATTGATTTTATTACCAAGTACAAATTCTCTCTAGAAACAGGCATGCATGTCATGTATGCTCTCCCCTTGTGCCATAGAGTGATCCTAGGTGATCAAATGTGGTTAGTTTCCTCATCATGGGACTTGCACGTTATGCCTAAATAAAGGTAGCGAAGTGGGATTATGATCTTATACACTCCTATCTTACTAGATCTAGGGTGTTGGTGTGTATTGCATGTGTGTTCATTTGCATTATCTCAATCCAACCCATCCTTTGCAAACCCATGCATATGTGTGAAAAATCCTTTTTTTTGCAAGTGGCCTAAAGTTAAGCTCTAAACCATCCCATCACCTTCATACTTCATCCAACTCATCCAATTCTATGCAACCTCATCCAATCTTCATTCAATCCATTTTATCCTAATCACCCATCTTGTATAAATCATACATCATTCCACCTATCTTAACCTTCCCAATCATTCCCACCCACATCATCCTACACATCCCTTTCATCCAATTATCTAATTTCATCCTAATCATTATCCTAGTCATCCAAATAATTTTCCTAATCCCAATCAATTTGCTAAGTCAATAAAAGGTCCTAATCTCAATCCATCATCCACCTCATCCTTCTCCCAAGCATCACCATTATCTTAATCACTTCCCACCAATTGAGCTTACCCCAATTCCATTATTTGAGCTTAATCAAGTCTATCCTAATCCACTTCATCCTTAATCATAATACATCTTCACCATCCAATCCTAATTCATTCCATCCCTAATATTAATCCAACCCATCTCTCTAATCATCCTATTTATCCTTATCTACCTCATTCTAATCTAATCACCTATCCTAATCATCCTAATCCACTCTAATCTGAATCCATAACAATCTTAGATCATACCTTCTATCCACTTCAGCATCTTAATCATCTATCTTATCCATCTCATCTCCTAATTCTCTCCCACATCATCCAATCCAATCCTAATCATACCCACCTTATCCTTAATCATCCACATCAACATCTCCCCTATCCTATTCATCCCAATCATCCTAGTCATCCATTCTATCTACTTATTATCCTTAATCTAATTCATCATAATCATCTTAATCCAATTCCCTTATCCACTTGATCATTCAATCCTAATATAATTCATTATCCCTCATCCAACATCAATCACCTGCCATCCATTATCCATTCCAATCAAACATTCCAACCCCCAACTCTTAATAATGAAACTTTGGTTAAGGACTTTGTCTCCATACTCCATCAACCTTTCATCCAACTCCCTCATCTTCAAAAGATCGAACTGCCTTAATCCACAATCATCCATTTCCAATCCATCCAATCAAAATCAAGACCCTAGTTGATCATTATCAACCTTTATCCAAACTTGCTTAAGAACGTTAGTCTCTCTTAAGTATATTCATCCCATCAAATCTCATCAAAATCTAATCCAATCAACTCTCTTGCTTAATCTCGTTAGTCTACCTTAAGTATAGAAAATCATCCATCCTTCAAATCAAATCAAATCATTCTAAGGTCTTGAGATTTGATCCCCAACCTACATCACACTCACCCATTATCCTACATCATCTCATATCCTTCCAGCAACATGGATCCTTATGAAGCAATACAACAATTACAAAGACTTAAACGTATCTATGAGGATTTTGATCCTATCACTAAGGAAAAATGCAAAAATGTCATTAGTGATATCCCTCTTGCACATCTCATCACTGAGGATTTTCCTAATCCTATCACATTAGCATCACCATCCCCAAATCTCATTCCAAAACCAAATTATCAAGTCATGCACCCATATCTAAACATGCAAGAATTGGCTAGCACAAGTCATACCCATATACCTAATGATATACCGTATGACAAGGGAAATCAAGTCTATCTCCTACCTCCATGTATCCCTTCATCCATGTCTCAACAACCATTTTCCCATGTGCATCCCCCACCTTACAATCTATCAATACCTCCAATCCCTCCATCACAATATCCCTCCAATCCTTTCAGCCTTGATACATCATCCTATGTACCTCACAATCCATCAATCCCTATACTACAATCACTGTATCCCTCCAATCCTCCTACATCTGACCCTTTAATCCACCTATCTCCCAATCCATCAATCCCCATCATCCATCCACCATCTAATTCACCATCTAATCCACCATCAAACCTTCCAAGTCCCAATCTGTCAACCAAATAATCCTTGAAGGATCTTCTCCAAAGAATATTAGCAAAAAACAAAAGCAAAAGAAAATCTATGGAGTCCTTCAAATCCACTCATCCTATGTCATCCCCCTCTAACACAAGTAGGTCCAAGCCCACTATTCATGAACAAGAGCTTCCAAGTACCATACCTATCTCACCAACACCATAGTGTAATCCAATGCCTATCCTGGATCCTATCCAAGAACCACCACTATGTAATCCCATCACTCACCCGCCCGATCCTTATCCTAATCCTACAACATCTGTGATTATTATCCACCCATTATATTATCGACCTCATGCCTCTCATAATACATCAACCCCTAAACTCATGAAGGATGTGATCCAATGGCTATTAGCAAGGAATCAAACACCATCATGCAATGCAACACCTACCAAGCCCATTGAGGAATCTCTTACCACAGGTGCAAGTCAAGAACCATCATGTAGCCATGTTGAGGAGCCCATCCAAGAAGCTATCACATCCATCCAAGTTACTTTCACTTCCATGCAAACGCATGAGCTATGTCAAGAGTCAAATCCAAAGCATGTTGAAGCATCAACTTCCTATCCTAATAAAGGTCTAAGCATCCCATCTAATCCCATCCACAATCCCCTCCCATCTAGTGATCAACTTATCCACACCAACCCTATCCCTGATACCACAACACCCCCTATTGATCCCACACCACTTTCTATCACCCCTTTATCATCCCTAGTTGATCCTTACCACCACATACCAATCCCATTACAAATCTTCCCTCCTACCCACTTGGACAAAACACCTTCATCCGTGGTGGCTCTCTCATAGGAGATGAACAACTTCCATCCACCACCAATCTTTCCCCAACAAATAATGGACCCACGTCTTGTTTCCAAAGCACCAAACATCCCATTGCACGTTGCATGCTCCAAAACATAAACTATCAAGGACAAGGTTTAGGCCTTCATGAACAAGGTATCTTGGAGCCCATCCACACTGTTAGCACTCATTTTGACCTGGAGGTTGATTTTTCATGTTTAGGGGGTTTCTTCATTTGAACCCTATATCTTCTTGCCCATTTTCCCAAGTGTTGGACCTCCTCGGCATTTTTCAGCTGCATCATCATATTTTCTTTGAGGAGGAGATCATCATCATCATCTTGTCTTCAATGATGGTCCGCATCATCATGTTTTCTGTCGACTTGTTTTTCATCAGGATCATCATATTTCAATATCGGGTGATGTTTGGATATCATCCCGATCCTGCTGATGAGCTACAATGTGCCTTAATTTTCTTGCGGAGGGTGATTTTTCAAATATCCGGTGATCTTCCAATTATCACCCTGCCCTTTTATGATGATGATGTCACCCCGATCTCCCGAAGGGGTCATTTTCTAAGTAGTTCAACCCGACCTATTTTTCTTAAGGGTCGTCATCATCATCATCATATTTCCGGTTATCGCCGTGTTGCTTGCGAGGGTCATCATATTGTCTACCTGCATGATCTTTCGCTGGGGTGATATTTTAACATCGGGTGATCTTTGTTAAGATCATCCTGATGATGTTGCTGTAAAGTTCTAAGTGTGACCCGATTTTCATCGTGGTCATCATATTTTGGACGTCAGGACGATCTTAGTCAATATCATCCTGATGTTGTTGTATCACTTCATGTTCGTTGTTTTATCATCCTGATGATGCTGACGTCATTCTTACGTCAGGGTGATATCTGCTTTTCCGCCTGTCTGCATCATGATATTTCCGAAGCGAGATATCCGCCTACCGGCTTCGTGCATTATCTAGTGGGGGGTGATCTTTTCAAATATCTAGCATATTCATCTATCACCCCAATCTTATAGTGGAGCTACAGTGCAGCATGATATTTGTGCATCAGGATGATATTTCCAAATATCCGGTTATCTTCCGAATATCATCCTGATGTCGATATGATGATGACGTCATCCGGATATGAGGAGGTGCGCATTAGGCAGATATGCTGATGACATCAGCAGGATATGACGATGACGTCATCAGGATGTTCATCGGCTAAGCAGGAGGATCTTCCTCTGATGGATCAGGTTGTGCCAATGAAGGCGATTATCATGCAGGTGATATTGCAACGATGATGCTGACGTCAGGGTGATATTTCAAGCGACAGGATATCATGCTGTTGGAGGATGATGATGAAGTCTTATACTAGTGTCGTCAGGAGCAAAAGCACCGACATTATATATGCTCGTGGCCTAGTATATAAAGTGTTGAAAAGGTCGCCGCGGGGTGCATGTGGGATAATTGATATCCTGCATATTTGAAATATCATGACGATGAGGTATCTTGGTGGGAAATGGTTGCGATGCACAGTTTGACGTTTTCCCGAGGCTGCGGGTTGGTGCGCCATTAATGGCGAAGGTTGCAGAGGTATGGACGGATCTGGTACCTGATTGAAGGTGTACATCAACGGACAGTGGCGCAGGGCTCGAGGTTTCTTCCTGTCTCCTCCCCTACCTGCTGCATTCATGTTTGGGCGCCAATCTAGTAATGCGTTGAGCGCCATTTTTCTGATACTGTATATCTGGCAGGATTTTTGGTCAACCATGTAATTAATTGCTGTGGTACACTACCTGGCTGTTATAAGCAGGAAGTGTTACTCATTTTTGGTTGTTGAAAGTTGAAGATTTTTGGCTCTGTAATTCAAAACAAGCTGATCTGGCTGCTCTGTACAGCTAAACCTGTGAGTCTATGTATCTCTTGTTGTATGTTTTGGCACGAACCCACTGATTTCATGATTAATCTTATATGAGAAATGCTATCTTAGCATGTGTTTTGTTAATTCTGTCTCCAGTATTGCATGTATTCTTCTTCTGAATCTGGATATTTGGGTAATGTTTAGATTCTAGAGCATAGAATTCCTATGTTGAATGTCTGATCTTTTAACTTCTGCTCAAGGGGTAGATTAAACTGTTTTCAGGTTGAACATTGGGAAGGGTATACTGCAGTAGGGATGCCATAAGTAGAGATAACTTAACACTCTATATTGGGAGATATCTGTAAGGCAGGTATCACATATATCCCCCTGAAATCTAGTTTTAGCTGTTCATGTTGATCATTCACAGGTGTATGTCTACTGACTCCAAGCCCTGGATAGGCACCAATCTTGCTTTGTGTTTGTGTTACAACCATGTCCAGCTTTGCATCCAAACTTAAAATCCAAATCAAAATCTAAAACAACCATTAGGACATTAGAATTAGTTTAGGATCCTCAGTCCTCTGTCTACAACTGCAAATAGGCCCAAAGCTAGCCCCTTTGCTCTTATCTTTCAGTTTTGGTCTACTTACAGGAGGACTTATCTGCTTTTTGTCAGCATCCCAGCCTTTGTATGCATATCCTCATGGATGTTGAGTAGGGAATACCCCCCTAGGTTTTGCAGAGCCTGAAGAAGAAGAGGAGATAAAATATAGAGTCTATCTCCTACACTGTTGGCCCCTGGCCCAGAGATCCTGTTGATCACTGATGGCTACCTTGTAGGGAAATCTAGGAATAAGCATCCAGTCTGGGAAAAAGTCAACAGAAATTGGCGACTCTGCTGGGGAATTTGTGAAAGAACCCTGGTTTTCAAAAGAAAGCAGTTCCTAGTAATAGGTGGCGACTCCGAAGTAATCTCCCAACCGGTCAAAGTAAAATTTATATGCAGGGGAGAAGATCCCAACAAAATCCTTTATTTAAAGAGTTACCAGTAACAAGAAGAATGATGTACAGAAGAAAGGGAGCTGTCTCAGTTAGTCATGAGGGTTCCCCCAGAAAAGGTGATGATATGCAAGATAACCCTAGGCCATCAGGACAGCATGTGCCTTACTTTTCAAATGCAGAAGCTGATATTCAAGGTGCATATGAGAGGCAACAGGGTGGTAGCATGAGAATGAGGTCAGAGGTGTTCCAAGAACGCCCATTTCTAGACCTAAGTGAAAGGTTTGAAGAGGCAGAGTCTCTGAGGGATGATGAAGATGATGACCAGAATGGTATGAGACCATCTACCTCCATGCCTAAGGATGAACAGTTAGCTGAAGAAATCAGAAATCTAAGAGCAGAACTAGAATATCTACAAGCCATGAAAATCAGAGATGATATGAAGCAGAAAGTGCAAGCTTTAAGAACTGCCCAAAATGATTCAGTTCCTACCCTAGAGAATGCAAATGTGCAGAGACATCAGCAAAGAAATGAAGTGCAACATCAGCATAATGATGAGAGACAAAATGTGAATGATACTAGGATACCACTGAACAATGTAAGAAACCAGAATGCAAACAGAAATGTTAATGTTAATCAGTTAAACAGACAGCCCATGTAGTTAGATAGATTCAGGCAGCTGGTGTTTGATGGTATTCCTGGGTATCCTAACCCCATTGACAAGCATCTGAGGCTGCAAGTGCCTAAATTTTCAGGAAACAACACAGTGTCAGGAGAAGATCATCTAAAAGCCTTTCAAAATGTCATGGATAACTTTGAGGTTGAACATGAGGATGTTTTCATGAAGTCATTCATGCAATCCTTAATAGATGAGGCAAGAGAATGGTACAAGAATCTGCCTGACCGGAGTATTTCATCATGGGATGATTTTAAAAGGATGTTCAAGGAGCAATATGGTGACAAAACTGACCCTAGCTTTTTTGTAAATGAGTTCACCAGTATCACTAAAGGGTCAAATGAGCAGGTTGCAGATTTTAATGCAAGATTTACTAAAGTGTTAAACAAATTGCCACATCACATGAGGCCAAATGAACCAATGTGCATAATATTGTATATCAATGCCTTTGATGCAAAAACTGCATATGGATTAAGAGATAAAGGTCCTGCTACTCTCAGGGATGCTTTCAGAATTGCAGTGAATATTGAAAACAACAGGAAAGCATCGGGCAAGACAAATAGAAGCGATGATATAAAAATTCTGCAGAATCCAAACAAGCCTCAGAACACTCAAGGTAATACATCTGCCCCTGAAGATAAGATAGACAAATTGGAAAATGTTGTTAAGGACCTAAGCTATAGATTAGCTAGAAGTGAAAAAGGGATGGGTCCTGATAGGCAAGTCTATCAAAGGCAGGAAAAGAGGCCATCATTGCATGATATGCCTTATAACACCAATTGGCATGATGGTAAGCCTATATTCCCACGTAACAACCCAAATCAGAGGGCTCAACATGTCAAAGAAACTCCTGATCCTCTAAAGAAAGCTATAAATATTGTTGATGATGCTCCATGGTGTATAATTTGCCAGATGCCACATTCACAGTTACAGTGTATGATTGCTCAATCCTTGTATAATAATGCTACATCTTGTAATGAATGCAATGAGCCACATTATGTGCAAGATGATGATGTTAATATGATGTCCATAGGTAATGGATACACTCTTTATGATGCTGATGAGAATACAGATCATCAAATTCAGGCCTGCCAACAGTTCCCATATGATGAAGATAATGAAGATAACTATGTGTATGCTCAGAGCTCACACAATTTTCTGAGTAACTTACAACGACCTTCTGATGAGGAAATTAGAGCCTTCACAGCTGCAGCAGTTGCTCAAGTCAAAAGCAACTACAATCTCAGAGGTAAAAATCAAGTAAGCAGCCCACATCAGCCAGAAGATATTTCTGCAGGTCAGCTAGTGCATGGTCATAAAGGAATTGAACCACAAAAAAGGCAGTGGGTAAATAGTAAACAGAATTTTAGACATAGAATAGGTCATGAATCTCAAGGACCAGAAAACAAAATCCCTCAGGCTGAAGATCAAAGTAAAGGTTCCCAAGACAAGAATGATGATCAAGGAACTATGAAAGTAAAAGCTAAATCAGCTCAGGATAAAAACAA
The DNA here is from genome assembly GCA_027924645.1 of Cunninghamia lanceolata. Lineage (NCBI taxonomy): Eukaryota > Viridiplantae > Streptophyta > Pinopsida > Cupressales > Cupressaceae > Cunninghamia > Cunninghamia lanceolata. The sequence goes on along the minus strand of BSBN01000435.1, from coordinate 4,344,259 downwards.
GATTGTGGAGCAAGCTACAACTGTTATACAAAATTATGCTCCATTTGATATAGCTCAGGTCCTCTCTCAGGTAAAAGTCTCTGTTCCACTTATGGAACTGATGAAAGTGGAAGAAATCAAGAGTAGGACAATATCCCTAATCTCAGGGGTACCTTTTCAAGCTAAACAAAATGTTCAGACCCAGGGTGAGAAACATGTCATGTGTAATGAAGAAGATGAGACTCCTGAAGTCTATTTAGGAGTGACTATGACAAAGTGTCCTTCACAAGTGGAACCATTTTATGTTTCCCTGGTTATAAATGGAAAAATAATTAGAAATTGTATGCTTGACTCTGGAGCATCTACAAATGTCATGCCTTTGGCCATCATGCAACAAGCTGGATTGAAAATTGACAAGGCATGTGGAAAATGTTATGCTATGGATGCCAGAGAGGTACCAGTTATTGGAATCATGAAGGATGTAGATTTCAAACTGGCAGCATTTCCTGAAAAGAGATATAAAATGAATATAACAGTGGTTGACATCAAGCCACAGTATGGTATGTTGTTGTCAAGAAGATGGGCAGCACTAATTGGTGGAAGTGTGCAGTTGGACCTGTCATATGCCATGATTCCAATGAATGGCAGGGATGTTAAGCTAATCAGAGAACAAAGATCATCAGAGACAGTAGAAGATCAAGAAGCAGAGGAACAGGTATGCTTTGTAGACACTGACTGTGATAACTTCAAGGTTGTCTCAGATGATACAGAAGATAAAAAGAAAAATGCCTGCATTGAAGAATTGGATCAGCGAGGTTTGTGGACTATGTTTTTTGATGGAGCTTGTGCAAAAGAAGGCTCTGGAGCTGGAGTTGTTTTCCTGTCTCCAACTGGTAAGCTCCTCAAATTCTCTTTCTTGCTGAGGTTTGATTGCACAAACAACATTGCAGAATATGAGGCTTTACTCTTAGGCCTAAATATTGCTCTCAAACATGGAATTAAAATGTTAAGAGTATTTGGGGATTCTGAGCTGATTGTATCCCAAATTAGAGATAAGTATGCTTCAAAAAACAAAAGATTGAAACAATACAAGCATGCTGTTTGGGATACCATTGAACTATTTGATGCATTTTCAATAGGCTGGGTAGAGAGGTCAAAGAATGTTATGGCTGATTTCTTAGCCAATGTTGCAATAAGGCCAGATGACATCACTCTGTCAGATGTTACAAATGTAGAAGTTAAAATTAGGCCTGCAGTACCAGAAAATATATGCAGTTGGCAAGTGTTTAATGATGATAGGGACTTGTTAAAATTTTTGCACTGCATAGATGAATATGAGAATCAAGAAATTGATTTCCAAGCTTTTGTAGAGACTATAAATGGAAAAGAAACTCTTGTGGGAAAAGAGATAATTCAATTGAGGACTAATAAAATCCCTAGAGGGTTGGTAGCTTTGGAAAGAGCTTTTGACAGTAAAGATAAATTGGTCACAAGGACATCTCCCACGAATAAGGAAGATTTAGAAGAGATAAATTTGGGGACATCTCAGGCCCCTCAGAAGGTATACATTGGTAAACAGCTCAAACCACACATTAGGAGTATGCTGATTGCATTACTGAAAAAGTATAAACATGTTTTTGCTTGGTCATATGAGGACCTAAAAGCCTATAGGGAAGATTTATTCCAGCATGAGATCCCATTGAAGCCTGGAGCTAAGCCATTTAGACAAAAGCAAAGACCTATTAATCCTACCTTAGCTCCCAAGATGCAAGAAGAACTCAAAAGGCTCAGGGAAGCTGGAATAATTGTGCCAATCAGGCATTCAACTTGAGTGTCTAACCTTGTCCCAGTCAGAAAAAAGAATGGTGATATTAGGCTTTGTGTTGACTTCAGGAACTTGAATGTATCCTCTTTAAAGGATAACTATCCACTGCCTAATATGGAAGCTATGTTGCAGAGAGTGACTGGTTGTGAACTCTTATCCATGATGGATGGATTTTCAGGTTATAATCAGGTGAAGGTAAAGGAATCAGAACAGTATAAGACCGCCTTTACCACTCCATGGGGAACTTATGTGTATGTTAGAATGCCCTTCGGACTAACCAATGCAGGTGCTACATTTCAAAGAGCAATGGATGTTGCTTTTGCAGGGTTGATTGATTCAATCCTGGCTGTGTATCAGGATGACTTGACTGCTTACTCAAAGAAAGAAGAGCAGCATTGTTTGCATCTGGAGCAGATTTTCATAAGAGCACTAGAGTATGGTATTTCTTTAAATCCAAAGAAGTGTGCCTTTGGGGTAGTTGAAGGAAAGCTCCTGGGACATATTGTTTCCAAGGATGGGGTCAAGATAGATCCAGAGAGAGTGGCTGCTATTGACAGAATTCAAATGCCAAAAACTGTAAAAGGAGTTTAGTCCTTCTTTGGACAGATAAATTTTGTTAGGAGATTTGTTCCCAACTTTGCAGAAACCACAAGGAACATTTCTAAGATGATGAAGAAGGATGCAACTGTCCACTGGGAAAGGGAAGCAATAGAATCATTTCAGAGTATCAAAGAGGCAATCAAGATGGCCCCTGTTCTTAAATCTCCTGATTTTTCTAGGCCATTCCAAGTATTTTCATTTGCTTCCTTTCATACTGTTGCTGCATGTTTGCTACAGAAAAACGAAGATGGTTTTGAACAGCCCATCGCTTTCTTCAGTATGTCCTTGCAGGCCTCTGAGTTGAAGTATGATATTATGGAAAAACAGGCATATGCACTAGTCAAAGCCATCAAAAGTTTCAGACCATACCTGGTAGGATCATATATAATTGCATATGTACCCCATGCAGCAGTCAAAGACATATTCACTCAGCAGGAGGTGACTGGAAGAAGGTGCAGATGGATAAACAAACTGCAAGAGTTTAACATAGACATACAAGTTACCAAGTTGATAAGAGGACAAGGATTAGCCAAGATGATGGCACAGTCAAACTTGGAAGCATGCCAAGTTAATGCAGTCCAAAATGAGAGTGTAAATGTATCAGGATCTGAACGGTACAAGGATATTATCTACTACTTGCAAAATCTGAATTGTCCTTCCCATTTCAGTGACAGTCAAAAGAGGACTTTAAAGTTACATGCAATCAGGTATGTTATTGTTCAAGGTGAGCTATACTGGAAAAACCCTGATGGTGTGCTGCTGAGATGTGTGGATGAGGATATGGCTAACAATGTTTTGATTGATATGCATAAAGGATTGTGTGGTGGACATTATACTGCCCAAACAACAGCTCATAAAATTCTCAGAGCAGGATATTGGTGGCCCACTCTCTTTTCAGATGCACAAAAGTTAGTGAGGAAGTGTGACCCTTGCCAAAGATTTTCAGGAAAGCTGAAATATGATGGTGCTTTACCCCTCGGAACTGTAACTGTGGATGCTCCATTTCAGCAATGGGGAATTGACTTCATAGGGGAAATTGCAGACAAATCAAGTGGGGGACACAGTTGGATTTTGGTGGCAACTGATTACTTTACCAAATGGATTGAGGCCATTCCAACTAAGAGAGCTACAAGTAAGGTGGTGACAGATTTCATGCTAGAAAATATTATCATCAGGTTTGGAGTACCATTCAAGATAGTCACTGATAATGCTATGTGCTTCAGATCAGGTGAATTTGTTGATTTTTGCAACAGGTATGGGATAAATCTATCATATACATCACCATATCACCCACAAGGGAATGGTCAAGCAGAATCAAGCAATAAAAGCATCATGAAAATTATCAAGAGGATACTGGACAAGAACAAGAGAGCTTGGGACTCAAAATTGAACTTAGCAATACGGGCTGACAGAGTGACAGTAAAAAGGGCTATTGGGAAGTCACCTTTTGAGCTAGTATATGGTGCATCAGCCAGATTGCCCATAAACAATCTCCTACCAGTTTACAGATTCATTCAGGAAAATGATGAGGAGATTGAAGACTCCATGACAGAAAGAGTGAACCAGCTGGTTGCATTGGATGAAAATAGAAGGAAAGCCCACCAGATCAATCTCAAAAGACAACAAGATGTGAAATATCAGTTTGACAGGAGAGCTATAAAAAGGAAGTTTCAAGTCAATGATCTGGTGCTCATTTGGAATGCAAAAGGTCAAGAAAAGGGTAAACATGGTAAATTTGAACCCTTATGGATGGGCCCATATCAGATTTGTAGTGCTCATGGGGAGGATTCTTATTTCCTCCAGGCCCTAGATGGTGAAGTTCTAGAATTGCCTGTGCATGGCCAATTCCTTAAGTTCTATTTTGCATAAATGACTTGTCGCTGTGCACATTTGTAAAAACATGTATGTAGTGTAAATGTCTTGTGCAGTTCGTGCTTTTTGGTTTTTTGCCTGGTCTGCCCAGAGATCTGGTTCTCGCTGCAGGTTTTCACTTGCACGTCCCCATTCGGAGCCAGTGTTAGCACTCATTTTGACCTGGAGGTTGATTTTTCATGTTTAGGGGGTTTCTTCATTTGAACCCTATATCTTCTTGCCCATTTTCCCAAGTGTTGGACCTCCTCGGTATTTTTCAGCTGCATCATCATATTTTCTTTGAGGAGGAGATCATCATCATCATCTTGTCTTCGATGATGGTCCGCATCATCATGTTTTCTGTCGACTTGTTTTTCATCAGGATCATCATATTTCAATATCGGGTGATGTTTGGATATCATCCCGATCCTGCTGATGAGCTACAATGTGCCTTAATTTTCTTGCGGAGGGTGATTTTTCAAATATCCGGTGATCTTCCAATTATCACCCTGCCCTTTTATGATGATGATGTCACCCCGATCTCCCGAAGGGGTCATTTTCTAAGTAGTTCGACCCGACCTATTTTTCTTAAGGGTCGTCATCATCATCATCATATTTCCGGTTATCGCCGTGTTGCTTGCGAAGGTCATCATATTGTCTACCTGCATGATCTTTCGCTGGGGTGATATTTTAACATCGGGTGATCTTTGTTAAGATCATCCTGATGATGTTGCTGTAAAGTTCTAAGTGTGACCTGATTTTCATCGTGGTCATCATATTTTGGATGTCAGGATGATCTTAGTCAATATCATCCTGATGTTGTTGTATCACTTCATGTTCGTTGTTTTATCATCCTGATGATGCTGACGTCATTCTTACGTCAGGGTGATATCTGCTTTTCCACCTATCTGCATCATGATATTTCTGAAGGGAGATATCCACCTGCCGGCTTCGTGCATTATCTAGTGGGGGGTGATCTTTTCAAATATCTGGCATATTCATCTATCACCCCGATCTTATAGTGGAGCTACAGTGCAGCATGATATTTGTGCATCAGGATGATATTTCCAAATATTCAGTTATCTTCCGAATATCATCCTGATGTCGATATGATGATGATGTCATCCGGATATGAGGAGGTGTGCAGTAGGCAGATATGATGATGATGTCAGCAGGATATGACGATGACGTCATCAGGATGTTCATCGGCTAAGCAGGAGGATCTTCCTCCGATGGATCAGGTTGTGCCAATGAAGGCGATTATCATGCAGGTGATATTGCAACGATGATGCTGACGTCAGGGTGATATTTCAAGCGACAGGATATCATGCTGTTGGAGGATGATGATGAAGTCTTATACTAGTGTCGTCAGGAGCAAAAGCACCGACATTATATATGCTCGTGGCCTAGTATATAAAGTGTTGAAAAGGTCGCCGCGGGGTGCATGTGGGATAATTGATATCCTGCATATTTGAAATATCATGACGATGAGGTATCTTGGCGGGAAATGGTTGCGATGCACAGTTTGACGTTTTCCCGAGGCTGCGGGTTGGTGCGCCATTAATGGCGAAGGTTGCAGAGGTATGGACGGATCTGGTACCCGATTGAAGGTGTACATCAACGGACAGTGGCGCAGGGCTCGAGGTTTCTTCCTGTCTCCTCCCCTACCTGCTGCATTCATGTTTGGGCACCAATCTGGTAATGCGTTGAGCGCCATTTTTCTGATACTGTATATCTGGCGGGATTTTTGGTCAACCATGTAATTAATTGCTGTGGTACACTACCTGGCTGTTACAAGCAGGAAGTGTTACTCATTTTTGGTTGTTGAAAGTTGAAGATTTTTGGCTCTGTAATTCAAAACAAGCTGATCTGGCTGCTCTGTACAGCTAAACCTGTGAGTCTATGTATCTCTTGTTGTATGTTTTGGCACGAACCCACTGATTTCATGATTAATCTTATATGAGAAATGCTATCTTAGCATGTGTTTTGTTAATTCTGTCTCCAGTATTGCATGTATTCTTCTTCTGAATCTGGATATTTGGGTAATGTTTAGATTCTAGAGCATAGAATTCCTATGTTGAATGTCTGATCTTTTAACTTCTGCTCAAGGGGTAGATTAAACTGTTTTCAGGTTGAACATTGGGAAGGGTATACTGCAGTAGGGATGCCATAAGTAGAGATAACTTAACACTCTGTATTGGGAGATATCTGTAAGGCAGGTATCACATATATCCCCCTGAAATCCAGTTTTAGCTGTTCATGTTGATCATTCACAGGTGTATGTCTACTGACTCCAAGCCCTGGATAGGCACCAATCTTGCTTTGTGTTTGTGTTACAACCATGTCCAGCTTTGCATCCAAACTTAAAATCAAAATCAAAATCTAAAACAACCATTAGGACATTAGAATTAGTTTTAGGATCCTCAGTCCTCTGTCTACAACTGCAAATAGGCCCAAAGCTAGCCCCTTTGCTCTTATCTTTCAGTTTTGGTCTACTTACAGGAGGACTTATCTGCTTTCTGTCAGCATCCCAGCCTTTGTATGCATATCCTCATGGATGTTGAGTAGGGAATACCCCCCTAGGTTTTGCAGAGCCTGAAGAAGAAGAGGAGATAAAATATAGAGTCTATCTCCTACACTGTTGGCCCCTGGCCCAGAGATCCTATTGATCACTGATGGCTACCTTGTAGGGAAATCTGGGAATAAGCATCCAGTCTGGGAAAAAGTCAACACACACCACGTTCCATACATGATCACATGGCCTTGGCTATACATCCCAAGAAAAAAATCCACCCATGTTGGTACCACCCGCACACCTCATAAATCCACTCTTTATAACCCCAAACCCAATGCACCTCATCGCACCTCCAAATCATATGTTACCATCCCTCTTCCATCACCATATCATTCACAAAAGCATGAGACCATACATATCCACCCATCAACTTTACCTCCACTCCTCCCAACTCCTAATATACCTATCCTCAAATCCCCTTATCCTCCTATCCTTCCAATTCCTATCCATAAATCCTCATCACATAAATCTGATCCCCTAAAATCCTTCATCATGACCAACAAGCGCACACATCGACCAAACTTGAAGTTATCACAAACCCCATGGGATTCAAAAGTAAAATTTTAGATGCCTCCATGTATAAAGCGAAAAATCCACAAAAGCCTCAAGATCGTCATGTCATAAGACATCGATACATAATGCCAAATCAAAAACCCAAAAGGCTACAAATGGTGTGGGTTTCCAAGCAAAAAGTAGTAAATCCTAATGAAGCATCCAAATCCCAAACATTTCGCTCCCATCAAATCCCACAAATCCTAAGTCTATTTGGGTCCCTAAAACCCCAAATTGGCCATCCAAAAATCCCCTATCCTGATCCCCATTACTCCCCACACCACATCCAAAATATAAGCTTCACAATGTATCACGATGTGTGTAAACATTGGTCTTGGTTCCTCTCGACCCCACAACATTCCCACATACCTTCATCTCCCCATCTTATCCCTATTATCTTGCATATATTCCCCATCATACCTTGTTTACATGAGATATAAATTTTATTGAAAATATTTTGAAATTAAAACCCTAAAATCTATATCAAATGCAATAGAAAAAGATTAAAGATATAACACTAAAAATTAGATAAATGTTACCAAATTTTTTTCAAATGTGGTTTCTCAAGTTTCCAGCAATAACTTGGTAAATTGTCCTCCTAATGTTCTCATGATCATTTTGATTGGGAAATTTAGGGTTTTTATAATGTTTTGGGAGAGCGGTTTGGGTAGTTAAATGGTAAAAGTTAGGTAACTAACAGGTTTTGAATACTAACAAGTTTTGAATATTTTCAATTTGTTACAAATAGGTTTTGATTTAGGTTTTTAGGTTTGTAAATAATAAATTAAATTTGTTAATTTTAATTTATTATTTACGAGAGGGGAGCAAAAGTGGAAATATTTAATTAATTAATTAAAATTAATTAAATCTTAGGATTAAGGATAGATTTGTTTACACCAATATAAATTTTATTTGAAAAGATTTGAAACTATTACAGACCTTAAAATTTATATCAAATGCAACAGAAAAAGATTCAGGATATAGCAATAAAAACCAGATAAATGTTACCGAAGATTTGAAATGTGGTTGCTCATTGTTTTTCCAGCATAACTCGGTAAATTGTCCTCATGATCTCCTTGATTGGGATATAATGTAGGGTTTTTATGATGTTTTGGGAGAGCAGTTCAAATAACGAGGAAGTTAGGTGAACGGTAAGGTAGGTAAAAGAACGGTTTTGGATTATTTTCAATTTGTTACAAATAGGTTTTGATTTAGGTTTTTAGGTATGTAAACATTAAATTAAATTTGTTAATTTTAATTTATTATTTACAAGAGGGGAGTAAAAGTGGAAAGATTTAATTAATTAATTAAAATTAATTAAATCTTTAGGATTAAGGGTAGATTAGGGATTAAGGGAAATTTAATTAATTAATTAAAATTAATTAAATTTCATGTGAAGGGAAAACTTAGGGAATTGATCACTGGTTAATTTTTTGATGTCATTGTCTACACACCACTATGGTCCATGCTTTTGCATAATCCATAATCCACTATCTGTCATCCACCATCCATCTAATGCAATCATCTACCAACATCCATGCGCATAATGTTATTTCACATGGTCCAGGCACAACAACTATCCAACATGGGACAATACTCTCCTTGCTATGGAAACAGACACTAGAATCCCCATCCCATACGAATAACCTCAAAAAAGAGCAAAAAAGAAAAAAAGCAAAAAAAAATAAAAAATCAAAGGAAAAAGAAAAATAGTAAAGAAAAATCATTCGTCCAATGGTGAAAATCACTCCTTGTGGCACCTTGGGCAAGTACCATGATGAAAACCCCTTATGGGCATCATGCATAATCCCTTTTCCATTCATTTGTATCCCACACTTGGGGGAAACATCATGTCATTCACCCACATCCATAATATCCTTTTGTATATCTTATCCATTATGTATCTTTATCCTATCATATTCCTATCCGCCATCTTCATATTTATCCTATCATCTCCCATCCATCCTATCTACTATATATTCCTCCTTATCCTATTTCTATTAGATCTTCATAAAGACAGGGGAAAAATATCAAAAACATGCTTTGGACACCTCTCGACATACGTCCATTTCCAAGCATACCCTCCATTCATCCATCTACTACAAAGTCCATCCATCCCTTCCAAGCATTCGTCCATCATACAAAATCCTAAGCATCGTACCTAGAGTGGGGCATATGATTCCTATGCAACATAGTCTTTGGAGATCATCTTGAACCCCTCCATCCATCTATCATGTATCCCCCATCATATCCCTTATCCCCATGTATCCATCCATCTATCATGAATCTCCTATCCATCACCAATCCACCCACCCAATCCTACCTTCACCCTTACCTCTAGACTTGGTGTAACAATCTACCCTTACAACATAGTAAATACTTTGGTTTTCAACTAAGGTAAATAATACAATTCCTTAAAAGTAGAAAGAATTTTTTTTTTTGACATCATCATCATCATCATATGCACCTTGCATAATTTAAAGATAAAATATTTCTTAATGAAAATGACATTTCATTCCAACTTGTAAAAGAAATACTTCTTTTCAATTACAATTATCATATATGATTTATAATCAAGTAATAGATTTACAATTTTCAAATAGGTACAAGATCAGGACTTCCTTATCTGGATAAGTCTTCTATTTCACAATCCTTAGTGTGTCATATGCAAGAGGAAGAGCATCATCCAAGGCTTTACCTCCATCCATATAGCGGCGGTCCCCCACACACCTTCCATCTAGAAGTGGCCATACCCTTCAATGAAGAGTATAGACTAAGGACCCCCTAGTAATTCCATCTAATTTTCTAGTGTTGTGTCCTACATAACCAACACGGTCATACAACGATAGACTCCTTCTAACTGAGTATGACACTACTGGATGGTTATACAATCTGGAGCATAGTGAACCGACAAGTGCAAGCAGAGACTTTTGCACTTACTTTGGCCAAAGTTTTTGATTAATATCAACCATTAAAAGTGGAGTCGTATGTTCACCCACTTCTAACTCGACTTGGAAACCTTCAATGACCTATGATTAACTTAAACTTTTGTTTGACCAAAAAGTTTGACTTTTCAAAAAGATCTTATTCACATAGTGATGTCTCATTAAGTCCATACATGACTGATTTGGTTAACATCTCTAACATTGAAGACCCATGTCACATTCTGGTAACCTCTAGGGTCTTGACTACTGCCACTTGTTCAATTCCTTTTTACTAACTGTGAGAGTAACTTTTCTTTCATTATAAGCACTCTAGTTAAGCATGACGATAAAATGTCATCGACTTGATAGTCTTAGTCTCAAATAACAATATATTGGCAATATGCCCAATAAGTTCCATGATACTATAGTATCTTTTTAAATAAAATTTTACTCATCGTAATAAGTTTTTAGGGTTTTCATATAAAACATGTGGTTCTATTCACAAAGAAAACCATATTAGTTTTGGTTAAACTTCAAGCATAATCTCCTTTAAATTCTCATAAAGAATATCTATTTCTTGCACTAATTATATGTTATCAATTTTGTTTACTATATAGTCCAATCTTGGACCATTCAGGATAAATGTTGTCTATCACTAAATTTGATAATACACATATCTTATATATATATATAACCATGAGAATCTTCTCCAAAAATGTATGAATATAAATATCAAAATAGCACATAAAGTTGGTTGAATAATGAGAGTCACATTTTCCTACACTTTCAGTTTTCATTTGACTCTTGTATTGACTCATGGTTCGGTCTCACCACCATTTATCAATAAAGAAGATAAGAATAGCTTAACTAAATATGATAAACAATGTTTTGTCATTGCATTCAATATGCGTATAAACTCTTACTTACTGCATGCAAAGTTATCATGACCTATCAGCCCACAAGCATAATTTTCTACAAGTGACACATGTATACATCACAGCCTTATGCAAGTGTGAAATGAATCAAGAAACACAACCTCTATACTGAGAAATAAGAATACAGTCAAGCTAGTTGTTTGAACATGGGTTATATATACATATAATAAGAAAACTTGCTTGTATTTCACGTTTCTATTATACTTTGTCTTTTGGTTTTGTAGTCTTTGAATCCTGTCACAGTCTATCTGAGACTTAACCAATGGATGTTGTCTCTTTTATCAGTTGCTATCAACAACATGCAAATTCTTCACACAAGAACCATGCCTATGTTTTCAAAGGCATGAGAGTATATATCTCCCAGTTTGTAAAGTAAAAATAGTCTTTGTCTTTTGATGCCCCACATACAGTTAGAAAGCAAAATTATCAAAATAGAGAACCCATTTGCATTGCCACTTCATGGGTTTTATACTAGACAGGAGCCACGACGCATAATACATGGATATCGGCACCGAATAAGGCTCAGAGTCCATCCATACTGCTTCTTTTCACAGGCTTAAGTGTGGTAAGTTTTAAAATCATCAAAGTGTTGTTAAACTGCCACCTCAAAATGGGGGAGGTGCCACTACCACTCCCACCTCAAGTCTCATATGTAGCCTTTAGTAGTGGCTTCTCATGCCCATGAGGTGTATGATCTAAAACAAGTTTTAACTAACAAGAAACATATATATATATATGTATATAAGCATTTACCCCGCACATAATATATATACATATATAATAATATATATATATATATTATGTGCAGGGTAAATACTTATATATGTGTATATATATAATCATATATATATATATGATTATATATATAAATACATATACACATATATAAGTGTTTACCCCACACAATATATATATATATATTTCTTGTAATCGATTAACATAAACAATATATCATTCTATAGTTTTTAATTTTTGATATAGGAAAAGAGACCAAGACATAACTTGACTCGACTAGGTTCAACCTCACCTATCAATTCTGAAAATAACTCAATTGATTCGACGCGGTTCCAAATAGACCTACAAGAGTGTGAAAACTTAGATGGCAATGCCCGTTTTTCCCGTAATCTATTCCCTTCTCCTGGGTCATACTCTCCCTCACTCTTTGGAGGGAAAGAATTATCTTGCATTTCACTTAGAGAAACATTCACATAGTTAGCCATTAAAAAATCGCAACATAACATAATGTAGATTAAATATCATGTATTCATTCAAATGCAAAAACATCTCATTGCATATTATTCCATCGAAACATTTAAATATCATAATGACATCATCTTGCATCAAAATAGTAATTAACATAGAAGTTAAAAGTAAATTGGTCCATCAAAATTGGGGTGTAACATATCTCCCCGCATAAGGATCATCGTCCTTGATGATTCAATGTATCGTAACAGATAAAAACAAGTAAAATTTTTTCTTATCAGTTTTTAAAAATATGAAACAAATGAGGATTTTTTTGTCTAATATCATTATAATCCTCTCATGTAACATTGTCTTATACATACTAGTCCCATTGGACCTTGCACTGAGTGACCTCTCTATTACACAGGAGGAGCCTATGATTTTCAAGCACTCTGAGAGGCTCGATTATTACAACCCCTGGGTCATGTACCTGTAGTGCACTCCAATCAATTACATGATTAACACCTGGTATATATTTCTTAAGGTAAGACACATGAAAAACATTATGCATCCAGGCAAGGGCTAGTGGTAGATCAATCCTATAAGCAACTGGGTTGACTTCCTTGAGAACTTTGAAAGGACCCACATATCTAGGAGCTAGTTTGGATTACTTTCCAAACTTAATTGAGCTCTTCTAAGGCTTAACTCTTAAAAGAATTTTTTCTCCCACTAAGAAATGTCTTTGTATGCACTTAGCATCAACATAGCTTTTATGTCTATCATTCACCTCCGCTAAACTTTTCTTGATCATCTTGATTTGCTCTTCCATTTCTGATAGCATTTATAGACCAAGGCTAATCTTTTCTTCTAGCTTATCCTAGCTTATAGTAGTTCGGCACTTTCTTCCATACAATGCTTCAAATGGAGCCATCTTTATAGTGGAATGATAAGAATTATTATAATCAAATTCTACAAGCGAAAGATAACCCTCCCACTTGTATTGTTGATCTGTGCAATACATTCTCAATAGATCCTCCAAAACATGGTTTAATCTTTCTGTCTGACCATCTGTCTTACGATGATAAGCTTGTTGCAAGTATGAAGGTGAACCAGTGTTGTCATTGATGTCAACATACTCATATTGCATTGACAAGAAGGATTGGATGGACAGTGTGCTGAGGATATTGAGAAAATTAGCCTCAGTCAGAAACAGTGAAGAACAGTGATGAGAAGAAGGCAAATGTATTGTATAGGTTGAGAACTGAAGGATGCGGATCAAAGGGTTTGTAGATATGTGTCCTGAGATGTTTCAGTTAAGATTTCAGAGGTCCGCATGAAGATTTGAAGAAGTTATAGATGTCTGTGTGGAACCGGTTCCGGCAAGTGTTCAAAGGTGACAGAGGATCACAGAAAGGTCCGGTGAGGTCCGGAATTGTATAATCCTAATCTACGGATTGGAAGGTGTGTTTGGGATGTCCTTGTGATGTGTAATCTCGAGTTGTGTATGATTTTGAGGTCTAGAAGTACCCTTTGCATTATGACAGTGACGACAGACTGTGTTCTTGAAGTTCCAGATGAGGAAGAGAAGAGATCCCAGTATGTAGAGAAAGTGCAGATGAAAGGTTCTTGGATCATGTTGAGGTTGTGTTGTTGGTCCGCATTGATGGTAGAGCCCGGAATTGAAGATATTCTTCCGGATGAAGTTCTTGTTCCGACTAGCCGACCGAATGAGTTGTTCATCCTGCGAATGCTCTTATGGTGGCCGACCGGATGTGTGATTCATCTTGCGGATACTCTTATGGTTGATTACCGACTTACATGATTGTTCCTAAGTCGATGTCTTGTATAAATAAAGGTTTGTGAGTTCATTTCGGTGTGTGGATTATGTGGATGAGTGGAGTATAGCAAAGAGAAGTGCGAAGGGCAGAGCAGAGACTTTTGGGCTTAAATGGAACTGATCCAAACATGGTAGAGATGTCATTCTCCAGTTCAAGAATTGTGATTCTTATCACCTTGTAGACAGTGTGTCTCCTTATAGGCAGTGGGCCTCTTTGTGAGTAGTGTGCTCGGGCAGTGAGCCCTAATTGGCAAGTGCCATTCTTTTTCTTATTCTTCTAACAGAGAATAATCCTTGGGTTAATCACCCTGTGGTTTTTCCCTTAACCAGGTTTTCCACATCAAAATCTTGGTGTTCAATGTGTTGATGTTTATCTGCTCTTGTGTTTGTGCATTATGCTTTCATGGATGATTAATTGATATACTGTTAACTAACAAAGAAGAATCAAGTGTTTAAAGTAGAGCAGGTTTTTATACAACTGATTCACCCCCTCCCTCTCAGTTGTATGCCCTAGATCCAACAATTGGTATCAGAGCCAAGTTCCTCTAAAAGGAGCTTAACCGCTTGAGGAGATCCAGGATGTCGTCATACAAGAAGGATAGTCTGAAGTTCGATGGAACCAACTTCACTCTCTGGAAAGGTCGCATGAAATGTCACTTGGAATGTATGGGAAAAGCATACTTGGCCATGGTCTCAAAACCATATGTACCTCCACAAGGTGGTCCGACAACTCTGAATGAAATCACAGATGCTGAAAACAATCTGTGGACCAAGGAAGCTCTGCTAAGTGCATTGAACGACTCAGATCTCTCAAATGTTATTGACCTACCAATTGCATATGAGATCCTGACTAAATTGGAACTTCTGTATGAAGGAGATGAGTTTGTCAAGAGTGCAAGGTTGCAAAGTCTGAAAGGAAAATTTGAAAGATTGAAGATGAGAGATGATGAAAACATCACTACCTTTATGCCAAGAGTGAATGAGCTGGTATGTGGAATTAGAAATGCTGGTGGAACTTTGGATGAAAATGAGATTGTCTGCAAAATCCTCATATCCCTTCCTGCCGCCTACAAAATCAAGGTTGCTGCCATTGATGAATTCAGAGCCCACACAACTATCACAAGAGAACAATTGGCTGCAAACTAGCTGCATTTGAAATGACCGAGTTTGGAGATGATCCTCCCAAGACTAAATCTACTTTCAAAGCCAGTGCCTATGTAAAAGGCAAACAGAGATTTGATCCGGGTGAAAACTCTTCAAGGAAGATGTCATGGTATGATCAAGCAAGAAGAGACATGGAAGAAGAAGAAGCAAAAATAGCTCAACTTGAAGCCCTCATTGCAAAGAGACTGCCAAGAGGATCTGGTAAGTATGAAGGAAAACTGCCCTTTAAGTGCTTCAACTGCAATAAGATTGGTCATTTTGCTTCAAGATGTCTGGACAGATCTGCAAGGTCTAATACTAACAGACAAAGGTTTCAAAAGAACTGCTATTATGTTCATGAAGAAGATGACAATGAAGGAGTAACAGATGATGAATCAGAACTAGGAAGCAAATCCGGAAATGAATGGGTGTTTATTGCCATCAAGGAAGAAGATTCAATATCCTCTAAATCTGTCAATCACAAGGTTGTGGAAAGAGTTTTCACTGCTCAAGTGGAAGAAAAGGATGATTGGGTCATTGACAGTGGATGTTCTCACCATATGACTGGTGACAAGAATAAATTCTTGGATTTGGAAAGGTATGAAGGAGGAATGGTAAAGTTTGGTGACAATTCTGCTAGCAAAATCAGAGGTAGGGGAACTATTTCCTTTGATGGAAAGAGCAAAGCAGGTAATGTACTATATGTTGAAGGATTGAAGCACAATCTTCTCAGTGTTGGTTAGTTAGTGGACAAAGGCTATGATCTCCGGTTCAAGAATGGAAAATGTAGAATCTTTACAAGCTCTGGAACTGAAATTGCATCCGGTACTCAAACAAAAGGTAATATCTTTCATCTAGTTGGTTCAAATAAAAGTTGTCTGCTTGTTCAAGTTGATCAGAGTTGGTTATGGCATAGAAGAATGTGTCATGTAAATTTTGATAACATCATCAAGATAAGCAATATTTAGGCTGTAAGAGATCTTCCAAAATTGATGAAACCTACAAATAGTTTGTGCAAAGAATGTCAGCTAGGTAAACAGAGCAGAGTCTCCTTCAAAAGCAAAGATTAGTCCTCTACCAGATTGTTGGAATTAGTACATACTGATCTCTGTGGTCCGACAAGAATCAAGAGTCTGCAAGGTGATAGATATTTCATGTTGCTAATTGATGATCATTCCCGGATGATGTGGGTTACCTTCCTAAAGGAGAAATTAGAAGCCCTTGAGAAGTTCAAAATCTTCAAAGCTATGGTAGAGAATCAAACCAGATTGAAACTAAAGTGTCTAAGGTCTGATAGAGGTGGTGAATTTACATCTGGTGAGTTCATTGACTTTTGTGAGAAGCAGGGTATAAGGAGACAATTGTCTGCTCCTAGGACTCCACAGCAGAATGGAGTAGTTGAGAGAAAGAACCGGACCATCCAGGAAGCTACCAGGACAATGATGTTAGAAGCAAATGTCCCTCAAATATTTTGGAAAGAAGCTATCAGCACTGCAGTCTACACTCTCAATCGAGTTCAAATCAGAAACAACACCGGTAAGACCCCCTATGAACTCTGGTTTGGCATCACTCCTACTATGAAGTATTTCAGAGTATTTGGTAGCAAGTGTTATATTAAAAGAGATGAAGATCTAGGAAAGTTTGATGCTAGAAGTGATGAAGGAATTTTCTTGGGTTACTCCACTCAAAGTAAAGCATACTGGTGTTACAATAAGAGATTGAGGAAGATGATAAAAAGCACTAATGTAAAAGTTGATGAAGGAATCGAGAAGCCCTCAAGATTTTATGAGTTTGATGAAGATGATCAAGATGGTGTTCAGGTTCAAGGAACTCAATCCTCTCCGGTAAGTCAGTCAGCCTGATCCAGTAAATCAGGAAGAAGAGATAGGTCTGAGTGAGCCTGATCAAGAAGCAGCAGTACAGGATACTCCCAAAATTCCAAGGTATGTAAGACAGAACCACTCTGAAGATCAGATCATAGGTGATAGAAACAAAGGTGTGCAAACTAGAAGGAATGTTGCTCAAAATTAGGATGAATGTTGCCTAATTTCAAAGATTGAACCTAAAACAATAAAAGAAGCTTGCAATGATGAAAACTGAACCAAAGCAATGGAAGATGAATTGATGCAAATTGAGAAAAATCATACTTGGGATCTTGTTCCCAGACCCAGAGACAGGAATGTGATTGGAACCAAATGGGTCTTCCGGAACAAACTGAATGAAGCTGGTGAAGTAATTAGAAACAAAGCTAGATTGGTCTACAAAGGCTACTCTCAAATAGAAGGAATTGATTTTGAAGAAACCTTTGCTCTAGTGGCAAGAATTGAAGCAGTCAGATTACTCCTTGCATTTGCTGCCTTCAAAGACTTCAAGGTATATCAGATGGATGTCAAGTCTGCCTTCCTAAATGGTGATCTGGAAGAAGAAGTTTACATTGAACAATCGGATGGATTTCAATTGTCTGATAATGATGATATGGTCTGCAAGTTGAAGAAAGCTTTGTATGGATTGAAGCAAGCCCCAAGAGCATGGTATGATAGGTTGGATAAGCATCTTGTGCAGATTGGATTCAACAAAGGTACTGCTGACAGTAACTTATATTTCAAAATTGATCATGAAAACATTTTGATTGTTGAGGTATTTGTGGATGATATCATTTTTGGAGGAAGAGATAGTATGTGCAAAACTTTTGCAAATCAAATGAAAAGTGAGTTTGAAATGTCTATGCTTGGTGAAATGAATTTCTTCTTGGGTCTGGAAATTACTCAAACAAAGAAAGGGATCTTCATTTCTCAGACCAAATATGTAAAAGAATTATTGAGGAAATTTGGTATGGAAGATTCAAAGCCAATGAACACTCCTATGGCAACCGGATGTAAGTTGAGCAAAGATGATGACTCTCCAAAGGCAGATCAGACAAAGTATAGATCAATGATTGGTGGATTGTTGTATCTCACTCAAACTAGACCAGATATAATGCAGGCTGTTGGTCTTGTGGCAAGATTCCAGGCTGATCCTAGAGAATCTCATGTTATGGCAATCAAAAGAATTTTTAGATATTTGAAAGGAACAATTGAGTATGGTCTATGGTACCCTAGAGATCCGGATTTCTCTCTTCATGCTTACACAGATGCAGATTGGGCAGGAGATGTGGATGACCGGAAGAGCACCAGTGGTGGAGCATTCTTTTTGGGAAAGAGATTGGTTTCTTGGCTAAGCAAGAAACAAGATGCAATATCTCTGTCTACATCTGAAGTAGAATACATTGCAGCAGCAGGTAGTTGTACTCAAATCTTATGGATGAAGCAGATGCTAAGAGACATTAAAGTTGAATATGAGGAGCCTATCACAATTTTCTGTGATAATTCAAGTGCAATTAATATTTCTAAGAATCCGGTATTGCATTCTAAGACTAAGCACATATCTATCAAGTTTCACTTTTTGAGAGAACAAGTGAACAAGGAAGAAGTTAGATTGGAGTATGTTCCCTCCAAGGATCAGATTGCGGCTATCTTTACTAAACCTCTTCCCAAGGACTCTTTTGAATATCTCCGGGAGAAGTTAGGGGTCATGGCCCCTCCGGTAATGAACTAGGATGCACTGATGTACATCAGTCCAGTGGATATCACAGTCATATCTTGTGATCCGGATTGATGATGGGGAGCTGCTACTAAGAGGGAGCAGCTGGTATGATTCTGATGTGTAGAATTGCAAGTATGAGCCCTTTGCCATTGATGTCAAAGGGGGAGAGAAGACATGTGAAAAACAAGTGGCTGTTGATCAAAGGGGGAGCAGTAAATGAGGAGAAGACATGTTGCTGATGGGGGAGCTGTGACAGAAAGGAGAAGTTCTTGTCTTGATGGTTTTTCACATCATATGTTGCCATCAATGACAAAGGGGGAGATTGTTGCAAGTATGAGGGTGAACCAGTGTTGTCATTGATGTCAACATACTCATATTGCATTGACAAGAAGGATTGGATGGACAGTGTGCTGAGGATATTGAGAAAATTAGCCTCAGTCAGAAACAGTGAAGAACAGTGATGAGAAGAAGGCAAATGTATTGAATAGGTTGAGAACCGGAGGATACGGATCAAAGGGTTTGTAGATATGTGTCCTGAGATGTTTCAGTTAAGATTTCAGAGGTCCGCATGAAGATCTGAAGAAGTTATGGCTGTCTGTGTGGAACTGGTTCCGGCAAGTGTTTAGAGGTGACAGAGGATCACAGAAAGGTCCGGTGAGGTCCGAAATTGTATAATCCTAATCTGCAGATTGGAAGGTGTGTTTGGGATGTCCTTGTGATGTGTCATCTCGAGTTGTGTATGATTTTGAGGTCTGGAAGTACCCTTTGCATTATGACAGTGACAACAGACTGTGTTCTTGAAGTTCCAGATGAGGAAGAGAAGAGATTCTAGTATGTAGAGAAAGTGTAGATGTACCTGGTCATTCAGGTAGGCTTGTGAAGGTTCTTGGATCATGTTGAGGTTGTGTTGTTGGTCCTCATTGATGGTAGAGCCCGGAATTGAAGATATTCTTCCGAATGAAGTTCTTGTTCCGACTAGCCGACCGGATGAGTTGTTCATCCTGCGAATGCTCTTATGGTGGCCGACCGGATGTGTGATTCATCTTGCGGATACTCTTATGGTTGATTACCGACTTAGATGATTGTTCCTAAGTCGATGTCTTGTATAGATAAAGGTTTGTGAGTTCATTTCGGTGTGTGGATTATGTGGATGAGTGGAGTATAGCAAAGAGAAGTGCGAAGGGCAGAGCAGAGACTTTTGGGCTTAAATGGAACTGATCCAGACATGGTAGAGATGTCATTCTCTAGTTCAAGAATTGTGATTCTTATCACCTTGTAGACAGTGTGTCTCCTTGTAGGCAGTGGGCCTCTTTGTGAGTAGTGTGCTTGGGCAGTGAGCCCTAATTGGCAAGTGCCATTCTTTTTCTTATTCTTCTAATAGAGAATAATCCTTGGGTCAATCACCCCATGGTTTTTCCCTTAACCGGGTTTTCCACGTCAAAATCTTGGTGTTCAATGTGTTGATGTTTATCTGCTCTTATGTTTGTGCATTATGCTTTCATGGATGATTAATTGATATACTATTAACTAACAAAGAAGAATCAAGTGTTTAAAGTAGAGCAGGTTTTTATACAACTGATTCACCCCCCCCTCTCAGTTGTATGCCCTAGATCCAACAAAGCTGAGCTTATGTTTAATTGAGTTCCAAGTGAGGAGAATAAGGTTTGTCAAAATATTGATGTCATGCGTGCATCCCTATCTGAGATGATCTTCTTAGGAATACCATGCAACCTAAACACCTCTCACACAAATTTACAGGCTATGAATGGTGCTCCATCTGTCAAATTCCCCGGTATGAAATGGGCTATCTTGATAAGTTTGTCTACCACTACCAAAATAACATTATGCCTATTTCTAGATGTAGGAAGACCTTGTACAAAATCCATACTAATGATTTGCCACTTCCACTCTGGAATCTCATGAGGGTATAGGAGTCATGCCAGGTGATGATGCTCTACTTTCAGCCTCTGGCATTCTAAACATCCTTCTACAAACCTTGTAGCATCCCTCTTCATTCTTTTCTAGAAATATAGTGGTTTCACATCGGCTAACAGTTTCGTCACTCCAAGAAGTCCTGAATAAGGTGTAGAATGAACTTCTTTCCACACAATATTCCTTAACTCCTTGGAGTTTGGAATGTACATCCTTCCTCTGAATCGAAGTAGTCCATCTAGTTCAAAGTAGAATCCATCGTACCTCGAATCTTGAGGATTATTCGAGAGAGCTTGCTTAACTTGCTCATAATATTCATCTCCCTTGGATTTTTGTAACACCTGATTTTTGAAATCATAATGAATAGAGATCATTGAGGAAATATGTCTCCTTCGACTTAGGGCATCCGCCACCTAGTTTTCCTTTCCCTTAATGTAATTGATCTCGAAATCATAGTTAGATATCAACTCTAACTGTCTCCTCTGACGAGCATTAAGATGTGGTTGAGTAAACAAATATTTCAAACCTTGATGGTATATCCTTAACGCAAAAGGTTTCCCAAGAAAATAATGTTGCCACATTTGCAATGCATGCACAATTGTTGCTACCTCGAGATCATGTGGAGCATAATTTTATTCATATGTCTTCAGATTTCTAGACTCGTAAGTGATTACTCACACTTCTTGCATAAGTACACTACCTAATCCTTCTCCCGAGGCAACGGTGATTACAAAATGACCTTCTAGGTTGGATATTTTTAAAATTGGTGTTGTAGTTAGCTTTTCCTTCGGTTGATCAAATGCCTCCTGGCATTTTCCTAACCAAACAAAACCTTTTAGCTTTCCTTTATAGCAAAGTAATGGGGTAGGAAATCCTTGAAAAGTTGGCCACAAACTTTCTGTAATATCCTTCCAAACCCTTGAAACTATGGACTTCATGCACATTTTTCAATGCAGGCCACTCAAGAATGGCTTTGATCTTTGTTGGGTCTACTATAATTCCCTCTGCTAAGATTATATGACCCAGGTACTGTATCTCTTTTTGGAAGAAATTACATTTTGATAGTTTACTATAAATTTTATGCTCTCTCAGACGTTGAAGAATGATCTACAAATGTTGGAGATGTTCTTCCTCATTTTTAGAATATATCGGATTGTCATCTAAAAACATAAGAACAAACTTATCCAAACAATCTCTAAATACATTGTTCATTAAGTTCATGAATGTTGCAGGTGCATTCATTAGTCCAAAGGGTAGGAATGTGAATTCATAGTGTCCATATCTTGTTCTAAAGGTTGTTTTATGGATATCTTTATTTTTCAGCCTTAACTGATGGTATCCGGATCGTAGATCAATCTTAGAGAACACAGTTGCCCCACACATTTGATTGAAGAAATCATCAATATGTGGCAATGGATACTTATTCTTTATCATTTATTTATTAAGCATACAATAATCTATACACAAGCACAGTGTGCCATCCTTCTTTTTAATGAAAATCACCGGCACTCCCCAGGGTGAAACACTGGGTCTTATCAATCCTTTTGCCAACAACTCTTGTAGTTGAGCCTTTAACTCCATAAACTTTGTTGTAGTCATTCAATAAGGAGCTTTGGATATGGGTTCTGATCCTAGAATTATATCTATGGAAAAGTCAAAAGCTCTCTTAGGAGGTAATCTGGGTAATTCATCTAAAAATATATCCTCAAAGTCCCGTAGGAAAGGATACTTCTCCATACTTCATCTTTCTTGATCCATAGATTCCTCTTTTTCCGTTCTTTGGAATTTCTGAGTTTCATAATATATTAAATCATCTTGAAAAGTGAAATCTTTGCAATCATCCATCTTCTCCATTTTTACTGCAAAGATTTGGCACCCCTTTTGCTTGGCCCTCTTCAATTGTAAGGCGGATATTTGCCTCAACTTAATCTCTCTAGAAGTACTTTGCAGAAAATATGTTTCCAAGGTCATCTAGGAATTCTACTATTTTTGTAAAATAGTCTACTTTAGCCTTGTGCCTCCATAACCAGTTTATTCCTAGAATGACATCATAAGATCCTAAGGGGGCTACATAAAGGTTTACTTCAGTCGAAAAGCTTAGAAGTTCAACCTTAGTTTCAAATAAACACTACTCTACCTGGGCTCTTGTTTGGTTAGCATACTCTACTAACCATGATTTTCCCATATAAACAAATTTTCTAGATATTTTATCTAATACTTTTAATGAGATAAAACATTCAGTAGCTCTAGTGTCTATTAAAACTAAAATTAGAACATCAAATAAAATACTTGGAGTTTCAACTGGTGTAATCTGGTACTCCGCATGTCAATTATCCAGTGCTGCATGGATTCTTTGTTGGAAAGCTACCTATTGTGGTGATAGGGGATTTCCTCATGGTTGTGGTCCTTGTGTCTTATTAGGGCACTGATTAGCATACTGGTCACCTCCACACAAAAAAACACCCTTCAGGAGGTCCTTACCTTTCAAAGGGCTTTCTTGAGTTGTCTTTGTCCTTGTTGTTGTTGTTGTTATTTTTCTTGTCACCTTTGGACTCATTCCAATTGTTTTGGAATCCCTTATCACCCTTTTATTGAATGATTGAGAAGATTGTGACCAATTAAACTTCTTGTGGTTCTTTTCCCGATAAACAGATATAGATTTGAACTTCTACTCTTGCTTGATGGCCTTTTTATAAACTTGGTCCATAGTAGTGGGACCATGCACATCTACCTCACCTCCTATTTGGGCATTTAACCCCATAATGAACTTCCATATACGAAATCTTTCATCTTGTTGGTATTAAGGAACATACTTAAGGAGACGAGTAAACTTCTCCCAATATTCATTTACTGAAGAGTCGCCTTGTTTCAATTTCTAAAAATCTATGAGTTTCTGATCAAAATACAGTTGCAGCCACCACCTTTGCTTGAAGATTACTACAAACTTATCCCATGTTAGACTTAGTGAACTCAGACCCAATTCCTTCTCTAGATAATCGATATGCTCCCCATACAGCCTTAGTTATTTTTGAATAGTTCCTGATTTCAAAATATTTTTCCATTTCTGTGAGCCATGCCTCCACAACATCTCCACTCACGATTCCATCAAATTTAGGGTGTCTAACTTTCTTCATGACCCTAGACAATTTGAGTTCTAATTAGTTTCTCTTTTCCTCATCTGATCTTGGTTCTGAATTATTTTCCCCATGCCCACTCTGTGTGGTGCATTCATGATGATTCTCATCCTCACCTTCATGGGGTATTTCTTGTTCAAGTCTAATCTAACCTCTAACTTCTTGCTCTAGATTACCAATCCTTTCCCTTGTTTCATTGAGCATTGCAAGAAGATGGTCCAATTTTGCATCAGAGTTGCCAGAAGGTTGTCTTACCTTTTGGCTATCTCCAAGGTTGGTTTTGGTTTGAACCATATTGAAATCCTACTTCTCCTGAAGTATTCATGTTAAGAAT
This sequence comes from Cunninghamia lanceolata, assembly GCA_027924645.1. NCBI lineage: Eukaryota > Viridiplantae > Streptophyta > Pinopsida > Cupressales > Cupressaceae > Cunninghamia > Cunninghamia lanceolata. Next base: position 4,319,874 of record BSBN01000435.1, on the reverse strand, counting down.
TTCAATTAGTTCTTCAATTCATTGCATTCATTTGAAACATCAATCAATTTGCATTCATACAATCTTTGAACAAAAGAGGGAAATTCTTGCCAAAATTCCAAAATTGTTTTATAATATCTACGGATTACATAGTATCCTTATTTATTACAAACTTTGACATCTTGCGACTTCAGGTCACTGTCAAAAAGGGGAATCTTCCCAGGTTCATCCTCATCCTTGAAGACTACTAAACTAGACCAGGAAGGTGGATGTACTTGCAAGTACTCATCCATGACTTCCCAACTAATGACAAGGGAATTAGGGCCACCTCCAAATGATAACTCCCTATGTACATAAGGTTTGACTCGTTCCTCCTTAGGAATAGGTACAATGATCTTAGTTGCTTTGTCCCTCTACCTCTTCTCCTGATTGATACGCTTAAGGGCGTCAGCGAAGGTCTCAAAGTCAATTAACCATGCACCTTCAGTGTAACTAACATTGTCTAAGGGTTTCCCTTTCAAGGCTTGATCCTTCTTAGCCTTTAGGTAACATTTATTTCCTATTACCTTCTTCCTTGGGGTTTGTCTTGTTCTTACCATTCTACAAAAAGAACATTCAAACATTAGCAACTGATAATGTTTGAAGAAAAAATTTCATGCAGTGAGCTCATATGTCCATGTATTGAAACTGGTAGCTCGGATACCATATGTAACAATCTAACCTTACAACCTAGTAAATAATTTGGTTTTCAACTAAAATAAATAATACAATTCCTTAAAAGTAGGAAGAATAAAAATTTTATTTTTTCTGACATCATCATCATCATCCTTTGCACCTTGCATAATTGAAACATAAAATATTTCTTAATGAAAATAACATTTCATTCCAACTTGTAAAAGAAATACCTCTTTTCAATTACAATTATCATATATGATTTATAATCAAGTAATAGATTTACAATTTTCAAATAAGTACAAGGTTAGGACTTCCTTATCTGGATTATTCTTCTATTTCACAAGCCTCAACATGTCATCTGCAAGAGGGAGAGAATCACCCAAGTGCTTTACCTCCATCCATAAACTGGTAGTCCCCCGCACACCTTCCATTTGGAAGTGGCCCTACCCTTCAACGAAGAGTATAGACTAAGGACCCCCTAGTAATGCCATCTAAGTTTCTAGTGTCATATCCTACATAACCAACACGATCATACAACTATAGACTCCTTCTAACTGAGTATGACACTATTGGATGGCTATGCAATCTGGAGCACAGTGAACAGACAAGTGCAAGCAAAGACTTTTGCACTTACTTTGGCCAAAGTTTTTGAATAATATCAACCACTAAAAGTGGATTCATATGTTCACCCACTTCTAACTTGAATTGGAAACCTTCAATGACCTATGATTAACTTAAACTTTTATTTGACCAAAAAGTTTGACTTTTCAAAAAGATCTTATTCACATAGCAATGTCTCATTAAGTCCATACATGACAGATTTGGTTAACATCTCTAACCTTGAACACCCATGTCACACTCTAGTAACCTCTAGGGTCTTGGCTACTGCCACTTGTTCAAGTCTTTTTTATTAACTGTGAGAGTAACTTTTCTGCTTTTATAAGCACTCTAGTTAAACATGACGACAAAATGTCATCGACTCGACAGTCTTGGTCTTAAATAACAATATATTGGCAATGTGCCCAATAAGTTCCACAATACTTGTTGAATTGCACTGGACAATTGAGAGGGGGGGTGAATCAATTGTCCTAAAACTTTTAACCAAATATGATCATCAATTTGTCAATTACTTATATCCAGATATAACCATGAAAGCATTAAATGAGAAGCTCAACACAAAAGCATAAAAAACACAGGAGACACCAGATTTTTATGTGGAAAACCCTAAAAGGGAAAAACCACAGTGGGTGTTAGCCCACAGAAATATATAAGTTATATCAATACCTAAAAATAGAGGCTCACTGCCCACAGGGATCACTGCCCAAATTGCTCACTGCAAAGAAAGGCTCACTATCTATGGATGGCTCACTGCCAAAGGGTGGCTCACTGCCAAAAGAAGGTTCACTGCCAAAGGGTTGAACTAAGATAACAACATCTACTTCATGCCAAGGTTTAGTTCCATTGAAGCACAAACACCTCTGCTATGTTCTTCTACCTTACTTCACTTTATCATCGCATCTTTGCACTTGGATACATTTTCATGACTCAATTACAAGTATTTATACACTACATCAACCTTGGAATGATCATCGAGGTCAGCATTACAACCATCAACCTTTGGAAAAATCTCCAAGGTCGGCATTACAAACATACATAAAATAGGTCTGGACCTAATACAAATTTAGTTAAAGAAAAAATGTAATAATGTATGTGGATCACACCACACCTTAGCTAGGACTCAAACACAATCTTCCACGCTACAACACACTATCACAATCTTTGATGCATCTTTGCAAGTGATGAATTCAACCAAGTCAGCCAAGACTGATGTTAACACAAGTATTCTCAAGAACACGCTTCATGCACGATCTGAATTACACCTTGCGGACCAATCCAAATGTAGGAGCATGATCAAGAGACATCCACAAGCACATTGTAATCACCAGGAACAACTGCACGATCTCTAACAACTCTATCAACAAGATTCTTCAAACTGGAGCACAAAAACAACATTGCTAGCCACTGTCATGAGTAAAAGATAGCTTGCAGACCACCAAATCACAAACTATTACACTTGAAGGCATTTAACATCATCACAAACTTACTTCCAAAATCGCAAAACAAAATACTTCAATGTGGAGGAATACGGAGCAAAACACTTTCTCCCTGTCACCACCAAACACACAGATAAAGTTGTTTTCACTCTGGTGAACATATCTCACTCAATTCTTCATACCGGAGGCTCAAACTCAAAATATAACATCTTTAGATAGGCTTCTAAATAACTTCCAATCCATAGGTAAAGATATTCATTCTACAAGAAATGCGGAGCATTCTTTGGGACTGTTCTTTTGCATGTAATGCACTTTTTCTAATGCAACACATTGTTATCACTGGAGGGGCTAACTTTCTTAATATCCTCAACAAAGTAAGAGAACTATTGAAACCAATGACAACACAGATATATTGACATCAATGAAAACACTGATTAGGCACATACTTGCAACAATCTCCCCCTTTGTCATTGGTGACAACATATGATGTGAAAATTTGAAAAGACCACCAAGACAAGATTCTCCCCCTTTCTCTTTACACATTTGCATTATTTTTCCCCCTGAGTTTTTCACATGATTTATCTCCCCCTTTGACATTAATGACAAAGGGCACATACTTGCACGCTGTTGATCTGATCCATTTACTTTACCAGAAACACTTAGCTACTCCCCCTGAGAGGTAGCCTTTAGAACATCAATCCAGATTAAGGCATGACACTTTGAGCTCCACTGGATTGATGCATTCCTATGCATCTTAGTTCAGGATAGGAGGGGTAATGACCCGTAACTTTTCTCTGAGATACTCAAAGGTATCTTTAGGTAGAGGATTAGTGAAAATGTCTGCAATATGATCCTTTGTGGACACATGTTCCAACTTTACTTCATTCTCTATCACCTTCTCTCTCAAAAAGTGATATCTTATTGATATGTGCTTTTTTCTTGAGTGCATCACTATATTATTTGAAATGTTTATGGCACTTGTATTATCACAAAAGATTGTAATTGGATCTTCATACACAACTCTTATATCCTTTAAAGTATGCTTCATCCATAATAGTTGAGTGCAACAACATGCTGTTGTAGTATAATCTGCTTCTACAGTTGACAAAGATATTGAATCTTATTTCTTGCTCAGCCATGAGACCAATCTATTACCCAAGAAGAAGGCACCTCCACTTGTACTCTTTTTGTCATCAACATCTCTAGACCAATCTACATCTGTATAAGCACTGAGAGTGAAATCATTATCCTTTGGATACCATAATCCATAATTCAGAGTACCTTTCAAATACCTCAAGATTCTCTTAACTGCCATCACATGTGATTCTCTTGGATCAACTTGAAACCTTGCAACAAGACAAACTGCATGCATAATATTAGGTCTAGTTTGAGTTAGATAAAGCAATCCTCCAATCATGGATCTATATTTTTTTCTGATCAGCCTTAGGTGATTCATCAGCTTTGCTCAACTTGCAACCAGTCACCATGGGAGTACATACCAGTTTAGAGTCTTCCATACCAAACTTCTTCAACAACTCTTTCACATACTTAGACTAAGATATGAAGATTCCTTTATCTGATTAATTAATTTGCAGACCCAAAAAGAAATTCATTTCACCAAACATGGACATTTCAAATTTAGGTTTCATCTCACCGGTAAACCTTATGCTCATATCTTCATTTTCTCTAAAGATAATGTCATCAACAAAGACCTCAACAATCAAGATCTGATCATCATTGATTTTGAAGTACAGATTCCTATATGCAGTACCTTTACTAAATCCCAATTGCAATAAATACCTGTCTAACATTGCATACCAGGCTCTAGGAGCTTGTTTAAGTCCATACAATGCTTTCTTCAACATGCATACCATATCACCTTGATTTGACAATTAGAATCGCTTTGGTTGCTCAATGTATACTTCCTCTTCTAATTCACCATTCAGGAAGGCAGATTTCACATCCATTTGATTTACCTTAAAATCTTTGTGAGTTGCAAATGCCAGAAACATTTTGATGGCTTCAATCCGAGCTACTGGGGCAAAGGTTTCTTCAAAATCTATCCCTTCAATTTGAGAATATCCTTTACATACAAGTCTTGCTTTATTCCGTACAACTCCATTTTCATTCATCTTGTTCCTAAAGACCCATTTAGTTCCAATAACATTTTTGTTAGTAGGTCTAGGAACTAATTCCCAAGTTTCATTCTTCTCTATCTGTAATAGTTCTTCCTCCATTGCCTTTACCCAATTTTCATCATTGCATGCTTCATTCACAGTTTTTGGTTCAATCTTTGAAAGCAAACAGTAATTGACTTGTTCCTCTGTAGCTCTTTTTCTCGTTAGCACACCTTTGTTCTTGTCACCTATAATCTGATCTTCAGAATGAATGATCCTTACATACCTGGGAGTCTTGACAACACTTTCCGGAGCCTCTTCTTCATCTTGACTATCTGCTTGCTTATCTTTCTCTTCAATTACTATAGTCACAGGTTCATCTAGTTCATAGCAACTCAGGTCTAATATTATTTCTTTGCCTTTATCTACCTTCACATTTGCACTCTCAACAATCTTTTTGAGCCTTTTGTTGTAGCATCGGTAAGCCGTACTCTTGGTAGAGTATCCAAGAAAGATTCCTTCATCACATCTTGCATCAAACTTTCCTAGATCTTCATCTCTCCTGATATAACATTTGCTTCCAAAGACTTTGAAATATTTTACTGTGGGAATTCTTCCATACCACAATTTATAGGGAGTTTTAGTACCATTACCTTTCACTTGAACTTTGTTCTGAATGTAGACAGTAGTGTGAATAGCTTCTTTCCAAAAGACTTTTGGCAAACCTTCTTCCTTCATCATTGTCCTAGCAACCTCCTGAACTATCTTGTTCTTGCTTTCCACAACTCCATTCTGCTGAGGAGTCCTAGGTGCAGATAGTTGTCTCTTTATCCCATGCTCTTCACATAAAATGTTGAATTCATTTGATGTGAACTCACCTCCTCTATCAGATCTCAAGCATTTGATCTTCAAATCTATTTCATTCTCAACCATTACCTTGAAAGATTTGAACTTCTCTAGGGCTTATGATTTATCTCTTAGAAAAGTAACCCAAGTCATTCTAGAATAATCATCAATAAGCAACATGAAGTACATGTCACCTTGTAGACTTCTCACCCTTGTAGGACCACAGAGATCTGTATGCACTAGATCTAGCAAACTGGTAGAAAATTGTTTTTTTCTCTTGAAACTTGTCCTTATCTTCTTTCCCAACTAACATTCCTTACAAATTGAGTTGGAGGGTTTCACAAGTTTTTGTAAATCTCTCACAGCCTGACTTGAGCTTATCTTTACCAAACTATCAAAGTTTATATGACACATCCTTCTATGCCACAGCCAACTTTCATCTACCTGAGTCAATAAACAATAATCATTAGTTCCTCTCAATTGATAGATGTTACCTTTTGTCTTCTTACCAGTAGCAATCACAGTTCTGGAACTTTCCATGATCTTGCATGCATTGTCTTTAAATATCATATCATATCCTTTGTCACACATCTAACCAACACTCAAAAGATTATGCTTCAAACCCTTCACATATAGGACATTTTCAATATTATGCTTTCCATCAAATGAAATAGATCCTTTTCCACAAATCTTCCTAGCTGCATTATCTCCAAACCTAACAAGTCCTCCATCATACTTTTCCAAACTTACAAACTTATTTTTGTCACCGGTCATGTGATGTGAGCATCCACTATCAATAATCCATTCATCCTTATCTTTCTCAACCTGAACAGCTAAAGCACTCTCTTCTACTAGTTTTTCATCCTTCACATAGCTAGCAGAATTAGTAGACATGGGATCTTTTTTAATAGCAATAAACAGGCATTCATTTGCACTAGTGTTAGCATCATCAGATTCATCATCAGTCACCCCTTCATCATCAAAATCTCTGACATGGTAGTATTTCTTTGGGACTCTAGGCCTACTCTCGTGTTTCTTCCTATTTCTTTCAATTCTTTCAAGACATCTGGAAGCATAATGACCTACTTTACCACAAGAGAAACATTTGAAAGGTAATTTACCTTTGAACTTACCGAAACCTCTCTGAATTCTATCAACAAAGTTGGCTTCAATTTCATCAAAGTCGTCATCCCCTTATATTTCTTAGCTCTGGAGATCTCTGCTGAGTACTGGCTTTAAAATATGATTCAACTTTAGGCAGGGCATCACCAAATTCTCTCATCTTAAAGGCTGTAAGCTTTCCAAGTAACTGATCTCTGTCAATAGTTTTCACAGTCATGAATTCTTCAATTGCATCCACCTTGTGACTATATGACTTTGTGATAATTTTCATCACAACTTCCTTATCACTGAGTTCCTCCCATACCCTTTATTCTAGTGACAAATTCATCAACTCTTTGCATAAAAGTTGTTATGTTTTCATCTTCATTCATCTTCAAACCCTCATAGTTCACTTTCAAACTTTGCAGCTTGGCTTCTTTTACAAAATCATCTCCTTCATATAGATTTTTCATCTTATCCCATACCTCATTTGCAGTTTCAAGGTCCACAACTTTTGTCAACACAGAGTCACTTAAGGAACTTAGCAGAGCATCCTTTGCTTTGACATCCACCTCATATTCTTTGATTTCATCTTCAGTTGTCAAACCATTTGGAGGCATGGTATATTCTACTTCTGTAGCTTTCCATACTTTATAACCAAGACAAAGAAGATGGCTTTTCATTTGTGCCTTCCAAAGAGCATAATTTGCCCCATCAAAATGCAGAGCTTCCTTCTTATAAGACATCCTAGATCTTCCTCAAGCTGTTAGGCTTTCCTTAGAGGAACCTGGCTCTGATACCAATTATTGAACTACACTGGACAACTGAGAGGGGGGGTGAATCAGTTGTCCTAAAACTTTTAATCAAATATGATCATCAACTTGTCAGTTACTTATATTCAGATATAACCATAAAAGAATTAAATGAGAAGCTCAACTCAAAAGCATAAACAACACAGTAGACACCATAGTTTTACGTGGAAAATCCTACAAGGGAAAAACCACGGTGGGTGTTAGCCCATAGAAATATATAAGTTATATCAATACCGAAAAATAGAGGCTTACTGCCTACAGGGCTCACTGCCCATATTGCTCACTACAAACAAAGGGTCACTGCCTATGGATGGCTCACTTCCAAAGGGTTGAACTGAGATAATAGCATCTACTTCATGCCAAGGTTCAGTTCCATTGAAGCACAAACACCTCTGCTCTATTTTCCTACCTTACTTCACTTTATCTTCACATCTTCACACTTGGATACATTTTCACGACTCAATTACAAGTATTTAAACACTACATCAACCTTGGAATGATCATCAAGGTCGGCATTACAATCATCAACCATTGGAACAATCTCCAAGGTCAGCATTACAAACATACATAAAATAGGTCTGGACCTAATATAAATTTAGCTAAGGAAAAGATGTAAGAATGTATTTGGATCACGCCATACCTTAGCTGGGACTCAAACACAATCTTCCATGCTACAACACTCTATCACAATCTTCGATGCATCTTCACAAGTGATGAATTCAACCAGGTCAGCCAAGACTGATGTTAACACAATTATTCTCAAGAACATGCTTCATGCATGATCTAAATTTCACCTTGTGGACCAATCCGAATGTAGGAGCATGATCAGGAGACATCTACAAGCACATTGTAATCACTAGGAACAACCGCACGATCTCTAACAACTCTATCAACAAGATTCTTCAAACCAGAGCACAAAAACAACACTGCCAACCATTGTCATGAGTAAAAGATAGCTTAAGGACCACCAAATCATGAACCATTACACTTGAAGGTATTTAACATCATCATAGACTTACTTCCAAAACCACAAACCAAAATACTTCAATGCGAAGGAATACGGAGCAAAACACTTTCTCCCTGTCACCACCAAACACACAGATAAAGCTATTTTCACTCTAGTGAATATATCTCACTCAATTCTTCATACCAAAGGCTCAAAATAAAAATATAACATCTTCAGATAGGATTCTAAATAACTTCCAATCTGCAGGTAGAGATATTCATTCTACAAGAAATGTGGAGCATTCTTCTGGACTATTCTTCTGCATGTAATGCATTGTTTCTACAGCAACACATTGTTATCACCAGATGAGCTAATTTTCTCAATATCCTCAACAAAGTAAGAGCATAGTTGACACCAATGACAACACAGATATGTTGACATCAATGACAACACCGATTAGGCACATACTTGCAACAATACTATAGTATCTTTTTAAATAAAAGTTTACTCATCGTAATAAGTTTTTAGGGTTTTTATATAAAACATGTGGTTCTGTTCATGAAAAACAACATATTAGTTTTGGTTAAACTTCAAGCATAATCTTATTTAAATTCTCATAAAGAATATCTATTTCTTGCACTTATTATCTATCATCAATTTTGTTTACTATATAGTCCAATCTTGGACCATTCAGAATAAATGTTGTCTATCACTAAGTTTGATAATACACATGATATATATGTATATAACCATGAGAATCTTCTTCTCCAAAAATGTATGAATCACATTTGCCTACACTTTCAATTTTCATTTGACTCTTGTATTGACATCATGGTTCGGTCTTACCACTATTTATCAATAAAGAAGATAAGAATAGCTTAACTAAATATGATAAACAGTGTTTTATCATTGCATTCAATATATGTATAAACTCTTGCTTACTGCATGTAAAGTTATCATGACCTATTGGCCCACAATCATCATTTTCTATAGGTGACACATGTATACATCACAGCCTTATACAAGTGTAGAGGAAAACTAATGCATTGTAGACTTAACATAATTTAGGGGAAAACCTATCTGAACAGTCCACTTTATCATTGTACTTCCTACATTAAATCATCAACCAAGGAGCATAAGCTTATGATGGTACTGCAGTGTCTATGCCTTTATGGACTCAAATCCTCTTAACTATCCCATTCAAACCTATTCTTCTTAGCCTAGTCTGCTAAAATTCATAGAACTATAAGAACAACAAAAATAGTTTAAAATCTAGTTGCTATGGGTACCTTCAGCATAAGCTGTAAATGACTATTAATAACAGGAAATTACAAAATTGACTCAGAACATTCTAAATGATAAAAGAACTAATGCTAACCTTCAGAGGATTTCAAATAGACACAACATGCATTCGCTCATAGATCATACTACTATATTTTAACAATTAACATATTCTAATGAACTCACACTACATTTATACATAAATGAAAAACTGATTGACAAGAATGCATAAAAGAAATGAAGAAATAAATGAAGTGAGGATCAATACCTTGAGTGGTCGGCTCAAGGGACTAACTCACTTAACTTGAAATCAAATCAAATCAATTACAGATACGCATGCATCTTCGTAACATGTAGTTCTATTCATTCCATATCATAAATAGAATCTTCTTCAAATTTTATTCAAATCAAAACATGTCTGGATAATTGATAGAGTAACGGCTAGGTAACTAGAAAGTAAAAGCAACTAACTTAACAACAAACTCATCCCCCTAACTTATACAAAAATGGGAGAGTTTTATGCAGCTACTAACTAATCTTCAATCAATCCAACCCTAGATACTAGGATACAGGTTTCATGATTGATTTATTAATCTAACTGATCAAAAGAAGAAAAGTCATGTTCAAACAAGAACTCCCATGAAACGGTTTGTATGAAAAACCACTCATAGACTACATTTAGAACAAGTCTTCTTTTCTGCATTTATTCCAATCCATGATGGTACAGATTCATCCTCCATCTATCTTCACTTTTGGCATTCAAATTGCACTTCACTTAATTCCCCTATCCTACAACTCGCTACAATTGCTCTTTCCTTGATGCCACATCCTTGTTGCATAGGGTTAATTCTCCAAACATATGCACACAAAATAACTTTCATATTTAAACCATAGGATTCTATCTATATTGCATGCATACTTATATTTAAGTCATTCACTTGATAATATCACCACCATATTCCATATTAACAATATAGGTTTAGAGTCTTTGAAAAGTATATGAGAAACAACATATACTAATGGTGATGTTTGTAAAGTATCTGCAGGATCATATGAAAAGGTTTTAAAAACATATAAAAACAACATAAAAAGAAGTCAATAATTCAACCCATCAACAGGCGTGAAATGAATCAAGAAACACAACCTCTATACTAAGAAATGAGAATGTGGTCGAGTTGGTTGTATGAACATGAGTTATATATACATATATAATAAGAAAACTTGCATGTATTTCACATTGCTATTATACTTTATCTTCTGGTTTTGCAGTCTTTGAATCATGTCGTAGTTTATTGAAGACTTAACCAATAGTTGTTGTCTCTTTTATCATTCGCTATCAACAACATGCAAATTCTTCACACAAGAATCGTGCCTATGTTTTCAAAGGCATGAGAAACTAAGAACCCCTTTGCATTTCCACTTCGTGGCTTTTATACTAGATAGGAGCCACGGCGCATAATACATGGATATCGGCACCAAATAAGGCTCAGATTCCATCCATACTACCTCTTTTCACAGGTTTAAGCAAGGTAAGTTTTAAAATCATCAAAGTGTTGTTAAAACTGCCACCTCAAAATGGGGGAGATGGGGCCACCACTCCCACCTCAAGTCTCATATGTAGCCTATAGTGGTGGCTTCTCATGCCCATGAGGTGCATGATCTAAAACAAGTTTTAACTAATAAGAAACATATATATATACTCCTAATACTATATATATATACACATATATAAGTATTTATCCTACACATAATATATATACATATACATACATACATATATGTGTGTATATGTATATATATAGGAGATCCCACAATAGTGGGTTACAATTGTATTGAAGAAAAATTGTTCAGGCATGAAAAAAAATTTGGACAGGTTCGCTGGAACGGGGGTGTTCACTAGAACACATAAATGAGTTCGCTCGAATCCCCATCCAGCCGATTTTTTATTGATAAAAATAATGGGTTCGATCGAACGGGTGTTCGTTCGAACCTACTTTTTAAACATTTTTTATAAAGCATTTTTAACTGTCAAAAATGACAGTTTCTATTATCATTTTTAACAACGACTGTCGAACCCCAGGAGAACGACTACCAAACCCTAGGACCCTAGGAAAGTGACAAGCCAAACCCTACGATAGAAAAAATGTCATCCACATCACCCTCCATGACATCGTCTTTGCATCTAAGTATGCATTTTATCTCTTCTCACTCAGTTTATCAATTTCTCAGGTGCGCGTGCGTGATTTATATATGCTTCCACACTTTGCATACATGTCAACCAGGACAATTTCAATTACAACATCTGACAAAATTCCTCTATCCTTTATGCTTCGATTGATGTCCATACCTTGTTCCAAACCTCCCATTTTCGCATAGCTAGGGAGGATGCTGGAAAAGGTTGTGAAATTTGGATTTACATCTGCCAATTACATTTTCTTGACAGTTTCTAAAGCCTTTTCATCAAATCCATGTTTTGCATATACTTCAATCATGGCATTCCATGAGACCACATTTCTTTGAGTCAGCTTTACACCTGCCAAATTTGGCTTTACACTCACCAATTTATTAGGTATTTATTGCCCAATTTAGCCTCTAATCAAGGATTTTGGTCCAATAAGCGGCTTTGTGTATTAGTTTATCTACTCATATTGCCATTGAATTGTATGTTTCCATTCAAGCCGTATTCAATGGACAAAGTGGGATCTGGTTAATTATATCTAGTTTTGTTCTCTTTCAATCAACATTCTTATTAAGTTTTCTCTTTAATGTCCCCACTAGGGATTGACACTAAAACATGCATTTTTTTGTATTTTTTGATTCGGTAAATGACAACACTGAACAACAACCCTAATTCATCCAAGTTAATACTACTAAGATACCATAACACATCTTTCAGAAATGTTGGACAACATATTCTTTTTAGTGGTGAACATTAAACTCAATATAGAAGGATGTATGCAATGACAAATACAAATGCAACCCTTGCAAATGCTAATAAATGATACCACTTGCAAATTAATATCAAATCTTAATTCTACTGCAAATATCCTAGTGTTGTACAATCTGATATAGTGTTATAATTTTGTTGGAAATTGTAATTTTTTGGTAGCAGTCTCTTAATCCTCTTGTATATGACACATTTATGATACTTTCAAAATTTACAAGCCTTTAATTCAACATTCTTAGACTATGCTTTTAAGATGACAATATATTGGATAATGTGTTCCCTCACACTCCTAGAGACTATGTTACTTAATGGTTCTATTATTTGAATCCTCTATCTCTCCATTATTTTGATCAAACAACTAGAATTTCCATAATCATTTCTGAGAGAAAATAGATGTAAAAACCATGTTTGAATGAGCTCAAGCTTGTACAATGTTTATTAATGATTATATCATTCAATTCCAATCTCTTTGTGCTAAAATAATACAACATTTCCTTGACGATGAATTAAAAATTATTTTTATTAAGGGTCTATTATATCCTATCCAAGTCAATGTATTCTTGTATAGATATGGTTCTTTCATTGACCTTTTAACTCATGTTAAGAATACAGTCTTGAGTGAAATGCTTTAGATTGTTAGATTATTTAGAGATAATGTTCTTTATTTAAATGTTATCTTTAATTAGGATAAAAGAATTCAGTGTGAGGTGATATGGGTGGGGTTAAAATTTATAATTATTTATACAAAATTGAATTTAATCTAGGTTTTAATTGATTGCTATTTGGTTGCATTTATTTAGTGATCCTAGATCATTTTATATATATTTAAATGTATGTTACAAGTTTCTACATTTTGGTGAAATTCACATGAAGTGAATTACATTAGATTTATTAATACTTCAAATTAATTTACTAGTTTTACTTGTTTAGTTGTTTCTAAGTTAAACATTATTTATGCACACATGCACACAAGAACTATAGATAGAGAAATACATTCTAGATCACTTGTAAATAGTTACATTTTAAATAATTTAAATTGAATGTACATCCAGTATTGCTAGATTCTCTATAGATATATTAAAGAAAGAACCTCATTTCTCCTTTAGGTACATCATGGAAAATGCATCAATTCCACCTCAGGAACTATTTGCGCGGACTAATAGTGAGATTGAGAGATTGAGAGTTTCTCTAAATGATGGTACCAATACAGGAATATATAAGGACACTTGCAAGTCCATATTAGAAAGCCTAGATAAAATTAGAGATAGAATTTGAGACACAAGTGCATATTCCCCTGATGCCATAGCTGCTATTCTTTCCTACATACGGGAAGAAGTTTGTGGTGATGTTTCCCTTTCTCATATTCAGGGTTTGGTGACCAAAGAAACCATTAAATCCCAATGTTTTCCATTCTATAAAGATAAACATAAGGTGAAGGCATACCAGGTTACCAAATGTGGGAGCTATGGCCGCTTTGATCTACCCTCATTTTCTTGTAATCTTTGGTCGTTATCCAAATAACAACCAAATTCCCTTATATATTGCACAGTAGTTGTATGATGAGGTTCATTTGGGCCTCAAAGTCAACTACTGTGACCTTCCAAGATATTTTGGTTAGGGGCATGGTGGGGTTACTGATAGGGACCCTTATCATCGAGCAAATCAGGTGGCCCTAGTGTATAGGGCATTGGTTGGCGAGAGGTCTCCTGCTATCTTCCCAGCACTGGCCCCCTTAGCAGATCAGGTTTTAATTACTTCCCAGAGGGAAGCAATTGACAGTTTCGGTGATATTGCAGTTGCTTCCACTAGGATAGCTAGTGATCATGTGGGTTAGTATTTGATGTCAAGACATCCACAATCCAGACCTTCATTTATGGCACAGTACAACAACATTGATTATGATCCTTATGCTATGGTGGGCATCCCTACACCCGCACAACTAGATGTTCTTATAAGAGAGATGGCACAGAGTACTTTGCATTGTTTGGTTGAGGACCTCTTGGAGGCATATGCCTTCATCGCATCAAATCTTGGGATCTCTATAGACCAAGTCAGAGATCGTTTGGGTACATCTTTTCATTCACATTCAGGATCCCATCATTCTCATCACCCTGGTCCCAGCACTAGTGCACATCAGGATTCACCTACGGATCATTCAATTGTTGTAGAGGCTACTAATCCTTCAGTTGACATGGAGAGGATGCAATCTACAGGTTTTGTGGAGATAATGCATTCAAATTCGTCATCAATGCCATCTCAACTGGTTAGTCCTCTTCACTCATCATTACTGCAACATGAGAGGGCTCAGACAGATGTAGATCATGACACGACTCAGATTTGGATGATTTAGTGGAGGTGGCCATTGCAAAGGGCTCAGATCATGTGCCACTTGATATGCAGGTACATGTGTATCTATATGTATGTGTGCATGTGCATGTTCAATTCATTTTTTTTAAATTATTTAGATTTTAGTTTTAACTAAATGATATATATATATATATATATATATATATTGTAGATGGAGATACCTCATGTCACTCCTAGCCTGAGGTCAGATCGTATACATCGGTGTGATTCAGTTGATGATATTGTTGTCAATGGACATGTGAGTTTTAAATTTTTATATGTATATGTGTACATACATGTATATCTATAGATATTTATACATACATTCTTAAATAACTATATATATAATGTATTTAACACATTGTACAAATAATTTTATCTCTAGGGCTCGGCACATCCATCAGAGTGGGATTCTCATTCAGAGGGTAGCTCGACTAGGAGTCGACATGATGATTAGGCTGCCACCTAGAGGTCCATTTGCATGGACATTTCCAGATATTTACATATATAGAGACATTTGCATTTATGAGTTTTTGATGTTATGGTACATTTGATGTTGCATGGACATTTCCAGATATTTACATATATAGACATTTGCATTTATGAGTTCTTGATGTTATGGTACATTTGATGATCTTTAAACATGTGTATTTGTCCTTGGACTTGATTACATATATACATTTTCAATCTGATATGTACATGTGTTTATATATGGAGATCATATATGCATGTGTTTACCCTGTTTGACTTGATAGTTCACATTTGTCCAGGGGATGATTTATATTTGATATATTGACATGTGCATTTACACCAAGACTTGATTACATACATTTGCATATGATATGCATACATGTGTTTGAGCTTAAATATTCATCTATGTACATGTTTGCTTATGTTTATGTTTATGTTATATCTATTTAGAGAACTCATGAGTAAATTATTTATATATGTTAAACATGTTAAATGTACATTAAATATTATGGGTATATGTTATGTTAAACATATTAAATGTACATTAAATGTTATGGGTATATGTTATGTTATATATACATGTACATGTTTCAATTTCAATTAAATATGAACTTAAATATACATACAACTTTCAAAAATTGTTATGATTACATGGTTCGAGCATGTATGTTTCAGATCTTCAAGAACTTGGACATATATATGTGAGTTTATTTAATATAAATTATGAGTTATGTTCATTTAAATATATATCATGTGTACATAGTGTAGATTTTTAGAATTCAAAACTTGTTTTAAAATCATATTTAGCTCGAGACAAATTTTCAATTGCATATAGATGTGTACAAAAAACAATGATGTATGGCATGTCAATAGATAAACATCAAATCATGTATAATGAAGATAAAGATAAAATCAATGGTAATAGCACACATGTGCTCTCAAAATATACATAATATACATATAATTAAGCATCATGAATCAATTTATAATATTTTCTATCTAGATAATCTTAAAGTCACAAGGAAATTATATGTAACATTGTGATCATCAAAACATGGGATATGGTTAAAAATTATATGGATACCTACAAGTGCAATGTAAATTCATATCTCCTATTAAGTATTTCTAGGTAAAGTGGACTCTTTATACACTAATTAAATATTATGTATCATCCTTAAAATTGGACCACATTAAATAGTACTTCATCCTTTAAAAAAATGTCACATTAAATATAAAAGTACTTTGAATTAAATAGTACTTCAATATGGACCCTTAAAAGTATCACATTAAATATAATTTAGTGTCACAAATTATTTATTACTTCATCCTTAAACTTCAAATTAAGCTCAAATGTAATAAACATGTACACACTTCACTTCTAAGTTTGGCTCCTATGAACATCTAGAAATTAACTTACACCAATGTGTTTTAATCACTAATTTGTGTGAACAACCAAATTTAAAATAATAATCATCAACATTTTATAAGTAACTTAAACAATGGAGTTCAAACACTATTATAAGTTCTCACTTGAACATATGTACATGTACTTGAACTCAAATCATAGATATCTAACTCAAACAACTAGTTTAGCTCACTCTTCAATAACATGTAATATTTTCTGATGATCATCACTATCTAGTCTCCATTTTTTCCGTCCACATGCATGTGGAACTACATGAAGATGTAGGGCGGTAGCAATTACTAGGTGACTATAGTGATAACCTTGTTCTCAAGTTGATAGTCAATAAAACGAATCCCATGTTGAATAATTTTGACTTGTTTGAGATATATTCCTTGCACTACAACTGAACTTGCACAGTAAACAACATGAACCTGAGGTAAGACATGTGCACGTAACATTTTCACTCAACCTGTATAATATATAATGTAAGATAATGTACATGTATATATGAATTTAAATGACCACCTGTGGGAAACAACATTTCATCGCTTGTTTCAGGTCATGTTAGTTTCTTCCTCTCTTCTGTGCAACACATTAAATAATAACTAACACCTTCTATGTTTGCAAGCTCTGCTATGATTGCAAAAACATCTCCTACACCAAATTTACAAGTGGTTCAAAATTTGTAAAAAAATTAGAACTGTCTAGACTAAATATCATTAAATTTAACTCATCTAGTACTAAACTTTAAATAACTACGTTGTAAATTTACATTAAATTTATCAAATACACATGTACCTTTTCTAATCAATCCTAAAATATGGTTAGAATCAATTGAAATCAAAGGAATGTCTTCAAAGCTTTCATCCTCATCTTCATTGTATGTGTCAAAAATGACTAGTGGCACCAAATTCCATTCACTAACATATCCACGTTGTTGGTTGTTGCATGCCTCAAAGTTTTCCAAAATGCACTCATCATAGAAACAAGAGTAATCCCTTGTGTACAATGTCCATCCAGGTGACGATCTGTACTCATGACACAATGCAAAGACCTTGTTTTGTCTACCCTCTTGCATCCATGCTTCGATCTTCTATCCAAACCTAGATACATAAAAATTATAAATTACATATATTTAATAGAAATTCATTTAAAATAATTGAAAACTAAAAAAATAAACATATATATATATATATTAAAGTTTGAAATTTTCAAATGTAATTTATACATACCTGATATCTCCCAAAACACTTTATATGGGATGTATCGGTTCGTTCCTGAAGATGTTCAACCTAATTTGATGCAAAGTGTTTCTTACACCATTCAATAACATCATGTGCATCATCTATACGATCTCCCGAATAACTCATTTGATGCTTTCTTAGAGCACATTTGATGCGAGCTCTTGTGCCATCATGTTCACCTTTTCCATGCCCACTCTCAAAGAAACTCCAAACATGTGGTATTTTGTAATTTTAATGATATCTACATAGTACATAAAATGGCCGTGATGATTTGAATTGTTCCGCACATCCATCTGACCATACAAAATGCTTTTCAATTTTTACACGCCCGCTTGCCAAATTCTCTAAAAATTTCATAAAGCAATGTTGTACATAAAAGTGTGTCATACTCTTTATCATCACTAATATAAAAGTGATATTCTTTCTTAATGACTCATTCTTCATATGTATTGTCAACACCATCCAAATCTAATTGTGCATGTTGATAACACACATGCACCATAATAGTGATCTGCTTTGAAAACTAATAATCTGATTGAATCTCTTTTTGATGTACAAAAGAGTAATTTTCTGCAAAGTCGACTACTAATAGAACTATTCCAGGTGGGAAAGTATCTCTTAATGTTTGAAACTATTATGCTTTCCACTTAGCAAAAAAGGCATGTTGTATGTACGTTTCTATCAATTTTTTAAAAAATTCCATAAATGTTCCAATAGGTATCTCCTCTTCTACATAGTTTAACCTTATGGATTCTTTCCCAAAATTTGTTTGAAACTTTATGTACTTGTAACTCTTGCAATTTACCGTCTTTGTTGGGTCGGTATCTTCATTTTTCAAAGGTATTTTAGCCAAATTTCCACATGTTTCATAAAGTCCTTTTATGCAGTTTATTTGACCAATTGCATTATCACATAAGATGGATTCTATGAATAGACTTACTTGTTTAGGAGGTGCATTTTGAAAACCATCACTTTCTTCTCTCATCTTTCAAAACACCTGATAGTAGAGATCAAATTCAATATGATAACAACAACAAGAAGTTTCAAGAACCTTGTTTATCTTCACACAATATGGCTTTAACCTTTCAAACATTGTTTGCCCAATCTTTATATGAGGATTCAAATTACAAAAGTTGAGACCAAGTTCCTAACAACATCTTCAATCTTGTCAGAACGAGGAGCTCTACACATAATTGCCCAATTGCCTTCTAAACTATCATCCAAAACCTTTCTCCTTTTCACATATTTTGTTAGTGTCTTTCTACTAAAAATAATTTCAGTTGAAAGCGAAGAGATTTTTCTTTTTCTTGATATATTTTTATTTAAAATAGATATCAACATCACTCTTCTTGAAATGGCCTTATCCATTAATCGAGATCCTTTCCCAATGGAATCTAAACCTTTTTTAACATTTTCAACAATATCTTTTACTAGGCATGAAGCTTTCCTCTTATTCAATGTCGAATCTACACCCAACAATTGTAATGGCTCTTTCAAATCATTATGAAGAAGTAAAAGTCATAACAGTTGGGTTTTTTCAAGTGAACCAAGATGATTGAAATGAGCATTGATTATTTCCTTTACAGATTTATTCATTGACCTCTTACTAGTATTTCTAGGTTGTTTGGCATAACATTTCAATTTATCCATATCCATTTCAAGTAAATGATATAAATTTCTATAAGAAATTTTTCTCTTCACCTGTTTAGCTAGATTCATATGCTCATCCATACCAATAGAAGGAAGCGATCTTGACCCCTTTCCAACATGCATTGTTTGAACTTGGGCCTCCTCCCTATCTTCAACTATGTGTTCTTCAGCCTCATTTGCTCCAATATCTAAATTTGACTTGACTCGTGCTTGAGAACTTTATGCTTGTTGAGCCCATTCTACACACAAAATACTTAAGTCAAGAGAGAGAAAGAAAGATCTTTAAAAAAACTTAAGCCAAGAGAGAGATAGAGGACCTATCTAGAGAAGGATAAAGAGAGAAAGATCTTTAAAAAGACTTAAGTCGAGAGAGAGAGAGAGAGAGAGAGAGAGATTTAAAAATCTACTTAAGTCAAGAGAGAGAGAGGAACTTAAAGAGAAGGATAGAGAGAGGACTTGTCTAGAGAGAGAGAGAGCTTTAAAAAGACTTAACATGTTTGAAACTAGTACAAGTATGAAACTTATGATTAAATAATACAAGTATTTACTTAATGTGCAAAACCCTAATACACATTCAATTGAAACAAATATAAATTAAAGCTATTTGAAAATGATGTTGGGAATTAAGGTGTCTCAACCTTTGCAAATTCCTAATGTTGTATTTATTTATCCCATGTTGAGTTGGCATAGTCAGCACCTTGTATATATGCAGTAGGATAAATTTTGGTGACTTTGGTAGCCGCGGTTTCCCCCTTGAATAATTAATGGGGGTTTGGGGGTAGCCCCCCAAGACGGGGTCAAGGGGCGTAGCCCCTTGTGGGGTCCAGGGGCAGCGCCCCTGGCGCGCTCCCTGTCGCGGTACAGGGCAGGGTCGAGGGGCAGCGCCCTTGTGGGGGCTCAGGGGCAATGCCCCCAAAACCTCAAATGACTTTTAATTAATGACAAGTGTCGGTGAGTATCTTTGCACAAGAGAAAAGCATCTTTGGGTGGTCAAGGGAGGTTATGACATGTAAGAGGAATATGCTATTTTTAGTCAATGTATGACAGATTCTCTTACAGCTGTAAGTGTTGTCAGTTATGACAAATTCTATGACAGCTGTAAGGTGCGTAAGAGCATTTATCATAACCTATCTTGGGACGAGGCACCCACTTTGGGATGGGATATTGGACAAGTGTCATTAGGCGTGGGTTTTGGGGTATGAGTCCAAGATGGATGCCCATCTCTAAAAGGTTCCATATTTTCCTTGTAAACTCTATATAAACAAGTGCTTGGATGGGAGATAGATAACTTTGGTACAAGTACTGTTATGCTGCCAGAATATCTCCAGATTTGACATTCAAAGATTCCTGAAAGAGCATTAGCTATGAAAATGTATTGTAATCTGTTATTGTTTACTGTAATACATTTGAGCTGTGTTTTGGAGTGTGGGGTTTTTCACCCGTAAGGGTTTTCTCCATGTATATCTTGTCTCTCTCTTCTGTCTACTTTCTATGTGTGTGTATTGCTGCAATATCTCTATTAGATGTTCTATGTTGTTGTAGTTGTAAGAATTAAATTTGAATTTGCATACATCTCTTCTCATTAGATTAGTGTAGGAAGAGATTTCCGCACACCTAGCTTCTTTTCAGTTGGTATTAGAGCTTGATCACCTTTGGTCCTAGTTGTTGGGTAAGGGTTTTTTGAGCTAATCTTAGGTTGAGTGGGAGTCTGTGTAGAGTATTCTGATTTCTATTGCAGCAAGGAGATGGCAAGCACATCAGGAAGGTTTGAAGTGGAGAAGTTTAATGGTAGTAATTTCGAGCTATGGAAGCTCAAGATGGAAGACATGCTTGTTGACCGAGACCTTTGGGAAAGTGTTAATGGAACTAAACTAGCTACAATGTCACAAGATGAGTGGGATCTCAAGGATCAGAAGGCTAAGGGTCTCATAAGACTTAGTCTTGTTGATTTTGTGTTGTTAAATGTCCATGAGGAGACTATTGCAAAACTACTTTGGAAGAAGTTGGGAGATGTGTATCAAGCAAAATCCCTGGTTAATAAACTTTTTTCTGAGAAAGAAGTTGTATTCTCTTCGAATGGAGGACGAAGGATCCGTTGCTGAACATATGAATGCTTTCAACATGCTGGTTGCACAATTGACATCTATTAGTGTAAAGATGGAGGAGGAGGATCGGTGTATGACCCTACTTTGTTCTCTGCCGGACTCATGGGATCATCTTGTCATGGCAATCGGAAGCACTACATCCACATTCAAAATGGAAGAAGTGGTTTCTTCACTGTTGTCTGAAGAGATGCAGAGAAAGTCTTCTGAGGCAGCCAAAGAGGCCCTTGCAGTTCATGGAAGACCCAAGGAGAAAGGGAAGAAGAAGGACAAGAAAGCTGAGAAGGGTAGATCCAAATCCCGTGGGAGACCTAAATCTCCTGGAAAGTCCAAGGCTCTTTGTCGGAGCTGTGGCAAAACCGGGCATTTCCGAAAGGAATGCAAAGAGGAGAAGAAGAAGAAGAAGAAAGCTCCTGATTCAGATTCTGATAAGTCACAAGATGACGATGATGCTTTCATCGCAGCCCTAGAAACCCATGCATCTGATGATGTGTGGCTGATCGACTCTGGTGCATCATTCCACATGACCTCGCATTGAGACTGATTCACTAAGTATGAGGAGTTTGATGGTCGGAAAGGTGTATCTGGGTGATGACTCTCATCTGAAGATTGTTGGTCGTGGAAGAGTCTCTATCTGATTCCCTAATGGTCAAGTGAAGGGGATATCTGGGGTTATGCACATCCCAGGCTTAGCATGGAACCTGCTTTCTGTAAGCAGTTTGAATGATGCAGGTGTGCAGGTTGTCTTTTTGAAAGAAGGATGTAAGATGACTAGAGGAGCTATGGTGCTTGCTAAGGGTACTCGGAGAGGTACTCTGTTTTAGCTGGAAGCATGCATTTCACAATGCAATAGTTCTTCTGACTCAAGGAAGAGGGCAGCAGTCACTTCATCCCCACCATCTGAACGAGCAGTGAAGAAATCTGTTGTTTCTAGTCTTGATGGTTGTAATCGTGCTTTGGAAGTTAAACTTCCTACTGAAAAGACAATGTTATGGCATAAGATATTTGGCCACATTGGTGAGAAGGGTCTGCGTACCCTAAAAAATAAGAACCTCGTTAAGGGGTTAGATGATTGTAATCTTGAGTTTGACTTTTGCGAACATTGCATTTATGGAAAACAAAACCATGTTTAGTTTTACTCGAGTTCTCATAAGTCTTCTGGTGTGTTGGACCTTATTCATTCTGATGTGTTTGGTCCTGTTAATGTTCCTTCATTATCAAAGTCTGTATATTTTGTATCTTTTATAGATGATTATAGTAGAAGGACATGGATTTATTTTCTCAAAAGCAAATCTGAAGTCTATAGAAAGTTTAAGGAGTTTAAGGCCTTTGCTGAAAATCAGACTGGTAAAAAGATTAAATGTTTGAGAACTGACAATGGTGGTGAGTTCTGTTCTACAGAATTTGATAAGTATTGCAAGGAACTTGGGATTGAAAGACATAAGACAACTCCATACACCCCGCAGCAAAATGGAGTTGCAGAGAGGATGAATAGGACATTGATGGAAAAGGCTAGGAGTATGCTTAGTGGAGCTGGCCTAGAACAAAAGTTTTAGGCTAAAGCTATTGCCACTGCCTGCTATCTGGTAAACAGATCTCCTACATCAGCTCTTGTTGGTAAGACACCCATGGAGGTGTGGTCTGGTAGAAAGCCTTTAATAAGGCATCTTCGTGTTTTTGGTTGTGAGGCATATTCACATGTGCCTAGGGAGAAGAGGTCAAAATTGGAGAACAAGGTTGTTAAGTGTATCTTCATCGGATATGGTGTCGGTGTGAAAGGATACAAGCTTTGGGACCCTGTGGTTGAAAAAGTGTTGTATAGCAGAAGTGTCATCTTCAGAGAGCTTACACCTTCCACTATTTTGCGGCCAGAAGAAATAGTAAAGAAAGAGAATGTTGTTCAGTTTCCTACTACCCCTGAGAAGACTGAACAGAAAGACAATGTTGGACCTGATGATGAGGAGAGCTCTAGCAGCTCTGAAAGCTCAGATGAAGAAGCTGAACCTCAACCTCAACTCTTGAGGAGGTCTACAAGGATAAGAAAGCAACCTGAAAGGTTTGGTTTTACATTGCTTGATTCTAGTTGTGTTTATGCTTTGGTTACTAACAGTGATGAACCTAGAACTGTATCAGAGGCTATGGACATGAAAGATGCAGGTTCCTGGAAGGAGGCCATGGAGGATGCAATGGCTTCTTTGGAAAAGAATCAAACTTGGGACTTGGTGCCTTTGCCTCCTGGACAGAAACCCGTTGGATGCAAATGGGTGTTCAAGAATAAATTTGGTGCAGATGGCAGTGTTGAGAAGTATAAGGCTAGATTGGTTGCAAAGGGGTATTCACAAGTGGAGGGTATATATTATAGTGAGATCTTCTCTCTTGTTGCAAAGCTGACATCCATTCAATTCCTGTTGTCTCTCACAGCAACTTATGACTTGGAGGTAGAACAGATGGATGTGAAGATAGCTTTCCTTCATGGTGACTTGGAGGAAGAAATCTACATGTCACAGCCAAAGCATTACATGGTGAAAGGTAAAGAAAATTTGGTTTGCAAACTTAAAAAGTCTTTGTATGGTTTGAAACAATCCCCTAGGAGATGGTACTTGAAGTTTGATGCCTTTGTGTTGTCAATTGGATTTGTGAGATTGAAATCGGATCACTGTGTGTATTATAAATTTGAAGGTGATCGTATTCTCATTGTTGCATTGTATGTTGATGATATGCTGCTCATTGGGAAGGGTAAGAATATGATTTCTGATTTTAAATCTTAGTTGTCAGCACAGTTTGAAATGAAAGATTTAGGGGCAGCCAGGTACATTCTAGGAATGGAAATCAGAAGAGACAGAACCAACAGAAAACTTTGGTTAAGCCAGAGTAAGTATGTGAAGACCGTGTTGGACAGGTTCAACATGGCAGATTGTAGACCGTTATGTGTTCCTGTTTCTTTGGGGACAAAGTTGTCTGTTGAGGATTGTCCAAAATCTCCTAGTGAGGTGGAGGACATGAGCAGAGTACCTTATGCTAGTGTTGTTGGCAATTTGATGTACGCTATGGTCTGCACAAGACCCGACATTGCCCAAGCAGTGGGAGTCCTTAGTTGATTTATGGCTAATCCTGGACGGGTTCATTGGGATGTAGTTAAGCGAGTGTTTAGATATTTGAGGGGTACTTCTGATTATTCCATTTGCTATCATGGTAATGTTACAGGACCTCCGCATTCCATTGACATTCGTGGATTTGTGGATTCAGATTGGGCAGGTGACATTAACAGCAGGAGATCCATCAGTGCTTATGTGTTTACACTGTTTGGTGGTGCTATTAGTTGGATGAGTAAGCGACAACCTGTTGTTGCTTTGTCCACGACAGAAGCTGAGTATATGGCAACAACTCATGCTTGTAAGGAAGCCATTTGGATTAAGAGATTATGTTCAGATACTGGTGTTGATGCAGGTCAAATCACGATCAGTTGTGACAGTCAAAGTGGAATTTGCCTTGCAAAGAATCCAAATTTCCATGTTAGAACAAAGCACATTGATGTTCAGTTTCACTTTGTGTGAGACATGGTTGAGGATGGAAAGGTAAATTTGGAGAAGGTAGATACTTTGAAGAATGTTGCAGATGCATTGACGAAACCAATGGGCACATAGAAGTTTAGATGGTGTTCGGAGTCTATGGGCCTCTTGGCACCTAGCAGTTAAATCTTGTCATTGCTTTTGGCTCTTGCAAAGTGTTCGACAAGTGGGAGAATGTTGGGAATTAAGGTGTCTCAACCTTTGCAAATTCCTAATGTTGTATTTATTTATCCCATGTTGAGTTGGCATAGTCAGCACCTTGTGTATATGCAGCAGGATAAATTTTGGTGACTTTGGCAGCCGTAGTTTCCCCCTTGAATAATTAACAGGGGTTTGGGGGCAGCGCCCCCAAGACGGGGTCAAGGGGTGTAGCCTCTTGTGGGGTCCAGGGGCAGCACCCTTGTGGGGGCTCGGGGGCAATGCCCCCAAAACCTCAAATGACTTTTAATTAATGACAAGTGTCGGTGAGTATCTTTGCACGAGAGAAAGGCATCTTTGGGCGGTCAAGGGAGGTTATGACATGTAAGAGGAATATGTTATTTTTAGTCAGTGTATGACAAATTCTCTTATAGCTGTAAATGCTGTCAGTTATGACAGATTCTATGACAGTTGTAAGGTGCGTAAGAGCATCTGTCGTAACCTATCTTGGGACCAGCGCCCACTTTGGGATGAGATATTGGACAAGTGTCCTTAGGCGTGGGTTTTGGGGCATGAGTCCAAGATGGATGCCCATCTCTAGAAGGTTCCATATTTTCCTTGTAAACTCTATATAAACAGGTGCTTGGATGGGAGATAGATAACTTTGGTACAAGTGCTGTTATGCTGCCAGAATATCTCCAGATTCGACATTCAAAGACTCCTGAAAGAGCATTAGCTCTAAAACTGTATTGTAATATGTTATTGTTTATTGTAATACATTTGAGCTATGTTTTGGAGTGTGGGGTTTTTCACCCATAAGGGTTTTCCCCACGTATATCTTGTCTCTCTCTCTTTTGTCTACTTTTTGTGTGTGTGTATTGCTGCAATATCTCTGTTAGATGTTCTATGTTGCTATAGTTGTAAGAATTAAATTTGAATTTGCATACATCTCTTCTCATTAGATTAGTGTGGGAAACGATTTCCGCACACCTAGCTTCCTTTCAAATGATGTCCAACAAATTCACCTAGTAAATAATAATATATGGTCAAGAACATGTTCAATGAGTAGTCCAGATATTGGTAACAACATATAAATTTCTTGGTCCTTAATGTGCAAACTTATGAAGTCCTAATAGACATGATTAAATATATTTTGAAACAAATATATTTAAATTACAAGTTTAAATGATGTGGAAACAAATATATACTTAAACTAAATGTTGAAAACTAGAAATAACATCCTACTACATGCTAAAAACTCATAAATTAAATAGGAAAGAAAATATTTTTGGAATAATATTAAAAATAGGAAAGAAAATATGCATACCTTGTTTCTTTCTATGATATCTTGCCAAATTTATTCCGTGCAACTGTTGTTCTCTTTTTTCTAAATACTTTCATTGAGTTTTATTTTGACTTTTTTTTGTCTCCCATTTTCTTCTTCAAGTAAAAGATGACAAATCCCCTACCAAAAGTTCTCTTCTCCAAAATCTCCCTTGATGGATAAAAATGTGAATTACTCCTACAATGTTGATATGAAAAAATGAAAAAATATGTTCATATTTATATGCATATGACATTATAAAAATAAATAATAATAACTTGGTCGGCCAGGTCTTCGAACAAAGGTCGGTCGTTAAAAATCATTTTAACTGTCGCCCTTCGTTCGAAGTCGTCCACACCAATTTTTTTAATGTTATTTTTATAGGGTTCAAACGAAGGGGGTTCGAGTGAACCCTCCTTCACTCAAATGGGTTTCTAGGGGTTCACTCAAACCCCCTTCACTTGAACCCCCCTATTTTTCCCTTGCCCCCTCTAGTTGCAATTTTATGTAGATTTTTGGGTTTTGAGGCTCAGGTTGAGGATCAAAGTGGAATCAACTTAACAAACCCAGCTACAAGATTATAGTCCTTGAAACGAGCTCTCCATCAAGTATAATTTTAATATATTTTGGTTTTATTGTACATTTTTTTTAGTTTATTTAAACATAGGTTTTTCACCAAAAATCAAGCTCTTTGTTCTGCACATGTGGAAAAATAGTAGATTAACAAAAAAAATTATGAAAAATATCTATCTTGTTGGTATTCAGGTCCTTGATCCAACAAAAAAAAAATGGATTTCGATACATACAAAAAAAGTTATGCTCTTTATAGTACACCTATGTCTAAATTGTAATTGGTTTGACTTCAAAACTTAATTAAAAAAATATTCAATAAAACATTATGAAACCAAATGCATCCTCTAGATATTGTAGTTACAAATCTAAATTTGAAAAAAATAGAATTTTATCCTTCATAGAAAAAAGTTATGTGCTTTATAGTACACATCATTCTTTAAAAATAGTATTTACTGTTAAAAATTAATTATCGAAGAAGATGGAAAAAGAAATGCAATTTGATTCAAAAAACTTTTTAAAATATATATTTAGAATCTATAGACAAAATATCACAAATCACTAATTTGCATCATCTTCAAATTCCTCACGGTTTAGTAGCTATAGGTGTCCGAAAGTGAAGATTTAGTTCAAAATGTTCATTTCAATGTCAAGTTTGGCCAAAAAGTGTAATCCATTATTGTGGGATCACATATATATATATATATATATATATATATATATATATATATATATATATATATATATATATATATATATATTCTTGTAATCGATTAACATAGACAATATATCATTCTATAGTTTTTTATTTTTGATATAGGAAAAGAGACCAAGACATAACTTGACTCGACTAGGTTCGACAGGTCACCTATCAATTCCAAAAATAACTCAATTGATTCGACACGGTTCAAAATAGACCTACAAGAGTGTGAAAACTCAGATGGCAATACTCATTTTTTCCATAGTCTATTCCCTTCTCCTGGATGATACTCTCCCTCACTCTCTGGAGAGCAAGAATTATCCTGCATTTCACTTAGAGAAACATTCACATAGTTAGTCGTTAAAAAATCGCAACATAACATAATGTAGATTAAATATCACGTATTCATTCAAATGCAAAAACATCTCATTGCATATTATTTCATCGAAACATTTAAATATCATAATGTCATCATCTTGCATCAAAATAGTAATTAACATAGAAGTTAAAAGTAAATTGGTAAATCAAAATTGGGGTGTAACACTTGGTGTTCCATCGTCATTTGTATCCAGCACCTAGGCTATCCAAGCGTAATCCAATGCACCCTTCCCATAATAAAACCATACCCCATCCAAATCACAAAACCTTTCAAAATCAAAAAAAATCAAAATATACCAAAAATCCAAGCAATAAATCCAAATGCAACCAATCCTTAACCCATACCAATCTAGCCAAGCAATCTATCCAACAGATTTGGGGCAACGCCTTGCAACCTATCAATCATTTCATCAAACCCAATCAATTCTTGCTTAAGAATGTTAGGCTATCTTAAGTATAGAAATCATCTATCTATCTTGGTGTTGTTCTTTGACCAACAACACTATCTTTATCCATCAATCCTCGTGTTGCTTACGTGGCCAACAACACTAGCCAATCAATCCAATCCATCCATCATCAGTTTTCAGCTTGACATGGGCAACAACCTTGTTTTTCATGCATGCTTGCTTGTTGGTGTGTACTATCATTTAATCTTGCATTTGTATTGTATTTCACGTGTTTGTTGGATGTTCTTATTACTCCAGCTAATATTCATAGCTTGTGTGTGTTGGAATAAATTTTTTGCATACCATATGTCCTTTGCATCTAAGGATTATACCTTTTGT
Organism: Cunninghamia lanceolata; assembly: GCA_027924645.1. Lineage (NCBI taxonomy): Eukaryota > Viridiplantae > Streptophyta > Pinopsida > Cupressales > Cupressaceae > Cunninghamia > Cunninghamia lanceolata. The sequence goes on along the minus strand of BSBN01000435.1, from coordinate 4,290,434 downwards.
GCATTAGAACTTTAATGCTCTAAGTTTACTTCCTCACATGTCTAGACAAGGTTGTATTACGTTGGGCATAAGAACACCCCTTTGTTTGTATCAAGTCCTTGCAGGATAGTGTCACCATGACATCATGGTCTACTATATCATGGTGCCTAATGGCATATGTTGCTTGTGACCTTGTTCAGGTTGTATCATCACAATATCCACCAAGGTTTTCAAATGCCTTGTGTTGTGTTGGGGCATCCATCTTTATGCATGAGACACATTGTCACCCTAGTTTTTATACCTTGGTACAGGGTAAGTACAAGAAGTTGGGTCCACATAGAGGGAAGTTGCGGGCAAAAAAAAATTCCTGACAGAAACGGGTACCCGTTTTAAAAGAAATAGGTACCCGTTTAGGAACGGGTGCCCGAGCCTAAACGGGTACCCATTTCTATATAGATATTTGAATTTGAAAAAAAACCTGCACGTTTTTTTTTCCCACACAAAAGGAATGGGTACCTGTTTTCCTAAAAGATTAGGCTCGGGAAAGGCATGGTAAGCCAACCCCTTGCCTTGGACCTGCAAGTTTTTTTCTAAATACAGAACAAGAGAAAAGATTGAGTTTACCTATATGGCTGACGATATTTTTTTCTAAATTTTTTACAAAATTAAAACCCATTACAGACGACAGTGTCTAATTTTTAAATATGTAATTTTTTTTATTGGACTCGTTTTCCTATTTATTATTTAATTTATGAGAAAACTAGTCCAAAAACTTGAAATGACAGGTGTTTGTATTTTTTTAATAAATTTTGATTTTTAAAGTTTTTTTTTTTAAATTATATGTCATCAATCTACACATCATTCTTTACACAATGAAACAAACAATTTTCATTTTATGATTAGTTTTGCTCAAATTATGTTGGTCGTACATGAGAGGTTTTTGAAAACAGCAATTAGGGCCAATAAAAAATTAATTAAAAAAATATTTAGAAAAAAATTATAAAAAAAATCATCAATCTTCATTGTATTACACATCTATCCCTAGGAGGATTTAGAAAAATACTTTTATTTAGGTCAAATTATGTTGGCCATACACGTGCATGGTATGGTTAAAAAAAAATGACTTTTAAATAGTGGTTTTTAGAAATGCCTATTGAAAATCAATTTGTATCATCTAGGTATTAAAATAAATTACATATTTAGAAACTAGACTCCGAGTACTACATTTCATATGACTAACTTTTTTTGGGATTCAATCTTTAAGTGCCTCAAATGTTTAAGTCAAATGTGACAAATTCTAAAAATTAGGGAAAACACTTCCACTTTTTGGCCAAAAAGTGGACCCAACTTCTTGCACTGACCCTGCATAAAGTCTAGTGCTATTTCAAAATAAAAGACCACTCTCACTATATTACAGCATAACGCCTCTTTCATCCATTCTATCACTTATCCTTCCTCCTCCCTAACCAACCTGTTTCATCCATTTCAAGAGCACACCCGTGTTCTTGCAACCCGCCTGTCCTCTCGAGGGGGCATCACCTCTACTATCATCCCTAAGCGTAACCCTATTCTTCTAAACCAAAGTTTTTTTATACAATCCAACACTATATTTTAAACTTCTTTGAATTAATATTACTTAGGTGTAACACTATTTCAAAAAGGGGCAAAATGTAGACACCTAAAATCAACCATGTCCTACCAACATCATTTTTGACATCTTGCGACACCTTATCGACACCAACTAAACTCACTTTCAACATCTTGTGACACCTTGTGTCATCTTGAAATGCCTTAATCCTTATGTCTACATTTACCCCAAGATAATTAAATAAATCATATTTATTTAATTAACTTATCCCTTTATCCGATAGCCTAAATTAATTAAATAAATTCCCCTTTTATTTAGTTAAATTAACCTCCCAAGCCTTCATATCCCCATGTTAATTAAATAAACTTCATTTATTTAATTAACATCCTTTCCACTAGCTAGATTAATTAAATGAAACTTTTTTAATTAATCCTAACACCTCTCTAATCTCATACCCATAACTAATTAAGTAATCTTTATTATTTAATTAGTTATCCTAGACACATGTCACTATCCTCAACACTCCACTAATAAAACTAAATTTAAAATTCCTCCACTAGATGACAAAAATCAAAGTCACTTGACTACAACTCAATCTCCACCCTCCATTCATCTTTTAATCTTGACCCTCCACACATAAGGATGACCTAGAAATCCTTATCAAGCCCTAATCCAAGCCCTAATTCCTCTCACTCAACCTCCATGTGACACTTGTCCCCTGACTACAACTCCAAACCAAACCCTAATCCTCAAGCAACCCTATCCATTGACCTAAGCTTTCAATCTCAACCCTCCATCCTTTTCTCAACTATCTATATATTGAACCCTCATCCAAGCCAAAACATCATCTCATCTCATTGTAATCTTATGTTGCCCAAATATCCTCCCATTCCTCTCCATTGCCCTAGTTTATGCTTAGTGAGAGCAATCTACATCCTATCTTCATCATGGAGTATAGCTAGAATGCATCGGGTGTATGCATTCTCCACTCTATCAAGGAGAGAGTAGTCAAGGTTGAAGGTATAACATTCATTTGTTTGTCTTTTTGTGTTATTTTCCTTGTCTATTTTCTCCCCCTCTTCAATAACCTAGAGCACATTTTGTGGCATAAAAGGTAGAAACAAATACTGAATAGTTCAAACCAATCTTATAAAGAATACTTAAGATTAGTTATGTTTCTTTCTTCTCTATTCCACATTTTTAACTGTAATTTGATGGATTTTAATTTTGTGAAGAAGTCCAATATGGTGACAAAATTGCTAGGACTTAACCCTATGAGTTTGTTCTTCAATTGATGATCCCTTATTTCATATTGCTTACCAAAAAGGTTTTTCAATGTGGTCCACACATCATTTGGTGTAGTGGTAGATTCAATGTAAAAGATAAGTCAAAAGACACTGACATACGTAGAGTACCAAATGCTTCATCACATTTATCAAACCATTTAGGCTTTTCTGCATCATGTGTAGGTTTTGTTTCAAGTCCCATCGTAACCCTATGCAATCCTTACTTTTTAAGAGAAATTGTCATCTTAGATTTCTAGTCAAAGTAATTGTATGGTGTTAGAATAGGAACTATTGATGGATCCATTAGTGCATAAAAGTATATTGTTATGCAAAAAAATAAGTGTGAAAATGAGACACGAGACACCTCCCTTTTCACTAGTTTTTGAAATGACCCCCCCAGACATTACAATGTTGGCACTTTATAATTAGTGCAATTTACAATGCAAATATTAGATATTCAAACTCTTACAGGGCCCAAAATGGTCAAAACACTGAAACTATAGCTCAAGTAAAATATGAGATCAATTTGAGAGCACCAATGTGGAGTACATAGAAAAATATTAACTCTATAAAAAATGGGGCCCAAAAAGGAGTCGGTTTGCACAAGTTATGGCTCTCGAAAGGTTTTAAAACGAAAATTGTGCAGCAACTTCTAGAAGAATCTTGAATTTCTAAAAAAAATGGAGCATCAAATTATAAAATTAATCTCACCACAACGTACTAGGGTGTAAAATTTTACCCCAAATAAAAAAAATTACGCCAAAAAAGGTCTTCGTATGGCTGAGAATGAGTCTCCCGAAGTTGGCCTATATAAGTGAAAATCCCAACGGAGAGGGGGCAAAGCTGGAGAGGCAAGATGTTGATGTTAGCAAAAAATATGCCAAAATTTATCAAAATATTCTTTGTGGATGGAATATTCCCAAACCATTGTTTGGATGCCAAAAAACTGCCTTGAGGACTAAAAACTGCCCTTTTTAAACGAAAGTTACCTTAAAATTGGTGCAAACCCGCCAATCTAGGGAAAACCACAATTTAGCCCACAAGGGCATAGGGTTGGCAGCGTAGACCTAAGAAGTTCTCCTGTGGTAAAGGTGGAGCGGCCATAGGAGTGACGAACGGGAGAGGACCAAGGGTGGTCGGTGTTGTTCACAAAGCGACTGGGCAAAGCTCGTAGGGCACAGAAGCTCGTGCTTAGGCTTAGAGCCCCAGCGCTAGGTGATGGCACCCTAGCTGCTAAGTGGTGGCACCATAAGGTGCTACTGCTACAATGGCAAGGCAACCCACATATATTTTTTTAAATTTTTTTACAAATTTCATACTAAACGGCATGCATGGAGGGTCGTACGACTCAGGAAGTAAAAAAAGTTGTCTCAGAGAATCCTGACTCTATTTTTGACAATTTGACAATCGATCTTTATATTTTTTGGCCTTCTAAGCATGATGTAAAGGTCTATTTGGGCTGAAAATACTCCAATTTGATAGCTACCTTCTAGAACCACGCTTCAAACCCATGTTTACAATTGGGTCCTCTGATCTCTAATTTTGGTGAAATGAAAACCAATCTTGACTTTCTCGAGCCTTCTAAACACTATGGAACAACTTAAAATGCTGGAAGGATTACCAAAAAGCTGCAATCACCCATATTTCACAAGAACGCATATATGCAAACCAAAGTAATACAAATGCTTATTTCTCTTATAAACTATTCTACTTTTCTAGATCATCCGAGGATGCAAGAGCAGAGCATACTAGGTTTTTGATAAAATATTAGCAAAATTAATCTCAAAATATCTCAAAAAATAAGACTAGAAAATGAACTATACCAAACAACCAAGCTCTGATACTATGTTAGATTCTACAATAAGTGAGAATCTTATCCAGGATCTGTTGTTGATCGTAGATCACACACACTCCAATTGACAGATGATCAAAGATCAAAATAACAAAATAGAGAAATTATCCTAAAAGAGAGAACTTAAGGGACAAACTGCAAGAGAATTTAAAGAATGCTTACATTGCTCTCACTGACTAGCAGAGGGGAGAGGTGAGTGTTGTATATATAGCAAAATATGAGCATATACATCCAAGAGGTGTAATAACTCCAACTACCCAAAATAGGTAGAAGTTTTACCTACTTGGTAAATGTCAAATTGTATGGTTGCACCTACTCAGATAAAGACAAACAAAAGGTTATGAGATGTGGCATATAAGTCCAAAAGAGGGTGTGAGATTCAACTACCCAAAAGTGGGTGAGAGTGACACATGTAATTAATGGATTATGCCATGTGGTCTCATAATAACCATGTCTAAATAACCTAAGCAAGTTTAATAATATGTGTAGGAAAAAGAAATATCCCCTAACATAAGGAAAATAAAAAACCTACACTAATAGTTTGATAAAAATTGCTTCATGATTTGAAAATGCACCTTTGAAGATTGCACCTTCTTGAAGCTTGATTGTTGGATTCTCATGGTCAAATCAAGAATGGTTAATGTTTGTAGACTTGTCTATCCATTGTTGAGGCTGAAATGTGGTAAAAGCTTGAATTTTAGTTAGTTTTATCTCTAACCCTTCTCTTTCTTGCCCTTTTTTTATTAGATTTGGTTAGTTTAGGATTAGAATAAAATTTTCAAACTTGTTGTTGCAAGGTTGATATTTCATGAATGCAAGTAGATATATTGTTGGTTATAAGTTGAAATGATATATTTTATAGCAATATATGTTTAGATCAATTTGTTTATGCATTGACAAATCTAAAAGTTGATTGGTTTATGTACATTTTAACCTTGTGTGTTGAAAGTTTATCCAGATTTGTGTAAGGCCCCTTGTTGAAATAGCAAAGAACATCAAACAACTAAGTTATCTTGTAAGGCCAAGATCTGGCTAGTAGAGACCTTTGGGTAGTTATTTTATGATTCGTTGGGATTTGATTCCTTTCGAGAGAGATGAGATACCTAGTATTTTATCTAAGTTTTTACATGCAAAAACACCCATCAACATGTTCCTAACACAGAAACTCTCTCGGTTAATGTGTGTTTATGAATAGACTTATTTCACTTGTGATAAAAATTAATAAATCCATCAACATTAAAGGTGCACCTTCTCCAGTCATTCCTAAAATTATTTTGTGTGGGATGCCTGATCCACTCCCACCTTCTCACTCGATTCTCACCATCTAAGGTTTCCTTGATGATTCTAGTAACTCTTCCATGGTAAATCATCTTTCTTTGTCCTTCTCTTCTCCCAGGGTTACACCTATGGCTCCTTCTCTGACTAACTTTCAAGCAATGGGCCACACTTATAATACTTTTCGGAATACACAAACTACTCCTATTCATGTTTCCCTTCCACCTTGTGTTTCTATTCTTCCATTGGCTCCTTGTCTCCCATCTAAAAATATAAAGGAGTGATCTTATTGAATAGCTTCAAGCTACTCAAGCTAAGATATGTTGATGATTATTATTCTTCTAACCAATGTCTTGGTGACAACTGGGGCTCCTTAGAATTCACGCCTTACACTAGTGAATATAAGGTTTACCCCACTCACTTTGACATCCCTATATGGAACATGGACCCACATTCTTGTAGATTCATTCCATTATCTTATGTCAATTCTACTACTACTTCTCCCACATGTGAATATACAGTTCATTTTGACAAGGCTAGTGATATGAATCCTCCTCTTTCTAAATTGGAAAAGTGTTTTGGGCCTAGATTCAAAATTCTTTATCAACATGGATACAATGGAAATGGTCTTGTATGGATGTAGCAAGGAATTAGGGTCCCTGTGGAACCTACACTACACCTTTCTACTGCAGGTTTAGGTTATCGACCTCCTCATCCACCTAAATCTCCTCTTTCTCCATCAACTGGTATCTCCATAACCTCTTTTCATGAATTACAACTTTCTCCCCAATAGGAATAGTTAATTCCCACTCCATCTACTTCTAAACCCATTCAAAATATTCAACCTTCTTCTATTCCATCCAAACAAGAAGACAACTCCTACACATAGCTCGCTCATCCTAAATATATTCTTCCTACACTCCTAAAATCCCTCTCGATCACTCTCCCTCCTCCCACACGCAAGAAATTTCTTAAACATGGTCAATCAACACTTCCCTCATGTGAATACCATTCAGTGCTAGGCCATTCCACCAAGCAATGTCAGGCATTGCAAGATAAAATCCAAAATAGTATGAATACATGTGTCATCACTCTTTCTTTTAATGATGCACCCTTATCTTCTTAACCACATTTTTATGGTGCATTCTACATTATAAGTGTTCTTCCTATTGAGCTTACCTTTGTTGCCGCATTGAGGCTACCTCCATCATTTCCATCACTACCACATGATATTAAGACTACATCTATCTTGCTCTCCTTCTGCAACTTTGTGCTTTCTCATGTGCCTTTGAGCCTCTCTTCATCCATTGTGTCGTTACCCAATATGTGACACATGTGTTGTCATATTATAGAGGCACAATTTCAAGTTCAACCATAGTCTAACTTCCTTTGGTAACAACACAATCATCTTTGTTGCGCTTGCCTACATCCTAGGGTGCATAGACAACTTATTCCAGGGGCAGCACATCATTGACACTTGAGGTATGCATCCTTCCTAAGGACCTCTTTCCTCTCTCTCCCCTTCACACTACCTTAAAATATTGGCAAATGATACATGCCAATATTTTTAAGGGGGAGGGGTGTAGGCATATATTCCACATGCAAATGCATGTTGTCAACGTGCTTTCCAAATTAAAGCATGAGCATGGTGACTAATCAACAAGGAGTATTTGATCCGCCATGTGCATTTTGGATTACCTAGGAACAAAGCATGCTAGTCCAAGTGATCTTGCATTTCGTCAAACATCTGAATCATCTAGCAACAAAGCACGCTAGTACAAGTGATTAATTGATTCTAATGATTCCTAGAAACAAAGTAAGTGAGACCTTAAATCATGCATGTTTCTTCATATCAACCATTTTCTTTCTCTCCATGTGCATAAGATTATTCTTTCTAAGTCAAATATTCCACTTATTACATTCTTCTCATCATATAAGATCTATCTTTTTTTTTCCATATATATGTTTGTGATGTTCTAACTCAGTTTATTTTGTAGGTTTTATACACTTTGTTTTACAGGTTTTGAGTTTCTAATACATTTGTGTTGCAAGTTTTGTTTGTTCAACATGTTTGTTTTGCAAATCTTAGCTTGGGGAATGGATTCTCCATTTACAGAACTATTGCATATCCTTTTTCATATCCTCAAAATATTGTACTTTTTAGTATTTTCATTTCAGGTACTTTAACATAACTATATCACTTAGTGATATCAACCAACTAAAGTGGGGGCAAATTGTAAGGTCAAAAATTGCAACAATTTGGACATTGCAAATTGTTCTTGTTTTAGTATTCACTCCTGTAATATGTTCTAGGATCATTTTAACTGAGCCTTGGCCCTTCACCTACTCCTAGTGCCAACATAGTGTTGTGTTTTTGTGTGTTCAGCCATGTGGTGCCACTATCATCCTCCATTTGTATAGTCGTACATCATCCTTTTTTACCTGTTAGTGATGTTTCAACTTCCAAATATTCCTTTGTAGTCGTCGTATGCCTAGTGCTTGGAAGTCCAACAGTCACCTTTGCATTATGCATAACTATTGGGCTTCCTTCTCATTCTAACAATGGTTCTCATTCCATCATGCAAGCTTGAGTTCTCCAAGACAATCTCTTGATAGCACATTACAACATTTCAGCATTTTGTTACTGATGCAGGGGCATTGCTCTCCATACAAATTTTGGTTTGAATTTTTGTTCCAGTGTTTTGTTGGTTTGAGTGTTTGGAGGTGTTATGGTGTAGCCTCCTATCACAGTGCATGTTATCTCTCTATCGCAAAAAATAGATATTGGAGTTCCTGTCGCCGCAGCGACAGGAACAATAATTAAAAAATGTTAACTAATAAAGAACGGATAGCTGAGTGTTGATAACTTGGAAATCCAAATGTCAGGGAGCAGTTACAAGAATCCTTTACGAAGGAAGGGGCAATTAGTAACAGTTGCGGCATGGATACGGTTGCAAGGAGTTTGGTGGAGATGATGAACGGTCGGGGTCGTGGCATTAAAACAGTGGTATAACAATTGGCAAATAAAGAGACTCTATGTAACGGCTATAGAAGAGTGGGGTTTGGAATTAATTTAATCCTCTCTGTGAATAGAAAGGAGTCGAACGGTAATAAGAGGGGTCATCAAGAAACAGTTTTGACAAGTTGTTGGGGAAGGCCGAATAAAGTAGAGGAGTCATGGGGAGATGAAAAGAGTAATCAGTTGAAAAGAAAACAAGAAAACATCTTCTCAGCGAATAAAAATAGGAAAATTCGTGAGGTGAGTGAAGGAGGAGGGTGGCCAGAAAGGAAATAGAGGCCAAATGGAATAGAGGAATCGAGTCATGAGGAGAGGTCAGAGGAGGCCGACAAGGAAGAAGTCAATGTAGCAGCCAGAAAGAATAGACAAGACCGGTGGGAAGAAATTGAGTGTGGCCGAAGGCCAAATAGTTGAGACAGAGAATAGGAGATAAAGGCCAGTTAGAGGCCGACTGAGAAACAAGAGGCCAAAGGGAAAGGAATCGAGGACAAGTAGAATACTAGTTAGAAGAATAACAGTTAGAGGCGGGAAAAGGAAGAGGCCGATGTGAGCTATAGGCAGAATGATGAACAGATAATGTGAGGAGACCAGAAACTAAGTAATTGACAAGGTCGTATGATCGAATGCATATCTCTAAATGGAAATGTAATCACCTTTGTAAGCTACAGAAATAAAATAAGAATTTTTTATTCATGTCTAAGTTATGATTGTTCTTGTTAAAGTATTCAATTGATAAATAATCCTGGAAGTTCCTGTCTCTGGTTTGTTAGAAAATTGTGAAAGTCTATTTGAATATTAAGTAGAGGAAATTTGTTATTTTGTTTGATCATGAGAATGTGTGAGGGCATTTTTTGCATCTGATAGTTATCAGTAAGAGTGTCTTGGGAAATCGTGCTATCAGTTACCCTTCCTTGGCCTTGTGAGCTTCCTCAAGCACTCTGAAGATCGATTTGTTGAACTCTTTCATTCTCTTTTAATTTATCATACTATATTTTTGTTGTTTTTCCTTTGACATTGTGAAGTTATCACCTCCTTTATTTCACATTCACATACACACTACGATTTTAAGCTTTTGTAGACCTGAAGTTTCATGCTTATAGATTTGTTTTAGTTTATTGTTCTTAGTCATAAAACACACATAGGCTAAGTGCACACACTTAAATTCATTTTTGTATTGTTCCATTGACTACTCGTGAAGGTCGAAAGACCAAAATAAGGGCTTAACCTAAAGGCAAGCTCCTAAGCAGGCCCAAACATATTTTTGTCTTAGACACAAGTACTTTGGAGATCCTCTTTGCATGGAGGTTTTGTATTTCTAACCCTCTTCTGTCTTTTGGTGATATTATTCTAAACTTTTTTGAATACTCTATATTTCTTTATGCATTGGCTTTCTTGTAATGTCCTATTTTCAAGACAAAATAGTTGGTTCATATATCAAGGACTTGTCATTTGAAATGAAGAAAGGGTCGTTTTATATATAAAGTGATGGATGGAAGAGGTGGCCGAACAGCTACACACACTCTTGAAGATAGCCTAGGCAATGCTTACTGCGTAATGCAAGATTCGACAGTGGGAAATCATTTTTCTAGAATGAGGTGCACTATTATAGAGTGAAAATGCTCTACTGCTCATAACAAGGTATTTTCTAAGAGAAGAGAGCAACCACAAATTCACAAGAATTCTATTGAATGTGAAACCCAACAGTCACTCTTGACTCTTGACTCTTCACATTCTATAATGTTTGCTTATATAAAGCATGTTGTTGTATTGTGATGTATTGAAAGATAATGAATAATATATTGCCCTGCTTGAGAGTGGATGTAGCCGTTATGGTGAACCACTGTAAATTTGCATTGTGTTCTTATTTATGAATCTCTGATTTTTGTTTTTCTGTCACTTATTGTTTAACAATTGGTATCAGAGCTGGTTGTGCTCGATCGTTTAGAAGGAGAGATTCAAGTTTGAGTGGGAGCAATGTTGATTGAAGAAGGAAAGATTGAAAGGTTCAATGGCCATAATTATCCATTGTGGGAGATGCAGATGGAGGATTATCTATACTAGAAAGATTTGTGGAGACCATTACATGGTAAAACAAAGAAACTAGCTAATATGCCAAATAAAGATTGGGATATTTTGGATAGAAAAGCACTAGGAGCGATTCGATTGTGCTTATCTCTGTTTAATATGGAAAAGAGGATGACTGGGTTGTTTGTATGGGGGTTTTAGTTTGAATCCTCCTTTCCACAAAACATGCCAAGGGCTTTTCAACTGATTGCTTCTCCTATCGAGAGGAGAGTCATCTATCAGATTGGGTTGCCACTTGGTTTTCTGCTGGGAAATTCAGAAGTTATCACACAATATTGCTAATCAATGCTTTTTATGCTCTTGAAACCCTAATTTAAGTAAAACAATAAGTAAATTTGCAAATTACGACAAATGCTACTGGAATTAGACAAAGGGCAGAGAACCTTAACTCACTATTTTTTGCAGTCCGAAGAACAGAAATGTCGGGGACAATGGTGATGGCGCCCAAGTCCAATGTGTTGCTTTTTTTATGGAATCTCGATCTCCTTCCGACACTAATTTTTGTTGTATCTTCATTTTTTGGCAATGTAAATGTGAAGGACAATGTTGATGGTGCCCTAGTCCACTGAGGGATCTTCTGCCGGATGTTAGAAACTCTGCAAACCCTGATTATCACTGTCCATTCTATTTCTGTAGCCTCGGATGTGGAGGACAATGTTGATGGTGCCCTAGTCCAAACAGGCTCCTCCTTCGGGATCCAGAATCTCCACAGTGTCCTCCTGCTCCCTGCAACTCCACTTCTTCCACTTTCACAACCTGTACCCTGCAAGCACAAGAAGTGTGGGAGGAGGTTGTGGTGTTTAGAGGCTTGCCTCAGTCAAGCCCCGGAGAGACATTCAAGTCTTCTGAACACCATTGTTAGAGAGAGTGTGTATCCTTGTGGGATAGAGGCAAAAATTCAAATGATAATGATGATAAAACACAATAGATGTCACCTTGATAATGAAGCTCTCATGGAAGGAAGATGCTCTTCAATGCCACAAGGAGAAGATGTAATCCAACCTGCAAAAATAAACACAATAACAATGCTATGCTCTGCAACACAATGATATCACAAAAATCTCAAGTATGCACAAAGTTCACAATCATCTTCTAGTTTCTAAATGATAACCTACACATGCTTATATATGCAACTACTAAGATTCCCGCTAAGAATTTCGTAATTAAAACTTATGATGTCGACCTGGGACCCAAATAACGGTCACAAACCCGACATTTGAATTTAGGGCAGACCCAAAATAGGGTTGGACTAGGGCGCTAGCACCCTTGTCCACCGCCTTGTCTTTGTTCTGGAATCATTAAATTAGCACCCCCTAGGTCCTATTTGTCACAAGACCCAAGGGTTTTCTCATCAGGAATCTGAATTATCATGCAAGATGTTCTAAATGCAATCTAAAGATCTGGGAGCTAAACCTTAATAAGAAAAAGCCCCCAAGGGTGCATTTTTTTGACATAACAATCTCCATCTGGAGCATTTAGCATTTCTAAAGCAACCACATATGTTGAGTTAATGAGTATTTTGGACAAGTTGTATGAGAAGCCCTCAACATTGAATAAGGTATTTTTAATAAGGCGGTTGTTTAATACGAAAATGGCTGAAGGTTGTTCTATAGCTGAACATTTAAATAATTTTAATACAATTACCAATCAGTTAGCTTCTATAAAAATAAGTTTTGATAAAGAAGTTCGAGCTCTTTTAATTTTGTCCTCTTTGCCATAAAGTTGGGATATCTTGGTTATGGCAATTAGTAATCTGTTTCTAGTTCAAATACGTTAAAATTTGATGATGATGTTAATATAATTTTGAGTGAAGAAATGCGTAGAAAGAGCATGGGTGAGACTTAAACATCGGGTAGCACTTTGAATTTACAAGACAGAGGAAGATCAAAAGAAAGAGAGAAGAATCCAACAAAACGTGGAAAGTTGTGAGGAAGATTGAAATCTAAAGGTAGAGATGGTGTTTGTTGGTTTTGTGGCAAGCAAGGTCACATAAAAAAGAATTGCTAGTCTTACAAGAAATTTATAGAACAGCCAAAAGAAGTTGAAGCCAATGTAGCATACCAAGAAGATGCGGGTGTTCTTATTTTACCCGAAGAAGAAATTCCAACTAATGTTTGGATGCTTGATTCAGGAGCATCGGTTCATGTCACTCTGTGCAAGGAATATTTTGAAAATCTGCAAATTGGTGACTTCAATAAGATTTTTCTTGGTAACAATGAATCTTGTGATATTTTGGCAAAGGGGATATTTCATTAAAACTGAAAAATAGAAATAATTTGTTGTTACGTAATGTTAGATATGTTCCCCAGCTCAAACAAAATGTAATCTCGGCTAGACAATTGCGTTCTCAAGGTTGTGAAATTAGTTTTGAATCAAATAGATGGAAAGTTAAAAAGGGGGCCTTGGTAATTGCAAGGGGTAGCAAATTAGGCACCCTTGTATGTAATAGTCATGTTGAAGTGGGAGTTGTTCATCCTACTTCAAATTCGTCATTGTGTGAAATATGGGCTACTTAGAAAAGGTTTTTGGATCAATTCGATGTTGAAACTGATTCTATTATTAATGATTTTCTTAGTATGTTGGAATTTGACAGTGAAAGTTTTGGGGATGAATTAGATGATGCCAAAGAACCGGGGGCAGATGAAATTGATGGCGATTCTTAGTTGGGGCAGAGTGCAAGTTGTAACCAAGATATTGGACTAGAAGATATGATAGTAGATGTGAATTCACACGAGATGGGCAATTTAGATGATGTAGCTGATTCAGTTGCAAGGGAATTCTTTAGCATGTTGGAACCTAATAAAAGTCCACTTCTTATGAGTTCCGACAGTGATCCTAATTCTCCCAAAAACGCCTTTTGAAAAAGTTTGCGAGAGTCTTTCAGAGGGTCTTGGACTTGGTGTTGGCAAGAAGATTGGCAGTGAAGATGATTCTAACATGGAGATTACAACTGGAAGGATGTATAGTATTGTGGATGGACAACTTAAGAGCATTGCAGGACCCTTGTCTCAGGGGATGTTGGAGTCAAACAAATGTTATTTACTTGACTGTGGAGGTGAGATATATGTTTGAGTGGGTCGTGTAACCCAGCTAGAGAAGAGGAAAGCTGCCAATTCTACTACAGAGGAATTTGACTCCAGTCAAAAAAGATCAAAGTATACAAGCATTATACGAGTCATTCAAGGGTTTGAGACACAGCCTTTTAAGTCAAAATTTGATTCATGGCCCCTCACTGGTGGAAATTCTAGCGCTGAAGATGGTAGAGGCAAAGTTGTTGCCTTGCTGAAGCAGTAGGGAATTGATGTCAAAGGGATGATGAAGGCAACTCCAGCAAAAGAAGAGATTCCACCTTTGCTTGAAGATGGTGGAAAGCTGGAGGTATGGTGGGTCAACAATAACTCCAAGACTCTTGTTCGCAAAGAAGAGATTGGTAAATTTTATGGTGGAGATTGCTATGTCATTTATTGTTTAACACAAGCAGAGGCAGTTGTTGTTGAAATCCCTAAGCATGAGAAAGATGTGCCAACTATAGGTGGTGATTCTACAAATGATAGTAAACTTGGGCAAGATTTAAGCAATGATGTGGAGTTTGAGAAGGATGCAAAGAAAGCAGATCTATTTGGTTTGGATCAGTTCTTGACAGAGGTGAAGAAAGAGAAGAAAGCAATGGGCAAAACTTTGCAAAAGGAAGGTGTTGCGAGGTTAAAGCCTTACAATGTGGACTTGTTTTCAAAGTGATGATAGGAATGGAAATGCAAAGGGATATCATGGTTCGTAGCAGCAACTGTTGGGTTTCAAGTGGGAGATTGTTGAATGTGAAACCCAACAGAGACTCTTGACTCTTGACTCTTCACATTTTGTAATGTTTGCTTATAAAAAGCATGTTGTTGTATTGTGATGTATTGAGAGATAGTGAATAATATATTGCCCTACTTGAGAGTGGATGTAACCTTTATGGTGAACCACTGTAAATTTGTGTTGTGTTCTTGTTTATGAATCTCTGGTTTTTGTTTTTCTGCCATTTATTGTTTAACAAATTCTTCGTATCACTTCAACATTATTATAGCAATGTTTATATGAATGCAGAAAAGATGGATGCTATTAATGTTTCTTTGGCCACTTTCAGCCACATCAAGGGAAGCCCGCTCTTTGAGATTGTACATCCAAAAATTAGAAGACAATAATAGAAAGTAAGGAGCCCAACGGATTGAACAATATGCAGTCTAGAACCTTCGTTGATCATTTGAACTCTCATCTACGTTTGGAGCTGTTCACGGAGGCGCACAAGATACGAATGATGAGGTCGTTTATGTTTGGATAACAACAGACGGCTTTACCAGTTTTTTGGATACTCTGCCCAATGCTTCCACAGATTCCATTTGTTGGGCTTCAGTACTCTGTTCAATTGCAGAAGCTTCAAAATCTTCTGGCCTGGCCTGATGAATTATTATGTGTATCCTACCATTCTGGGGGCATTCATTACCCTGCTGGTAACTACACAACATGGCTCTGCTGGGAAGTTGGGCAAGAGGAATGACACATTAGTAGGTATAGGATCCAACGCGTTTGCTGCAATAGACAACGCAATTAGCAATGGAGTAGATGTTTTGTCTCTCATTTGGCTACCTCTCGCCTCCCTATTTCGAAGGTAGTAAGCAATGTTTGCATGGCCATCAAGATCGTAGAATTTGGTCATACGCCTACGATTTCTTTAAGGGAAGGTTAAGTAATAATAAACTAAAATTATAATTAAAGTTTACCAATCAAGAGGCACATGTGAAGAACCATGACTATTGAAGGAAAAAATATATAAAGGAAACCAAACAAGGAGTAGGAATATATCAGTCATATCATCATATCATGGAGGAAACCTAATATTTATTTTTCCTTGTTGAATACAAGATAAGGACTTAGAAATCTGACGACGAGACCCCTCACGATTAGAAAGTAAGGACCCTCTCATCAAGTTAGTGGATGAAAACCCCTAACTTAAGCAAAAATTAGAAACATTTCAAAGACATTCATACAAAGAGAAATTGCTACAAATTAAAAGAAAAATTGCAGCAAAGACTAAAGAATAAGTTTTATATTTTCAAAGATACATCATAAGCTTTAAATTTGAATTTTATAATCAAAATTAAAAAATTTAGGATAAATCAATATTTATAATTAACTATTCAACTATTACTGTGAGTTAGGGTTATTTATTATTTATTTAAAGCAAAATAAGGGAAGTCTAGAATGGGACATTACATTTCCCTATGTAAACCAACTCTAGAATCCATATAGAAATTATGTTTTTATGTCATTTCTAGATGATAGCACATAACTCGCATGACAACACAAAAACAAGACGATAGTGCACTGGCATTAGGCCAGTAAGCTTATAAATCTATTTTCCAAATTCTTTATTATTTTCTATTTACTGTTTTACAACTTATTTCATATTTTGTTTGTCTATTTCCAATGTCTCCTAATTTTCCATTTCCTGACTCAGTTAATGTAATATATTTTTAAAGATTAAAAATATTATATTACAAGAACATAGCCCTTGGACTTGAAATCTATGAATCATGGTGGAGATCGTTTAGCATGATAGCAATCATCCAATCGCTGTGGAGATTGTACCAAACCAATGGCGACCTAGGTGTTCTACACTCCAAAACTTCTAAAGTCGGTAATGCATTCCTCTATCAATTTTCATTGTGCTAATAATTCATAGAGATGATTTACTTGCAAAGAGATATTGAAGTCAAAACTTGTAGAATGGACAATAAAAATTTGGAGTCTAGTTGGTAGATTGCCTTGGTCAGTCCCCCTAGGTAGTGTATTTCAGCCTTAACTATATAGAATGAAAGTTTGGTAGTGTGCGTATTACCTTCAGGTGCAAAATTGAAATAATACAAATGCTTTGAAATTTTTAAAAACTACTAAGATTTCTATAGCTGTAGGTTGTCCTTCTGTATATGGATAAGGTAACGGTAATGGAAAATTGTCAAGATGTAAGAGAGAGTAGAAGAGAGATATTGCAGGCTTTGGGACGTTGGTAAACTATTGAATAGCACTGGAAAATGGCAGAATGGTTGGTATTTACCAGAGGTTTATGGAAATGGAAGAAAAGAGTTTTCAAAACACTAAAAAGGTAAAGCCAAAAATCAAAATTTGAATGCAAGACGGAAATTTAGAAAAGCATGCAAGAGAAAGAGATGTAGCAAGAAGATCCTAGATGACGTTGTAGCATTTTTATGAAGTTAGTGCACATAGTAGCCATTCAAAAATATAAAAATGACACAAGAGTCACCTTTTAAATGTTTAAAATAGTAAAGTGCACATGGATACTACCGCAATAGGGTTGATGTTCAAGTGCACTTGAGTTTTTGGAAATTCAAGGAATTATTAAAAACAAAACTAGCTTGGCTTGGTTGGTCCTCGCATCTTGACAATGGATTCTTAGGCTAAGAAATGGGGTAGATGCATCCTAAAAAATGTCAGGGAAATTGCATCTGGAGTTCTATTGGAGATCCTAGCAACTACTTCGGCCCACGGACATTTTTTACAGATCAAGGGATGGATTACGGATTTCTAAGCCCAAAAAAGTGAACAAGAATACAGTCAAGCTAAAAACATGTCTTGATGATTAGGAAGTTTCACATCAAGTACATCAAAATGATAACTGAGATACGGATTATTGAGATTTGGGTTTTTTTTTCCACGATGTTTCTAAAATGACCTTTTTTTAAATTCCTAACTTGATATTTAAATTAGATTTCACCATTGCTATGGTTTATTTCAATCATTAATTGTGTCTTTACATGCAAGCAACCTCCAAGATGGCGCAATCCAAGGATCATGGAATTCACCACTGACGCATTTGCCTAGGTTGAGAACCTCAAATGTTTATTGGAGGCCAAGAGGATTCAGCCGATTATAAAAACTTGGGCATCTAAAAGAATCTCAAGGCAACATGGCTATGAATGTGGAGAAGATACATACATACATACAGAGCCATGTTACCTTGATTCTTTTGGATGCCCTTCAGTTTAACAATCGGCTGAATCTTCTTGGCCTTCAAGAAACATTTGAGGTGCTCAAGCTGGGCAGATGCTTTAGTGGCAATCTCCATGATCTTTGGATTGTCCCTCTTGGATGTTGCTTGCATGTAAAGACAACGTGTGTGTGTGTGGGAGTGTGTGGGTCTGTGTGTGTTTTTATGAAACCACCAGGTAATTTAGCATAAATTATGAGAAAATAATGCCTGTCGGTATCCAACAAGTTCTTTGGTAGGCAATTGATTCTTGCTCCAAAATTACATACATAAAGATAATATATCATTGCCTTCCATTTTATGTCGGCCCTGCATTCTTGCAAGGGAAAAATTGCCCAGCCAAACTTCCTCTCATGAACCCTTCAAGCTGTATCTCTGTCGTGAAATATTGCCTCTAAAAATATTATACCTCTACCAAGATTTTGAACATAAAAGGTGTATAAATTTCAAACCAAAATGCAGATTAATTGATCTAAAATAGAAATCATTCCATAATAAAGAGTTCATTCCAATTTCTAGACTACCTGGATAATATTATCCAGTGGATGAGGTCCTTCCAATTTGTCAATTACCTGTTACTAGGATGACACCCTTGTAAATTGTATTTTACATTTTCCTATAAGACAGCACAATGAAAAGGCATGTTCCTTTGCTTCACGAGGAGATTTAAAACATTTAAAAACAAACCAAACAAAAACTTAAGATGGCACTAAATCTAAGGAAGCTATGGAGTGTAAATCAAAATTATATTTTGCATTCCACCTCTTCATATGAACTGTCTTGACATGAAATAGCAAATAAACTTAAGACTGTAAGCCAAAACAGCGTTCCCTGAGATTGTTTCTTCCAAGAAGCACATAATCAATCCAAATATTGACTTCAACAATTGAGCAAGAACTGTTACACTCAACGAATAATGGTGTGAATTTTTGTCATGAATTTGCTCTTATTTTCTGTTCGCCAATACTACGAAAAAAATGGATAAGGTCTGACATTCATCAAGGCAATAAACCTTTAAAATCCTTCCTATCAGCACCAAATGCCTGCATATACCATAAAACCTTGGTCAGTTTCTAATAAACGAATGAATGCAACTTATACACTGAAGGCTGATGATAGTGTGTACCTCTACTCCAAGCCCCTTAACGTAGACATGAGAGAAAAGCTCTGAAGAATCTGGCATTGGACTTTCCTGTTTGACACAATATATATTTGAAATAAAATACAAAAAGAAGAATTCTAAAAGATTTACAATCTACTTTTAAGAGAATCTAAATTCTGGCAAAATAACAAATTTAACATCAAATATCTAATACTAGAATTTTGGACAAATAATACAAATGCATTTATAATCCCAAAGATTCCATGCATTTTGTACGTACCTTTGCTAAAGCAATTGCATCATCTACTTCTTTCTTAGCCTCTTTTTCAATATCCTATGTTGTAAAGGTAAAATAACACAGCACATTACAACTTGATTGGAACTTCAAACCTTTGAATCAAGCAATCGAGAAAGGAAGCAAAATAGTAGCAATTGAATCCATTTCACACCTTCAATTCAGTTGCTGAAGCTATGTTATGGAGTAGTACAAGTTTCCGTACCCTTTCAATTGGGTCACGCTCCTGTAATACAAAGTACCAAAGCATGCTTTGTATTTATTTGAAATTTATTATGAAGCCTAAAAGCAAGTGTACTGCATTAAAAGACCAAAAAAATGCAACAGGTGCAAAAAAAAGTAGGTGGATAAATGCAAAGCAATTTTTATACAATAAGTTTAAAACTGTTAAGCAGAATGACCTACCTGTCTGACACCTGAAATTTCATCTCGGGTTCTGTAAGTACTTCCTGGATCTGACATTGAATGCCCATGATACCTATAGGTATCCATTTCAAGTATCTAGAGCAATTCCAATACAAAACAAGCAAAGGTATTCAGCAAATAATCTTAGCACATTTTTAAAAAATTGAATAAAGTTTTTCCATGTAAACACAGTACGAAGAGCACATAATGAATGTAAAAGGAAAATCTATGTTATATGTGCGTCCAACCACATTTACATACTAGCCCATAGTTACAGAAATTAAAACTATTAAGCTGCTACTTTCTATTAAGATCAGTTTCTCTTGCCTCAATTTTGTTTATTAGTATTAGAAGGTGATTCAACGGTAAATGTAGGGGGGAATGAAAAAGGGTTAGACAACCAATTGGAGGATGGAAAGCATATTGAGAGAGGCTGATAATGTACTCATCAAGCAAAGGTATTCAGCAAATAATCTAGGCACATTTTTAAAAAATTGAATAAAGTTTTTCCATGTAAACACAGTATGAAGAGCACATAATGAATATAAAAGGAAAATCTATGTTATATGTGTGTCCAACCACATTTACATACTAGACCATAGTTGCAGAAATTAAAACTATTAAGTTGGCTACTTTCTATTGAGATCAGTTTCTCTTGCCTCAATTTTGTTTATAATAGCATCTAAATTTGAAGAATGTTAAGCATTTATAGAATTGAATAGTTCTTATACCTGCATAGCTGTGCATATTTAGCACTTCCTTGCACATAGAATATACTCAAAATACCAGAATTCCTAATATCAAAACTCTATATCCTGCCAAGTTATCAGACATTACCCCACTCCAGGCCTGGATACAATGTATCCATGTATCTCGCATGGGTTTGGTTACAATACTGCAAGGATATGGCATGGATGCATTACCCATATCCAGGGGCTATATCAAGTAGTATTTGGCATATCTATTCTCTTCCCAGATGGGATAGTTGATAAAAAAGGCTAGCAAAGATATGGTATTTGGTCAGTGGCGGCCCAAGAATTCATCAAATTAAATTTTGATGTTGCCACAAGAGGAAATCCAGGACAGGCAGAAGCAGGTTGTGTCTTGACAGACCGGGATGGAAAATTCACTGGGAAGATGCTTTCTACCTTGCCAAGGCATCAAACAATGAAGCAGAGGCAAATGCACTAATGGAGGAATTAAAGTTGGTGATTAAGAAAGGAGTGAAAAAATTAGTATTAGAAGGTGATTCAACGATAATTGTAGGGGCAATGAAAAAGGGTTGGACCACCAATTGGAGGATGGAAAGCATATTGAGAGAGGCTGATAATGTACTCATCTGGCAAACCTCTTGGATAATGCTGGTATAAATCAACAACTGATGACAGCCTCATTTAGCTTGGGAGGCACTACTGGATTCAAAAGGCAAACTGAAGGAATTATAAGTTCATAAGAGAGATGTTTGCTTTAGGAATAGGGAGGTCCTCTTTAATCTCCCTTATTGGGCAATGACTGGAATTTGGAATGACAATTCCAAAATAGAGAAAATGATTGTGGCACGCCCAACTCAAGATGGGAATTTCATTCTGCATAGTGCACATTGATGAAATGATGCGATTTAAGAAAGCACCTCATCAAGCGTGTAATTGGCATGTAATTGCATGCAAAGAATTGCATACAGCACCTCCTATGTCATTTCTAAATGTAATTGCAGTGAGTGGAGCTGTGATCCATAAATTGGATTGAAGCATTTGTATGAGTAACAAAAATTGTCATTTTCAATCAAAGTTTCCAAAGACTCATATTTTCTTGCCATATTGATTTCAAAGCCAACAATCACTTCTCAGTGTAAAAGATGACCTTGCGGTGGCCTGGAACATCTAAGGGAGATTGGGAAACTGGGGAGTAGATGAAGAAATGAAGTATTTTACAGTTGGCGATGAAATCGCCAGTTGCAGCAGGGAGTGATTTCATAATCACCCCAGCAGTTTCTACAACCACTGGTTCATGCAAGAGACAATTACATAACCATTTCAGTGATTGCATAACCACTCCAGTGGTTTCATTTTCCCTTGGCAACTACAGCATTTTGTCTTGTGGAGCCAGGGTAACGGCTGGAGACATCATCTCTTCCTCTCCTCCGCAATTGTTCGATGAAAAATCCCCATTTCAAAGCATGTAAATTATAAAAAGAAGTTGCAAACAATGGGAAAAGGCTGGCACTTGTGTGATTCATCGTGTTATTTATGTTGAGTTTTGGACCAGCAGGCTGAAGAGCATGGTTTTAATGAAGTTGTAGGCAGGATATATATGTAGAGCTCGGTTGTTGACTGCCATTAGTTCATTTCTTGACCTAGAGACATTTTTGCATACGTAATTGACTGAAAAATAGTGATTGATGGGCTGTACAAGTTCAGTCTTGCTGGAGTTTTCACCCATTAAGGGCTTCTCCGGGGCAATTTTGTGTTTTCAGTCTTGCCTTTTCTTGTTTCCATTCTGTTTTTAATCATTTCCAGCATTTTTGTATGTTGCTATGGGTGTTCCTATAAGCTAAGTAGGTGTTCAATGCTCCAACATTGAGATTACATCTTGTTTTGCAGAATTTTGTAGTGCAAATGTGTGTAGGTGAAGAGCTGTTAAGAGGACTATCCTCATCAATTTACAGATCAAATGGGCAAGTTAATAGGTTGGAAAATATTACTCTTGCATTATCACAAAAGTTGGGACTTGTTCAAGAGCAAGAGGAGCAAGAAAAAGAGCCCAAAAGCAAAGAAACGGAGTTTGAACAGCTCTCTTCCAGTGTGGAATAACTCTCTCTTCAAGACAGAGGCAAAAGATTGACATTCAACCATTTGATGGAGAAGTGAGTGCAAAGAAATTGGACCAATGGATAGTACCAATGGAGGTCTATTTCAGTTTGCATGGGTTGAGTGCACATTAGCAAATCTATTTTGCAAGTCTTAAGTTGTCCAAACATGCTCTTACAAGGTATGAAAGTTACGTCTCTTCTTTGCAATTGCATAGAATTCCACGTGTTTCTAAATGTCGATTCCAATGGCATTTTCATTGGCAAAGGCAAAGACAATGACAAAGTGTATAAGGGTACACAAGTGAATTCATTAAAAAGAAGATTCAATTGAGAAAAGATGAAATGCACTAAGAAGTGCTGCTGAAATATATTGGAGGGCTATTTGGGCACCTCAAGAGGCCCGTTTTGATGGCCAAACCAAAAGATATTGACGAGACTTATGCCCAAGCACACTAGCTAGAGATGGACAAGAAAAAAAACTGTAAGAGAAAACACAGCAGCAAGGTGAAAAATGAAGGGCAAAAAGAATGCCACTACCACAATCAAAGAAAAGGGCAAATATAAGTGTTATTGTGGTCACTAAGACACATTGGAAGCTACATCCAGAGTTGAACCCAGTCAAGTACAATAAAAAGAAGAAAAATGGAAATAGTGCAGCTAAAAAGTAGATGACAGATTGTCATGTGCCACCGTGAGAAAAGGTGCATGTCTCGGTAATAATGGGTCTCAAGATGAAGGTTACGGGACCAAACTTTTTCATATCAGGATTCAGCTCAAGGGAAAGCAAACTGATGCTCTATTTGATACATTTTCGCAAGCAAATCCAACTTCCCAAAAACTAGCAACAGGTGTTGGATTGCAAACAAAGAAGCTCCCCAATCCATATTTGTTGGGTTGATTGGAACAAGAAATACAGATTTCAATCAATAGACAATGCAAAATTTGATTTGAGCTTAGCCCAGAGGTCATAGATGAGGTCACAGCAGATGCTATTCCATTGGATGTTTGAGGGGTTGTATTTGGTAGTCCATGCCTCTACATACAGAATGCCATTTTCTATAGGAAAAAAAGTAAGTATAGACTGGTCAAGGATGGCAAATACTACTTTCTCAAATCCTATGTTGGCAAGTCCAAGATTCCCACGGTGAGAGCTTCTCAAGATAGGCAATTTATTAATACAAATGGCAAATTTGCATTGCTTACATTGAGGGAAAAGCAAGAAAAACAGGTGGCTGAAATGAAAACGGTTCATGGGCTGCATACTAACAAGGAAAATAAGGGCCTAGATGAGATGGTACAGCATTTTGAGGCGCTATGCAAGAGCCTAAGGGGCTGCCACCTATGAGAGAAATTGAGCATGAGATCCAATTACTACCTGATTGTCCTCTTCCAAACATAGGACTCCATCAGCAAAGCATAATAGGAGCCAACGAAGTAAGAACAAAGCTGAAGGAACTTCTTGATCAAGGAGTAATCAGACCAAGCACCTCACCATGTGGTTCTCCTTAGTATTGGTATCTAAGAAGGATGGAGCGTGGCTTACGTGTGTATCCAACTTGATAGCTTACCACTCATGGTGCTTTCTTAAGTACCACAACTCAAAGCCTATAAGCAATGATTATTGGTTGGTTGTTTGTTAGAATTTGCATTGCCATCTGTTCCTCGTTAGAGCCACTTTATGTTTCAAAGATATACACTTCAGAGACCTGTGGTGCACTTGGATCTGCAAATCAACTTTCTATCTGTGGTGGCATATTGCTTGCTTTAGCATCTAGATTACCCTTGCCTGGAAAGTTGGAAACCCATTATGGTGGCAGAACATGCTCACCATTGCTATTGTGCCAGCAGTATATGGACTGGGAATGACATCTCCCCTTAATAGTCCTCACTGGCTCTTCAAGTAGAGCAAAATAGCTAAAGCCAAATCTGCAATCATGACCCTTTGGGATAAAGTGAAGGTTGAGGAAGTTGATGTTGCAGGGAATGCTCTTGTGGGTGCTTCAAACATCACTGGCATGGTTGTTTCCCCCTCACAGATGGACTAGTGGTGAAGAAAGAACTTGTTTGTGAAAAGTTTTACAGTAATGGCTGTTTCTGTGAAGTTTCTTTCTTTGTCCTTCTCCTGGAAAGCACTGGGACCACACTCAAGAAATGATGCTGTTCTTGGGACAGTCTTGGACCTGTTACCATTTCCATTGGGAGCCAATCCTCTTCCAGCTCTACTCCTACTGAGATATTTGCATCACAGATCAGATTTTAAAATGTCATTGGTCTATAATTCCTGGGTGTGGTTGATAAATTCAGAATCGGTACAGTTTATTTAGGATTTGTTCTGTCTGTCTCCTTGCTTTCATATATGTGATGAAAAATATGGCAGAACCTAAGGGTCGCTCCCTAGAGGAGATTGAGTGTACTCTTTCTGCTGCAGCTATGGAGAAATGTGAATACCCCGGGGATAAAGCGCATCATATGAAGTAATCAAGCAGCCAAGGCAAGCAGACAACTGCAGTGACTTAAGGACTGAGGTGGCCTGGAAGCTGCTTGAAATGAAAACATTTGTGAAACGTTGATCAAGGATAGTCTAATGTGGAGGCACTCAAGAATGAGTTTAGGCTAGTGTACTCTTTGGCAATCTATGGCGGCCAAGGAGAAATGTGAGTATGCCAAGGATAAGGTGCATCGGATTAAGTAAACAAGCACCCAAGACAAGCAGACAACTTCTTTGACTCAAGGACTGGGGTGGTCTTGGAAGCAGTTTGAAATGAAAACATTTTTGAAATATTGATCATGTTACAAAGAATCGATCTTGTTCATTATACAGAGGAGACGAAAGCTCCTTAAATAAAATTACAAAGACAATGTTTCTAAAAGAAACAATCGTTAACAAGAGACGAAGTTAGAAACTACTGGATGACCATTAAAAACATAAATAGAAAGATATTATACTAATACCCTCCCTTAATGGTCATCATTCTAACTACCCAGAGAAATAACAGAGAAGGATGACCCCTTCTTCTCAGAACGCTTCTGCAACAAAAGACGAGAGCCTGTAACTGACTCTGCCACTTGAGATGAGTCTGCCACCAACCCTCCCAGAAACTGCAGAACTTCTGGAAATAACCAAAAACAACAACAACCGTCCAACCTGATGTTGGAGAACTGTCCCTCCCTGTAACCAGAGATACACCAAGAACAGCTGCCATGATTTTGAGGAAAAAATCGGCAAACCCTCCAAACTGTTGCAGATGAGCAAGATGCCCGAAAACAGACTGCAAAAACCACTGGTGCAGATGTTCGCACAACTCCAGGTGCGACTTAAGACAAACTGCAGCAAAGTACGATTTTTGAGGAAAAAATCGCCAAACCCAAGATGCTTACACATGGTAAAAACCAAACACGATTTTTGAGGATAAAAATCGATCAAAACCAGACACGATTTTTAAGGTGAAAATTTGATCAAAACCAGACACGGATCAAAATACAAATCATCGTTTTTAAGGGAAAAAAATGGTAAAACCTTTCCAGAAACCAGAGAGCCCTCCTGAACTGCAAAAAACCTGACTAGGGCATATAGGAGAAAAGCTCTTAATTTTTGAGGAGAAAATTATAAACCCTCCCAGAATTTTTAAAACCTAGAAGACAATTTTTTTTTTTCGGGTTTAAAAAAAATATTTAAAAACCCAGAACATCGATTGTCAGCTTAAAAAAACAAAGGGTTTGGAACCCTAGCCGCAAAAAAAACAAGGCACCCAGATCTTAAAAAAAACAAAGTTTGTAAAAAATCCACCGAAATAAAAGACACAGAGCCGCAAAAGAAATCCCTCAAACCAGATTTGAAAAAACACAATCAGAGACCCGCACAACCTAGAATCAAATCGCGGCCAGAGATAAGCAAATTGGGTCTACCAGGAACCCTAACGACGACCAAGAATGAAGGCGACTTCAAAACGCCTTCGATACGCGAATTCCAGGACGAGGCGCGACCTTCAAGAACAAAAAACGTGACTTAGAATAGAAAAACGTGAAAGGCGAAATGCACCTCCAGAAAACACGACCAGGTGAAAAGTGTCGACGGGAATCACGTCCCACACAGAAACAAACAGGTACGGCCGCCCGTACGACGTACAATCCGTACGTTGTACGGAATACGGAGAGCACAGGAAAATCGTTCCCGCTCTGATACCATGTTACAAAGAATCGATGTTGTTCATTATAGAGAGGAGACGAAAGCTCCTTAAATAGAATTACAAAGACGATGTTTCTAAAAGAAACAATCGTTAACAAGAGACGAAGTTAGAAACTACTGGATGACCATTAAAAACATAAATAGAAAGATATTATACTATTAGATCAAGGATAGTCTAGTGTGGAGGAACTCAAGGACGAGCGTAGGCTAGTGGTGCCCGATGAAAGATGTGGCCATGGGGTGTCCAAGAAAGGACATGCGTAATAGGCGCTCGAGCAAACTGAAGGGATGTTATAAAGTTGTTGGAAATGGGACTTCCATCACTGAGATGTTTTTCGAGGGATTCACCATGCTGCAGATGGGAATGATAGAATCGTTAGGTACAGCTAGTCCCATCTGACAGAAATAAGGTAATAAAAGAGTACCTCCTAGCATTCAACCATGGTTGTGGAGTGTTGTAAGAGCATTCATTTAGTGGATATCCTAGAAGACTTCAAGGTTGTGAGGAGACTATCTTGATTTGATACGAGGATGTCATGTCCCTCCCGCTTAAGACCAAGGTAATACTATTTTACTAATAAAGTGTTTATTAACACTACTATAATAATATAATTATTTATTAATAATAATAATATTAATTATTTTCCCCATTTATGGGAAGCCTAGGGTTGACCCTCCCGTTAACCCAAGGAAAGATGTGAAGTGGCAACCGCCGGATGAAGGCTGGGTGAAAGTAAATTTTGATGGGGCGTCTAGGGGCAACCCGGGGCCGTTAGGCGCAAGTTGCATCCTTCGTGATCACTCAAAGAGAATTTTGGTGGAAGAAGCAAGATCACTTCCGACATGGACAAATAATGAGGCGGATGTTCAAGTGGCGTGGATGGGGATCGAATTATGCAAGAGGATGGGATTTTGAAGGCTGCACCTAGAAGGGGATTCTCTGATTATCATCAATGCCATCTGAAAAAAGGAGACGCCCAATTGGAAAATCCAAAGTGTCATAAGACGGACTTGGGAGGACATTATCCTCCTAGATGACTTCAAGCTCTCCCATATCTACCGGGAAGGTAACGGGGAGGCCGATAGACTGTCGAAGCAAGCCTTAGAAATGATTGATGATTTTCAAATCCGGGGTGAGGAAGTTTGAGCAGAGAGCTCGCACGCACGAAGGACAACATAGTGAAGTTGATGAGGGTGGCAATATTAAATGGATGTCAAATGGGTTAATGCAAGGAACAAATGAAGGCAAATGAAGCTTAAAAGTATGTTGGGCATGTCAATGAAGAGGAGGATCTCGCATTATGGAAACAACAATCTACTTGGAGGCAAAAGACAGGCAAATGGCGTTCAAGGGCAAGGTCTCAGACTAGCGTCTGAGGAAGATCTTCAATATAAGAGATGTCGAGACCATGGAGGTGGTCAAAGGCATTTTGGGCGCTCGTTTCCTGATTGCAAGCAACAAATACAAGGTGAATACTGACGATGCTTCGATGGCCCTTGCTTGGCTGCTACAGGGAAGGGAAGACCAAGAGGTGGCGAGGTGGTTGATGCAACACTGGGTGAAGGCATGGTGGCAAGTGGGGATGGATAAGTTCCTGGAGTGAGCAGTGTCGAGGCTAGGGCTAAACCCTCCAACTGGGGTGTGGCCAGCACTGACGAGGAGCTACAACAAGCCATGGATACCCTTTGTTGTATGGAGCGTTGGGGAGGATGTTTACGCCAAGATGAAGGTGGTTAGGGGTCATGTGGCAGTGCTTAAGGAGCTGATTGGTTTCTTCCAAATAATGGCGGATCCAGGGATGTTGGCTCTCCCTTCGGCACCAGTCGTGGAGGAGGATAGCAAGGATGGGATGGGTGATGAAGAAGATTGAAGGATCGATGATGGTGCGCAAGAGTGGATAATTCAACAGTCTCCTTTTGGTTCTTTGTGCTCTCTGTTCGTCTGTTTATCATGCTCTGGTTTAATGTTGTTTTCAAGTATGACCCCCTTAGTGCCATTTTGATGTATCAAAAAAATATATATATTAATTATTTTAATAATAATAAGTTCATTTTGAAGCCGACCTTGAATCTTTTGGGCGCCAACTCTCTTTCAAATGAGGGAGGCCGACTTGGCTTCTTTTAAGGGTGCAAACAGGTATAAAGGAAGGGGATTTTCATTGGCAAAGGCATCCGATTTCATGTAATCTGAATTTGCTTTTGCAATTTATCTGTTGACTGTGACGAAAACCCCGGATTTAGCAGGTCCAGGGAAGGCTATAGAGAACTTGCGTGACCCTCTATGATATGTCACCACACCTTGTATCCAAGGTCACAGCATAGGTTGCAACCTTAACACGCCTGTGCCACAATCAGGTGTCTCAGACACCACCTGAAGACATATACCAGCCGCAGCATCTGGCATTCACCCGTATTGGGAGTTCATCAATCATCAAGGGAGTTGCGAATCCTTTCTAGTTTCTACAGAGGCGATCTGGAGAGGATACTGAAACTCCACAACATCATCAGCACGCAGTTGCAGTGAGGTGTCAGCCACCACATTCCCATCAGGCATCACACTAAACATCATGTAACTATTGGACGGGTGCTTTTGAATGCATAATCATCAGGGAGGCTACTAACCCACAGTTCTAGGGGTGTTTGATGTATAACATTGGAATTTCTACCTTGGCTGATATATCCCAGCGCCCAGATATATCCTAGGGCAAGACAGGCGTTGATCTGAAGTAATTCTGCTGGCCTGCATGAACAATCAGAATTGATCAAGCTAATAGTCAATCTGTATAATGTGATCTGCTAACTGGCCTGGAGGACACCATATCTGTAACCAAATCTTGGAGATCATTACTACTCTGTGTGTGGTGATTCTATATGAATTGCCCTACAGATTTGCTCCCCAAGCTTAAGACTGTAAGTGAGGTTTTCTATATGTAATCTTGTCTGAGACCGAGAGGTCTTTTGTAACCACCGAATTAACCCTGGAGTTTCAGATTGGTATAATAATTGAAACTGTTGTTCATTGGGTCTGCCATAAGTTGTTGTGGTAGATTTGTTTTATGCATTCTGTTTATCAAAGGTTGTTGTGAGAAATACATGCTTGCAAATATATATTGTACCAGAACATCTCAGAACTCTGTATCTAATAATTGATTAATAAACTGTACAAGGATAACTATTTTATCCCATCGGGGTTATTACAGAGGATAACAGGATGACGACCATAATGTGCAGATGAGATTGGATGACGACCATGATGATGAATCTGTTTTTTGAGCTTCTAGCTCAAACAAAAACAGCTATGCATATCTTTTTTGGCAATTTAATTTTATCATTTTAATGCTCGTGTAATGTCCACTTTTTGACATTAATGGAAAGTGGGGTCCACTTTGCTTATCCATGGCACTGAGTGAGTGGACTGTCAGCGTAGGGGTATTAGATAGTTAAAACTGTGGTTACTGTCAGTTAGGAAAAGTTGATTTATGAAATATTGCTCATGATTGAGGGATGCAAGGAGCATGGAGTATAGAAAGCGTTGGGATGAAAAGCAAAAGGCACTTCTCAAAATTGAACTTCGTTCCCAGGAATGTTAAGCTGCTCTCAGCAGTTTTG
Organism: Cunninghamia lanceolata; assembly: GCA_027924645.1. Classification (NCBI taxonomy): domain Eukaryota; kingdom Viridiplantae; phylum Streptophyta; class Pinopsida; order Cupressales; family Cupressaceae; genus Cunninghamia; species Cunninghamia lanceolata. Next base: position 4,259,899 of record BSBN01000435.1, on the reverse strand, counting down.
GCACTTGGAGACACAACCGGGGCATGTCAATCTGATTGCCTTGTGGACAGAAACCCTCAAAAGAGCAGATCAAAATTCAGAGTGACTCGAAAACTTCAATAGTGTTCAGATTTGCATGTGTAACAAAGTAGCATGTTCAGATTTGTAAGTTGTATCAGACTAGTGAATTTCACATTGTCTGTGTGCATTTGAACAAAATATAAAAATAAAAAAATATTTATTGCTGTAGCATTTCTGTGTTTGTTATTTTCTATGCATTTAGTTGAGGTCTTTAAAGCTTGTCAATTGTACACTGAGACTCTGGTTGGTACTTTGAACTTTCAGCTTATTAGTTATTTGAATTATTCAATTTGAAATGGATTCCAATTTTCAGCTACCATGATGAATGATCATTGATATTCAAATTATTAGATTTTATCATTTTGATGTATGATTCAACTTTGGGCCTTGGAATTGTTCACTTGTCAATTTGAATTACCAATTATCAATTTATCATTGATCATTTGTTGTATTGTGCTCTTAATTCTCAGATTCTGTTACCTGTATATATTATAATGTTATTGATATATATAGCCATCCCCCTGCTGTCTCCAAAATTTTTGGAATATTTTTGCCATCCCTAGAAACCCATCTGCCCATCCCCCTGTCCCAGAAACTTAGAGAAACATTGTTTAATACACTGTTCTTTATAGAAATCTTTTTTCAAACAGGGAATGTTGCCACAGATAATTGTTTCTAACTCCAAGTCATGAGCAAGTTGTTTAGTTCATGTTACTGAAGTTTGTATCTATTCACAAGCAGTGACCTTGCCATTTTATAGCAATGTGTTAATCCTTACAAACATCTCAGTACCAAAAGCAATATTTTTAATGGGGTCACACATTTGCAAGGCCTGTTTATAAGTCTATTATTGTTTCAATTCTTGAAGCTAGCATCTCAATGTTTGATCCACTCAAACTTGTGTCCTTTCTCTATAAGTAGTGAATTAAATATGCAATTCTTGGAAACCAATCAGAAAGATCTTCGTAAGGTATTTTAACATTCCTTGAGGCCAGATGGTAAAAACTAAAATACCACTATTACTTTCTAAGGGTCCACAACAAATCCACCAATTCAACCTCCAATTGTTCCAAACTCTTCACAAGCTGAACCAAAATTTAGAAAAAACTATAGCAGTTGATTCTTGGATCAATTATAAATTTATAATAGAAAGTAATTATGTCAGAATTGTACCACCTCTACCCCAGTATACCAAAGCTTTGATTAAAAATTGTCACTTACGGCATAAAACTTCTTTGGTTCCTAATACCATTGTGGCTTCTTCCACTGTTTATCAAGCAATCTCATTGCTAGTGTCATCAAACACACTTAACAACATCCTCCACTTCGGTCATTTGTAGACCAAGTTATCAGGAATGGTAAACAAATACAAGTATGGGGGCCTCGGCTACAAAGTGTAGAAAAATACATACATACATATAAAGAAAAATAAACTTAATAAGTTTCATATGTAAGAACAGTGGATAGAAAATTAAGTTTTTGTTTTTTCACTTTTGATTGTTTTTGGGTATAGGGTAGGTGTGGATTAGGATGAGGAAATAAAAATGGGCTAGATTAGGGTTTTTTAATTTAATTTTTACTTTTTTCTTTTATTTTCCACTCACTTTGTATCACATGTCCTCCATGGAATGTCACAAAAATGTCTGGCCATTCTGAAAAATAGCTTTGAAATGCTATTGACATTTTTGGGACAATTCTGACAAGGATTCAACTTTTCTAGCTAATCTGAAGCAAATCAGAGAGGGCATTGGAACTGGATCAATACCTAAGCCATTTCCAGACAGAAATAAAAAGGGTGGTAATGGCATTTCCTATAACACAGTTTGCGAACATTGTTATAAATTCCTTCTTTCTTATCTCCCAAAAACCATATCTAACTGGCACTTCTGACTAAGCTTCCATCGGAAGTCAATAGCATGCTCATCTCCTTCTTGAAAGAGATCCTAGGCCCCTCAAGTAACAAAACTAACTGCTTCTGAATGCTAACTAATGTTAAATCCCTTATGCTAGTTTCTCTTCAGACCATTTCTCCTCATTAGAGTACAATTTATTTCATAGGGATATCATCAACTATTAGCCATGTGCAGTAATATTTCCTATTATGTGCACAACATCTCTGATAATTTTTCTGTTATGTCCCCTTTTTTAATTTTATCCACAGCACTGAGTTTGTCAGCAGTCACATAGAATTAAGTTTCTAGTTGGGAATCAGTTTGAGTTTTAAATAAGGCAGCTATGTCTTTCTGTCTTCCAGTTCTGTCCCTGAATCAAGCTTTGTTGTTGCTGCTATCCCCTTGGTGAATGCACCTTTCTTCCTGACATCCAGCAATGAGACCATTTAATAATGTGATTGTTATCATTCAATTCACCAAACTTTTGGCTCACTGGCAGTTTATATTTGTGGGTCTTAAAGAAAAAGTATATGGGCTGTTCCCTCCTCCTGGTGGTAATATGAATCTTGTCCCTTCCAGATCCAATTCTGTTGAGAAGGAAAGCCTCCTGTGCAAGGGTCCTTGGTTTCCTACCTCACAAAGCCTAGAACAAACTCATTGCTGACATTTCAGACTTGAAAAAGTTAACTGTATCATAACATGAGAAAACTGATAACCTAATTGAGTTACATATGCATCATTACTAGGGTATGGTAACAAAGTTCAGCACTATCTCATGCCAATGAATGACTGGAGTAGACAGCCTCTTCAAGGGCATGTATCACTGTTGAGATGCAAGACTTTCATTCTCTGCTCTGAGACTGTAACTCAGGGTTCCTATGCGTTCATGGTCTTGTATCGAGGTGGACATTCAATTGATTATTATGCTGCTATTCTTTGATATACATGCAACTGTGTACGAGCAGTTATGATTTATGTGCACAAGGTCTACTTGAACCAGCACTGCTGTGTCCTGTTGAAGAGTTTAGTTTGCACTGTTTACACTTTCCGACTAGCTAGAATGCGGGATACCTGGTAACTGCATTCATGTTTAGCAGCCTTGCTCCACTAATTGACTACCTTTAGGCTTGTTTGGTCTTCGTTGTATGTGGAGAAATCTGCAAACTGAGCTTAAGTAGACCTCCTTCGGAAGAGCAAAAACAATGACATTCTTACCATACCATTACCACTCATTTAAATTAGTTCAGTTGAGACAATCTTAACCAGCAAGGCAAAGCAACCATTCGCCTGAAGCTAACTCATTCGTACAGGAAATACTTCATGTATTCTTTTGAAAGAGAAATTTCAGGTAGTCAAATTCATCTTCTCTGAAGCTATTATTTATTATTGGGTTAACTTACCATATCAATGCAAAATCATTTATGACATTAAACAATACTTTCTCACATGAAACTGAAAGGACCACTGTAAGCATTTATTCCCAGAAGTATAAACCACCGAATAAACCAGGCACTATCAACATTTTATGGTTAGTGAAAGTAAGTTTATCCCGTATACTGTTTTCAGCAGGTTTAAAGGCTCTAGTAAGATAGAATCAATTTGGCACTTTTCATTGTACATAAAAAAAAATTGCAAAACAGGAAATTACAAATTCTTACAAGTGGTCCATTCTTTAGTGCATGCTCCTTGGCATAACTAACAGCTTGTTTTACAGCAAGTACATCCATACCATCAACCTGACAAGGGCAAAAAGATTTCAATTAATAAAGCATGAAATAAAAACTTGCTAAAACATGTAGATTATGAAAACTTCATAAATATTTATGCGGAGTATGATACAATTTTGAAATGAATATTGCAATAACAAATTTCCCAATGAATCATCCAAATGGAACAAGAACATATGACAATCAGCAAAATCTTGGACAACTGAATTTAACAAATGACTTATCACTAACCAATGTTACATAAAGTTTCTTAATTTTAAGACGTTTTTATTGGTTAGTGTTAGGGGAAATAGTTAGCTAATGAGTTGGTCAATACTAAAGTAGCTGGAAATTTCTTCAGAAGTTTAAGTGCATCAAAAACCTTAATCGTTTAGAATGTTTCCAAATCTGCTTTAGCCTTTAACTGATTGAAGAAAGTTTCAAAGTAACAACAATGCATTGAATGCAAGAGGCATCAAAAAAAAATGTATTCAAATGAATTTAACAATTGACTAGCCAGTTTTATTAATATTCAGAAAGGACAGCCAAAAACTCAGTCAAAGGCGCAGACAGAAGGGTCAACATATATAGAGGTAAATGGTCAAATTTGACACCTCCTTAAGGTAAGACAGACTTGCCTCTGCAGCAGACATGAGACAAATTTGAATGCAAAATCATAGTAACATAGAAAACCAATTACAATTTTATTAAGGTTAACTGGAAACATCACTGAGCCCAGAATGGTTCTAGGGATGAATGGGCCTTAGTCTTGGACATGTTATTACACGCAGATCTGCCAGGTTGTGGTTTGCCTTATCCTGATTTGGGGATTTTAAACTTGAACCTCTGTACAAATGCATCACTTTACCATTACACTGAAACTCATTGGAAAACAATCATTTACAATGAAAATTACAAAAGCATAGGCAGATATTTAATGCTCAGTATGTTAAGTTACTTTTTAAGTTCAAATGGAGGTAATGACTGCCAAAAGATGAAAGCATATCATTGATGTAAAACAATATAGACGTGGACAAATATATTCCTCTTATTATTGGTATATTTATTTTTTGTTATTTTAGGATTAGTTTTTTTCTCCATGAGTTGTCTCCGCATAGCTAGATTTTTTGTACAAACATGTGTGTTCTAAGCAGATACGGCACAGAGATATATACATATCCTATATGTATAGTAGAACTATCTGTATGGATCCAAATCAGTTCATTTCATAGATTGGACACAACAGAGGTTCTCAAGTGTAAAGAGAAACTTGGTCAACAAGTGTACATTAATTATTAGAGTTATATCATAAAACGGAAATATTAAATTATAATATTCTAAAAGCTGTTGCTTAGGTAAATCTGACCTTAAGACCAGGAGCATAATCTCCTCGCTTGTAGTATGCTGGAGATTTTGCAGCCCGCCATTCTGCAGTCCCCATTCCATCTATGTTGTGAATACAAAATGGCATACTGTAAGAATCATTCATGGCAAACAGCATGAAACAAAATTAAGATTGTATCTCAACATGTCCAAGAAACCAAGCATATAATATTTAAATACAGCTAAATGAGGGCAATTTGATAAATATTATCAGCAAAGAAACATTCATTGACAGACTAATTCAACACATGGCTCTGTTGAACTTATTTATCAGTATGTTGTGACCATACTACACTGCAAAACTGGATGTTGTTAGTCGATTGGGACTTTAACAATTTTACCAAGCTTCCTGAAAACATGAATAAATGAAATTTTAAGGAGATTGCAATCTAAAGTATATTCCTCTGAACACTTCATGTCCTTGAAGACTAATGTTCCAGGGTACAACCCCTGTTTCTGTGAGGGAGGTACACTAGGGGTGGCAGCACGGACAAAATGTACCCACACTGTCCCGCTGGGTACCACCTCCAAAGGAGCCCATCCCCTGGATGGTTCTGCAGAGCAATGGAGGTCCATTGGAACATTCCCCCCTCTGGGGGGAACATCCTGCCATCCCAGAGGGAGCTCAAGAATGTGCAGACATCCCGCAACCATCCCTGGTACACCTGGGGAAGCCCTATCATCCTAGGGACAGTCTGGGAATGTGCAGGCATCCCCTGACCATCCCAAGGATGGCAGGGTGTCCCTGTATCCTAGTAAAAAGAAAAAAGTTCCGTAATTTTGAAAAAACAAAACCTAAAACTCTAAACCTATATCTGAAGAGGGGCCACCAAGGCTCCTCACCCTATAAAATCTATGACTACACTCACCCATCCTCTATTGTAATCGTGAAAAGAGGAATAGGCGAAGAGGAAGAGGAAGACCCCTGCAGGTGTTAAAAAAAGTCATTTAATTTTTTTTTAGATTGAAAAAAAAGGTGAATGTGCCATGAAGGTCCTTGAGGCCTTGACGGCTTTAATTTGACTTGGTGACAGGGAACACATCAGGGGCACTACCTCCAGACCCCATTGGAGGCTGCTGCCCCTAGATCTCCACTCTTTAAAAAAGCAAAATATAAAATTTGGTTTGGACTGCACCAGATTAAATCCCAGGTAATTGAATTCCATATATACTTTTTGTTTGCCGAGTCAACCTCAATTCTTAGTAATGCTGCTATGGTTACAGTCAAATGATTTAGAAAGTAAATATGCTTATTGTGAAGATGCTTGGATTTCACACATGTAGATTAGCACTGCGACTTATTGTGGACCTCTTTGTCAAGTTCTATTCTCTAGTGAATCCCTTACTTGAGAACATGCTGAAGCGACTAACTGATATTATAAAATGGCCCATTCCATATTTGGCCGTCATTGGTGCATCTACTTTTATTTGTTTGATGAATAATGTTGTACCCTGGTACTCTTTTTTCAGATGATGAATGGCAATAAGTTTTATTATCTTTGAAAACAGCAACTGCAGAAACAGTGCCAGAATTTGCCTGAATTGTTTACACCGTGGCAGACCTAGAGAAACAGCGCAAAAGATGATCCTACAAAGTCTAATAGTGGAGCTATGGCAGACCTAGAGAAACTGTGCAAAAGATGATCCTACAAAGTCTAATGGTGGAGTGTTGGTCAATGGTACAATTTCCACTCAAGATAGAGGTGAAGACATATTAAGATTCATTCTCTGATGCAAAATGTCATACATCAGTACAACTTTTTTTGTATTGAGTAAAGGCGCAAATATAGCTCAGTAGCAGCAAAGAGATTGACCACCAAAAATAATCTAGGACCTCATAATAAGATGTTCAAACACAAAACAGACATGAGGAAATACAAATGAAATCAGAGCTAATACAGTGTATCTGATGACATAATGTATTATCCAACCAAAAAAACTAAGCCATAACAATGGAAGAGACTCAATATTAAAAAACCACTACTGATCATCTCTCTTGTTCTTAGTTTTATTCTTTGCTTCAATCTTCTTATCCAGCAGCTCAATTGTTTCAATCAGACAGTCCTTAGTAGCCTAAATCCTGTAAACACATTCCTGTAGCCAGTCATCAGGGTACAGCCTGAAAGGAACAAGAGGTTAAGAATCACTGCCTTCATTGACACTATCCAAAGAGGAATCAGACGAAATGACAATTGGAGGAACATTAGCAGGAGTGAAACTTGTTGGAATACTCATATCAACTGTGTCAACATCAAAGATGGGTGATCCATCAGTACCATATCTATCCTTTTGCACATCCACAGTCCAGCTAGGAGTAACAACATTTTTCTTGCCATGCTCCTCAGGAATACATCAGTACAATTTTGTATAAATTTCAGCTTCTTATACTCCTATCATTTACATAAACGATAAATTGCAGCTGATTTTACTTTGTTTGCAATTGATCTTTCAAATATTAATTTTTATATATTATTTTAATGCCTGTCTCCCCATCATCCTCAAACTTTGGGAAACAATTTGTCATCCCCAAAACTCAGCCCCCGTCCCAGAGATTACAGGGATCACTGTTAAAAATCTGTGAACCTCGTAAGAGATATCCATCATTTTACATTTAAAGCTTTAATTTGAATTGCATAAAGTTGGTGCAACATGTACAAGATTTAATCACACTGCCAATGGTTTTCTCTTCTTGCAGAATTTGTCCAGTGTTCCACTATAGCAATGATCCTTTCGTCACAGTAGATTTGATATGAATCATATGATGTATGCTTGAAGAATAAAGAAAAATTGCCCGGGCTAAATTCTACGAAAATAAGAATAAATATTTACTCCTAAAAAAATTATAGCAAATCATTGAGCCAAAGTAACTCCACAAGAGGAATTCACCAATTAAAATAAAATGCCAGAAGAGCACTTTGTTAATTCTTCTGGTGGTTGGCCTTTCAAATTGTTAATGCTTATGGCAGTTAGCCTTTCAGAGGCCCTGGTTGAAGTCAATTCCCTTGGAACTATTATAAAATGTTGTAATTTAATAGGGCACTGAATTTAACTCACAGGGTCCCTAACAGACGCACCCAGGTGTAACCTTTGATGGAAGAGATATCCACCCATTCATGGCATGGAAGGCCAAGGTCACATCACAAAGGAAATTTACAGAATTTAAAAAATAAAATGTAAAGGAGGAGATGAGCAAGTTATTAAGTCTTAGAGTCCTTATTCTCACAAACAAGGATGGGGCCCAATCCATGTTAACCCTAAATCTTAAATGGTGAACTGCTGCCATAGAGTGTAAATCTTAAGAGCAAGTTGAAAAAATATCAGGACTCAAAAAGCAGAACATATTTAAATCCAATGAGGCATACTTTAAGTTTTGAAACTGGAAAAAATACAACATCCAACTCTGTCGGTGTGGTGCACCCCAAAGAATGAGGCCAAACGCAAATGGCACATTAATTTGATTTAAAGTTGAAGGTTTCCAAATCACCCCATTAAAAAGACCCGAAAAAAAATCTAGCCTAACCCAATCAAACTAATCTGGGTGCCAGACCAAGATGAATTTGCCAAAAGAGACACCTTTCAATGGATGGGATCTAAGCCGAAGGTCACCCCACATGAAAAAATTATAAAATTCAAGAAAAACAGAACATTGTAGCTTCTTTGGAAATCTTACAGTGATTATTCTCGCAGACAAGAATGGATGGATGGTATCTAAGACAAAGGTCATCCCACAAGAAAAATATACCAAAAATCAAAAAGACAAAAACATTGTAGCTAATTTTTAAATCTTACAGCGATTGTTCTCACAGAGAAGGACAGGATGAATGGCATGCAAACCGAAGATTAACCCCACAAGAAAAAATTTCAAATAGACCAAAACATTGTAGCTTATTTGAAAATCTTACAGTGATTATTCTCACAGACAACAGGATGGATGGCATCTAAGCCGAAGGTCAATCCACCAAAAAAATACCAAATTCAAAGAGACGAAAACACTGTAGCTAAATTTGAAATCTTACAGTGATTATTCTCGCAGACAAGAACAGGATATATGGCATCTAAGCCGAAGCTCACCAAACAAGAAAAACGTGCCAACTTCAAAACGACCGAAAACATTGTAAAGCTAATTTTCAAATCTTACAGTGATTATTCTCGCAGACAAGAACAGCAGGCAAATCCCACAAGGCAGCAATATTGAGCGCCTCGAAGAGCTGGCCCTGATTAGCGGCTCCATCCCCATACATGGTAAAAGTAACCGCTTCCGCCTTGTCATACTTCTGCGCAAAAGCCAGGCCACACCCCAGCGGAACCTGCGCGCCCACAATCCCATGCCCTCCATAGAAACCATTCTCCTTTTTATAAAAATGCATGGAACCGCCCTTCCCCTTGGAGCACCCGTCCTTTCTCCCCATCAATTCCGAAAAAACCTCCACAAGCGTCCCGCCGCGCCCCAAAAAAAGGCAGTGATCTCTGTAGCCCGTGATAATGCAATCCCGTCGTGTAATAGCGGCCTCCATGCCTGCGCACACGGCTTCCTGCCCATCGTACAGGTGACAAAACCCTCGGATGAGCTTCGATTTGTAAAGAGAGTCAGCTGCGATCTCCATTCGCCGCATTAAAAACATATCACGGTAGAATTTGAGGAGCTCGCCAGCGGTCGTCGATACTGTGCGCGATGGGGGATCGATCTGGTGCGAGGTGAACGGAAGAGTCGTTTCCACTTCGATTGGGGTGGAATTGTCCGTTGAAGAGAAAGGCCTGATCGACAGGGAGCTTCTCAACAGCGGATTTGAGGATACTGCTGTGCGCAGGAGCTTTGCAGGGTTTCGAGCCATGGCTATGGCGATTTTCAGGCCTCGGATTCAATTGCAGCCTTCTTTTGCCCGCTGCTACAAGTTTTTTGAGGCTTGGAGAAGATGCAATGGCATATGAATTGTGTGGAGAATTTGTGTTCCCTACTGCAAGAGGCAGCTTTCTTTATTTTTATGATTTTGTGAAACCCTTGAATGGGTTATTACCTAGCCTAAGGTTCTCCCGTTGAATGGAATGTAGAGCAGCCATGGTAGGTGAGAATGAGATTCATATTGTTAGGTAGTGTAATGGTGAAAATCTCTATGTTAAAAGTAGTTTTTTAAATGAAATAATTAATTTATAAGTGGTATATTCTTCTCTCATTTTGACATTTAATATCATTATATTTTTTATCACTGATTTTTTTAGAGATTTGATTATGATTTCTATATATTCTTTATCATTGATTTTTAGAGATTTGATTATGATTTCTAAATTTAGAAATTACTCATTATTTTAGATTGGAGTCACTTTTATAGTTGTGGATTTAAATTTTAAATTTTTAAAATTCTAAATTTAAATTTAAATATTGTCAACAAATTCACAAGTCGTTGTGAGCCAACCTAACATGCATTTTTGTTAATTTGAGTGTTTGGTTGTTGTATGTAAGAACATTCACTCATTCGTTTGATACCATGTTGGAGATCATCTAGGAATTATGCAAGGACTTTGCATTAAACATTTGTGAGAGAATCATACCAGATTATATAGAACATTACATCAACACACATTACCATAGGTTCATTGTATGTTTGCTTGTTATCTTTGATCTTCACTTAAAGCCATAAAGTTCTTCTATTAGGGGTCTAATAGGTGAGAGTGAGATTCATATTGTTAGGTAGTGTAATGGTGAAAATTTCTATGTTAAAAGTAGTTTTTTAAATGAAATAATTAATTTATAAGTGGTATGATCGTGTGTAATTTTGACATTTAATATCATTGTATTCTTTATCACCGATTTTTAGAGATTTGATTATGATTTCTAGATTTATTATTTGTTATCTTAGATTAGATGTGTGGGTGCAAACTTGACAGGGGCCACTTTTATAGTTGCTGATTTAAATCTTAAACTTTTAAAATTCTAAATTCAAATTTATATATTGTCAACCACTTCGCAAGTCGTTGTGAGCAACCTAACATGCGTTTTTGTTATTTTGAGTGTTTGGTTGTTGTATTTAAGGACATTCACTCATTCGTTCGATACCATTCATTTGTTGTATTCATTTGATTTTTAGATTTATTATTCACTATCTTAGATTAGATGTGTGGGTGCAAACCACAGGGCACTTTTATAGTTGTTGATTTAAATCTTAAACTTTTAAAATTCTAAATTCATATTTAAATATTGTCAACCATTTTGCAAGTCGTTGTGAGCCAACCTAACATGCATTTTTGTTAATTTGAGTGTTTGGTTGTTGTATTTAAGGACATTCACTCATTTGTTTGATACCATTCGTTTGTTGTATTCATTTGATTTTTAGATTTATTATTCACTATCTTAATTAGATGTGTGGGTGCAAACTTGACATGGGTCACTTTTATACTTGCTAATTTAAATCTTAAACTTTTTAAATTCTAAAATCAAATGTAAATATTGTCAACCACTTCGCAAGTAGTTGTGAGCCAACCTAACATGCATTTTTGTTGATTTGAGTGTTTGGTTGTTGTATTTAAGGACATTCACTCATTTTTTTGCTACCATGTTAGAGATCATCTAGGAATTATGCAAGGCCATGTCATTAAACATTTGTGTCATATCATATTATCAAAAGATTACATCAACACACATTACCATGGGTTCATTGTATGTTTGCTTGTTATCTTTGATCTTAACTTAAAGCCATAAAGTTTATTTGTTAGGGGTTTGACTCAAGAGAACTTAACCCTCCAATAGATTCCCTAGAGGTGTCCCTAAACACTACATGTCTTGGTGCACATCTAGACATCAAGGCAAGTGAATTTCAATGGTTCACATTCTGCCAAATCAAATCTATGAGTTACAACTCAAGTTTGCTCATGGAGATCAAGTCTACACTCGCATAGGTAAACCTGCACAAAAAATAATCAATTTGTAGAAACTAAGTTCTTCATCTAAGAAAGCACTAAAATTCCAATACCTTGTCAAATTAGATTCTAATGTTCATCCCATGTTATTCCCACCTTCAAAATCTAACTAAGTATTGTATTTGAATTTATTTGAATTCAACATTTACTTCAATTATCAATCTTAGCTCCTAAATCCTAAGCTTTTATTATTGTTTAATTATTTGTCCTAGATAAATTGTAGTGAAAACATTATTGTTTTTATTGCATTTTTTGTAACACTAACATTCCTTCATGAATTGGGTTTTGAACTTAGGGTTTGTTCATCTTTTATCTAAGGTTTAAAATCTTTTCTCTTATTGCATATCTTATTTTCAATTTTGATTAGGGTTTCAAATCATTTCCTCTGTGTCTTGTTTGTCACACCTTTCTTTAGACTTTTGTGCTTCATTTTGTCATCTTATTTTCACTCACCCTTTTTGTTACTTCTAAAGTTTCATTTGCTAAGTTGTTTTCAAATCTAATTGCTTGCTATTTTTTTTTTATTTTATACTAGATTTGCATCCTTCCTATATCATTTTACCTCTAAGGTTTTTTGAGTTGTTTTGTATGCCAACATCTCATTCTCATCCTTACATCCCCTTAAGGACAAGTCCTCGCTTAAATCCTCAAATAGCTCAACCTATAAAAATAGTGTTTCCTATGATATTTCCATAATCACTATTGTTTCTACTCCTGTTGTTGAGGACACAAAGAAGATATAATCATGATGCATATATAGCTAAGCAAGATTTATCTCCAACGGGACAATTACTTATTGATGCACTTACTAGTGTTGAATATTTTCAATAGTTAACTACTATTTTATATAGTGCATTAGTATGTGTTCCTTATGGCACAAATATTCTTCATGGTATTGGCACTCTTGTGAATTTTGTCAATGATGTGTTCACTCATTCGACCTCCTCTTTTAATCTGCCCACCATTACTACTTCCTCAACTTCTACCACCCATATTATCTCTCCTATTGTGACTCCTCCTATCCATCCCTCTATTGTCACTGCCACTTTTACATCACCTAAAATTCCACTTACCTCTTGAATCCATCTTATATACCTACTACTCTTACAACTATACGTATGTTTGCATCCCTTCTCTTCATCCTATGACCACTTTTCTTCACAGTGTGGCCTTTCATAAAACCAAACAGGTGACTCAATCTTAAATTAGATAGGTGGTTAGAGTTGAGATGTAAACAATTTATCTTGTGCTAAGAATTGAATGAGAAGTTTTAGAGTTATGGTAAGAAGAGTTTGGAATTATTAGTTTGAATAGGATTTGAGTTATTGGTAAAGTGGGTAAGTAATAATGCTTAGGATAAATTCACAAACGGGAATTGTGTAAAACAACAAAAGTTCTAGAAAATACATTGCATGATTTGAGTACGTTAGTATAATAACATTAAATGCATTATATGATTTGATTAAGTTAGTATAATAGCATTGGGGTTCAAAGACTATAAATGATCATCTCACATTAAACAATTTGATTTGAGATTTTTGTATTTTTTAAAGTAAAATTGTCATTTTCTACATAAAATTATTTGTGTATCTTAAATAATATTTCTAATTAATTTATAGGTTTTATTTTTTCCTGTGTTTTCAACACCCCTAATACATTGGTATTATCTTTTTTTCTTACAGAGTTCATTATATGATAAGTTTAATAGATTTGTGTCAATACTTCAATTAGAATGTTTGAATGATCATAGGAATGTATATACATATAATTTTCAACGTTGTAGAATTGTATTTGAGAGATAATCATGTTGAAATCAACAATAAGGACATAAATAGATATTTTACAACTATAACAAGCATCAATGTGTTGGATTTCGATATTGTTTTCCATTGGATAAACAAAATAGAGAAATATAGGAATACTACGAATATTTATATCATATATAACTTAAGAAAATAACAAATGATGCAAGATCATGGTGAGAGGTTGCGATCATGTAGATATATTTGAAGAAGATGGTATGGACAAGATTAAATAATTTAGGTGTACTAGCTATAAGTAGAGAGATAAATGTATAACAGCATAAGCTTTCTTTTATTAGAATGAATGGAAGTCTAACAAATAATAACTAGCACTTGCATCATTAGGAGGTGCAATTGTTGCATCAATGGAAAAAATCACGTTAAATAATATGTTAGATGTAATTATTACAAAATGATATTTTGAAGTTTTATTAGTTCCCATAAATGTGAGTTAAAATTAATTACATTTTTTTAGTATTAGAGACTATAAAATGAGAAATAGAGTTGAAAATCTATTAATTTATTTACAACTTTGACATACATAGAATATACTCTACAATTAGATGCATTCGATTTACAATATGTTCTTAGTTTATATCTTTATTTTCTACCTTGGGATGAGTCTTTGGTAACACCTTTGAGATCAGTATTAAGTGTGAACACCATTGCTCCATATTTTTAGGTACTCTTGAGTTCTTGGTGAATGAGCTCGTGTTGTTTGGTTAAGACAATGGATATACAGGGGTTCACGAATGTTGATTGGGCAAGAAATGTATATTGTAGGAGGTCTATTAGTGGGTATGTGATTACTTTGTTTGATGGTACAATTAGTTGGATGAGAAAATAATTGGTTGTGGTTGCTCTTTTGACCATAGAGGTAACATACATGGCAACTATTCATTCTTATATGGAAGTAGTTTGGCTTATGGGCTTGTGTTTAAACATTAGGTTGAAGTAGGTATGGTGGTTCTTCTATGTGACAGGCAGTGCATCACTAGCCTAGTTGGGAGTCTTATCTTTCATGCATGAATGGAGCATGGTATCACTTTGTTCAAGTCATGATGGAGGGCAAGTAGATTATGGTCAAGATGGAGGACACCTTGACAAATGTTGCAATTGACAAAGCCCTGACCACATAGAAGTTAAAATGGTGTGGGATGGCTATGGAGATCAACTCCCTAGGATATGAGTTCACTTCGTTGGATCCCCTTATGATGACTCTTGAAATGTATACAACAAGTGAGAGATTGTTAGGACTAGGGGAATAGGTGTGTTGTACACCTTTTAACTCCTTAATCTATCCAAAATAATTTAATACATGTCTATGTGTATGCTAAAATATGAGACAAATAGGAACAATGCAATTAAAACAAAGAACATATCTCACACATAACTACACCTCCGATTGAGCAAAAGAATACAAAAGAAACAAATGAAAAGATAATAAAATTCTCAGTAACACACTATTTATGCCTTGAATGTGCTCAATATTTATTGTTGTCGAGAAGAGGAATGTGGTTGCCCAATATCTTGCAGCATAACCTTGCTTTTCTTCCACCTTGATGCTTGATAAGTGCTTGGGAGATGAGGGTTTATAGATTTTTTATGGAGATCATGGATGGTTTGGATTGGATGGTGGAGATTCAAAAGCTAACGATGGAGGGCTATGATTGACCCATTTGCATGGGGAAGAGAGATACTCACACCGAGAGGCTTGGGATAGGTGCATGTGAATAAGACAAGCATTGAGAAAGATGAAGGGTGGAGAATACCTTATTTTGAGTGGAGGGTGGAGATAAAAAGGTACTTTTTGGAACCTCATGCAAGTTGACTTTATTTATTTTTAAACAAAGTGATGGAGGAATGTGCAAGATTAGGGCCATCCTTATGTGAATGGCTAGGATTAAAAGGTGAAGAAAAGGAAATGGATGGTGGGAATTTGAAGTTAGTTTGACTTTTTAGTGGAGAAAGATTTTATTTATTTTTAAATAAAATGTATTGAAATTATGACAACACATAAATAGCCTAAGGCTCCAACACATCAATCAGTCATTCATCTTCAACACTTCAAATGATTACATTCTTGGCTTTATAAAGCCATTCAACTTATTAACTACCCAAACCACTAACTAGCAACTAACTAATAACTAGTAACTATCTAAAAACTAACATCTAATAAATTAATATTAACATTAACATGTTAATTTGTTTGTATTATATTATTCTACGTCATGCACTAATATTTCCTCACACCCCCCTTTAGCGTTGGCATAGGGACTTTATTCTAGTGTTGCAATATCGATAATTGGCCTATCTCATATTTGCCCTCCTTCAAAGAAAAATTTTCTTTGGATGTCAGTTTCCATCAATAATGCATCCAATTTTACAATGTGTAAATAACAAATCTATTACACCCTTATGACTCCAAAATCCTCATTTCTCCATTTACATAATGTTAAAAATATATTACAATTTCACCTCTATCTTGTGCATCAGACTGCTCAATAAATATTAATGGAAATCTCGAACAATTTATGGGTTTCATTCTCTTCATTATCTTTCTAGAACATTTTAAATTTATAAATTTTGTTACCAAATGAGAAAGATATCATAGTTTTAGTGAAACTGGTATATAAAACTTTCTACAACACCAAAGATTTCTCCAACTTTGAATGTATATTTAAAAAAAAAAAATTCTTAATTTTTGATATGAAATGAACAAAATGGAGTGAGAACTATTAAAAGAGTGAACAATATGGAGAGAGAGAGAGAGGAGAGAAACCAAATGAAGGAACAAGATGGAGAAAGAAGAGAAACCAAATATAGATGGATGATGAAGCCAACGGATTTGCACGTGGTCTACACTACTCTTCCATTGACAAAATGCAAGAATGGTGGACGGATAACAATGACTTGTGCACGTGGTCCTCACTACATCATCATTGAGCACCGCTTTAGAGAAGAAAATACAAATGAATGGAGGGTGACCAGAGAGATCTAAGACACCTACTCTGATACCATATTGAAATTATGACAACACACGAAGAACCCAAGGCTCCAACACATCAATCAGTCATTCATCTTCAACACTTCAAATGATTACATTCTATGGCTTAATAAAGCCATTCAACTAATTAACTACCCAAACCACTAACTACCAACTAACTCATAACTAGTAACTAACTAAAAACTAACATCTAATAAATTAACATTAACATGTTAATTTATTTTTTATTATATTATTCTATGTCATGCACTAATATTTCCTAACAAAATGGTGGAGGAATGTGCAAGGTTAATTAGTTAAACTTGGTTTGTTTAATTAATTACAATGATGGGGGATTTGGATTAAACTAGCACTTGCACCTGAAGGAGGTGCAATGGTTACGCCAATAATAAATTACATGTTAAGTAGAATGTTAGAGAGTAAAAATTGTGGAATAGATTAGAAGATAATATTTTATTCACCATTTTTATATACATAGAATAAAATGTAAAATCAAGTGTGTTAGAATTACAATATTGTTCTTCCACAAAAACATGTATGTGCTTCTTGATGAATATTTTGCAAAAGATTGAGTTTGGTTTTTATTTTTCACCATTGATCTTTTCTTTGTATTTGATGCTGGTATTTTGTTGTTTGAGTCTACTGGAGGTTTGCATTTGAATTTCCTTTTGATCCCAAGAATTAAATAAGAATGATATTCCACACAAACCATTAGATGGATAATCATTGTTATTGTAAGGTTATATTTCAAAAAACTATTTATTTTAATGAAGTAAACTAATTAAAGTAAAAGGCATATTTTCTTGATAAGGACATAAATCTTTTGTTGGAATGTTTTTTGATTGTCAAGTATCCACCTGTAAATTACAACATTATAATAAATTAGTTATGAATGAGTGTTGTATAAAACATAATGATCAATAAAAGACTTTTATGAGTAATTTGAATTAACAAAGATAGATGATTACATATCTACATTTGCTATGGAGAGATTAATTATAGGCAAGCCTCTTCTTTCTTTCGTAGAATGTTGTAGGGATTGTTTTCCATTTTGGAGTAGCGATCAAAAGAAAATGATGGTTCTATGCTAAGCCCTTTAATGGTTCTAACTCTTGATATAATTGTAAATGTTAATCCTTGTCTTTTAGTTTTACCCATATTGACTAGACCTTATTTAGTGTCAGCCATTGGGATTCATGTATGGTATTTGCCCATGCCATGGATAGTGGTATTTGTCTTCGGCTTCCTCATGATGTTGTTATTACTGGTATAGTGGTTGGATCTTCTCTATCCCATATTGCACCTTTGCATTTTTTAAATCTTACGACAACATACATAGGTAGATTTGGTGGTTTAGAGTCAGTTGCATAAACAATATCTTTGACTTCTTCAAGAGATCCATTGATAGGCCCCATTTGAATCCATAAGTTGGTTGTTAGCATCACTCTTTGACTTATGCATAGTAGGACTTCTTGGGGAAGTTGTTCATCACTATTATCAACGTTTGATTTTTGTTGTGTGTTTACTGCAACACTGAGTGCAATTGAAATATTTAGTAATTTTAGCATTTTTGTTGTAAATAAGTGCATTGCGAGGTCAAAATCTCGGATGTTGTTAGATTTTTTTAAATGACTCATTAATACTTCCCAATCATTTTGTGTTGGTTCAACATTTCTTATGTTTTTTAATGTATGATGGAATTGGATTTGAGTTGGATTGTTACCTTGTTGAAATATTATTTCTAATGTAGTATCGAGTGTGAAGCATATATAGGTTTGTTCATAACAAGTGGCAATTGGGTAAGGTCACCTATAAGAATTATAGATCTTCCACCAAAGCAAAGGTGTTGTTGAAAGGGAAATGCCTCATGTAATTTACTATCTATTTGTAGTAGTAGCTTTGGACCTATGAAGCTCATCTCATCAATGAGGATGTACTGTAAGTTTTTCATGTCTGCTTGAAACATTGTCAGTTATTGTCCCTATAATGGTTGCATGTATAGTTGAGGCATGTATGTCGAATGTAGCAATTCATGTGGGAGCAAGTGCAAGGAGTGGGTTTAGTTTTTCTAATATTGAATTTTGAAGTACATTCCTTATGCAACTAATTAGGTATGACTTTCATGTTCTTGCATTTCCTTGAATGGCCATATGTAATGGTTGCTTTGAAGCACAATCCATAAAGTGTTTTGTAATGATAGTAAGTGTTACTTGTTGTTTTGGTGACAACGTATAGTTTTGGCCATACAAATGTGAGGGCGAGTCGACTTCCTATTGAGACATCTTGCTTTTGTTTATGAATTGAATTACAATGTCATGTAAATGTGTGAGAATACTATGGTTGTCCCATATGTGGCTCTTGTCGAAATCACTTTGACCAAGCATTTCAAGTTCATTTAAATTGACATCATTAGTAAGTACCTTTTGAGATAGTAATTCCCATTCAAACATGTTTATATTATTTGTTGTGTCTGTCTCATTATTAGTATCTTCATCCTCTTCATGGTTATCATCAATTTCCTTTGTGCAATTGATATGCCATACATGGTATTTATTGTTTTTCATGTGCTTCCAAATTTTTATTATTTCTTATTTCGTGAGATTGATATCCGTGCTTATGTCACGAAAATGAAAATGTTTGTATAGAAGTAGCTCACTCCAACAAAAAGTTTCAAAAAAATTTGAGTCTTCTTTTGGAATGGTATAGAATCGTGGAAATACATTCACAGTTGCTTTTCCTTTCCTCTCTTTCCATTTGCATCATTTTCGACAAGTAGCATACGAGAATGATTTTGCTTATTCGATTAGTGTTATTATTTCTAGGGTAGGTGGTTGTTGCATATAGGAGTGTAGGTAGTTAGATTGCATTTCAGTCTCAGTTGTGGATCTTGCTAGACGATGGAACACTTTTCGACCAACATTTAACGATATAAAATTTTGATTACAAATAAGAAGAGGTAATTTTTGGAGCATATGGAATGTTTCTTGTGCTCCCATATCATGATTTGTGACAATCTCTATAATGAATTTATGATACACTATCAAAGCTTGGTCTCCAAATCCTTGATTTGTACATATCCTCATTAACATATTCACACAACTTTCTAATTTCATTTCAATTTTAGATGCATATTTCACAATATATTGAAGAACAAGTGTTTTTGAGATGACACGCTCATAATCTATATTATCTCTCCATATTGAAAGCATTTCACAATTGTGTATGTTTAACCTGTCATCACTTCTCGTTGGTTCATAAGTTTTCTTGCCAACATCATCACATTATAGGGCGGAGTTTATTCGTTCTTTCCATGGAGCTTTATATCAGCATTCTACATTTTGGCCCTTCTTATGTAGGCATGTTCTCTCCTACATTTGGTGTGTCATTGGACACAATTAATCAACTCTTCATAATCATTTGTGGGATCTATAAAGAATATATCAGATGTGTTTAGCAATCATAGATCATCTAGTGGAGAGTGATGTATTCTGTAATTTCAAGTTCAAATGGAGTACGAGGGTTCTAAGCAGTGGTATATTGGTCAAAGGATTTTCTTGTTATTTCCACATCTGCATAACTTTCATAGTCAAGCATGTCCATATTTGGTGCATTCTCTAGCCAAAGGAATTCATGTACATGTGTAGTGCCTCGATGTTGCCATTCATACCTATACCAATCGTCTTTACTACAGAGTAGTTTCTCTATGACCTCCTCTCAAAATATAGTGAATTGTTGATGTAGATATAGTGACATGATGTGGGGGTTTTTTATTACATTGTCAATGCGATGTTTGTTTGAATGTGATGTTCTATTTGTTGCAAATTTTTTGTGTAAATCAAACCATTTTGTATCTGCAACACTTAATGTGAATAATAGAGTTGGTGATCCAATTTAGTTGATCATATTTTTTAATTCACCACAACACTTATTCCAATATGATCTTGTCACTCATAAAGAAGAGCCAAAATGCATTAGTTTCTCAGCCAATTATCGGTCTGGTAGGTTTTGTAAGTGGATGCGAAGGTTTTCAATAGTGGTCGATGCATTGTCCTCTACATTTTTCTTAATGAAAACTAAGGCAAGTGCTTGGCTTCGATGGTGCATCATAAGATTCAATAGAAAGTATCAAAATCTTGGATGCCTTCCAAATCTATTGTCATGAAAAACAAATTAAGTGCAAGGCATATTCATGCATTTGGACCTCCATAATTTGAGCTTGCATTTGTAGTGTGCTTCCATTTGGAAAGAGAGAGGGAAATGCCATGTCTAATAGGCCCTTAATATTATATTCACTTATGGAGGATGAACCAAGTTTAGGACACTTAACTATATTATCATTCTCGTCTTCTATTTGTAATGTTTCTTTAATGATTTGTAACTCACAACATATATTGGGTAGCCCCATCATGAATGATGTCGAGTACTCTAATTCATCATTGGTTTGATTTTGAATAGAGTATGCTTCCTTGTTTGGTACCAATATTACTTCATTTTTACTTTCAATGTTGCAAATAATGTCTGAGATGTCTATAATTGTATTAGGGAGTAGCCCTAGCAATTCTTCATTGATTCCAACATCTTTGTAGTATGGATCATATTTGATCTTGTATTGTAATGCTTCTCTAACATGACTTCTACTTACATAGCAATTGTAATGCTTCCCATGTGTAAGAAATCTTCTAACTATTAATACATCCAACTCTCCAATTCTGTGTGGAAGAGATTTTTCTATTGTTTTGATATCTTGGGGGAAGCTAATCATGTGACCACTATATTTGTATTGTCCACCATGAGAATGAGTTACATGCAATATTGGATCTACTTGTGCTATTAACATCTCTTCTACTTGAGTGAGATTGCTAAGCACACTTGGTTGTTCACTGGGTCCGTATTATTAGATGTGGAGAATCTGTGTACACCCTTTTCACTGAAGCGTTTACTATAAATAAATTGTTTATTTGATGAATGCACATGCTTACAAGGGTATCTTTTTCTGCATATAGTGCATGTTTGTAAGTTTGAAAGTGCATATATTCTATGCCAAAAAAATTAGATGTTGCCATGAAGTTTGTGAACTAGTTGAATTCCTTGTTGGAATTTGAATTTTTGCATTGTGTTACATGTTGTGTTTGGTTTGAAGGACCATCTTTTGAGTTGTTAGTTGTTGGTGGAACTATTGTTTTTTGTGTCGCAAATTACGACACACTTATTTCCTCTTTATGGTGAGCATCATACAAACGACTTCTCTCATGGCTCTGTTGATTAACAAGTTCAATATGAGAGGGCTGGTTATTAGGTTCTTCTAGGGTGGAGTTCATCATTTGTAAAGCAAATGCAAGTTTGTATCATTAATACTCCACACAAAAAAACATGCATAACACCGAACAATATATTTTTTGTAGTTGTTTCTTAGAATGAAATATATGAGGAGAGTGGGAAGATATGTGCAATTGCCTTAAATTAAAAGCTATATTTCACATGATTATGATATATTATAAACTTATTTTTATATATATAAAATTAAAATAACTATCGAAAATAAAGGATTACAAGATTATTGATTATTTTGCTAGCATGAATTGAACTTAAAATTTTCGTTAGTCTTATTACACTTTGGTAAAAGTGATTATTTATTAAAATATTTCAAATCTTTAGAAGAATACCTATAGCTAAATATTTTTTGTTCTTTTAGGATGTGGTTGAAATAAATTTGACCCCATGTACAATAGAAAAGAGAAGGTAGTGAAGAGCATAGAACAGACTAAACAATGTTTCATAAAATTTTGACTCAATACTTCAATTAAAAATGAAATGTTTGTTCTAAATATAAATACGTGAGACAAAGTTACCAATGTATTTTGGACTTAACTTTTTCAATAAAAACTTATCGAATAATAAGAACATTATTCATAGAATTAAATATTAACATATATTGTTAATACCCTTAGGTCTAAGAATAACTAAACAAACAATTTTTAAGAAGCATTAAAATTGAATTAAACAACAAATTCTTTATCATATTGTCTGTATGTTTTTTAAAAGAAAGATATGTGAGAAAGTGGTATTTAATTTACAATTTTGAAATAGCTTTTAAATGCTTTCTAAATAAAAATCTATCGGCTGATAAGCTTAAAATTTGGATAGCTAGATTAAAAAAAGGCAAACTTTTAACTTCATAAAATAATGTATGTTACACCTGCATTTATATTGAAAGAAAAATAGATTAGACATAAACCACATGGCAAAGCATGTTAGATAAATATGATCTAATCCAACAATGATTTAATTGTTCATTGCATGTTAAATATGTATAATTAAAAAATTAAAAAACTAATTAATCATACTATAAAGATTAAATTTTCCTAGAACATTTGTCTCTCATTGTTATATACACATGATTGCTTTTTTAATTTCCAAAGTAATTTAAATTGCATTATAATGAGAATTAAAGTGGAGTTGGAGTTTCATTTTTATAACTCCTTCGATGTATGTCTACGTTTTATTTTGATTTTTTTTTCTAAATAATTAAGAAAACAATACAAAATTTATTGAAATTTAAAAGGGGAAAAAAGATTGGGTAAGAAATAAAATATAATTATGACAAACACTATCATGTTGACATTAAACTATTGAACTTACATAGAGTTATTAGGGGTCTCCATCCATCTTTCAAACAAAAAATCAACTAGCAATCCACATCAAATAGTTAAATTTTACTTCCTCTATTATGGAGAAAATCTCAACATATCAGATGTAATCCTACAATAGGAGTATGTACAAGATTTCTATTTCTATGTTTACAAATGTCTTTCATTTTGGTAGTGGAGTTATTAAATGTAAATTCCTACAAGTTGTATCTTGAACTATATGAATGAATGAATGGTATTTTATTTATCCCTTGAAGTGGATGTGGTATGTGCTTGTTGACATTTGATTTGGGGTTCATTCCCTTTGTTCAATGCTTGTTTATTTGTGCATTGAAGAGTGTTTATTTATGTATATGTGTATGTTTGTGTGAGTGTGGGGTGAGACAACTAATTGTTGGGTGTGAGTTAGTAGGAGTGTGTTGAGTAGAAATATACTACTTGCAATAAAGTAATTTTCACTTCCATTCAAGGCTACGATAACTGCTTTCAACAATGCAACCTCCCTCTAGCTACATAAATGTGGAGCTCAATTGATTTTGACATTGTAGGAGGTAGGTGGCATGATAAAATTGTATTAATGAAACCTTGGAATAAAATTCTCCTTAATGTACAACTATGTTGGAATAAAAATCTCCTCAATACAACCATGAACATGGCACACATATAACATCTACTATTGTTGGAGTTGTAGTGTTTGTGCCCAATTTCTTTGAATGCAACAAGGGTAACAACACAAACATAGTCCAAAGTGTGATGGATAGATTGAAGCATGGGTGTTTCCCATGGTTGTTTCTTTAATTGCCAATATCTACAATTTGTTGGCACGCTCTTCATATCAACAAGGGAATCTACAAGTACACAAAACTAATCCTCATAAGATGATTGATGTTATGTAAATGGCACTAAATCCCTATTGTATTGCCACGTGCCATAAAGAATGTTTACAGTGGTGATTTAAGCATTTATAAAATATCAATAATCATGTTCCAGTGTAGGAGATGAAGTTACCTCTTGCCTCTAAAAATATAAGAGAATGCCTAATACACTAAAATGGTTCGATTTATCTTTTTAAGGAGAAAGATGCAATGCAGTATGTGTGGAGGACAAGAATATCAAGATGAAAATTGTATGTACACATTTCCCATCTACATTGCTCTTTTTGTTAAAGTACAAGTAAGATATATTTAGTTTTCTCAAGTCCTAGAGAAGATAACCAATGAACTTGTGTTTGTAAGATTCATAAATCAATGGTATTTAATATTTTATGGCTACATCGTACTGAGGTTACTTTTTCTTTCGTGGTGGCTATAATTTATGGAGCTTAGTCTGTCCTAGTAGGTAGAGATTGCATTCTAGTTGGTTTACAACAGGTTCAATAAAATAAAAAAGAAGCCTCGCATTCAAAATATGCATTTATCATTTACATTTGTACAATGTCATTTGTGTTTCACATTTCCACGAGGTTAATATATTCCTAGATGGTAATGATCAGTTTGTTATGATGGATTATGGATACTTTTTTTTACCAAACTAATATTAATTATTTGTTTGCAATAAAGGATTATAGATTATCCCTAGATCAAGAAGAAAATACCCTATATTTAGATAGAAACTCCAACAAATTTTGCAGTAAGATAAATTCCAAAATGAATTAACATGAATTTTGAAGCACCTTAATCACACCTCATGTAATATAACAAACCATGTTGCCAAAGCATCAATCAACTAAAAATACTCTTTTCCTAGTCCTAACGAGAGATTTATACAATAAAAACTAATCCTAACCTAAAAATTATAACCCCAAACCCCTATAACATAGAACCACTTCAAAAAAAATTTAAAAAAATCTATATAAAATTAACAATATTTTAAACCTATCAAAAAGGATGAGCTCTATTGGTGAAAACAACAAAGATATGATAATCAAGCTCCGGGCTCAAATCCTGAGAAAGAAGACAAAGTAGACAATACTAAAATTGGATAAAATACTTGGGTACAAACTACAATCAAAGTCAGGTAAAAGTGCAAGTCCCAAATTCCCGGTGAGTTTGATGATTTTTTTAATAACAATATTATAAATTTGTTGAGTAGGTACAAGTCCCAAATCCCATGAGAATTTATTTAACAAAAGAGATTTTAAAGCCTCTCAACATGGTTCTATCAAAACAAAAACATCTTTCTTCGATAGATGGCCATTGATAACAACAAATTTGTTTATACAAAGAAGTTATGTGTTTCACTCCATAGGAATTTTTTAATACACGAGTTAGAAAATAGTCACTTGGTAGAAATAACCCATAGAAGAACACACAACAAGGGCCTCAAAATATTTCTACTACAAAAAAAATCTTCAAGAAAAGAAATATCTAAGTCGTAACAAAAAATTCAAAGAACATGAAAAATTCTTGTCTACTTTATTACATACAAAAGAGGCATCACTTAAAGAAACGACATGGAACATTGTCAAGGTTCAAATACAGTGATCGATTTCAAGTGGGCCAACATAGCATGCTAAATGGCCATCTAAGGCTGTTGGATATCACTCTATTTGATTATGTCATTCAGAAAGGAAGCTTTGAAGACCTGTCTTGGTATAGCATGCTAAATGGATATTTAAGCTTGATGGCTCTTTGTTTGATTGTCCCATTAAAAATGAAAGCTTTAAAGACTTATCTTTGATATGGTATGCTAAGCAGTTATCTCAACTCAATGGTTGTCTATCTGATTCTCTCATTAGAGATAGAAACTTTGAAACCAATATTATACTATTCAAAAAAGACATAATATAAACAAATTGGTCTATTAAATGACATCATACTACATAAAAAAGCATTCATTGCATATTAATCATCAAAAAATACAATAAATAAAATTTGAGAGGTCTCAATTAAATTCAAATGTCATTGACAGTAAAATAAAACCCTTGTTGTACATCCTTAAAGTATTACTGAAACATAAAAACTACTAAAAAGGATAATATAAGGACATCTTGGTGCACATAGAAATCTGGTCTACTTCTACAATAAAATGGACACAGTATGACTCAAACCCTGATCAAACAAAAGAAGTCTGATAAAATAGCTTGAGGGCCAAGATTGGTATAAAGACATCGTTAAACAAAAAATTCACCATTCCCCTTGGCATAAGTCTTAAATGCAACTATAATCAAAATCTAGTAACAGGTTTAGAAGATGTTAACTCACCTACTATCTTAGGAGTGGATTGATTGAGCTTGAAGTGCATTGTAGCCCTCTGCTAGAAGATGGAACCTCCTAAAGCAATCTTGAACACCCTTTATTGTTCTCTCTTTCAGAAAAGTCCCAGTTGGAAATTTGGGCGTTGGAAATGCAGGTGACATCTAAAATCCCACCAACCCAAGAATGTGTTATCCACCTATCCATATATCTAAAATTTGATCCCATTAAGATCTACATATATGAACACTCAAATCGACATTAATATAATATTGTTAGAGTTTAAAAAGTTAACATGTGCCCCTGTTTTGTTTGCAATCAACGTGTTGTTTGTTCTCGTGCTTTACTATTTTCCTAGCAAGCATTTTTCAGTCAAAACTCCTCAACTTTGAGTTTAGATAGGGCCAAGACACTTGGCACTCCACATTGGCTAGTGCGTGAAATACATCTATTGAATGAATTAAACCCTGAGCATGTTGTTCATCCACTTGCAATACTAATTGTCGATCTGCATTTTGGAGTAACCATAAAATTACATGCTAAGTGAAGAGGTCATCGGAGCTAGAGTGAGAGGAGCTAATAATAAAGTACTTCGCATGGACCAATATGATATTCAAACATGTTTTATATGCATTCACGTCCAAATAGAGAAGGCATAATATACCAATGAGGTTTTTGACTAAAGAAAATCTAGTGAATGGAAAGAAAAGTGAGTGTTTTCACTAAATAAAATCTGGCAAATGGAAAAGAAAAGCGGCATAAGAAAAAAATTTAGGTAGCTTTTGCATTGAAATTTCACACTAAAAAAAAGCCTATTGGCTAATAAACATTATGTATTTATTTAATCCATGGAGGAATGTTGGGGGACAAATTGATTTAATTAAACAAATATGATTTATTTAATTAATGTTAAAATGTTAGACTAGGGGGTTGGGTTAATTAAATAAATATAATTTATGTAATTGACGTTAGAAGAATGATTAAATTAACTAATTAAATAAATATGGTTTATTTAATTAATTCAATGGTGTGGGAATGTGAAAGGTAATTAGTGTGATGTTAGGATTTAGGTGTCTACATTTTTCCCCTCTTTGAAATGGTGTTTGAAGTAACGTCATTTCAAAAGAAAATAAATATAAGGATTTGGAAAAATGATCCCCCAATTGCTCGAAGAAATAATGGTGAAATGGAATTAGCTAGGGATGCCCCTTCAAGAGGGCAAGTGGGTTTACAAGGCATGGATGGTCTCTCAATACGAGAACCAAGACCTAGAGGAAATGGATGATAGAATGGGAGTGAGAAAATGATGTTAGTAAATGATGAAATGCTTGGAATGATTGGATAATTTGATGAGATGCGTATGTGTAGGAGGTTTGAAGAATGATTATGGATTTATGATGATTGAGCTTGGTGGAAGACAGGTATATGTTGAATGTGGTGAGCAACCTTGATTTGCTATAGAACTTGACGTTATGCACCAAGGTATAAGGAACCATGGTGACAATGTGTCTCCTCCATAAAGGACTGACTCACAAACACACTAAAATTAAGAGGATGCCCCAATATATTGTCAAGGCACATTGTGATATAACAAATCGTAAGTGCCTTGGTGAGATATGTGGTGAGACAACCAACAAACAAAAGAAAATAATGCCCTAGTAGACCTGCAAGACACACCATAATAGAAAGGATCGTGACGACCTCAGGGGGTATATCGTGGAATGATAAATAAGCAAATAATCAATCCAACAAACAAATGACACACATGGGTTTTACCTCTTGCCAAAGTGTTGAAAAGAACATGACAATGATGATGATGATGTGTGAATTAGGGAATGATAAATCCCACAAAGGCAATGATAGGATGATGGAACAGAGATTTCACAATGGCAAGGATTCAACTTGTGTGTGTCAATGATGCTTGGTCAGATTTTTGCTTTTGTTTGTAGTGTAGGATTTTTGTGGATCTATTGTGCATTTATTTGTGATGGTGTGTTTGAAATGTTTCAAGAAGATGTCCTAGAAGGGATACAC
This sequence comes from Cunninghamia lanceolata, assembly GCA_027924645.1. NCBI lineage: Eukaryota > Viridiplantae > Streptophyta > Pinopsida > Cupressales > Cupressaceae > Cunninghamia > Cunninghamia lanceolata. The sequence continues at coordinate 4,231,262 of BSBN01000435.1, read as the reverse complement.
AAGGAGATGTCCTAGAAGGGATATGCATCGCGATGTCATGAAAGTGCAAATGGGAGGACCTCAAAAGGTGTTTTCCAAAGTAGGATACAATATGTTGTCCCCGGCATGTGATAAAGTCAGTAGTGGGGAAGGAATAGTGGCAATGGAATGATATGGTACAAAGAGTACCAGGAGATAATGGAATCTAGAATTACACATGACACTTGCAAGTAAGGTTTTCATCATTACACTTGTCCAAGGTGCCATAGGATAGTTTTCACCAAAGGATGATTTTTGTTTACTTTTTTCTAAATTTTTAATGTTTTTAGATCTTTTATTTCTAAACTGTTATAGATTTGGCATGAAAGCACTTGAGGTGCATGATATTCATGTGCTCTTCTATCTTATGACCATCTAGTGTGGCCAACTGATATGCTCCTAATCCATATTTTGTAATAATAACATAAGGGCCCAATTAATTAGGTTCAAATTTCCCTTTCTTTTCATGATCTCGATTGGTGTTTCTTTGATTGTCCTTAAGGACAAGGTGATCAACCTCAAACTCTCTAGTCTTGATCTTTTTGTTGTTGTTGTGATAAGGCTAGTTTTGATAGGCTTTAAAATGGTTCAAGGCATTCAGATGCCTTTCATCAAGTAGTTCAATCTCATGTAGGTGTGCAACTTTGTATTCTTTGTCGTCTATGAGTTCGCACAAAGAGATGCACAGAGATGGCAGTTCGATCTCACTTGGCAAGGTGGCTTATGCTTCTGCTTTGAAAATCAGGGAGTAAGGGGTAGTGCATGTGGGCATAGAATGCTAGTACAATAGGCTTGTAGGGTGGGATTGAGTTGGAGATGTCAATCACATCCAACATCATTGATAATCTTCTTGAGGATTTTGATTATGGTCTTTTTAGATGTCTTTGCTTGACCATTACCTTGTGGGTAATAGTGAGTGGACCAACGATTTTTTATGTGGAATTGCTCACATAAGGTATGGACCTTTTGATTTTTGAAGGATTTGCCATTATCAGTAATAATGGAAAATGGGATGCCATAACAACAAATGATATGGTCAAGGATGAATTTGGATATCTATTGGTCAATGGTATAAGTGAGCAAAACTTCTTCAACCCACTTGGTGAAATACTCGGTGCTGGTGATAATGAACTTGTGGCCATTGGATGAGGATGGGTTAATCTTGATAACAAGATTGAGACCCCATGTAGAAAAAGTATATGGAGTTGTAATTAGTTGTAGTGCTTGTGAGGGTGCATGAATTAGGTCTCTGTGTAGCTTACAAGCTACACATTTCTTAACACACTAACATGTGCCTTTTCCATGGCAGGCTAGTAGTAACCTATTCTTAGTAACTTCTTATCTAGGACCATACCACTAGTGTGTGCTCCACAAATACCTTCATGAACTTCCTTGATTACAAGGTTGACCTCTTCTGAATTTAGACGTCTTAATAAGGTACCATCATAGCCCCTTTGATATAATGTGTTGCTAAGGAGAGTGAAGTGGGATGAGCATTGGAGGAATGTCTTGCCTTGGTTATGTGAAAGGATAGGTGGAAGGGCTTGATCATGGAGGTAAGTGTAAATGCCATGATACCATGGGGAATTGGACCAACAATCTCACATATCATTTCTATTTTAGAGACATCATAGGCAAGTATCAAGAGTTGTTCAACTAAAAACTCACATTGCTTGCTATGTTTTGGCATCTTTAGGAGAGATCCAATGGTGGATATTGCATCTACTACTTTGTTGATGAGGTGAGGGACCTGCTCAAACTAAATGTAGGTCAAATACTACTTGAAGTTGTCAACATTCATTTGTAGGGGATGATCTTATCATCCTTAGTTTGATACTCATCAAAGACCTATTTGATGACCAGTTGGGAATCACCGAAGACTAAGAGATGTGGGATGTTCTATTGCATAGTAGTTTTGAGACTAGAAAGTAAGGCTTCATATTTTGCAATATTATTGGTGCAAGGAAAACCAAGTCTAAAATCTTTGGAGATGAGAACTCCTTCTGATGTGAAGAATAATAGGCCTACCCTTTAACCATGATTGGTGAAGAATCCATTCTTTGAGAGTAAGGATGGACTCTTCTTGGAAATCCATGACGAGAGGTTGAGTATCTACCAATGGTGCATCAACCAACTGATTTGCCATGATCTATCCTTTGACTTCCTTCCAATCAACATATTCAATACCAATCTCATTGAGCAACATAATCCATTTATACATTCTACTTGCCAATGATGCCTTTGATAGGAGATATTTGAGGGGATCAATTTTTGAAGCGAGACAAGTTCGATGATCTAGCACATAGTGTCACAATTTTTGTGATGTGAAGATAATGTCCAAATATACTCATTCCGTGGGTGTGTGGTTGAGTTCATAAATGACCAAGGTCCAACTGATGTAGCGGATGACTTTTTCATAGCCTTTTTCATTATGTTGTGCTAGGAGTGTCCACAAGGCAACTGGTGTAGCAAAGATGTAGAGGATCAACAAATTATTTGATGTCGGTACCATGAGAATAGGTGTAATAACAAAAAATTCTTTAAGCTGATCAAAATATTTTTGACAAGACTCATCCCAATGATAACCTATATTTTTAGATGTGAAAATGGTTGAAATTCATTGGCCAACTACTCAATGAACCTTTAGATGGCCTAAAGTTTACCTTGGAGGCTATGAAGTTGTTTGAAATTCTATGATTGAGGCATCTCAATTATTGCTTTGACTTTGGTAAGATCAACTTCTATACCTCGTCTAGAGACGATGAACCTAATAGCTTCCATGATGTGACCCCAAAAACACACTTCTTTGGGTTAAGGTGAACCTTGTACTCTCTTAACCACCAAAAGATGCATTAGAGGACTTAAGGGTGTTTTTCTCTAATTTTTTACTTTCCTAATAGATCATCCACATAGTCTTCCATAATGTCATACAACATGTAATGGAATATTATGGTCATGGTGTGTTGATAGGTTGCCCTAACGTTCTTTAATCTAAACGACATAACTTGATAATAAAAAGTGCCCCAAGGAGTTATGAGGGCTATTTTATGCCAATCTTCCAGAGCAATTTAAATTTAATTATAGTCAAAGAAACCATGGACCATGAGGGATAACATTTCATAGCTTACAGTGAGGTTGACTAGCAGGTCAATATTACGCAACAAAAAATCATCCTTTGGGCATGCCTTGTTAAGATCTTTGAAGTCAATGCATATGCAGATGCTTTTGGGCTTCTTGCTCACAGGGATGGCATTTGATATCTATTTAGAGTAGTCAATTGGTCTAATGAACACAACCTCCAAGAGTTTATGCAATTCTCCTTTAACCAAAAGAGTGATCTTGGGACGCATCTTTTTGAGTTTTTGTTTGAACGATTTGGCATTCAGGTGAACTACAAGATGATGAACCACAAGGGTGTTGCAAGTATGGGCCTAACCGGTGTTGTCATTGATGTCAACATACTCTTGCTGCATTAATGATAAGGATTGGATGAGTTGTATGCTGAGGATATTGAGAAAATTAGTCCTATCAGGAACAGAGAAGAACAGTGAAGACAGTGAGGTAAAGATCCCAGCTAAGATGAAGACCAGAGGTTGCGCATCAAAGGGTTTGTAGATATGTGTCTTATGATGATCCAGTAAAGATTTGAGAGGTCTGCATGAAGATTTGAAGAAGTTATGGCCACTTGAGTAAAACTGGTTCTGGCAGATGCTCAGAGGTGACTAAGTGACACAGATAGGTCTGGTGAGATCCAGAAATACAATATCTTGTTTTGCGAATTTGGTGGAGTGTTTAGGAAGTCAATGTGAATTGACAACTCAATTGGTTCGTGATCTGGAGGTCCACAAGCATCTATTCCAATATGACAGTGATGACAGACTATGTTCTTGAAGTTCCAGATGAAGGAGAGAATGATTTCAGTAAGCAGAAGTAGTGTGGATGTCCTTGGTGATTCAGACAAACTTGTGGAGGTCTTTGGATTGTGTCCAGTTCGTGTTGGTGATCTACATTGAAGATTGAGCTAGTAATTGAAGAATTACTTCCGGATGATGATGTTCTTCCTAAGTTTGGCCAATCGGATGAGTTACACATCTTGCGGATGATCTTGAAGATGTTCTGTGAAGATTGGCGTGTTTCTAAAGGAAGATTGAAGTCTCGGTTCTGTGTAGCCGATAGTGTGTTGATCTGCGTGAAGTCTTTTTGTAATTAGTCATGTTGTATTTATGTATTTGGTCTGTAATGTATGCCGACTTGGATGATAATCCCAAAGTCAAATGTCTTGTATAAGTAAGAAGTTGTGAAGTCATTTCAAAGGGATTGTGGAGAGATGAGTATGTGGTAGAGAGGAGCAGAGTGAAAGGCAGAGTAGAAGTATTGGGCTTAAATGGAACTGACTCAAGCATGGTGATGATGCTATTCTTCAGTTCAAGTATGTAATATTTATTATTCCGTAGACAGTGTGTCTCCTGTAGGCAGTGGGCCTCTTGTGAGTAGTGTGCTCAGGAAGTGAGCCCTAATTAGCATGTGCCATTTGTTCTTCTTATTCTTTTAACAGAGAATACAATCTTGGGGTAGTCACCCCGTGGTTTTTCCCTTAACTGGGTTTTCCACGTTAAAATCTTGGTGTCTTATGTGTTAATGTGTTTCTACTCTTGAATGGTTGCATTAAGTTTCCATGATTGATTTATTATTATGCTGCTGAATTATAAGAAGGATTTAAGTGATTAAAAGGAAGAAAGTTTTGAGACAACTGATTCACCCCCCCCCCCTCTCAGTTGTCTGCCTTGTTTCTAACAAATGACTAAGTGAAAATATCTGTAGAGTTTGAGGATAGAAGTGATAGTCTCTTTTTCTACTAATTTCAAGGTGAAATTGTAATGGATGTGACCTTTTGATTTTATTTTGTACCAAGGTTTATTTCCAAGGTCTCCTCAACCAAGATTGTAGGTTTATCCTGCCATTGTAGAGATGTCAGGGGTAGGTTGAGTTACTCGTCTATCGACACCTCAAAAAGGTTTTCATCAATAGTCACATGTCATTATTTTCTTTTTCTTTTATGTGTTTGATAGCGCCTAAGTGAGGTTTTCACTAAGGGGAATTTAATTTTTGGATTTTTTGTTGTTTTTATTTTTTTAATTTTTTTTAGGACTAAGGAACTTGGCCCATTCCCCGAAGTATGTTACAATGTCTAGATTGATTTCAAAGCCTTTCTTATGATCCCCTACTAGTATGTCATCTTGAAGCCTTGTGAATTTTGCAATAGTCTCATTATTTTGAAATGTGTCTAAAGATATAGGATCTTTTTTGTCCAAACCAATGAGTTTGGGGTATGTGAGTTCAAGGTTGATATTGCAAATGGCGATTTCATGGAAAAGGTTCATAATGGTGAGGTTTTCGAAGGAGTTATTGATGGACCTTACCTTGACGTTTTCAATATCACTGAAAGAGGTTTCCCTCACAACCACGAAAGTGTCATTCGGTTTATTAGATTACATGTCAAGTGATATGTATCGCAACCCTTCAGTTTTCATTTTTGCCTTCATATGTACGGGGTCAAGGATACCCTACTCATGGATCCCAATGCATTTACCTTTGTAGTTCACATTTTTGCACATGTGGAGAGCTTTAGGATATTCCTCTTTTAGGAATCACGATGTAAAGTCTTCATATTTGTAGATCTAAGAGCTAGTTGAACCTTCAATATCTTCATTGGTAAGGAAGCCATGTTGCACAAAAGTGGTGGTACCAAACTGCAAGGTGTTTTGTGTTTTTATCAGTTGTGGATTAGGTTAGCCACAAGACCATGGGGATAGAGGGAGCTTACCTACATGGAAGGAATTATGTAGCTCATATTCTCCATAGCCTTTGTTGATGATCTTGACATGGGTTTTGGGAGGTCGAACTAGTAGGTAATTATTATGCAACAAAAATTAGTTTTTGGGCATGCCTCATTAAGATCTTTGAAGTTGATGCATATGTAAATACTTTTGGGCTTCTTGTTCACAGGGATGACATTTGATATCTATTTAGGGTAGTCAATTGGTCTAATGAATCCAACCTCCAAGAGTTTCTGTAATTCTCCTTTAACCAATAGAGTGATCTTGGGATGCATCTTTCTGAGTTTTTTCTTGACAGGTTTGGCATTAAGGTGCACTACAAGATAATGAACCACAAGGGATGGGTCCAACCTAGGCATATCACTATATGACTGAGTGAAAATATCTATAGAGTTCTTGAGGATAGAAGTGATAGTCTCTTTTTCTACTGATTCCAAGGTTATTGTAATGGATGTGACCTTCTGATTGTATTATCTACCAAGGTTTATTTTCAAGGTCTCCTCAACCAAGATTGTAGGTTTATCTTGCCATTGTAGAGATGCTAGGGGTAGGTTGAGTTGCTCGTCTATCGACACCTCAAAAAGGTTTTCATCAATAGACATGGCATTATTTTCTTTTTCTTTTTCTATGTATGATAGCACCTCAGTGAGGTTTTCACGAGGGGAATTTAATTTTTGGATTTTTTGTTGTTTTAATTTTTTTTAAGGACTAAGGAACTTGACCCACTCCCCAAAGTATGTTACAACATCTAGATTGATTTCAAAGCCTTTCTTGTGATCCCCTACTGAGATGTCATGTTGAAGCCCCATGAATTTTGCGATAACCTCATCATTCTGAAATGTGTCTAAAGATATAAGATCTTTTTTAATCCTAATAGATTAGTTTAGGGTATGTGAGTTCAAGATTGATAGTGCAAATGGCAATATTATGGAAAAGGTCCATAATGGTGAGGATTTCAAAGGAGTTATTAATGGACCTTACCTTGACATTTTTTATATCAAGAGAGGTTTCCCCCACAATCGTGGAAGTGTCATTTAGTTTATTAGATTACACGTCAAGTGATATGTATCCCAACCCTTGAGTTTTCATGTTTACCTTCATATGTACAAGGTCAAGGATACCTTGCTCACGAAGCCCAAGACATTTACCTTTGTAGTTCACATTTTTGCACATGTGGAGAGATTTAAGATACTTCTATTTTAGGAAGCATGATGCAAAGTCTTCATCTTTGTAGATCCAAGAGCTGGTTAAACCTTCAATATCTTCATCAACAAGGAAGCCATGTTGCACAAAAGTGGTCATACCAAATTGAAGGGTGTTATGTGTTTTTCTCAAATGTGGATTAGGTCAGCCATGATACCATGGGTATGGAGGGAGCTTGCCTACATGGAAGGCATTATGTAGCTCATATTCTCCATAACCTTTGTTGATGATCTTAACGTGGGTTTTGGGAGGTCGAACTAGTAGGTCAATATTAGGCAATGAAAAATCATCCTTTGGGCATGCCTTGTTAAGATCTTTGAAGTCAATGCATATGTAGATACTTTTAGGCTTCTTTCTCATAGGGATGACATTTGATATTTATTTAGGGTAGTCAATTGGTCTAATGAATCCAACCTCCAAGATTTTCTGTAATTTTTCTTTAACCAAACGAGTGATCTTGGGATGCATCTTTCTGAGTTTTTGCTTGAACGGTTTGGAATCAAGGTGCACTACAAGATGATGAACCACAAGGGATGGGTCCAAACTGGGCATATCACTATACAAACAAGTGAAAATATTTGTAGAGTTCTCAAGGATAGAAGAGAGTCTTTTTTTTCTACTAATTCCAAGGTGATTGTAATGGATGTGACCTTCTGATTGTATTCTATACCAAGGTTTATTTCCAAGGTCTCCTCAACCAAGATTGTAGGTTTATCCTACCATTGTAGAGATGCTAGGGGTAGGTCAAGTTGCTCGTCTATCGACACCTTAGAAAGGTTTTCATCAATAGATATTTTATTATTTTCTTTTTCTATGTCTGATAGCACCTTAGTGAGGTTTTCAATAGGGGAATTTAATTTTTGGATTTTTTGTTGTTTTAATTTTTTTTAAGGACTAAGGAACTCAACCCACTCCTCAAAGTATGTTACAACATCTAGATTGATTTCAAAGTCTTTCTTGTGATCCCCTATAAAGATGTCATCTTGAAGCCCCATGAATTTTGTGATAGCCTCATCATTCTAAAATGTGTCTAAAGATATAGGATCTTTTTCATTCCAATCAATGAGTTTGGGGTATGTGAGTTCAAGGTTGATAGTGCAAATGGTGATTTTATGGAAAAGGTTCATAATGGTGAGGTTTTCAAAGGAGTTATTGATGGACCTTACCTTGACGTTTTTGATATCAAGAGAGGTTTCGCCCACAACCATGGAAGTGTCATTTATTTTATTAGATTACACATTAAGTGATATGTATCCCAACCCTTGAGTTTTCATGTTTACCTTCATATGTACGAGGTCAAGTTTATCTTGCTCATGGATCCTAAAACATTTACCTTTGTAGTTCACATTTTTGCACATGTGGAGGGATTAAGGATATTTCTCTTTTAGGAAGCATGATGCAAAGTCTTCATCTTTGTAGATCCAAGAGCTGGTTAAACCTTCAATATCTTTATCAACAAGGAAGCCATGTTGCACAAAAGTGGTGGTACCAAATTGAAAGGTGTTATGTATTTTTCTCAACTATGGATTAAGTCAGCCACGAGACCATGGGGATGGAGGGAGCTTGCCTACATGGAAGACATTGTGTAGCTCATATTCTCCATAGCCTTTGTTGATGATCTTGACGTGGGTTTTGGGAGGTCAAACTAGAAGGTTAATATTATGCAACGAAAATCATCCTTTGGGCATGCCTTGTTAAGATCTGTGAAGTCAATGCATATGTAGATACTTTTGGGCTTCTATCTCATAGGGATGACATTTGATATTTATTAGGGTACTCAATTGGTCTAATGAAGCCAACCTCCAAGAGTTTCTACAATTCTCCTTTAACTAAAACAGTGATCTTGGGATGCATCTTTCTGAGTTTTTTGCTTGAATGGTTTGGCATCAAGGTGAACTACAAGATGTTGAACCACAAGGGATGGGTCCAACCTAGGCATATCACTGTATGACCAAGTGAAAATATTTGTAGAGTTCATAAGGATAGAAGTGATAGTATCTTTTTCTACTGATTCCAAGGTGACTGCAATGGATGTGACCTTCTAATTGTATTTTGTACCGAGGTTTATTTCCAAGGTCTCCTCTACCAAGGTTGTAAGTTTATCTTGCCATTGTAGAGATGTTAGGGGTAGGTTGATTTTCTCGTAGATATCGACACCTCATAAAGGTTTTCATTAATAGACGTCATTATTTTTCTTTTTCTTTTTCTACATATGATAGCGCCTTAGTGAGGTTTTCACTAGGGGAATTTAATTTTTGGATTTTTTGTTTTTATTTTTTTAAATTTAATTCAGGACTAAGGAACTCAACCCACTCCCCAAAGTATGTTACATCTAGTTTGATTTCAAAGACTTTCTTGTGATCCCCTACTGTGATGCCATCTTGAAGCCCCATGAATTTTACGATAGCCTTATCATTATGAAATGTGTACAGATATAAGATCTTGTTCGTCCCAATTGATGATTTTGGGGTACGTGTTCAAGGTTGATAGTGTTGGAGTGTGGGAAACACTAAGAATGGGGTGAATTAGTGTTTCAATAATCAATTTCAACTTTTCTAATGATCAAAACACTTAAACTCTTTGCAAACGACAAATGTTCAGTTTTCAAGAGTATAACTATATGTGATACCCAACCTTTGGATTCTTAAACAATATGAAAACTCAAATGCTGCAGTATCAATAAAAGAAACAACAAGACCAAAAATACATCCACAAAAGAATCATAACACAGTATTTTAATGAGTGGAAAACCCTCATGAGGTAGAAAAATCACTCTGTAAATGCCTCACTTGCTTAATTAGGAAAATCACCAATTATAGAGCCTCACTGGCAAAGCCTCGCTGGCAACATAAGCCTCACTGGCAACATAAGCCTCACTGGCAACATAAGCCTCACTGGCAACACAAGCCTCATTGGCAATGATCATATTGTCTCCCTGACATGATCACTTACAACTTCTCAAAGATTAATGAAGATATACAATACAGAGGGTTTCTTTGTTTCACTGTAAAACATATCTTGACTGTCCCATTTCATTTGAGACTCAAGAATCCATACTCATAAATGTGCACATACAACTCAACTGATCAAGAAAGATTTTGCAATGATACATTGTTGCTATGATAATGATATTGCAAGAACGTACAACTTCATCCCTATCTCAACAGAGTAATGTTTTTCATTTTATACTGTCTCACAACTTTCTTGTTCTTTCATCAAACAATTTATACATGTAACTAAATTAGTTCAACTGTCTGTGGCAGTTTTCATTTGAATCAATAACTGTCAAAGTTATGTGGTCGACTAGAGTCATTTGGAGAAGTTTGAGTTATGTAAAACAACCTTTCACAAGTTTTAACCACATTTGAAGCACGGTCAAACAAAATGTCTTCAAACTGTTTCCAAATCCTCTGCATGAAACCCTAACATCAAATGCATGTGGATAAATCAAGAAATAGCCTTTCAAACTGTCATTCTAACCATATCAAAGAATGAGTTCATTAGAGTTCACAAGAATAGTTTACCATTGCAAACCCTAACCAAAATAGCCTTCACAGGAATTGAAAGAACTTCAAAAAACAAAATTCTTACCGTTTACAAAACCTAACTACCTTCCACAACATCCCAACAAAGGAGAGATATCACATGTAGCTGCTGACAAATCAAGGTATTGTTGTGCTTCGAGTGACAAAGATAACCGTCTAACTGCTTTCCTTATTTCTCACTGCTCATTGAAGTTGAGCATAGTCAAATCCAACAAAATCCACCTTATGATTACCGAATCTTCACATTTTTTGTAAACTATTCAAACCCTAGGTTAAGAGACTTCCATGTCTCGAAGTTTGACCTTATGAAATGATCATAAAACAAAAATTTTGCATGATATACTTTCTTTACCAATAGTCCCAGTGACCCCTAAAAGGGCCGATGACAATCAAGCTTAGATGCCAACCTTTTACCTGTTCATGCTGCCCAAAACCTGCTGGTTAGGTTATGACTTAAGTGACCACCGAATGCCTTACTTTCACATTGTTTTTAAATCAAATAAAGACAATAACATTAAACCAAATGAAGCCCTTTAATAAATCAAATGACACTATAATTTCTTGTATTTTATCCCTTTGAAAATGATCATGCTTGGTAATAAGAGCTTCAAGAAACCTTTGTTTACATATTGTTGTGAGATCAAATGGAATCAATATTACTTTAAATTAAAGGCCTTTTTCAACATTGAACTTAGGTGAAATGATATCATAACCTTGTACTGTCAAATGACACAAAATATATCATATTTTCAACTTTAACTAAATGCAACACATCTTTAATACCAAGGAGAAAAAGTCACTTAGCATCATGAAACACTGTGTCTATTGATAGAGATATATGTATCAACAAACACCTCAAACATGCCAAACTGATCAACTGCTACCTGATCACTATCATCATCAAACAATGCCAACTTACCAACCATAAATCAAGTATCCAATACCAAAGACATTAGTTTCCAATACTATAAATGCCACAAATAACCCTTGACATCAATGCCAAAATCAATGTCAAAGAGGTCAACAAACTCCCCCTTTACCATTGATGTCAAACCTAAACCTGTATGATCACTAATGCATTGTCAAGTCATCATCATATGATTACCAAATGAGCTCAGCAATAAACCAATATACAATGTGGAGCAAAAACTGATTTGCAATGTAAATCTGAACCTGTAATGAATGAAAATTTGAAGTTGTCTCTCAACTTTTCTCCCCCTTTTGACAACAATGCCAAAGGTCAGAGGGGTAAGATAAACAATAAAGACCTATCCAAAGACCTTAGATTGTTGTTACAGAGAAGGTAAACATTGTCAGAGTTGCAGAGATAAGCATGAAAGAACAATAAAGCATTGTCATCAACTTTGTCTTTACTCAACATTATCTCATCCAAACTGATGAGATGTCAATAGCATCATCAAACACAAATGCCAACACTAAGACACAATAAGTAATAACTGAAGGGCATCATACTGTCAAACCAAGAAGGATATGGATGCAATAGATTCCTGTAGCCTGTAGAGAACAATAGCAAAGAAAATATGTAGCAAAAATTGAGCATAAACTGCTTCCAACTAAGCAAGAAAGCATAAAGAGTACTGTGAACAAGCGTGGAATCACTGTCAAAGCATAGAGCACTATTAGTGCCATAGTCACTACTGTCAAGATGATTATCCATCATGGTAGAATCACAACACCAAAGCATGATTTAAATGTCAGAACACTATTGAAGATAAGTACTATCAAAGGAGCATGTGTAATTGTAAATAGCATTCACCATAGACCTGAAAATTGCTAAAAATGTCAAGTAAATGTATGGTGCAAGAGAATAGAAGTAATCACATACTGCAGGAAGAACAGAGTGTCATCACTCTACAATAATGCATCATAAATTCACTGACCAGATGCCAATCAAAGAATAATTTGCATGAAGCTTGAACCAGGGGTATATAATATGCAAGAAACCTCCCCCTAAAACCTTGTTCATACGAGGAATCAATCACCACAAAACACTGTTGAACTAGCATGAACAGAACATGAAACCATCATGAACCATCAGGAACTATCATGAAACAAACTCATCTGAACTCTGCTAAACCAATGAACTGAGTAAATTTGCATCAAATAACTTCATAAGACAACAATGGATGAAATACACTACTAATCAAATGAACAAATGAATCATGAACCACCATAAGCCAAAACCAATAACATAAAGCCCTTTTGAGAAATAATCATCATGAATTGAAATAATCATCAAGTGACTTGAACCAAGCATGAAATGAATTGATGAACCATGCCTGAACCAAAGAATCTCCCCCTTAGAATAACAAAAGACAAAGAAGTGTTAACTCCCCTGTAAATAAGCTCTGACACATGTACCAAGACACCAACAAATGTACAAGATTCAAGAAGTGTACTCCCCCTAACTGATACAAGATGTGAGTCACAGTTTCACAAGAAGATCATTAAAAGTTGCCTTTTGGATATCATTGTCTCATGATCACAAATCACATACATCATCATCAAGATACTATATTCAACAAATCTTTGCCACTGTCAGCGATGGCTAGCACCATTATAAATTGAAACAAGCAAGAATCTCATTGTACCAAAAATAGAACAAGCACCAACATCTCTCAAAACAACAAAGAGCATAAATGACACTGCCTTGCAACACTATCAAGACAAACTATCTTGATCACACTAATATACTATCATCAACAACTGCACAAGGTCTACTATGCTATCACAACAATGTCTATATCAACAACTGATTGCAAGTCTGCTAATCAAACAAGAATACTTCCCAAGGTCTATCAAATACAAGAATACAAGATCTGCTATTACACAAGATCAATCAACTAGATCTGCAATTAGGTCTGTGCCATGACAATACTATAACATATGCAACACTTACACATAGTCTACATAACTACCAGGACACTTGCAACTATTACATTTGGCAACTACATTTCTTGATCCATAGATTCAATAATATTTGACATTGAACATCTCCTTTGACACCATGAAACATGTAGATGATCTTTGAAGAATCACAAGGACATGAGAAAATGTGCCACAACTAATCACCTAAACCATGAAGACGCATGAACCACAACTGTCCTTTTCAGAGAGTGTACCAAAACTGATATGAAAAAGAAATATAAGTCACCTTTCCACTTAGGGGCAAGAGATAGGGCTTACAATGCCTTCCCCTTACTACATGTTGTGTCTCAAGCAGGGTATGATGTCTCTTGTGCAACATGCACAAGATTAGGATTTCCTTCTTCTTAACTTTGTTTTCTTCTCCAAACTAGTATAAGATCTTTGTTTTCCTTGCCAAGAACATTCACTTGCTTTTGCTTAAATATGTAATCTCTAGATGATTTCCTCAATCTTCCTCTACACCACTGTGTTTTGTGCCCAAACATATTACACCTATAGCATAAAGTATTGTAGTCTTGACCAAGAGAAAAATAGTTTCTTCTAGGCAATCTATGAGAGTCTTTATTGACATACCTTGCATGCATCCAACAATTTCTTGCTAGGTGGCTAACTTTATTACAATTATAACAAGCATTATTGTAGTCCTAATTTGATCAGCTATAAAAACTTTTCTCTTTATTCCATCCAAAACCATTTCTTTTACAATCTCTAGCCCTATGACCATAAACATGACATGCATAGCAATAACAATGGAATTGAGAGTAATTGTACCTCATTATTTGCTTGGTGAGTAGAGATCTTGTGTACTTGATTGTCCTTCCTCCTTCACCTTTAGGAGCAGCATGATCACTCAAATCTACCTTCTTCCTAGGTGTCTTTCTTGCCTTAGAAGATTGTCCTTCTTCATATCCCAAGCCTGTTGTGTCCTTATAGTGTTTTTGTTTGCCCAACATTTCATGCAATTTGCTTGTGCTCTCTTCAAACTCCTAACACCTCGTTGATAGAACCTTGAGACCTTCATAATCGTTTCTCAAACTGACTATTTTTGCCTCTAACTTCAGACATTCTATTCTTTTTACTTCAAGATCAGATTTAGTCACATCTATTATTCTTTTGGCTTCCTCAATCTTAGTTTTTAAGCTAATAATCAATTTGTCAGAATTATCAACATGACTCTTTAAGTCTGCAATCTGATTTCTAGCCTCTTCAAATTCTAAAGAAACTTTTGCAAAATCTGCACATACCTTATCTTTGGAATCTTTTTGTTGTTGAAGTTGTTCTTCTAATCTCTTATTCTCCTTTCTAAGTTACTTGATCTGATCTAAGGCACATAAGAGACACCAACTTCACAATCATCTTCATCAAACTCCTATCCATCTTCATCAACATAGAGTACTCCTTCTTTGTCATCAATCTCAACAGCAAAGTCATTTTCTTTATCACACTTTGTGTCAATTTTTAGAGGTGACTCATGCAACAACTCATTATATGACTTGACTGGGGTTTGTTGTACAACCTTTTGCTTGGCATCTTGCTTTTGTCTATTTCTTCTACACTTTTCCATTGTACTCCGCTATCAGGACCTACCCAAGCCTGTTAGACTTCTCTAGGGAACCTATGCTCTGATACCACTTGTTGGAGTACGGGAAACAATGAGGGGGGGGGTGAATCATTGTTTCAATAATCAATTTCAACTTTTCTAATGATCAAAACACTTAAACTCTTTGCACACAACAAATGTTCAGTTTTCAAGAGTATAACTACATGTGATAACCCAACCTTTGGATTCTTAAACAATATGAAAACTCAAATGCTACAATATCAATAAAAGAAGCAACAAGACCAGAAATGCATCCACAAAAGAATCATAACACAGTATTTTTCATGAGTGAAAAATCCTTGTGGGGTAGAAAAACCACTCGATAAATGCCTCACTGGCTTAATCAGAAAAATCACCAATTACAGAGCCTCACTGGCAAAGCCTCACTAACTACAAAATGCCTCACTGGCAACATAAGCCTCACTGGCAACACAAGCCTCACTGGCAATGATCATATTGTCTCGCTAACATGATCACTTACAACTTCTCAAAGATTAAATGAATATATACAATATAGAGGGTTTCTCTGTTTCACTGTAAAACATATCTTAATTGTCCCATTTCATTTGAGACTCAAGAATCCATAATCATAAATGTGCACATACAACTCAACTGATCAAGAAAGATTTTGCAATGATACACTGTTGCTATAATAATGATGTTGCAAGAACGTACAAGTTCATCCCTATCTCAACAGAGTAATGTTGTCCATTTTATACTGTCTCATAGATTTCTTGTTCTTTCATCAAATAGTTTGTACATGTAACTGAACAAGTTCAACTATCTGTGGCAGTTTTCATTTGAATCAATAACTGTCAAAGTTATGTGGTTGACTAGAGTCACTTGGAGAAGTTTGAGTTATGTAAAACAACCTTTCACAAGTTTTAACCACATTTGAAGCACGGTCAAACAAAATGTCTTCAAACTATTTCCAAACCCACTGCATGAAACCCTAACATCAAATAAATGTGGATAAATCAAGAAATACCCTTTCAAACTGTCGTTCTAACCATATCAAAGAATGAGTTCATTAGAGTTCACAAGAATAGTTGACCATTGCAAACCCTAACCAAAATAACCTTCATAGGAATTGAAAGAACTTCGAAAAACAAAATTGTTGTTGTTTACAAAACCTAACTACCTTCCACAACATCCCAATAAAGGAGAGATATCACCTATAGCTACCGACAAATCAAGGTATTGTTGTGCTTTGAGTGACAAAGATAATTGTCCAGCTGCTTTCCTTCTTTCTCACTACTCACTAAAGCTAAGCATAGTCAAATCCAACAAAATCCACCTTATGATTATCGAATCTTCACATTTTTTGCAAACTATTCAAACCCTAGGTCGAGAGACTTCCATGTCTCAAAGTTCAACCTTATGAAATGATCACAAAACAAACATTTTGCATGATATACTTTCTTTACTAACAATCCCAGTGAGCCCTAAAAGGGTCGGTGACAATCAAGCTTAGATGCCAACCTTTTACCTATTCATGCTGCCCAAAACTTGTTGGTCAGGTTATGACTTAAGTGACCACCGAATGCCTTACTTTCACATTGTTTTTAAATCAAATAAAGACAATAACATTAAACCAAATGAAGCCCTTTAATAAATCAAATGACACTATAATTTCTTGCATTTTTATCCCTTTGTAAATGATCATGCTTGGTAATAAGAGCTTCAAGAAACCTTTGTTTACATATTGTTGTGAGATCAAATGGAATCAATAATACTTTAAATCAAAGGCCTTTTTCAACATTGAACTTAGGTGAAATGAGATTATAACCCTGTACCATCAAATGACACAAAAAGATATCATATTGCCAACTTCAACTAAATGCAACACATCTTTAATACCAAGGAGAAAAAGTCACTTAGCATCATGAAACACTGTGTCTATTGATATAGATCTATGTATCAACAAACACCTCAAACATGCCAAACTAATCAACTGCTACCTGATCACTGTCATCATCAAACAATGACAACTTACCAACCATAAATCAAGTATCCAAGTACCAAAGACATTAGTTGCCAATACTGTAAATGCCACAAATAACCCTTAACATCAATGCCAAAATCAATGTCAAAGAGGTCAACAAATAGTACAAATGGTGATTTCATGGAAAAGGTTCATAATGGTGAGGTTTTCAAAGGAGTTATTGATGGACCTGTATGCTCTAAAATGTGACTAAAACGCAAACGTGGATGAGTTAGCCTCAATATCACACATGAACCCTCTCCTTGCTATGGGTGACCTCTGAGTTGTTTTTTCTCTCATGGAAAGAGCCAACCAAGTGAAGGTGAAACATGGGGGTGGTTATGTTCGCATGGGAGCAAAACGTCACAAAAGAGTGGTTGGCTTGTCTATGGGCCTAGTATGGATTGCTATATGTCGAGCTCGCTTTAGGACTATTATGGTTGAGATTATGACCCAGAGGGTCACTAGTCCTAGTTATTCCATTAGGATTTTTTAAGTTCCAACACCTAGTGGGTAGACTATTTTGCTCATTAACGAGTCTAGAGCATTGTAACCTATTCTTGTTTGTCTAAATGTGTTGTATGATCTCTCTGTTGGAAGATCCTAAGAGCATGTTCTCGCTCTTCTGGTATGTTGTGCATGTTGTGGTCTTGGGTCCAAATTTCATCTATCTCTTCAAGAATATCCTTGATCTAATTTCCTCTTATCTCTGGGCACATCGAATGCTTGGGAGAGAGTTTGTTGATTTTTGTTGACCTAGTTTGACTTTGCTTGACTTTGATGCAAGGTCAAAGGTTTGTTTTGCCTTTTGATTGAATGTTGTGTGTGACTTGTACCTTGTGATGGAATCAAGGGTTTGAACTTGCTTTGATGTGACTATGTACCTCATGATGTGATCGAGGGTTTAGTTTTTCTAAGTTCCTAATATTTTTGAATGAATACAACTAATATGAATGCAAAACAATTTTTTTGATTCTTTTTCTAATTGAATAATCAAAAGTGATCTACTTAACTAAGAATTGAGATATGGATGCAATTAATATGAATTTTTCAAATGCAATCTAAACCATGTTTTTGGTATTTTGTGAAGCATTTTTTTGGATCTAATCTGGGTAAGTGCATAGAAATGGGGGACCAAAAGGGGGTCAAAGGTGGCCACTTTTTTTAAAAAGCAGTAAAAACTTATATTGGATGAGAAATTGAAGATAGCCACACTCAAAATTAGAAGATGTGATAAGCACAATTTTGTAGTGCTCCAGATCTAGTTTCTAAACTACTATTTTTTTCTAAAAATGGAGTAGAGGTTAGGGGAGCACACAAAGTGCTCCTATTTTTGTTAGAAAAATATAACAGAGTATGTAGTGTGCTCTCCCTAAAATGTCAACTTTTTAAAAGTATTTGACAAATTGCTTTAGTGGAAAATTAGCTAACACCATGTAGTTTATGCCTAATTTTTCTGTTAATTTTTTAATGAATATATGTTTTTTTATGAATTTTCAAAGTGGACACATCCTGAAAAATGAAAACTTGAGCATCCTCCCCCTAAATTTTTTGAAAACTAATCGAAAATATATTTTTTCAATGTGTATAGGAATTGAGTCTAAATTCTAAAAATGTAATTTGTTTCAAATTTTGATAAATGTGTAAAAAATGGCACTAGAAATACTAGACATAGGTTTTCTGAAAAAAAAAAAGAACACATTAGAAAAAGAAATTGAAGATGAAAACCTTAATGTTATCATATTTTTGAAAAAATACATGGTTAGAAAGCTAATAAAAAACTTGAAGTCATGCTGGCATTTTTTTGTATTGATATTGAAAAACATGTAAACCTGGTGGATACCACGCACGATATTTTGTTGAATTTTCTAACTTTTGTTGAAAACACATCCTTGGCATCCAAAAGGCACCTCCAACCCTTTGGGTTGGATGCCCAAGGCAAATCCAACCCTCAGGGTTGGAATTTCCCAAAGCAATAAAAAATGTGCTCACGTTATAATGCGAGTGCGTTATGATGCGAGTGCATTTTAAAGTATTTAAAATGCTCTCTCTCTCTCTCTCTCCAAGAGGTCAATAGAGAGCAAGATAGAGAGACAGATAGAAATAAAGAGGCGAATAGAGTTAGAGAGAGGGAGGATAGAGAAATAAAGAGATGAAGGGATATATATACACACACACACACACACACACACACACATAGGGGGGATTGAGATAGACAAAGGGATCTATAGAAAGAGAAAGATAGATAAAGAGGGAGATAGAGATAGAGATAGACAGAGGCGAGAGATAGGGAGATAGAGAGTGAGGGAAAGATATAGAGATAGAGAGAGGTATAAAATAATAGTGTAACATCCCAATCATGATAAATAATTAACTTTTGAAAAAAATAATTGCAAATAATTGAGAAATCACTATATTCTTTTTTTTTGTTTGTTCTCAAGAAGTAAAGAAAGTACATTTATGATTATTCAATAATTGTTTAGTACAATATCTGAAGGTCACATTACTTTGCGACTTACAACTTTATACAATTACATGAATAAATGAAGCAATGTCTTTTGTATCACAAGTCTTCGGCAATTCAACTATAGGAGGGAGAGTATCACTCAAGTGCTTTTCCTCCAACCACAGACCGGCGGTCCCCTGCTCACCTTCCTATTGGAAGTGGCCCTACCCTTCACAAGGGTATAGATAGTGAGAATCAACAAGATTCGACGTGCCATCTGAGAACTAGTGTAGTGTCCTAGCAAAAACAATCATTTGTACAACTTATAGTCTACCTTTAGCTATGTACAACCAATCTAACTGCTCATGCAACACGGACATGGTGAACTGATAATGCAAGCAGTGATTTTGCATTACTTTGGCCAAAGTTTCAAAACAAATGAGTCGACTGTTCACACACATCTTTCTTAACTTAGAGACAAACATTCTTCTATTCTTGTCAATTATACATAGATTAATGATAAATCAAGATAATTAAAGTATAAATACCCTATGCCTATCTAATTGGCATTACCAGTATACCTTTGACTAAAGGTCAACTAGACAGTTATACGATAAGAGCTTGGTTGACTTAAAACCATGTATTGAGCCCCTCTTACGTCTTCACAATCTTGAGTCTTTAACAACAGTCAACTACTCAAGGTTTAATCAACCTTATTTTCATGCTAAAAAATTGGTCAATAAGTTAATCTTTACATTATAGAGTATAGGTTTAAACCTTTCCTGAGTATTTGTAACTTCTCCCTCAAGTTAGATTACTCAACCACGTAGATCATAATTAATACATCTACCTTGGGTACTATAAGGGGTTATGATGCAATAGCATACTACCTTTACTTAAAGTTTATACCAAATGTAAAAACTTGAATGGTCTACAAAACATTTACCAACTAAAAACCATACTTGTATAACACTTCGAGTTTACTCTAAACTAGAGTTCTTACTTCCCACAAGAAGATTTTACTAAGTGACAAGAAGTCTCAAGGCATATTTATGGGTATGTAACTATGTAATGCCCCAAGCTTTCACATAGGACATTAGCCGAACAAACACTGAACCAACAATTTTTTTGCGTTTGCAAGTGTGACATTTACATGTCACATTGCACTCACGCACACACAAGGTGTTGCAACATGTACAACAACACCTCAAAAGACATCACCATTATACAATGCAAGGTGGCATAAGTAGAAGACTTCACCCATTGTGTGACAACTCACCATGATGACCAAGCGAGAGGTGGAGCTCACTCCATGATGAGTATCAGATACACGTCCACAACCTCGCTCCATCGCGAACACATGGAGTAAGATGAGGGTGACATCCACCTCAGTCCATTCCATGATGACACAAGACATCCCAAACACAAGGGTAACACTCACCCACGGGATAGTCCAACTAGGAGGTACGATTCCTCAACCAACTAGAATGGTCACTAGTTAAACTCATGTAAAGGCACACTTCCCAATGTAAAGGAGGGAATAATCCAAGAGTGCATATCACATCATGGAAATGACACCAAAACACGTACGAGGCTAAAAACAGTAATCAACGCCAAAGAGGATTCATTTTAACTAGAAACATTAAGGTGTTGAACCAATTATGTCCACATGTCAAAAAGGACAAAAGGCTATGCATGTTCAACAGCAATGTCAACACATGCCAAAAGAAAATATAGGACCCTCACCACCTATGTGGGATGAATAGATCCAACACAAACATATCTATAAACATCAAATACAACATCAAATAACTGAGTCTAAACATGCTAACATAGCTAGATTCTAGCATGTAAAATCTATCAAAACATGCCAACGTCCTCACAAATCGAGGCGTGGAAAAATACAAGACAATATCCAATAATTACAATATTCGAAGGGCTTCATCCTAAACATAGATGAATCATAGCCAACATCATAAATCAACTCAAAGCATTAATTACATCTTATTACAAGGGTCTCAAAAGACCTACATTACAAAGGTTACAATAATCAATATTGATAATTTACAAGTGCATAAACTGCCCAAAAACCAACATGCTCTCCAAGGTGCAACAAGACATGAAGCACGCCATAATCAACCTACAAAAAGATGAGGAAACCGTCCAGCACCTGAAGATCATCATGAAGTACCAATAGGGAAATGTTGCTCACCTCCCAACCATATTGCCATCGTTGAGCACAATAGTTGTCTACGCAACTCTAGGCAACCCCCAAGCTACAGAGAAGGTGATCATGGCAAACCCACTAAGAGCATCTCAGACATCCAGGGTATACAAGCAACATATGGCATACATGCCAATCAATGCACACAACACACATGGCACAACTACCAATACAATGCATATAAACAACACATAGTACAACTACCATCCAATTGCATTCAAGTAACATATGGCACACTTGCCAAAGCATAATAGAATGACATCACAATATTCAAGCATAAGGGAAATAATCACACCTTTAATGCATGCCAAATGAGGCATAAATCATAGTCCATCATAGACACATACAAGCATGAATCATGCATCATAATGCATATGCAATCACATGGTAAACATCACACGTCAAGTCAAACTCCGATGGTGGAAGAAGGAAGAGAGACCTAGGTAGTTAGGACAAGGAGTGTCAAACGAGGGCAATACTCACCTCGCGGTAGAACATGAGGGCATAACCTCCTCATAGAAACTGGACACTACACCAAAGATTGCTCTTTACACCCAAACCCAAGCAAGGCAGACACTTCACCAGCACATGCAGTTTGGTGTAGATGATCTTATTAGTAAATTTTATTACCCAATGTGTTTAAATGTTATTTTTGATTAAAACTTGCATTCAATAAATTCCAACGACCTCTTTGGGTTGTGGCGCACAATGGAAGCCACTCCTTTCCTACCCCTAGACCTCTTCCTAAACACCCACAGCACCAATTTGACCAATTGGGCATGGCACCGATTTCGAGGTGACAAAATCACAATTTTGACAAAAACACAACATATTCTCAAAAGATGCAAAACATTATTTTAATTGGGAGTCAACTCATCCCACAAACTAAAACATCAAGGAAATGCATACAAAGCAATTTTTAGGTTTTCAAAATAATAGAAATAAATGGCATGGATTTCAATGCACCAAAATGTCCCAAAACACAACATAGTCTCATAAGATGCAAAACCACATAATATTAGGGAGACACTTTACCAAACATCAAAATTCAATACATAATTGCTTAAAAGTGAATTTCTAGATTTTCTAAAATGCCAAAATAACCATAGGGCCCTAAAAACTCCATTGGAGCTCTCTTTGGCACCTTGACCAAAGTTTGACCAATTTTCTAACTTTTGTTTTTCAATAGCTATGGATGATCTGACAACTACGCATCATAGATAACATGCCCAACAACCAATATATGCAATAAAAATGAGTTGGGGATTTCCACAGAAAATTTGCCATGGTTTTGTCTGCATTTCTATGTTTCTAAAAATTTGAAAATACATGAAATAAGTAAATAACTAGCTGAAATATATTTTCTAAGTTTCCTACAACTAAGCAAAGCCATCTTCAACCATTCTAGATGGTGTGGCATAAAGAAAATAGAATAAAACACTTTAAATGAGAAGATTGGAGAAACTTGCCTTCCAATACAAGCAAAATGCAGGGAAAAGAATGAGGTTGAATGTCAAATTTGATCCACACATAGCAAGCAAACACCAAGCTCTTTAATCCAATCCAAACTCCAAGCAAATCTCCCTTCCAAGTAATCAAAAATCCATTTTGCAAGCAAGAGGGTTTCAAACAAAGGAGAGAGCAAATTTTGGAGAGAAAAAGAATAATCCAAACACTACAACAAATCCCTGTGATTAGCTCCCTTTTTTGCTCCGTTTTTTGCTTCTACCCACTATTTTAATGTATTTTTCTGCATTTAAAAAAAAAAGTCAGCGCTATTTATCGGGATGGTGCTATTTTTGGTGTTTTTTGCACTGACCAGAACAAGTCAACTCTAAATTAGGCACCAATTAGTGCCTAATTTAGTGCCTACTTTAGCTCCTACTATACTACCACATTTAATGCCTGCTATAACGCCTGATTTAGCGCCTGTTTTAACACCTGAGTTAACACCTTATTTAGCGCCTTATGTAGCGCTTGTTTTAGCGCCTAATTAAGTGCCTAATTTATGGTTACTTGGGTTTAGGAGTATTATTTAGGGTTTAGGGTTTAGGGTTTTGGGATTAGGGGTTAAGGTTTAGAGGTTTAGGGTTTAGAAAATGACTCAGTGCTTAACAAGAATTCATCAATTCAATCTCCCTATCTACAAGTGATTTGGATCCTTTTATAGGACAAAGACCCAAAACCAATTACAATATCAATGGTCAAGATCTCATTCAATACATCAACTCTCAGAAAACAAGGCACATGATTGCCAGTTGGCAATCTAGGATGGATGACAGGTGGCAATAGGATATTCCTTCGTATCTTCAATGTTGCATCTTCAAGAATGTCCCACTAGAGCAACTTATGCATATCATCAAAAAATATACCCCAACAACAATTCACCACCAGGATGTCTGGATATTCTAATTCTTAAAAAGAAAACAAACTGTTGGATGCTTGAACTATTTTTTGTTTGAAGGCACATCATCTTGAATCATCATTCCTCCAGAATCCAACATCCTATACAAGTCATGCACCTTGATAGTTCTATCAATCTTTGTTTTATCAAACTATTGTGCTTTAGTTCTAGCATATTCCTACATTTGGATTTGGTCACCTAAGGCTATCCATTTATTTGACCTGACATCTAGATTCTCCTTTTACACTTTCATCTTTGCAGATAGATCCATAAACTCATCCATGGTTGCTTCTAAATGATGTTCCACCGGCTCCTTCAAAACTGGGTCATATCTGGGTCTAAATACTCCTACTGAGGCATGCTCTTCATAGGTTTCTTTCTCATACATCAACGTCCTAAGAAACTCCTCTAACATTTCCATTTCATTAGTTAGGAGGTCATGTGCCTTGATGCTTATGTCCACTTCCTTATGTTAGCATCCTTTCAAAATATATGCCTCAAATTTTAGGTCTTTTATCCATAAGGATATCTTGGGTATGGTCTAAGAGGTCATTATGTTGTGGCTCACTAGTACGTTATCTCACAATTTGCAGATGATTTTCAATTTATCAAGATCTTGATCATTCTAATCAAGTCTGGTTGCACACTCCTTCAATCCGTCTGCTTTACACTTGACTAATGACAGAGTGTCCCAATTTGATAGTGAGGTTTGGATGACCTCCTCCCCATTTCTAATAAACTTTTGGGACCAACCTTGGAGTACTTCTACCTGATGTTTCTTGGCGTCTAGGTCATTTACCTCTTCCTATGTCACTGACATTAGATTATCTAGGACTTCCGTGATCTGCATCATAGGAGAAACTGATCCTTTGACAAATCCTTGGAGCTGGGAAATATGCCCCTTTAGCTCCCTCTTCTTTAGCTTGTCCTTTCAGATTCTAGCTACTATGACTTTGGCACTACCTAGGAGCTCTTCAAGTTCTTGCTCTACATTGGCATGCCCTAAATCTAGGGTGGTAACTTGATATTCATCTACAATAATCTCACCCTTTGCTTTCTTGACTATATGCACAACCACATGAGCTATTCTATGCCCTGTGATATCCCTTTTTAAAGCGGATACTGCCCTTGCCTTGCATTTGGGATTTATTCCTTCTGTGGAAAACAATGCCTTAAAATCAAAAGGAATTAAATTGATGGGAGACTCAATAAGCTCTGATGCCAACCATTTTGGGATGTTTGGTTTTGGTCCTTTCTGACTATGTTGCTCAATGTGAGCATCTTTTACTATTGATTCATGGTCTTTATCAGGACCTTCTGCTTGTTGTGGCATCTCCTCCTGAGGGATTTCTTGTTGAGGTAATTCTGATTAGAGAATTTCTTGTTGAGGTGCCTATGTATCCACTTCCATTTCTTCATGTTCAGGACCTCCTACTTCTGTGTCTTTCCCATCATCTCCTTGGTCCTAATAATCCTATTCTTCAACATGTTTAATACCTTCCTCCTTAGATGGATCCCGAAGATCCTCTCCTTGAATTTTTGAAGGGATAACATCTGTAATTGATTTATCAATCACCACTTTTACAACTATTTTATCCATAACCTCCTCTTGAGCCCGCTCGGCTTCTTCTGGTACCAGGACCTCTACAATAGCTAGTTGGTCCTCTAGTACATTAGGTGACCCAGATCTTTCAGAGTCTGATATTTCTTCCACCTCTAGACTTTGTTGAATGCACAAGACAACTAAGAGGGGATGTGAATCAGTTGTATCAAAACTTTAAGCCTTCACAAACATAATTACATCCACATCAATTCACATAAACCCTAATTCTGTTATGATGATTTAAACATGAAAAACAAATAACATAAACTTAATTACATCAACACCATGCACAAGAGAACACCAGATTTATATGGAAAACCCTAAAAGGGAAAAACCACGGTGAGGATTAGCTCACAATGTATAGTAGTATCAATACCAAATTAAAAAGAGGCTCACTTCCAAAGGGGCTCACTTCCTAAAGAGGTGGCTCACTGCCAAAAGGGCTCACTACCAAAAGAGGTGGCTCACTGCCATGAACTCATATGATGGCATTTACCACATGCCTGAGTTCAATTCCAATGAAGCATAATACATATCACCTTCATTGTCTCACAACACAAATATCTTCATCTTCGCATTCTTCTCACAAACACACGAATCCTTTTCACTTATTTATATCAATCATCAACCTTGGAACATACATCAAGGTCGGCAATACATTCTATAACCTTTGGAACAGTCTTCAAGGTTGGCTAACATACACAATTCACATTAGGTCTGGACCTAAACATTCTTGCAAAGCAAAGGAATGAAGGTTAAAATACATGTCTTTTTTCCTTTTATTCCTCTAAAGACACTATTCCTTTTTTTCATAATAAAATATTCCTTTAAGTGATTTAATAAATCAAATCAAAATTATAGAATTTACACTATTAAATTATTTAATTCAACAATTAAATAATTGAATGACTCTTTAGCAAATCAAATAGGCATATAAAATAACACATTAATAATTCCATTTTACTAAAAACGTCCAATTAATTCACTCAAAGCAACAGGGAAATAGTTAGTCAAACAAACTCAACTATTCCAAATAGGTTATTGCCATATAACTTTGTCTCATTCTGAAAAGTACAAACACACCATACTAGGCATTCAGTTTTCTCATTTAATGCAATTTCTACTTTTTATAGAAAAATATCAAATTTCAGAATTAAACTAAAATCACTCAAATTTGTTCCACAGGTATATAATGATGCAACAAACATTTTCACTAAAGTAGAAATAATAATTTCCAAATTAAAATCATTAATTTAATCCAAAAACACAAAAACACGTATTTCAAACCATTTTAAAATAAAGTGCAAGAATGCTAAGGAAACACATGCAAATGATTCCAAACACACATCACAGGTTTCCACAACACAAGGATACGTGTGAGATGGCTTAGCGTCCCATGTCAACCTTCTCCACATTTCCCATATTAGTTAACACCTGTAATTACCTGCACACTCAAGTCAACCATCAGGCGTACCTGTTCGACATATAATAGTTGAAGCACATCATAATACCCAATGTGGCATAATATTGCATAAGCATCATAAACATGAGTCAAATATCAATCAACAACATAAAATCATATATGCATAAATCATCTAACATAATCATATTGAAGACATCACATCCATCCAGCATATTACACAAATGAAAACAATGAAGCTAAATCATTGGAATAATCTAACATGCACAATCACAACATATGCATCTCATAATGCATAGTTGGAAACCATATAACAAAACACAACCCCATCGGAAACACCTCAATGGTCATGCAGAATACACCCTCAAAACCCATCAATGGCACCATAGACCTCATCGGCAAGTTCGATGCAATGCATCAAAGCATAATAATCACATAATACACTGATACACACTCAGAACATCATATAACACATGAATCAAAAAGCACACAAGGCACAAACTAGGGTGGGCATTACAAACTCTCTCTCTCTCTCTCTCTCTCTCTCTCTCTCTCTATATATATATATATATATATATATGCCCATACATACATATATACTCATAAATAGGTCCTTTGTTATCACATGTGACTTCTCAACTGTCCAACAAATAAGACAACTTAGATATAGTTATTTCTATACTCATGTAGACTAACATAGATAAAGATATTAACTATCTGTATATGTTAGCCAAGATAAAGTATTAGTTTACATCTAAGGCCGTATCACTACCAGTATGAGAATATAAGTTTATAATTATTGACCATATTGCAAACATTTCAAAGATAATACCGATAAGCTATCGACCAAAATAAAGCTAATATAAGGTATATATACATATATTTCTAACGACTTTCTCATAGTCAACCTG
This sequence comes from Cunninghamia lanceolata, assembly GCA_027924645.1. NCBI lineage: Eukaryota > Viridiplantae > Streptophyta > Pinopsida > Cupressales > Cupressaceae > Cunninghamia > Cunninghamia lanceolata. The sequence continues at coordinate 4,203,118 of BSBN01000435.1, read as the reverse complement.
AAGGAAAATATATACATATATCTATCGGCCATTACAACTAAACATTAATGTGTTTATCATTCTAATGAATGTTTTATATCCAATTCAAAGATACCTATACAATTCATTGAATGTATCTATACAAGGTTGTCTATAAATTTTGTTTCTTGTATCATAACCAAAACATTTGATGCATAAACAACTTGACGCCTATATCACGGTCAAAGAAATATTGTATATATTTGTTCCAATCTTGTATCACCGCCTGTGTAACAATGTTTAAAATGATTCTAAACTGGTAAACAGTTTAAAGCTTACACCATGTATGCAAAGCTAACAAAATCAATTCACTATAAGACCACACACATACCTCCACCTAAGGTTGTTCCAACTGCAAACAGATTAATCACCTTGTTCGTTGTCCTCCTTTCTTCCTATTTTTATGTCTTGAATGAATGAGGTTAATACTACAAATAAATTTTTCTTTCCTCCATTTCCTACAGCTTGCTTTGGAATGCCTAAAATTGGGCATCATGGAGCTAGTCGCTCCTCCTCCACTCCTCCTAGAATCTAGGAAGGCTTTGTGGAGGTTTATCCATTTAAACTAATTAAATTCTCCTCAACAAAAGAGACCGAGGATCTTCAATTTCCTTAATTTTACTATGCTTTACTATATGCCAAGGTTCTCACAAAATTAGAGATGTTGATATGCATTTAAATATTTGAATATGCATGCAACGAGTAAGCATCAACGATGGCACTCTAAAAAAAAACTCACTTAACAACATAGTCCTCTCCACAAGAATAGACTTGATAGGTCGACTACTCAAGTTGACTAGACTTCATTAATATGACCGGGGAAACATAAAGACCATGAAGCACATCAGAATGACATAACCACTACGTGAGTGTATGAGTTCCCTGATGGCATGTCGATCTCTTATCTCTCGTGATCTATCTCCCTCTCCCCAGTGATGCTCTCCCTCCTCGTTTGGGAGGGGGAACACTATTCCTGCATTCATCTCGTTCACATGACAAGTAGTTAGTCCATCTCATAAATCAATTAAGTGCATTAATAACATTTCATTGCATAGTCGACAATGTAAAATAAACTCATTTTCTAGACTAGCATAACTTTGCATCAACATATTAATTTCTATCTCTAACTAATAGCATTTGCAATAAAATGATGAAGTAAGTTTGCTTTAAAAGAAATGGGGTGTAACAAATATATTAAGATATAGGGATATGAGGAGAGATAGAGATAGGGAAATAGATGAAGAGATGTCCAGAGAGAGAGGGTTGCATTTATCCCTCTTAGTACAGACAAGTTCTATTTCACCAACCACATGGAGATTTGAGATTTGAGTTTTGGTACTTAGTTATGTTTGGGCTTGGACTTTTATGTTATCATCTTTGTTTTAGACTCTGTCTTATTTAGACTATGTGGGCGTGCTAAAAAATATTTTTTGTAGAGACCTACTAAAGGAATAAAGCTGACAATAAGTTTTCTTGCAAAATATATGGATTTTATTTTTTGGATAATGTAGTGAGGGTTCTATATGGGCCCCCTCCTAAGATTTTTTTGAAAAATACATAATAAATAGGTTTTACAAACACCAAACAAAAATTTGATCAACACTTGCATGTCAAAACCAAATATACCACAAAGAAGACAACCTTCCACCACTCAAGAGAAAAAACAATGAACAAGCATGTCAAAAAAACATTACAAAAATAAGGAACTAACATTTGATTTGGATGCTCTATTAGGTCCCAAAAACACGTGCCCTCACCTCTAGCACCATCACCAAGAGTGACAATGGGGAGAGAAGCATCATGAACAAGAAGAATGATACATCAACAAAGAGAGGGTGGTTTTGGACTAACACATAGGATAAGGCATATCTTCTTCTTCTTTAGGCTTTGTAAAAAACTTTAACTAACACAGGGTATTCCCTTGAGGTCTGAATGCATGGAAACAATTAGGACAAAGCTTTTACTACCATGCCTAAATAGTAGTCAGGGACATTCTTGTTAGACCTCACTAACAACAGATGACAAATAAGCATATAAGTGCACCCAAAAATAAAATCAATTTCAATCACTAAAGATGAATCCCCTTAACATTGTATACACACTTATATCTTGCCTCCACATCATTTCAATCCTCTAAACATTTATATGACACAATCTCATTAGATATATCCACTTGCAAAATAGTGGACTGCAATGATGGGTTGATCTCCTATGTGCATAAACTACTAAACATATATTTTACACCAACTCTCCCGGGATATAGCAAAGGTAACAATACTAGTTTTTGGACGTAGGCAAAACCTAGACTAATCTACCAACCTACTCCTAAACTACTAGTGAATGAAGTTTTCATTTTAAAACATATGATTGACCATGAACATCCAAGACTAGTGCCTATCTAATGGATAACAAATTATCAGACTGCCACCATAAAACAACAGAACAAAATCAAGAGAAATATGAGCCATGTATGAACGCACATCACAAATATGGAAACCAAATAATAGAGCATGCTTAATAATCCATTCCCATACTATAAAAATCCATATGAAATGTAGAAATGACCATTACAAAGCTTGCAATGAATTAAAATGTCATGACATTTATTGAATCTACATTACAATCATGCAAGCAAATGTGGCAGGAGGAAACACACTACTACAATAGATGGTTTCCCTAAAAATCTACAAATAGACATGGAGACATTCCATTATAGGCACCACTTACAATATTAACCTCCATGATTTACAGACATGTTGCTCTAACTGGATTGGAATGGTGTGAGTTGAATACTCTAGATGATCCTCGGCACCTACATGCATCTAGAAATTAGTTCAACGACCATCCCTTTCAAAATGAAAAACAAGCCAATATATACTCCCTTATGAATCAACCCTAATTTGCATTAAATGAGGTTGTGGTTGTTAGGTGTTTCCCACCCAAAAAGAAGGGCATTAATCATATGTAGGTATAAGAGGTAGTTATGAGAAGCCACCAACTGCATTCATGGCATCTTAAGGAGAGAACTTGGAGTTAAGTGAGACATACATGGATAGTTGGATGTTTGAATGCATCTATTTTGCATGTTATCAGGTAAAGTTTTCCTTGGCATCCCATTTCCTAAATTTTTAGGACTTTTCTAGACAATGTCGAGGGTTTAACACACATTTGGAACCACCCAAACCTCTAACATCAAGATTTTCTTCTCCATCACTCTCTTTGTCATTTATCTTCTTTCTCTACCTTTTTATCTCTTTGTTCTTACATGTCAGCGATTCGTCAACTACCGGGAACAACCTCATTTCTATCTCTTTCTTTTCTCTGCACCTTTACTTTTGTTCTTCTATTTTCATGCCCATATCATCCTTGTCTTCCTTTGTCAGGGGTTCTTGGTCCATTGGGAACTGAGTTGAAGGTTTCGGTGGTTCTTGGAACCATCGAACCATTTGACACCTTTACTTCATCGTCTTCTTCCTTCTCTCTTTCATTCCCCTTCCTTTATCTCTTTCCTTATCTTCTTTCTATTTTCTCTTCGTCTCTATTCCACTCACCATGCACTCTGTCATTTGCTTGCATGTTCGGGGTGCAACCACCAATGGGAACCATGTCGGGGGTTCCTATACTTTTTTCCTTATCTCCTCCTTTTGTGTCATGTTGGAGCTAGGAGCCCCATTGGGAACCAGGTCAGAGGTTCCCTTATCTTTTATTCCCACCACCCTGTTCACTTTTCTTCGTTGAAGGTTCTAGGTCGATCTGAAACCTCCAACACATCTCTTTCATTGTTCCTTAGGCATCAGGGTGTCAAGGAAAACAAGGAACCCTAGAACTTATCAAGGGTTCCAGGAACCACCAAAACATTTGACTTGTTCCCAAAAACCAGGAAAGAGCCAACAAAGGCCAAAACAAAGGCATTTTAGGATTTTTTGAAGATTTTTGAAATTTTTAAACATGGGCAAACAACAACAAGGGTAAGGGGAAAACACCAAGAGCCAAACTTAGGAAATTTTATAGGTTTTTTAAGGAATGGAGAAATTGGGCACTAACATTGGATTTGGTTGGGGATGTGTGTCAAATTTGGTTGGGGATGTGTGCCTCTGACAGGCACATCAAGGATCTAGCTATCTTCAAGAGTAGACCACAAAAAGGCAAAACAAAATAGGGGAAAAATAAACAAGTGTATGTACAATAATGACGAGACTATATACATGACAACACACACACAACCAATGGCATGAAAGCACATAAACAATGAAAGGATGGTTGTAAACAAACTTTTAACATAGTTGAAGGTTAGACCCTATAAAGAAGATCCATGGAGCTACTTTCCTATGCCAAAGAAAATCTAAATGAAGAGATGATCTCCCTCAAATTGAAACTACATTGACCACCTGGCTGCAATAAATGAAATCTTTTACCTGCATGCACCAAGTTGTGAACAATGCCTGTGAAGTGAAGGCTAACTCAACCATCAACATTACCACTACAAGGAAACCATAGATAATAGGTGCATGATCTATTCCATTTCAAATTAAGCATTCAAATTGAACATATGCTCACAATAGCAGGGGGTGACACACTGAAAACCAAGTGAGCATCAAAAGAATTGAAGCTCATTAAAGAAGACAAGCTTCTCTTATCAATGGATGCAAATTTGTCATACCTACTGACCACTTCATGTGAACTAAAGGAAAATTAAAACATCTCTAGTTCACATGGCAAAGAAAAATATACTTGACTGCAACCCTTCTTAACATAAGGAAGGAGGTCATCCTGCATTCCAAACTGGAATGCCTCAAGCTCAGGTACACCATCAAACTAGGCTACAACATGTTGATCGCCAACTTGGCATATTTGTTGCAACTCAACATCTTCCTCACATGTATGTTGAACCCACACGAATGACTCAAATTTAGGCATACAACTATCATCCACAACACTAGAAATATGACCTCCACCATAAAGGAAAGCTTCATAATCAGTAGTGTCCACATCAAGCTCATGGATAATAGGCAGCTAGCATACACCACTTTCACATGTGTTGCTACAATCCTCAACATATAAATCACAAGCATAATTTAGGCCACAATTCACCATCAGCACAATAATTAGAATTATGATACACTTCATGTGAAGAACCATACTCTTTCAATTGTTTCTCTATTTCAGGTTCACTTAAGCAAACTATTGTGTCATATTCACTATTGCAATCAGATTGATAACACATGTCTTCTTCCTCATTTATTATAATGACCATTCTTAGTGGCCCACTTGAAGCACACTTAGCATGGGTAAGACAACAAACCTTGCACCAAAGAAACATGTTCTCATATGTGTCCACATGATCACCACCTTCAAAATCATCAAGGGTAAATTGTCCAAACTAAGAATCCATGTCTACACTATCATTTGTCTCAGATTGGTTATCATTAAGTGCAAGAACACCCATTTCATCCTCATGCAAACAAACATTTGTAGCTTCATTGTCACTAATAGGAACAAATGAGGGCAACATATCAAATAAGAAACCAATTTCTTGCTCACCTTTTGCATCATCTACATGTGCACATTCCTCATAATTAGTTTCATCAGCTGATCTGAGTGCTCATTTGTGCATATATCTTCCTCATTTTCCACTGGGCCACATGCCTCATTTCCAAGATAAAAGTCACTGAAGGAAGGTGTAAACATTATCTTCATCCTTTGTATCGTTATCATACAATGCACCATCTTCATTTTTTACCCACTTGACTACAATCTCATATTCACCCACTGCTATAGTTACCTGAAGAATTACATCCACTTGGTTGCTATTAATAGTAACCTATTCATTACTGATAGAACTTGTATTTGAGGATAATAATCTTGCAATGTGTTCATCCCTCATCTTTTCAACATAGTTTAAGCATTGGTAAGCCTATTGCATGTTTGTTAGTTTCCAATCCTCTTGTATTGAACTCAAACGAACCTCATAGGATTCAAAGAATATATCAATGTAGGCAAGTGTGTTAGGTCTGAAATCATTTGGAATTTTGGAAAGGGCGATAGCAAACCTATGGTTGAAATTCATACTAGACTCTTCCTCTTTCCTTTTGATATTTTCGAGTTCCTAGATAAAAGCAACATGGTCTAGGCCATGTGCAAACTCTTCATTGAATGCAACCACGAGATATTTCCAAGAAGAAAAAGATTGCTCTAGAAAACTTTCAATCCATTCTCTTGCCTTCCCACTTAAGGACCTAATGAAGAATCTCATCCACATGTCCTCATCTTCAAACTAAAATCTGTCCATAAATTCTAAAAACTCGTCAACATGTGTGTCCCCTTCCCAAATATCATATCCATCAAATTTAGGCATCTGGATAAAAACCTTGGATGTCATGCTTTGCCTTTTATAGTCAATCCAAGAGAGGTCTAGCTATTTGTAAATGGTGGACCTAGGGGAATGATAGGGGACTGAGCAACTTGGCCTTTGATAAAAATATAGTGAGCGTTAGTTTGCAAGCTAGATTTAAGCATCATGATCTGATTTTCAATTTCTTTTTCTTGCTCAACAAGTTCATTCATATTTTTTATGGATGCATGTAAGTTAATGCATATGTTCACATTGGATGTAGGGCTATTGGAGTAGCCTGAAGATGAATCACTAGAATAGTCATAGGCATCATAATAACTAGGGCATGAAACATAGGAGGATGTAAATGAGGGAACAACCCTAAAGTCATCATATTCATACCTAGAAGCCATGACTAGAACATTCTACCATGCAGGGTATAAAATTGAGGTATTACACATATGTGTTTCTTTACTGCAAAAGAAGCTTTGTCACAAAAGGTAGGAAGAAAAAACCATGTGTACCTTGAACACCAGCTGCTACAAGCATGAGATGTGTTCTTGAAACATCAAGAACAAATAGGTAGCAACAAAAACAAACTTTTTTCTTGATAGTAGAGTCGCCACCTCTTCTAAAGAGGAATACCTTGAAGCACATTGAATCTCCAAGGCAACAAATTATTTCTAGGTTCAACTCACCAGCAGAGTCTTCAATTCACTTTCAACCTAGGATAAGACTAAACTCTAAATCATCCCCAACGTAGTCACCAATCTATTAGGTCCCAAAAACATAGGCCCTCTCCTCTAGAACCATCACTAAGAGTGACACAAAGGGGAACAAATCATCACAAACGGGGAGAATGATACATCAATAAAGAGAGGGTGGTTTTGGACTAATGCATAGGATAGGGCAGATCAGGTCTTCTTCTTCATGCTTTGCAAAACCTAAGGGGTACTCCCTCAAGGTTTGGATACACAGAATCAATTGGGACAAAGCTTTGACTACCATGCCTAAATAGCAGTCAAGGACAAGCTTGCTAGATTTCACTAACAACAGATGACAAACAAGCATATAAGTGCACCCAAAAATGTAATCAATTTCAATCACTAAAGATGAATCCACTTAACATTGCATACACACGTATATCTTGCCTCCACAACATTACAATCCTCTAAATATTTACCTGACATGAGCTCATTAGATATATCCACCCGCAAAATAGTAAACTGCAATGATGGGTTGATCTATGTGCACAAACCACTCAACATATATTTGATACCAGCTCTCTCAGGATATAGCAAGGGTAACAATACTAGTTTGTGGACATAGGTAGAACCTAAACTAATATACCAACCTACTCCTAAACTACTGGTGAATGATGTTTTCATTTTAAAGTACATGGTTGACCATGAACTTCCAAGATCGATGCCTACCCAATGGGGTAACAGAGTCTCAGATTCCCACCATGAAATATTAGACTGAAATCAAGTGAAATATGAGTTATGTATGAACGTACGTCATAAATATGGCAACCAAATAATAGATCATACTTAATAATCCATTCCAATAGTATAAATATCTATATGAAATGTAGATATGGCCATCACAAAGCTTGCAATGAATTAAAATGTTGTGACATTTATCGAATCTACATTACAATCTTGCCAACGAATGTGGCAAGAGGAAACACACTACTACGACAGATGGTTTCCTTGAAAATCTAAAAATGGACATGGAGACATTCCATTACAAGCACCACTTACAATATTAACCTCCATGGTTTATAGGCGTGCTGGTCCAACTAAACTGTAATAGCATGAGTTGAATACCCTAGATAATCCTCGGCACCTGCATGCATATAGAAATTGGTTCAGCGACCATTCCTTTAAAAATAAAAAATAAGCCAATATATACTCCCTTATGAATCTTCCCTAATTTGGATTGAATGAGGTTGTGGTTGTTAAGTGTTTTCTACCCAAAAAGAAGAGCATTAATCACATGTAGGTACAAGAGGTAGTTAGGAGAAGCCACCAATTGTATTCATGATGCCTTGAGGAGATAAACTAGAGGTAGATGAGATGTATAATGACATTTGGATGTTTGCACGTGTTTATTCTGCATGCTATCAGGTAAAGTTTTCCTTGGTAGCTCATTTCTTGCATTTTCAGGCCTTTTTTGGATGATGTCGAGGGTTCGACACCCATTTGGAACCAAGTCAATGATTCTGGTAGTTCCCAAAACCACCTAAACCTCTAACACCAAGCTTTTCTTCTCCATTGCTCTCTTTATCATTTATCTTCTTTCTCTTTCTTTTCTCTCTTTGTTCCTACATGTCGGTGATTTGCTAACCACCAAGAATAACCTCACTTATATCTATTTATTTTCTCTGTGCCTTATTTTCTTTTGTTCTTCTCTTTTCATGCCTACATCATCCTTGTCTTCCTTTGTCAGGGGTTCTTGGTCCACCAAGAACCAAGTTAGAGGTTTCAGTGGTTCTTGGAACCACTGAACCCTCTAACACCTTTACCTCATTGCCTTCCCCCTTCTCTTCTCTCTTTGGTTCCCCTTCCTTTATCTCTTTCTTTATCTTCTTTATATTTTCTCATCTCCTTCATTCCACTCACCCCGCGCTTTGTTGTTTTTTTTGCATGTTGAGGGTGCGGCCACCAAGGGGAACCATGTCAAGGGTTCCGGGTGGAACCAAGGGAATCACCGCATCCCCTTACTAAACTTTGTTCCTTATCTCCCCCCTTTTGTTCCATGTTAGAGCTAGGAGCCCCATCAGGAACTAAGTCAAAAGTTCCTTATCTTTCATTCCTGCCAACTTGTTCTCTTTCCTTCATTGGAGGTTCTGAGTCAATTCAGAACCTTCAAAACAACTCTTTCATTATTCCTTAGGCATTGAGGTGTTGGGGAAAACAAGGAACCCCATAACTTGTTGGGGGTTCCGATGGTTCTATGAACCACGATAACATTGACTTGTTCCCAGGAACCAGGAAAGGGCCAACAAAGGCCAAAACAAAGGCATTTTGGGATTTTTTAAAGATTTTCAAAGGTTTTGAATAGGGGCAAACAACTACAAGGGTAAGGGGAAAACACCAAGCGCCAAACTTAGGAAATTTTGTAGTTTTTTTAGGAATGGGGAAATTGGGCACTAACATACTCTCCAACCATCAACTCCATCAAGAAAATCCTCATCTTAGCCATCCAAATCCACTACAACCACTTGTGCCCTATCATCCCTCCTAGCCACAAAGGAATTGCTTGCTACTTTTTAGTCCAAGGCTAGAAACTTGATATTCTAAAAAACTTACTCCCTCTACTTAGCTCAAACCATCTAATTTTCTTCTAGAATATTCTAGATGGCCTTTAGAATGGGTAACTATCAAGTTCTTTAGTACCATTCTCAAATCCATAGAAAAGGATTTGAGATCGTGTATGATTTCCTTACTAAGCATGCCACATCTTTAATTTATGCCGAAGATTTCATCCCTTCAACTTTCACTTGTAGCTCTTTCAAATTCTCCCCAACCAACTCCACAGAGCCAAATTAGGAAGGTAAGAAAATACACAAGAACCAAACCCTTATCTTAAAGGAAGGAACAACAAAAGATAGTTTAGCCGTGCCATCTTTCTAAATTGAAGCCTTCAACAAAATAGGACTAGAGTTGCCTAAACCAAAATGACCTAACACACATTTTAGCACACCTAAAGATGACATGTTCAAAAGTGGAAAATGGAGCTCAAACACTTATTTGAAACCCTACTCCTAAGATAGGGGTCCTCAAGCTTCAAATGACAATGATGTTAAGCCATCTCCCCTAGTCACAGAGGCACACAAATGAAGTTGTTATCTAATTTGACCAAAAACCTTGCTAAAGTGCAAACATATAACTACCCACAAAGAAACCTATAAGAGGATGTTGAAAAGGATCTAGTGCCATAAATAGAATGATGCCTTGGAAAAAATAACATAACTTTGTGCATATTGGGTTATCACTTGAGTGATTATAAATCTACACTCTCCAGGCTACCAGTAGAGGCCACCACCCCAGTCAACCAATTCCTTACTAATAACCATCTCACAAAGTACTTGAGTGAGAAATAAATCAAAACAAAACATCGACATTCTATGTGGTGTGAGGGAAAGGGGCCACTAAGCCCATTTAAGAAGGAAAACAACTAAAAAATATTGATCCCTTTTGGAACTAAGATCAATTGGATAGAATGAAAGCGCTAGGGGAGTTGTGAAAGTCAAGCAATTGAATGCTCCTACAGATTTCTGAGAAACAAAAAATATGCAAGCAAATGATCAACACGAGAATGGATGTAATTGGCCATGTATTAACTGGCGAAATGATATACATATAGGCATCTTTGAAGAACTACCTTCCAAGAATAATGGAGTTGACTCCCACTAACAAAAAGTGGTGGCGAGTTACTTCCACAAAACTTGTCAGAGGTGGCGAGCTACTCAAACAAACCAGGACTCCTAAGTAGGCTTAACTCCAAGTGCATTTTACACACGTGCAATATAATATATACACGAACACCCCCCTTAAACATAGCTTAGGTGGGCACAAAGAAAATGGGTCCTAGCAACTAGGCCCGATGAGGTACCCAAGTACAATGCAATCTCTCATAAGATGGAGAAAAGGAAAAAAAACCCAGTGGGAAAAAAATTCCTCCAAGAGAGAAAAAATGCGGAAGTGTACTAGATACGACACAAAACACCCGAAGATGATAGTCCTGAAATCCCTGCAAGATAGGGCCCACGCGTGCCTCCACAAATTGAAGAGAAAGAAAGTCAACTCAAAAATGTCACATGGTGAATGTTGTAGTAGGTCCCTTTGCAACAAATAATGCCTCTTCCTTTTGGAAGATAGAAACCCTGAGCTGTCAAATAGTTAAATTCCCACTCAATTGGAATGTATGAAGGAATCAAGATGTAAGGTTCTGGAAGCTTCTCATGTTTCCCAATCTTGATGCTGAAATGAGTCACAACCAAATTAGGTGTCCCAAACCTAACTAAAATAAGTGACCTCTCAAAGTCATGTGAAAACTCATGAAGAGTTGGGATCCAAAGAAGTGTTGTGTGGAATGTCAATACATGTCAAGTGGCTATAATCCAAATCCCACGTGAATAACTATTGCAAATAATCTCTGGAAGCCCTCAATGAAGCCTCTCTAAACTCTGTAGTTGCAAAAGAATTGTCATCAAAGAGAAGACATATGTCCTCAAAGTTGTTGTCGAGATGGATTATGAGAGATTCTACAAACAAATGATGGATGCCTGATAAGATGATATCTTGTTGATAAAGAGGACAAGTGTGAACCTGCTAGAGAGAATCTAAAGTAGCATGCAGAGAAGCCAAGATCTCTATCGAAGTGGCAGGTGGATGTGGTGGAATAGATGCCAATGCTAGAGGTGTAGAGGGAGGATAAATAAGAGGAGACGTCTCTGTGTCATCAACACATTCAAGACTTTCCCAATAAGCAAATTCCTCTTCAGTATCATTGTCATACAAGGTATTATCAACATCATCAAAGGATAGATGTATGTCCATAACAGGATCATTTGGGAATGGAGGTTCATTGGGATCTCCATACGTTCCCCATAGTGTGGTCCAAAGAGTGTGAATGCACTCAATGTGTGACATATCCCTCAATGTGTGGTCCCTAACACTTAAACCAATTAACCCTAAAACATGATCATTTTTAATTTCCCATGCAATTTTCTACCAATATGTACTTGGTTCAAGAATAAGCCCATACAAATGTGGCAATCGATGAATCCATCGGCAGTGCTTTAGGATGCCATCGCGCCAGGACTTGTAGTTTCCTTTTTCCAAAGTAATGATAGAGGGATGATTTGTTATACCCATTTTTATTGACTTAGATAGATTATCCCCTTGGCTATTTTGGAACTTTATGTTAGTTCTAACGGAACCATATAAAATTCTAATGCTTCTGGCAAATTTTGTTCCTAAGCTCTATGTCACCGGATCATCAGGTTTCTAAAATTAGGGTTTCCCTTGTTAGAAAATGCTCTGAGTAAGCCAAAATTGCTAAAACCCTAAACCCTCATGGTATGAAGTCATACAAACAGTCGTATTCAATCTAATTCTTCAGTGATTGCTTATTTCCTGTCACCATCCTTTTAAGTTTTCCTTTACGCCTTCCTACAATGTTGTTTACCGGCCCCTCACCAAGTTGTTACCGTCTATAACTTACACCTAGAACAACTTTGCTTTAAACGGAGAACTGACCCAATTGGCCACCCTTATGAAAGACAACATAAATGATACATGTGTCAAGGTCTAGTCCTACTAACCAAGTTTTGACAGGTGGCGCTAGCAGATTCATTTCCACCAATCCGCCCATGAAGAGATACAAAGATGACTGACCTTGGCAGAAACGTGGAAGGGGCGACAGCTGGTCAAGGACTATCCAGGATGGCAGGGAAGTGGGTCCCAAGCATTACAAAACAGTTTCTCTTTGATTCTGACATTCCACCATACTCCACGAAAGGGTCTGCTGAGCGACTGTAGATTGATGAAATCTGGACGTGTGGCTTTCTAAATGATGGGATTGTTGCATTAATGACAAGGACCTGACGTGGCATGAAACGTGACCGCTTTTTCGAGAAATGATCCCATCGAGTACAGAAGATCGAGATCCGATGGCTATCCACTATTCCGCTGAGATCTTATCTCTGCCCATATCCCTCATACGTGGAATGGTGGGTGCTGTCTTAACTGCATTGCAAGAAGGACTTGTCCTCAGGATCACGACTGGAAAACGCTGGCTAGATGGCAGGATATCATTGAAAGAAGCAAGCAGTAAGGTCTGACCTGGAATGAGATCAAATCAACATCGTCAAGTTGCACCAGCTGAGATTGAGATCAACGGGCCAGATTCAAAGTTATAACAGAAGAATTTGTTGGCGCCAAATTTGACTGGGCTTCATTACAAAGCATTAACTACTCAGGCGTGTGCAGGGTCTCCATTGTCGTCGCTCTTGACGAATTTGATAACATAATTATTTGGCTTATGCAAGCTTGACCTTTAGAAATATGTGCCTCTACCATGATTGACATTTCACCTTTGTGTGATAAAATCTGATGTGATGATAGTGCATAAATGGGATAACCATGACACCTAATCTGGCAAAATTCAATGCGAGAAGTGATATTTGCAGTTATGCGAAATTATGAAATCTAACCTTTCTATTCACTCATGGTAATCTTTAGTAGATTTCCATTTAAGGCAAGAATGTTTTGAAGTGACTAGAAAATTAATAGACCACAGATGTGTGGATGTATGCTTACGTCCCTAAATTTCTATAAAAGGGCAAGCTAATGTTGCAATTCATACTGTTTAAAGACATTCTGACAGTATGGCCTTCCCCTGCTCCTATGTGTTTTGTTTGCTCCCCTGTTCTTTAGGATTTTCTTCCTTGTTCTCATGGCTCTCGATCTATCCCTATAGAATTAGAAAGACTTGGAATTATCTCTTCTAGAATAGGTGGTGCAGGGAAAATTAGAGATTAGCAGCAGCATCCATTATAGCTCTGTGATTTCTTCTCCCTTTTCTTATCTCATCTGACGGTGGGTTCTGAGGGTATTCTTCCTACTCAAGTAGTTCCTTATTTCTATGAGTTGGCAGATTCCCTTCTGAAGTAGAGAATCTTCTCAACTTCCTCTACCCCTCCCTTACATCTATTTTTCCTAACAGTGCATTAACTTTAGGTGTAAGAGGATTGGCCCCTTGGATGAAACAAATGAGGGATTGGAGAAGAATTCTTGTTGTTGCTGATGTTCTCTTGGCTTGGCTCCCAATACTTTTGAGGCAAGCTAGGTGTGGATTCCCCAAGTTTCTGTTCGGTTGAAATTGCATGAAGCTTTGAGATTTGGAGGGCAAAATCTCACCTATGCAATGGTACCTGGAAATAGTGAAGCAGATTCTATCATCCTGGGTGTCCTTTCGACATTGTTCCTTGCACGTTTTCTCATCCCTTGGTGTGCGGGCTGGAAGGGCAGAGCAGTAAGTGCTCTTATTAAGAATATTGGTGGTATTTGAGGAGTGCCTGGCTCTAACAGCCTCTAGTAATACATCCATCATCAAAAGCCTTACTCCCTTCTCTGCCAAAAGTGGCAGAACATACAGTTGTGAAGCAGTTGCACGGGCCTCTTCAGTTGCATCTGTTGGTTAGAAAAAAGTTGTAACTCCTTTTGTCATAAGCCTAAAGCTTGTTGCTCCCTTACCTCTATAAAAGGGAATTAAGGGCTTATGAAAAAGCATTGGTTCGAGGTCATATTTCTAGACTTAGTCTGAAATAGGGATCAATCTAGTCAGGGAGGAGTTGTAAATAAGTTTGTTTTCTGCTATAGAATTAGTTGTCTGTTTTCAGGTTTCCAATTTGAGTCTCTTCTAGTTTCTTGATAGAATATTTGAAAGCTATGATGCAAGTTACTGAACAATTTATTTTATAGATTTTGTTGAGTTTTGGAATACACTGTCTCCTATTTCATGTATACAGTTTCACATTATGAATATATATTTGGTTGAGAATCATCTTTATTCATCGACACAGTCTTTCCTGTGCTAGCATATTTCTCTTGTGGCTTTTACTCAAGGAGTAATGTAAAAATTGCTATTAGAAAATATCATATGTGATTCGGGTATACAGGGATAATTAAGTATGGTTGATTTCAAAGCTAGTAAAAGTATTTTCAATGTATGGCATTGTTATATCTTTACAATAAACTGAAGCTTCTTACATCACTATCTGTTTAAGTTTTATCATTCTAACCTTTTTGACTCCTTGGCCCTTGGATAGGCACTGATCTGTTTTATGGATACAATACTGAACTTACACCCCTCTGGTTATCCTCAAAATATTTTTCAATCCAAATATTTTCCTTTCTAGCAATAGGCTTTTAGGATATTTATTTTGATTAAGTTAAGTCTTGCGTGTTCCTCTGCAAAGAATAAGATAAGAGCTTAAAGAATCTAGCCAATCCTTACTTTATCATACATTCTTTCAACTAGCTTATGAGGAACAATATATGTGATATAAACAATGTTGACAATCTAATATCTCTGGAAAAACCCCATCCCTTTTGAGTAGAACACTGTTATCCCCAAGAAAAGAAGACATTAGTTAAAGGAAATAGCCAGAGAATTAGAGATAAATCCATTCTACATAGGAAACACCCTCCTTGGTTTCACAGAGCCTAAAGTGTACAGGAAGAACAAAGGGGAGTGAGAAAAGGCCGCCTCCCCTTAAATCTCCTATTAATTGGCCAATCCCTCAAGGTAGATTGATCATTAATTAGTGGCTATTTTAAAGATCTGCTGCAAGAATCAAGTTGGGAATTTAAAACAACCAACAGATTGGTGACTCTACTGGGGAGTTGTATGAAGTTCTAAATACTAGGTGCAGTAGATTGTCAATGGGTTTTTAGAGTTTGCATAAAATTTGTGTTCATTATTTTTCTCTAAAGGGGTGGCGACTCTACCATATTTTGAGATAGATACAGGACTGTTACACAAAGTTTTATGTATCAGAGTGTTCCATATAACCCTACTGTGAAACATGATTCAAAGGTTGATTCTGAAGAAGAAACAATATATTCCTCTATAAAAGCAGAGGTGGCGACTCTATGAGGAAGGATCTAGTGATGCAGTCTAGTATTATTGATTTTTCTTGAAAATCAATACGTAATTTGTACTAGAAGCAAAAAAAATCTTTTCAGGTATTTTACCAAAGCTTCTTCAAAAGTTTAAAGATGTATGAACATCAACCACACTCCTTTTGTCAAAGTAGATTTGTCATGGAAAGATATAGGGTTGTTAATTTCAAAAGTATTTGTGGATTTCCAAATCATATACCAGATGAAGTTAGAAGCCAAATAACCAAGTTTAGTAATGACAGATCCAAAACAACTAGCATCCATTTACAAGAATTCAGTGACTTAATGGGAGATTATGAAATAGATCATGAAGATGTGGTCATAAAGTTGTTTGTTCAAACTTTTAAAGGAGAAGTTAGAGATTGGTTTGCATATTTACCTAATCAGTCTATCTTTTCTTGGCAAGATTTAAGGTTTGCTTTCATGGAACAGTTTGGGGAAATGATAGATCTAATAATGTTAATTAAAAAGCTCATGCAGATTGAAAAGGAAGATAAGGAATCAGTCCCAGCTTTCAATTTAAGATTTGCCAAAACAGCAAGGGAAAGACCTGAAAATGTCAGACCTAATGAGGCTATGTGTTTGATCATATATCTAGGTGCATTCAATAAAAAGGACAGTTATCTACTGAGGGATAAGAACCCTACTACTATGAGGTAAGCATACTCCTTAGCCATAAAAATAGAAAATAATTTGAAGCATTCAAAGATAAAAGGTTGTGAGTTTATAGAAAATGGGTATAGGGGGGATACTAGATCCATTTGCTCCCCCATTTACCAAAGGGAAAATGAAATGGTCTATTCTGATAAACCCATACCAAAGAAACCAATATATAGCACTTAATATACTGAAGGGGATAGGGACAGTGATCAAAACAAAGGAGTTCTAAGTTTCTATACCCATGTTGCTCATGGCTCCCCCTAGTACCAGAATAAAAGGAAATCTCTGGAGCCTTGCAAAACAACTTATGAGATAATGGACATATCAGTTGAAGAAATTCCTTTGACTTATGAAAGAATGACAAGTTGTGAAAATATTTCCCCTGTTTGTGAGGAAACCAATTTTACATCAAAATCTCCTAGGGAAGTAGCTTGCTTTGAGTCTGAATATTAGGAGGGATTTGTCCTTGTTAATCATATAGAAAATAATGGGCAATTGTTAGAAAGCTCATATCAAAATAATAGGAGTTTTGAATCAGATAATGATGTAGGCTATCAGAGCAGTGATATTGGAGATTGTGCATATAGAATGCATATAAGAGACAACCCAATGTATGAGGAACCTATGAATTTATTAGTAAGAGAAGATGTGGAGCCCTATAAATGCATAGTAAATCCACTCTTTGAAAAAGATCATGAGGAAACTGATGAAGCAATATTGGTTCAACATGCAGAAGAATACAGGAGGATAAGTAATGAGATGATAGATCAGAACCTAAATTTTTAGCCTGATCATGTTTCCCCATCCTATATTCATCATCAAGATAAAAAACCAGTTCAAAAGGTAGAAAACAAAAACAGAGTGTCAAATTTCTACAAGGAAACAAAATATGATTGTTTCAGATTTGACATTGATTTAGGAGAAATTAAGAATTTCCCTACTACCAACTGTAAAATGGATTATGATTGCTTTTATTTTTTAGATCTATGCAAAAATAGAAGTTAGAAGATGACAATATTTTCACAAGGTTAGAAACAGTTGAACTAGTTGCTGAATCTATTTTTAATGGCAATATATATCATCTGTCTATAATTCAGAACAGCGGGGTAAATCATGAAGAAAATGAAAATAACTGTCCAACATGCTATCCAAATATCTTTGTCAGAAGCAAGTTGAATTTCAATGAAATTTTTCAAAGCAGTTTAACAGAGTCATTAGAGAACATAATGTTTAACAGAGGCAGGTTGGGTTTTTTCTTTACATAATGGCCTGGGGTCATTATGTGTGTGGTCTGCTCCTCCAAAGTTCTTCTGTGATCTCGCTCTGTTCATAATAGAACAGGCGTCCCCAACTAGAGCCACTGATGGAACCATATAAATTTTTCATGCTTCTGGCAAATTTTGTTCCTAAGCTCTATGTCACTGGATCATCAAGTTTCTAAAATTAGGGTTTCCCCTGTTAGAAAATGCTTTAAGTAAGCCAAAATTGCTAAAACTCTAAACGCTCATGGTATGAAACCATATAAATGGTCATATTCAATCTAATTCTTTGGTGACTGCTTATTTCCTATCACCATCCTTTTAAGTTTTCCTTTATCCCTTTTTGCAACATTGTTTACTGGCCCCTTGCCAAGTTGTTACCGTCTATAACCTACACCTAGAACAACTTTGCTTTAAACGAAGAACCGACCCAATTGGCCACCCTTTTGAAAGACAACATAAATGATACACGTGTCAAGGTCTAGTCCTACTAACCAAGTTTTGGCAGGTGGCGCTAGCGGATTCATTTCCGCCAATCTGCCTGTGAAGAGATACAAAGATGACTGACCTTGGCGGAAACGCGAAAGGGGTGACAGCTGGTCAACGACCGTCTAGGATGGCAGGGAGGTGGGTCCCATGCATTACAAAATAGTTTCTCTTTTATTTCGACATTCCACCATACTCCACGAAAGGGTCTACTAAGTGACCACGGATTGACAGAATCTGGATGCATGGCTTTTTGAGTGATGGGATTGTTGCATTAATGACAAGGACCTAACGTGGCATGAAACGTGACCGCTTTTTTGAGAAATGCTCCCATCGAGTACAAAAGATTGAGATCCGATGGTTATCTGCTATTCCGTTGAGATCTTATCTCTACCCATATCCCTCATACGTGGAATGGCGGGTGTTGTCTTAACTACACTGCAAGAAGGACTTCTCCTCATGATCACAATTGGAAAAGGCTGGCCAAATGGCAGGATATCATTGAAAGAAGCAAGCAGTAAGGTCTGACCTGGAATGAGATCAAATCAACATCGTCAAGTTGCACCAGCTGAGATCGAGATCAATGGCCCAGATTTAAAGTTATAACAGAAGAATTTGTTAGCGCTAAATCTAACTAGGCTTCATTACAAAGCATAAACTACTCAGGTGTGTGCAAGGTCTCCATCGCCATCGCTCCTGAGGAATTTGATAACATAATTATTTGGCTTATGCAAGCTCGACCTTTAGAAATCTGTGCCTCTAACATGATTGACATTTCACCCGCTGTGTGATAAAATTTGATGTGATGATAATGCATAAATGGGATAACCAAGACACCTGATCTGGAAAAATTCAATGTAAGAAGTGATATTTGTAGTTACACGGAATTATGAAATCTAACCTTTCTGTTCACTCATGGTAATCTTTAGCATATTTCCATTTAAGGTAGGAATGTTTTGAAGTGACTGGAAAATTAATACACCACAGATGTGCAGATGTATGCTTACGTCCCTAAATTTCTATAAAAGGGCAAGCGTTGATGTTGCAATTCATACTGTTTAAAGACATTCTAACAGTATGGCCTTCCCTTGCTCCTATGTTTTGTTTGCTCCCCTGTGCTTTAGGATTTTCTTCCTTGTTCTCATGGCTCTCGATCTATCCCTACAGAATTAGAAAGACTTGGAATTATCTCTTCTAGAATAGGTGGTGCAGGGAAAATTAGAGATTAGCAGCAGCGTCCATTGTAGCTCTGTGATTTCTTCTCCCTTTTCTTATCTCATATGACGGTGGGTTTTGAGGGGTATTCTTCCTACTCCAGTAGTTCCTTATTTCTGTGAGTTGGCAGATTCCCTTCTAAAGTAGAGAAGCTTCTCAGCTTCCTCTATCCCTCCCTTACATATAATTTTCCTAACAGTGCATTAACTTTAAGTGTAAGAGGATTGGCCCCCTAGATGAAACAAATGAGGGATTGGAGAAGAATTGTTGCTATTGCTATTGTTCTCTTGGCTTGGCTCCCAATACTTTTGAGGCAAGCTAGGTGTGGATTCCCCAAGTTTCTGCTCAGTTGAAATTGCATGAAACTTTGAGACTTGGAGGGCAAAATCTCACCTGTGCAATGGAACCTGGAAATAGTGAAGGAGATTCTATCATCCTGGGTTTCCTTTCGACATTGTTCCTTACATGTTTTCTCATCCCTTGGTGTGCGGTCTAGAAGGGCAGAGCAGCAAGTGCTCTTATTAAGAATATTGGTGGTATTTGAGGAGTGCCTGGCTCTAACGGCCTCCAGTAATACATCCATCATCAAAAGCCTTACTCCCTTCTCCACTAAAAGTGGCAGAACATATAGTTGTGAAGCGATTGCACCAGCCTCTTCAATTGCATCTGTTGGTTAGAAAAAAGTTGTAACTTCTTTTGTCATAATCCTGAAGCTTGTTGCTCGCTTTCCTCTATAAAAGGGAATTCAGGGCTTATGAAAAAGCATTGGTTCGAAGTCATATTTCTAGACTTAGTCTGAAATAGGGATCAATCTAGTCAGGGAGGAGTTGTAAATAAGTTTGTTTTTTGCTATAGAATTAGTTGTCTATTTTCAGGTTTCCAATTTGAGTCTCTTCTGGTTTCTTGATAGAATATTTGAAAGCTATGATGCAAGTTACTGAATAGTTTATTTTACAGATTTTGTTGAGTTTTAGAATACACTGTCTCCTACTTCATGTATACAGTTTCACATTATGAATATATATTTGGTTGAGAATCATTTGTATTCATCGACACAATCTTTCCTGTGCTGGCATATTTCACTTGTGGCTTTTACTCAAGGAGTAATGTAAAAATTGCTATTAGAAAATATCAAATGTGATTCGGGTATACAGGGATAATTAACTATGGTTGATTTCAAAGCTAGTAAAAGTATTTTCAATGTATGGCATTGTTGTATCTTTACAATAAACTGAAGTTTCTTACATCACTGTCTGTTTAAGTTTTATCATTTTAACCTTTTTGACTCTTTGGCCCTTGGATGGGCACTGATCTATTTTATGGATACTATACTGAACTTACGCACCTCTGGTTATCCTCAAAATATTTTTCAATCCAAATATTTTCCTTTCTAGAAATAGACTTTTAGGATATTTATTTTGATTAAGTTAAGTCTTGTGTGTTCCTTTGCAAAGAATAAGATAAGAGCTTGAAGAATCTAGCCAATCCTTACTTTATCATACATTCTTTCAAGCAGCTTATGAGGAACAACATCTGTGATATAAACAATGTTGACAATCTAATATCTCTGGAAAAACCCCATCCCTTTTGAGTAGAACACTGTTATCCCCAAGAAAAGAAGACATCAGTTAAAGGAAATAGCCAGAGAATTAGAGATAAATTCATTCTACATAGGAAACACCCTCCCTGGTTTCATAGAGCCTAAAGTGCACAGGAAGAACAAAGGGGACTGAGAAAAGGCCTCCTCCCCTTAAATCTCCTATTTGTTGGCCAATCCCTCAAGGCAGATTGATCATTAATTAGTGGCTATTTTATAGATTTTCTGCAAGAATTAGGTTGGGAATTTAAAACAACCAATAAGTTCACTGATTACAAAATACCTGTATAATCCCCCCAAGATTGATACATTAAAAGGCACTTTATAAGTTGAGTGCATGTATGAACAACCCTCAAAAAATTGCTCAATTTACTCCCCCAAACTCGAAAACGAGGAAAGAAGTGCGGAAATGTACAAGACACAACACAAAGGACACCCCTCTGTGATTCAATATAAGATCCCCACTGAATTTGGCACTTTATAATTTCAATGCATAAGCAAGTCTAATTGGAATGAAAAATGGTACTTTATAATGATAGTGTGAAATCATATGCAATGGATCGGGCTAAAAAATTTATTCACTTTCACCAAAAAATGACACTCAAATTCGAGTTGCTAATTAAAAGTTACAGCGATTTTACTATTTGCTTGTCTTGCCTAGAAATGCACTCAAAAATTTCAAAAATGCTTTTCAGATGAAAAATAGAAGGGAGGCTGAAAGTTGCGATTAAGCCCCCTCTAGTTGTGCATGACCACACCATGTGACCAAGGGGCTAAGGATTTTGGTGGGTCTCTCACAGAGGGGTTTTTCAAATCAACTATAGATTGACCCTTGCTAGAATTAGCCTTCACACCTTGTTGGAGATGAATCGGTCTTCTTACAGGGTTTGGATGTAGGTTTCAAGGTGTCCTCGTGCATGATTAAGGCATGCAAGACTTTGTAGGCCTTCATGCTCACTCAGCCGTGGGCTTTGTGCAAGGCTCGGCCTTCACAAACAGGCTTCAAACACCATTAGTCAAGTCTAAATCGCCCTTGCTGAATTGACCTTTGGCTTACCCTTCCACGCCCTTGAATTACAGTTCGGCAAGTTACTATGGCACATAACTCCCTTACTCACCTCCACAAAGCCATAAAAGCTTCCATGAAGCCACAATAACAGACTCTATGAGCACATAGATCGACCAGCAATAAAAATCTTATGCATGCACAAACAAAGAGAAATTTCTTCATTGAATGCAAACCCTATTTTTAAATTAAACTTATAATTTATCGAACCCTCATCCGTGAACCAAAACAAGCTTTGATACCAAGTTGGAACTGAGATCAATTGGACAAAATGCAAGCATCGATGGAGTCATGAAAGTTAAGCAATCGAACGCTCCTACAAAGTTCTGAGAAACATAAAATATAAAAGCAAATGATCAACACGAGAATGGATGTAATTAGCCATATATTAACTAGCAAAATGATGTACATATAGGCATCTTGGAAGAGCTACCTTCCAAGAATAATGGAGTCGACTCCCACTAACAAGTAGTGGTGGCGAGTTACTTCCACAAAACTCGTGAGAGGTAGTGAGCTAACTCAAACAAACTAGGACTCCTAAGTAGACACCTAAGTATGCTTAATGCCAAGTGTGTTTTACCCATGTGCAAGATAATATATACACTAACAATCCCCACTCAGGCTTCTAGTCTCTCATTCTAAAGGGCTAAAAATGACAACTGATCAATGCCAACATTAACTTGAAAGTATGCTACCAACTTTGATTCATGAAAGTGATATGAAAGCATAATAAGATCAAAGGATTTATGCAGTTGCACCACTTCCTCAAGGAAGTGCATATTCTTCTAGCTCAGGCATGATCCCTTATTTAAAATTTGACAACTGATTGCTTACAACTTGTCAAAGAGGCTAAGACAATGCCTACCACAACAATTTCTTATTCTACCTCATTATTCATCCTACTTCCAAGAAATGGAGAGCCATCTTTTATAAGGATATTATTTAGACTTTGAATCACAATATTTCTTACTAATCCAAGCCCCCCACCCAAAATCCCCATCAAAATTAAGCTTAAAAAACCCCACTAGGTTTTTATCCAAATAAAGCTTTTTCTCACTAATTATGTTGATAAGTGTTACATTAGTGAGAAGCACTAGATGAATACACACATCAAGGGTAGAGATTAAAATGACTACCATCAAAGAAATCTTAACCATACAATTTACAACTAGTAATCGGACCCATAGGTTCAATGGGTACGCTGAAAACTTATAGAATTTGTTAGATATTTTTTATTATTACGCCGAGAGGCGTTCTACACTCACAGCAAGGGCTGAAAGATTCAGATTCCCATAAACAATTAAGATTCAGATTCCATGTAAACAAAATTCATAAAATGTGTAAATAAATAAATTTGTGGAAGCCAAATGGATAGAAAAATAGAAAAACTTGGGCAGTTATGGAGTGAAATCTTTATCATGTTAAACAAAAAATAAATAAATTTGTGGAAGCCAAATGGATAGAAAAATAGAAAAACTTGGGCAGGTATGGAATGAAATCTTTATTACGTTTGAAGAATATGAAAAGTCTTGCAGCATAGTCTCTTTAAATTAACTCATGTGAGCATATCAAATATTCTAACTGCAAGTATGGAATTAAATCTTTATTACGTTTGAAGAATATGAAAAGTCTTGCAACATAGTCTCTTTAAATTAACTCATGTGAGCATATCAAATATTCTAACAGCAAGTAATTTATAAATGCCAACAAATTGGAAGATATTTGTCGGCGTACTATAAATATATTTTTTTAAATATAAATATACTAGTTTATTAATTTATAAGTTATTTAATCCACTAAATTATTTTATCAATTCTTATTGAAATTTCATCACATTAACTATTGTCTTCTTTCACTTGTATTAGTAAATTTTTTAGATGAAGTAAAATTATTATCATGTCAAATCCTTACCAAGTAAATATTTATATTTTGTAAGTTATCATTCCTTTACATTCACTCCCTATGGTAGATCACATCATTTAAAAAATATAATTTTAAAAATTATAGTTCAACTTCTAAGTAACTTGTCTATATTGTATATATGTAGTAAATTAATTGAATCTCTTATTGATTTTTATATAATCCCCCATAGAAACAAATGTATATTTAATCATATAATTATTTTAAAAATAATTCTGTAGGGTACAATAGAGTATGTATTTGATATATGAAAATTTATAATATCTATCACATTAAAAAAAAAATAGAGAAATACTTCCAACATATTACCACTCAATGTGGATTAATTGAATGAAACTCTACTTTATGATATATAATGGACAATACTACCCTAACTAACTATATCATATATTATGGTTTTTTTAATATTATATTACTATTATATATATTATGTATTATTAATATTATATTAGTATGTAATACATGAGCCTATAAATCTAATACATTTCAATAACTTAATACCCTCTATATAGAAATTTATCCTCTATATATGTATTTAAAAATTCTAAACATATAACCATAGTTTTGTCATAGCAAAGAAATTTGATTATAGTTTGCACTGTTCATTTAAAATATTTCATAAGGATATAGTCTAACTTAAATATTTATTTTTCATAGAAATTGTGTCTTTATGCACTTTAGTGGAATATTCTTTTATTGGACTACTATTATAAATACACTAATCTAAGAGTTTTTGAAATCTAATTAAAACTCATAAGTATTCTTATTAGAAGAAGAAAATACCAAGTATAGGTAAATAGTTAAAAAATTAGGTGTTACAAGTGATATAAAAAAAATTGAAGGTTTTTTAAAAAATTTAAATTAATTACCTTTTGAACTATTTTCCTATACTTGGTATTTTCTTTTTCTTCTCACAATCCCCAAACTGTTATTTAAATAATTTTCTTCTACCATTACAACATGAAATACTTCTCCCATTAAAAAAAAACCTCATGTCAATAATCTAAACCAATCCCATGCGTATTTGGGAGCTCCTTTAGCTTAAAACTATTTCTTCAATTCAAGTCCACACAGCCTACAAAATTCCATTCACCCTATTATTTAAACCTCTTTAGAATATAAATAATCTCTAAAATTAGTAAGGTCTTAACATTGTTAAGAAATAAGGAAGCTTCTTGGATAGTGTGAAATTCTTTTATTTAAAACTGCAAGATGTGGAGAGTCAATTTTCAAAATAAAAAATATAGCAGCCAATACAAGTTGCCGTTTCTATGAAAATTCTAATAGTTTGTCTCTAATGGTGAAAAAGCATCACGTCTGAATGAATGAATTAATTTTAATGAAAAAGCATCATGTCTCAGTTGGGCATTTATGATTTAGGTACCTACAAATACAAGCCACTCTAATTGACAATGGGCATTTATGATTTATGAAGGACTTTTAGTTCAATCCAACGGCGTGAATCTTCTAAAGATAACGATATTCAATGCTTAAACGTTAGATGAAAAGAAAGACAATAAGAGTTTAAATAAAGCCTACCTAGAAGCGAACGAACAGAAATGGAAGCTCAAATTCAGATAGGCACTATTCAGTTTCACATTCTTCCTCCAATTTCTCGTCTTGACCAAATTTAGTTCATTTGGCCTTGGATTCTGCGAGAACTTGAAAAATACCCCTTTTTCAGCTAATATCAAAAGCATGTTGGTATGACTGTCTATTCATAAATATTTTTTTATTTATTAATTCTTTCAATTTTGTTGTCTTTTGTCATTTATTAGTTTTTTCAAATGAATGGTTGAGATGTATTCTATAGTAGTCTTTTAAATCTGGACCATTTGTCTATGTATTTGAGGTAGTGCTGCTCACTAAAGGAAGGCTTTCAGCCTAATAAATACATGATTGTGACATGGAACCTTGTCATGTTGCAATGAAACCATATTTGTGATATATGGAAAAGATCTTGACCTTACATTTATTACATTTTCTAAAATAATTTTTTATTTAAATAGTCATAAATGATGAGGAACCAATAAGATCTTGAGCTTACATTTATTTATTTATTCAATCTAAATTTCTTTAGATGGAGATAATAATTATATTTAATCTTCACATAAATGAGCATATTTCATTTATAATTTGTTGCATTTTGTATCATTGAGCAATTTTTTGAATTAAGTGTAATTGTTACTTTTGATTTAGTAGATGATGTCGAAACATATTATTGTTTGTACTCTATGGAATGGTATGATAATTTCTAAACTTATTTGTGATTACCATATTTATAAGAAATGCATAATAAATGAGATATGTCCATTTGAATGAATGTGGTTTTTTATGTAATTTTCATAATTCTTGTATTTAAGATTTTATTTAATAGATATGTTGTTGGGTAAATTCATGATTGTTCGATCCTATGTGCATGGATCAAAAGATATTGAATAAACAATGTTCTAGGCCTGTGTTGCCTCGAAAAACTATGTTATAGTTATAAACATATAATATGATATTTATATTTTATCATGTTAGGCATGTGTAGGAGTATATAATAGAGGCATCCTACAACTATCACTTCTTCTAGGTGTAAGAGAGTGATGAAATTATTTTAACCATAAAGCCTTCATTCAATCGTTACACATTGAGAAAATTAAAGTAAATTTTACATATGATCTCATAGAGAGCCTATTCATTCAATCATTATACAATAGAGAAATTACAAGGAGATAACATATGGCTTTTCTTGTGCTAATTATTCATTTTTTAAAAGATTTTGTAAATGCTCAAAATAGTTATTAAGCATATCTTCATTTTCTTGAGAAAATCTTAGTAGAAGCCATTAATGGAGTGAGAAGTCTTATGATTTTTGAGGAAACCTTATATCATGTTAGGCATGTGTAGGTGTATTTAATAGAGGCATCTTGCAACTATAATTTCTTCATAAGTGTAAGAGAGTGATTAAATTCTTTTAACCATATAGCCTTCATTCAATCATTACACATTGAGAAAATTACAAGTAGATTTGAGAGAGAGCCTATTCATTCAATCATTATACAATAGAGAAATTACAAGGAGATAGCATATGGATTTTCTTGTACTAATTATACATTGTTTAAGGATTTTGTGTATGCTTAAAATGGTTATTAAACATATCTTCATTTTCTTGAGAAAAGCTCAGTAGAAGCCATTGATGGAGTGAGGAGTCTTATGATTTTTGAGGAAACCTTGTATGTTTTAATTCTATAGAAAATAAATTATGTGATTTTATGTTTGATTTCATAGTAGCTGGCATCTCAAATTTGATTTGATTTTGAAAAATACCTATTTCTCTTTATCAAATTCTATAAATTCTAGCGAAGGCTTCACCATCTTTGATTCCAATGTAGATTTCCTTTTTAGAGTGGACACATACACCCTCGCTCCCAACCACCTTATTCTCATGGAAGCCTAGGGAAAACCACTTCTCCCATTGCATCACAAGGCATACACATCATTTCTGCATTTTATTTTACATATTTCTATTATTCAATTCATTATTGTATACGTTTCTTTGTAGCTTCTGAGTCTACACTAGAGATGGAAAGGCTATCTTGGAGATAAGTTCAATGGTCAAAATCCCCTCTTCATTGGTATGAAGTCTTTGATTTTACCAATGAAAGAGTGCCTCCTTGTTTTTTTCTTTCTTTCTTTACTATCTTTGCAAGAATGGTTTTTTCCAATCTTCTAGTGAAAGGATTTAGTGTAGGTGAAACGTAAGTGCAGAGGTGTGGGGATGATGCTCGATAGAGATGTTTTTATCTTGTGTATTAAACTCAACTTCATAATGAATTTGATTATTGTGCTCAAATAGATCTTTCTAGTGACATTGACCTTCCTCGTGTGAGAGGATTAGACAAAGGATGAGATAATCGCACCACCCTTCTAAGCTTCCCAACACCAAAAGAGTGAGGCAATTTTTTCTAAATTTTCTATATTGTGCCTAGCTTAACAATTGCTTAGTTGTCAAACTAGAAAATGATTAAAGCACAATGAGTGGGAGCAGGAGTGGGATTGCTGGTTGTTCCAGTATAGAAGCAAATGAAGAGGGAGATGCAGATGAGGACAGAGATGTGGCCATCGGGTGGTGCATTCCTGCTTGCTCCCCATTCGGGGCTGAGAATAAGTGGTTATGTATTAGGGCGGAGGTATTTAGGGTGGAGGCCGACCAGTTTGGTGGTGGGTGCTCTGTGTTTTGGGGCTTGCCATGTGGACAATTTGATTGTGGGGGCTTTGTGTATCAGGGTCAGCCTTCAGGAAAGTCATGAGCCCCATGGTGGATGTTTTCCCCTTGGGCCTTAGTGGTTACAAAGGCTTCCTCTGTTCAAAAAATTATAAAAACTTGGTTTAAGATATCAACCAAGGATAGAGAGTGTTTGGTGTCGGTTGCGACAGACAAGGTGTTGCATGACAAGGGAGTGATTGCCTCCTCTCTCATCTATGCTTGATGAATAGACTAGCGAACGTGGTGGGGTTTTTGGGTTGGGGTTTGCTCCTCAATGCCAAAATATCCAAGATTTTGGCATGGCTAGGTTGGTCTCTGATCTTTCTTTACGTGAGACTCTGTATGGGAAGATCTAGTCCCTGATGCTACTTTGGAGTAGTTTATCTTCAAGAGGTGGTTTGTCTTATTTGGAAATAAACCCTATAGTGATGTTTTTAGATTGTGGGCTAGAAGAAAATGGAAGCCCTATTATTATATTCTACATGTGGAGCATTGATGCTTCTAAAGGCAGGTATGATGGTTATTTGTCAAACATTACCAAGGGTTTGATGAGCAAGTTTATTCATGTCCTAGTGACTGCTGTAAAGCTATCTGAATTTCCTTTGGAGGAACTGCCATTTTGCTGGATTATTTTCTGTGTTCCTGATCTAGTTTTTTTAGATCCTTGGAAAAGGATTTCCTTGCCAAAGGGTTTCAAACCCTGAAAAGTGCGTGACCTGTGGTGTCTCTTTTGATGTGGCCGGGGCATGTTTATAGTTGGTGTTAGTGAGTTTTCTCATTAACTATTGTTTTTGGTTGTGGCGCTACTGCTATTTCTCTATGGGTCAGCATCTAGGATGTTGATGTTTGGCTGTGTTTTAGGTTCCAGGGCCCTCTCAAATCCTGGTGTTGTGGTTTTGCTGTTGTCATTTTGTTAGATAGCGGTCCCTTCAAAACCTTTTTGACCCCTAATAAAAAATAATTGTTTAGTTGTCAAAATATTTGCCAATAAAGTCACTAATGTTTTACTAATTTCATTTTCATCTTTAATATTCTTTGATGTTGTACTAATTTTATTCTCAACTTTAATATTCTTTAAAAATATTGAATAAGATTATTTTAATTTCTATTATCAATTTATGACTGTAGGATTAATATACCATTTTTGGGGATTTTCTTTTATTTAGCCATTTCATGTTATTGTGCCAATCATAATATATATGTTAGAACACATTGATATACTGAGAGGGGGGCTGAATCAGTATATGCCAAAACTTAATTCAATTTAACCTTATCAACCAAATCTTTTTACTACCTTAAACATAAAAAAGAATCAAACCATGCAATTCAAAGCATAACACACAATCACACAACCATAACACCAGATTTATGTGGAAAACCCTAGAAAAGAAAAACCACGGTAAGCCGCTTGGATCTACTGTCCAAATCCAACCTCACAAATATTATAAAACAGATTTACAACAAGTTTTATGGGCTACAACCCAATGGAAGCTACAACTCCCTGAATCACAATTTTTATGGTTTCAACCAAAAGAAGCTACAACTCCCTACAGTGCTACAACACTTACAGAAAGAGGCTACAACCTTTGTACAACAAACTTGACAAGTTCCACTGATCAATTACCTTTGCAGCATCAACATTCTTCACACTGACACATATCCTCAACAACTCTACTCAAAAACCACTTTGCTACTTCCACAACACACATACTTCTTCTTCACACTCGCACATACATCATCGCACACTCTCACACACCCATACTTTTCACACCAAACATGATCTTTCATTTATATCCTCCGCAAGCTTCAAGAACTTTCTCCTTCATTGGCCAAGATGAAACGTGTAGCATGTAACGTGCAACGGCCACAACACGTTGGCACCTAAAATCATGTAGAAGTCCAATGCGGTTCAAACCAAGTCATAAACACAACCTATTTGTACACATCTCAAAGCTGGTGCACACTTCTAAGCACACGGTGCAATCACCAAAACACACAAAGTTGGCCCAACATACTTTATCCTTCCACATATTAGCTCCAAACCTAAGGCGGTATCGGAGGAAACAAATAACATCACGCAGATCACTTATGTAACATGTCATCTCATATTACCTGGATTTACATTCCCAATTTATTATCAAGTAAATAATTATGATCATCATAAACATTTGTTTTAATAAACAATAATCATTTGCTTAATCATTCATAAAAAGCATATCTTTTTTTATTTTCAAATTGAAAATTTATAACATGTTCCAAGATAGCATGTTAGTGAAATCCTTCACTTTACAATCACAATGTTTTGCTCGTGGCAATAAAGATAAATTTACATAAAATTTGACTCTTAAGTCATATAAATAGAATATATTGCATCTGGAGTTTTGATATTTGTCCTCATAAGTCCTGGCTTGTCATCTGCTTGGGATGGAGACCATCACCTGAGTGTTTTTCCTCCAACCACAGACTGGCAGTCCCCCGCACACCTTCCTTCCTGGAAGTGGCCCTACCCTTCACGAAGGGAATAGATATAAAGAACCAAAAAGGTTTGCCATATGAGTTTATAGTGTTGTGCCCTATATAACTCATCATGATCATACAACTATAGATTCCCTCTAACTATGTATGACACTAGTGGATGGTTATGCCATCTGGTACATAGTGAACTGACTAATGCATGTAGAGGCAGATGCATTACTTTGGCCAAAGATTTAATATATATAGACATTTCGCATTACTTTAGCAGTGAATTAATTTGACCAATTCTAGTCACAGGGTGTCTTAATTAGATCTCACCCATAGCCTCCTCGACTTAGATTATTGACTCTGAATCCTGGAGTATCATGCCAAAATGGCTTGACATTGAAGTCTTTATCTTATAAAGATTTCACTTGTTGCATCTGTAACGCAGAATATATGACACCTTGTCACTCTATTCCTTTGTTTCAAAAGTCTAATTGAATATATATATAGTGTATTGCCTCATCCAGACATAGGATGATTTTGTCTATGATTTCATAAACCTGTCCAAGATATTAATCTTGGTTCAAAGATTTTCATTTCATCTTTATTGACATTAAAATGCCTATTTGAGTCAATCACATTCTTGTAGGTGTCATTGCATGACATAGTTTTATTGACCATAGTCTTTCTCTAGACTATCACAAATATGGTCGTTTTAGTACCATAATAGTACACACAAGTTGTTATAAATTACAATAATTCCTTCCTCAAACAATAAACATCTTTCCTTCAAAATAAAATATTTATATACAACCAAGAGTTTAAAGAATTCACCAATTCACAATGGGTATCGGGGTCCTTTCATTCTGGATATTGGGCTCGACAGTTCAATCTCGACTTGTTAACTTTGCCCACAAACAAATGAAACCCTTTCATAGTCAAGAAGTATAAGTCTTAATATATCGTCACTTAGATAAAAAACTTGGGTTTAAACATTTTGTGGCTCTATTCCATCCATGCACACGTTCTTAAGTTTAGTTCAAGTTTTTAGGCATGGCTAGACTATTGTTGTGGCTTAGATAACCTTGGCCATTTCCCAGAAAGTATTTTAAATAGGAAATAGAAAAACATTTTATTCCCCATAGTTAGTTATCCACTAACCATTCTCAAGAAAACAATTCTATGTATTAGTTTTTAAGAAACCAAAGCTCCTATGCAAGAATAAGACATTGCATGATGTTTTTGTGGTGTCGCCACACGGTATACAACATATGTATGAACAAGAAAATCTTAGTGGGCATCGCCACATTGTATGCAACGGCATGTATAATCTTTGTGGACGTCGCCACATTGTATGCAATCGTTTAACAACAATATAATATATGTGGACGTCGCCACACTGTACGCAACAACATATACATAAACATGATAATAGACAATATAAACTTTAGGCTATTGCCCAAGATAATTTAAATGAACAACACAGCTCATCGTAAATAGAGAAACCATAATGCTCGCATGGGTCAATTAACCCAGATGATAACATCATCATAAGAATATATAAAAATATGTATCATATCATTATTGATACATGTATAAGCTCTTTTGTGCTCTTGTTACTGAGCTCGTACGCCACTATGGTGGTTTGATTATGCGAAGCTATTGCTTCTTTCGCAGTGCCTCCTACTATTTACCATGCCTATTTTGTTTTCCCCCAACCGCTTCTCAAATGAGAGGTTCCTCTACTCATACCTGCCACCCCACGACAGTAACTACTTTCCCCCTAAAAAGACTCCTCTCCTCAGCATGCAAGGAGAATCGGGCTCCACTACACTGAGCCACTTCGGCCTTAACAGCCACTCTCCATTCTCTTCACTTATCATGGAGTATGGAGTCTTTTCCCATGTTAGGATTGGGATATATAATGGCAACAACTGAGTCTTGCAGCTGTGATAAGATCTCAAGCTAAATATAAATATACAACTAAATATCTCATTTTTATAAATAATAAACCATTTTAAATTCTAATAATATGTTGATAAGAATACTACAATTATGGTGGAGGTAAGGAATGATCGTATGATCAAAAGAAAGCATGGGGTTGAGATTTGCTCCCCTATTGCAACCTTGCACAACAAAACTAGTTAAAACGATACTCAAGGGAAATAACGTATACAAATATATATGTATATAAGTATTTCAGAAATTTTTGACAAAGAAGGAAAATAAACTCAACACAACAATAATGTCCTCCAAACATTCTCGGTCGAGTCCAACGAAGTTGGACATTGAGAAACATTCTTAACACCAAAACGACGAAGGTTGAATTGAGATTGACTCAATAAGGAGAGATAACTAAAACATACCCCGTCTCAAGAAGGTTCACAAAATATACCACTTAGGTCTCAAATGGAAAATCTGACTTTTCCAAAACATCTATTCCCCACTTTTCCAAAACATCTATTCCCCTCTCTGGTGATGCTCTCCTTCCATTCTTAGAGGTAGAAATCTTTCCCTAGTTACACTCACAATCATACAAACTTATGATCAGTGTATCATCAATAAATCATTATACATCATGTTTAAATAATCACAATAAGATGTAATCTCATGTCTAATTCTAAGCATTAATCGTAATTCATAAAATCAATGATTTATCCTGACATTTTTCCTAAACATCAAATCATTAATCTATGATTAATTACCCACTTAATCATATGAAAGTAAAAGTAAAGCATAGTCAAAGTTTGGGGATGTAACAACTTCAAATACATTATATGACTTGTAAGAACATTTCCATACATTCCTTTCTCTAGATCATGCATCTTCTTTCTGGCGCAAACAAAAACACACTAAACCTAGTACCTCTTGCAAACTTTGATCACACAGTCATGAAGTAGAACATTGAAAAATAGACTTGTGGTACACCTCAACACCTAAAACTTGGAATGAAAAACATCTAGACCATATGAGCTCAACTTCCAAACAATAAAGCCAAATAATTTAATGCGGTGAAATGCGGTGGCTTTTACTTTTTCCTTCTAACAACCCTGATCAACAACATGATATACCTTTGCTCTGCTGACTCCGAAGAATCTTTATGGTACAACTTATCATCTGAAACTTGAACCATGCATACCTTTCACCTATATCCAACTATCCTTCAAGCCATAAGATCACATCTTCAAATGTGGAGAAATGCGAAGCGTTTCTCTGACTCATTTTGTTTGCAACAACTCTAAACCACTATCTTCACTCTGCTAGATTTGGAATCTTCTGCAGTAACTTCTATGCTCTAAAATCAGGAACATACATACTTCACACCTGTCTCTGTCTAACTTCCAAACCACAAGGCCATATCTTCAAATGCAGAGGAATACAGAGCATTCTCTCAAGCTTCTTTAGTGCATCTTCTTATGCCTTTGACTGTCTGAAACACTTTACACACATTCTTTCATAACTTATGCAATGTTTATCATCAGGAGACAATGAATACAACATTCACAACATCATAGGCAACAATCACAACACTTTGCATCACAAACAAGAAACCACAACTTCTTCATATCAGCATACTCTTCAACCTGTCAACTTTCACCTGTCCATGAACTTCAGTAGATAAGGTACAACTATGTACAGATGATATTGATCCAACAATATTCTCAAGACCCTCATCACCATCTCCTTCACTTCACAACTCCTTTGTCTGCACCTCTGAACTGCTCCTTTGTTTGCTTCTCTGAACTCTTACTCTTAATACTAATCACCAAACTATTGACATCACATGCAACCTTCCACAACACATGTTTGTTGACATCAATGACAACACATATGCAACAATCTCCCCCTTTGGCATTGATGGCAACACTTGACCTGATATAAAAATTTCTCCCACTTTGACATCGAGGACAAAAGGCTAGTGGTCTTCTCTTGTTCTTGTAAAAACATATAGGCTCCCCATGTCTGAACAATCCTTGTCATCATCCTTAATCTCACACCTACTTGCTCCCCCTGAGAGGTGGCCTCCATCAATCCAGGGATAAAAATGTAACTTGAACTACTCCCCTTGGACATATGCATCCTCTGTGCATCTAGTTAGAAGGAGGGACAACAACCCCTAACTTCTGTCTAAAATATTCAAATGTGTCCTTAGAAAGTGCCTTTGTAAAGGTGTCTGCAACCTAATCCTTTGTAGGTACATATTCCAGTTTGACCTCTTGATTTGCAACCTTCTCCCTCAAAAAGTTATACTTAATAGATATGTGCTTGGTTCTAGAATGCATCATTGGATTCTTAGAAATATTTATGGCACTTGTATTGTCACATTAAATAGGAATGGGTTCATCATATACTACCTTGATATCCTTCAGTGTTTGCTTCATCCACAACACTTCAGTGCAACAAGATGCTGCAACTATATACTCTAATTTTGTTGTTGATAATGACACAATCTTGCTTCTTACTAAGCCATGAGACCAATCTTTCTCCCAAAAAAAAGTTCCACCACTGGTACTTCTTCTTTCATCAACACTTCCAGCCCAATCTACATCAGTACCAGCACTTAGAGAAAAGTCATCACCTTTTTGATATCACAATCCATATTCTAGAGTGCTCTTCAAATATCTAAAGATTCTTTTGACTGCCTTCACATGTGTTTCTCTTGGATCAGCTTAAAACCTTTTAACCAAGCAAACAACTTGCATAATGTCAGCCCTTGATGTTGTTAAGTACAGTAGGCCCCTAATCATAGACCTATACACAGTCTGATCAACTTGAGATGACTCATCATCTTTGCTCAAATGATAACCTGTTACCGTAGGAGTACTCACTGGGTTGCAGTCTTCCATACCAAACTTCTTCAACATCTCCTTGCAATACTTTGCTTAAGAGATAAAGATGCTATCATCCTATTGAGTAATTTGGAGTCTAAGAAGGAATGATAACTCACCTATCATAGACATTTGAAATTATTTTTGTATCTCTTTTGCAAACTTCTTACACATTCCATCATTGCCACCAAATATTATATCATCAACATACACAACAACAATTAGATTTTTTTCATTCTCAATTTTGATGTAAAGATTACTATCTTAAGTACTTGTCTAACCTTGCATACAAAGCCCTAGGGGCTTGTTTAAGACCATACAAAGCCTTCTTAAGTCTGCATACCATGTTCGGGTCTTCTAATAACTGAAATCCTTCAGGCTGCTCTATGTAGACTTCTTCTAAGTCACCATTCAAGAATACAAGTTTGACATCCATTTGATATACCTTGAAACCTTTATGAACTGCATATGTAAGAAACATCCTGATTGCTTCCATTCTTGACATCAAAGCAAATGTCTCCTCAAAATCAATTCCTTCTACTTGTGAATAGCCTTTGCAAACCAACCTTGATTTATTTCTGACCACTTCTCCATCTTCATTCAATTTATTTCTGAATACCCACTTTGTACCTATCACATTTTTGTCTGCAAACCTTGGCACCAGTTCCCAAGTTTGATTCTTCTCTATCTGATTTAGTTCTTCTTCCATTGCTTGTATCCATCCTTCATCCTTGCTAGCCTTAGCAAAAGTTTGAGGTTCTGCTCTTGATAGTAATGAAAAGTTTACCTGTTCATTTTCTCTTACAAATCTTCTTCTTATCTACACACCTTCATTCTTGTCTCCAATTATCTAGTCTTCTGAATGATTCTTCTAAACATATTTGGCAGGAATCTTGGTGATGATCTTCTCTTGAGTTTCTTCCTTTTCTTCAACCTTTTCTTCTTCTTCTATGCAAGTAGGTTCATTTGACCAACAATCTTCTTGCTCATCTGTGATTTGATGTGACTCTTCATCAACCCTAACATTTGCACTCTCAACTATCTTCCCCAGTCTTTTGTTGTAGCTCATTTGTAAGCTTTGCTCCTAGTTGAGTATCTAAGAAAGATTCCTTCATCAGATCTTGAGTAAAATTTTCACAAACCTTCTTCATCTCATTTGATGTAGCATTTGCTTCCAAAAACTCTGAATACTTGACTGATGCTTGTCTTCCATACCATAGCTCACAAGGTGTCTTAGTGTTGCTCACTCTTAGTTGTCCTATGTCGAGAATATAGACAGTAGTATGGACTGCTTATTTCCAATATACATCAGGCAACTTGGCTTCACTCAACATTGTTCTTGCCATCTCCTGAACAGTTCTATTCTTTCTTTCCACTACTCCATTTTGCTGAGGAGTTCTTGCAGTAGATAGGTGCCTCTTTATCCCATGTTCTTCACAAAATTCATCAAACTCATTTGATGTAAACTCTCCACCTCTATCAGACCTTAAACACTTGATTCTAGCATTCATTTCATTTCCAACCATGGACTACTGAAAGCTTCCTATTTTTCTTTTAAAAAGATAACCCATGTCATTCTAGAGAAATCATTAAAATAAGAAACATGAAATACCTCTCACATTGTAGACTCTTTGTCCTAGTAGGTATGCACAAATCAGTATGGATCAGTTCCAATAGCCTTGTAGAAGAATACTCCTTGGTCTTTAATCTTATCCTCGTCTGCTTCCCAATCTGACATTCCTTACATAAGGTGCTTGCAACCTTGATGATCCTTGGCATGTCTCTTACTGCTTCTATGGAGCTAATCTTCACAAGATTGTCAAAGTTGATGTGCCCCATCCTTTTGTGCCATAGCCGATATTCATTTGTTTGTCGTAGAGGACAAGTCCTTCCATTAACACCTTTTAGATTGTACAAGTTGATCTCTGTCCTAGCACCTTCTGCCACCAATCTTCCAAACTTTGCTCTTCTGATTTCACACCCTTGATCATGAAATATGAGATTGTATCCTTTGCTGCACATTTGACTTACATTGAGAAGAATGTGCTTGAGACCTTCTACATAAATAACATCTTCTATTCTGGATTTTCCATCAATATTTATGGTGCCTTTTCCACAAATCTTTGCAGATGAATTGTCTCCAAACCTAACTAATCCACCATTCCACTTAACAAGATTGATGAATTTTCTCTTATCACCTGCCATGTGACTTGTACATCCACTGTCTATTACCTAGAGATTTGTTTGTCCTTGAGCATGAAATGTTGTTTGTACAATCATTGAATTTTCAACTTTGTTGTTTGTCATCTATCTTTTGGAAGATTCACTCTCCTCGTCTTGCTCAGTGACATTAGTTATCTGAGATTCTGATTTTGCTAATCCACTCCTGCAATATCTTGTTATGTGTCCAAAACTGTTGCAAATATGACATACCATATTGACATCCATTAGTCAACCAAGAGGATTCCTACTTACAAGATTTCTTCTATTCAATTCAAACTTGCAATCTATAGCCTTAAGACCAAATTTATTGCAGATAAAACAATAACCAAATAAGGCATGATTGAATCTATTTATAGAGAATTGTCTTGCATGAAAAGGTCTTCCTTGACGTATAATGAGATCTGCTCCTTTTGTGTCATCCGGTTTTCCAAAGTTTGCTTTTTACAATTCCTTTTAAGTGACAAAATTTATTTCTCAAGTCTTGTTCATTCTTTTGTCTTAGCTTCAATCAGAGCTCTTTGTTTTTTATTCTCTTTCCTTGCACATTCCAAGTCTTCAAGAGCAAAAATAAGTTTACCTTCAAAATCAACTTCACATTCTTCTTCATCTACAATCTTGTCTGAACCATCAGAGATCACCGTGGCCATGAATATAGATTCTCCTCTTTCATCATATAATGAGTAGTGATCTACTTCTGCGGAGCTATAGTCTTCTTTGGAAAGAAGTTTCCTCTTGAAATTGTTTCTCTTGAAACCCTTGCTACTATTTTCATTTTCTCCAAAAGGACATTTAGAAGCATAATGACCAGCTCTTCCACATTTAAAACACTTGAAAGGTAACTTACCTTTATACTTGCCTGATCCCTTCTTCAACTTTCTCACAAAGTTTGCTTCTTCTTCCTCATATTCACTGTATGAACCAGATGTTCCTTCATTCTTCACAACTTTGAAAGAAGATTCTCCTTTGTATGGACCTATGACTTCATTTCTCATATCATAAGCAGTGAGGGATCCAAACAACTCTTCTATGGTGAGTGTCTTCAAAATTTTGGCTTCTTCAATAGTAGAGACTTTTGAATCAAACCTGTGAGGGAGAGTTCTTAGGACTTTCTTCACAACCACTGAATCAGCTAATTCTTCACCTAGACTTTTGATTTAAAAATTGATTGCTTCATCTACTTAGAGCAAATAGCTAGCAATGTTTTCCTCTTCTTTCATCCTTAGATTCTCAAACATTGTTTTGTAAGATTGTAGTTTTTCTTGCTTTATAGTGTCATTTCCTTCATAGAGATTTTTGAGCTTCTCCCATATCTCCTTGGCTATCTTGCACCGCACTACCTTGACTAACTCTGAATTGGTCAAACCACTTAGGATGGTATTCTTGCCTTTAGCATTGTTTTCATGAGCCTTCTTTGCATTTGAATTTGTAATAGGATATTTAGGTTTAGTATATTCATCCATTGCATCTTTCCAAACATCATACTCTAGCGAGGTAAGATAAGCTTCCATCCTTACACTCCAGAAGACATAGTTACTTCCATCAAATATTGGTGCTTTAGAAGAGGACTCTTTCTGAGCCATGTGTTCTACTCCAAGATCTACCTTTAGCTGTTAGGCTGCACCAAGGAACTCAACTCTAATACCAATTGTTAGAACACACTGATACACTAAGAGGGGGGTGAATCAATATATGCCAAAACTTAATCCAATTTAACCTTATCAACCAAATCTTTTTAATGCCTTAAACAGATAAAGAATCAAACTATGCAATTCAAAGCATAACACAATCACACAACCATAACACCAGATTTACATGGAAAACCCTAGAAGGGAAAAACCATGGTGAGCAAGTTGCTTGGATCTACTGTCCAAATTCAGCCTCAAATAAAATAGATTTACAACAAGTTTTATGGGCTACAACCTAAAAGAAGCTACAACTCTCTGAATCATAGTTTTTATGGCTTCAACCAAAGGAAGCTACAACTCCCTATAGTGCTACAATACTTACAGAAAGAGGCTACAACCTCTATACAACAAACTTGACAAGTTCCACTGATCAATTACCTCCATAGCATCAACATTCTTCACATCGACACATATCCTCAACACCTCTACTCAAAAACCACTATGCCACTTCCACAACACACATACTCCTTCACACTTGCATATACATCCTCACACACTCTCACACACTAATAGTTTTCACACCAAACATGATCTTTCATTTATATCCTCTGCAAGCTTCAAGAACTTTCTCCTTCGTCGACCAAGATGAAACATGTATCATGTAACGTGCAATGGCCACGACAAGTTGACACCAAAAATCATGTAGAAGTCCAATGCGATTCAAACCAAGTGATAAACATGACCTATTTCATCTTTGTACACATCTTAAAGGTGACACACACTTCTAAGCACATGGTGCAATCACCAAAACACACAAAGTTGGCCCAACATTCTTTATCCTTCCATATATTAGCTCCAGACCTAAGGTGGTACCGGAGGAACCAAATAACATAATACGGATCACTTAAAAAACATTATATGACTTGTAAGAACATTCCCATACATTCCTTTCTCTAGATCATGCATCTTCTTTCTGGCTTAAACAAAAAGACACTGAACCCAGTACCTCTTGCAAACTCTAATCACACATTCATGAAGTAGAACATTGAAAAAAAGACTTGTGGTACACCTCAACACCTGAAACTTGGAATGAAAAAACATCCAGACCATTTGAACTCAACCTCCAAAGAACAAATCCAAATAATGTAATGTGGTGAAATACGGTGGCTTTTACTTTCTCCTTCTAACAACCCTAATCAGTGACATGATATGCCTTTGCTCTACTAACTCCAGAGAATCTCTACGGTACAACTTATCATCTGAAACTTGAACCATGCATACCTTTCACCTGTATCCAACTATCCTTCAAGCCACAAGATCACATCTTCAAATGCAGAGAAATGCAAAGCATTTCTTTGACTCATTCTATTTGCAACAACTTTGAACCACTGTCTTCACTCTGCTAGCTTTGGAATCTTTTGCGGTAACTTCTATGCTCTGAAATCAGGAACATACATACTTCACACCTGTCTCTATCTAACTTCCAAACCGTGAGGC
The DNA here is from genome assembly GCA_027924645.1 of Cunninghamia lanceolata. Classification (NCBI taxonomy): domain Eukaryota; kingdom Viridiplantae; phylum Streptophyta; class Pinopsida; order Cupressales; family Cupressaceae; genus Cunninghamia; species Cunninghamia lanceolata. The sequence continues at coordinate 4,161,979 of BSBN01000435.1, read as the reverse complement.
CGTATCTTCAAATACGGAGGAATGTGAAGCATTCTCTTGAGCTTCTTCAGTGCATCTTCCTATGCCTTTGACTGTTTGAAACACCTTACACACTTTCTTCATAACTTATGCAATGCTTATTATTAGGAGACAATGAATACAACATTCACAACATCGTAGACAACAATCACAGCTCTTTGCATCACAAACAAGAAACCACCACTTCTTCATATCAACATACTCTTCAACCTACCAACTTTCACTTGTCCATGAACTTTAGTAGATAAGGTACAACTATGTACAGATGATATTGATCCAACAATATGCTCAAGACCTTCATCACCATCTCCTTCACTTCATAACTCCTCCTTTGTCTACACCTTTGAACTGCTCCTTTGTCTGCTCCTCTGAACTCTTACTCTTAATACTGATCACCAAACTGTTGACATCACATGTAACCTTCCACAACACAGCTCTGTTGACATCAATGAAAACACGTATGCAACAATATAGTAGATTGTGTAAAGAGGTTTTGTGCACAAGGTGTTTTATCTCTCTACACCCTACTTAAACATCACACTCTTCAACGATCAAATAATCAATAACAATTTTACACTTCATCCCTACCAAAAAGTGGTAATTAATGAAGTCCATTTCTTTCCTAAATATTGAATGAACTCGCATTCACTAAAGGATCTCAAATTATTGAATAGTGTAAATGTGTAGATTCATCCCCAAGAGCTTGATGTGTATGTACACCATCACACACAAGTTATTTGAGCTATTTTAGGCATTTTTACATAAAATTTAATTTTATTTATTTTTTGTTGCTTTACAATAAGGATTGTGTTTGTTTCTACAAATAATTTTAGGTACATTAATGAAAATATTGGATATGTTAACATTCAGACTTAGAACCCACTTGTGGCAAGTGATATTTTCCACCATTAAGCCACTTGCCTTTTCATGATGGAAACTTTCAAATTATATCATGAAGTGTATTTTAATTCCAACACACCATCTAAGCTACATTCACGTTGACATCAGCTATGATATCAAATTCAAAATTTTAGACATGATATAATTCAGTACTAATAAATTTTAGACGTGATAGAATTTTAGCCATAATACATGATTTTTAGTTCTAATTATTTTTCTACTGCTTTGCAATAAAAGTTATTTCATTCACTTTTGTCCTATAAACAATACATTTAATAAACTACCTACATTTTGTATCATTTTCCATGTAATTAAAGATTTGACAGTGGAAAAATTATCTCTCTAACAAAATTTTACTATAATGCAAAAAGTGCACGTCTCTTGTCACCAAGTACATACATAATGATGCACTTGCCTCTCTAAAGTAAAATTTTTTCATCCATAAAGTGGATACTTTTGTGTAATACATATAATGACATTTGTAAAGGTATTACAAGAATATAAATTTTTAATGAAAAGTATTATTTCAAAATTTATGAATAATGATTTTTTTTCTTTTTCTCCAAGGTGTGGTAAATATTAAAATACTAACAATGCTTGTGACAAAGAATCACCTTTCATTTAATACAAATGGTCAACTTATAGTAAGAATGAGTCTTAGAATGTTGCATAATATAATAGTTGAGTTATGTTGGCACATAGTGTGCTAATGTTCTAGTCCTACTAGCTTCCACAACTTTAAAAAAACTTTAATTATCTTACCTTAACCTTGATTAACCAATTTAAATTTCTAGGGTATAATAATACAAACAATACAAAGAACACGAGCTACATAATTGCACTAATTGTTATGTCTTAACATTAGAGGAGGGCAAATATTTTATATTCATCATTTGATCTTGATGTCTTGTTTAAAAAAGAATAGAAATACCAATATCTATATAATCCAATTATTTCTATTAAAAAACTAATAGATTGCATATTAATAACTAATAAGTCTAATAGATCCATCCAGACAAACTTCAACTTAAAATCTTCATTAAGCAAGCTATCACACTAAATTTTTTAATTATTAATTAAAGATAAAAACTTATAACTAAGAAAAACTTTTGGGATCATTAGGAGAGGGTGAAAATGCTTGAAGAAAAGGGGTTGCGTGGAGACAAAAAGCTGAAGGAAACGGTAGAAGACATATGCAAGTTGGAAAGGGAGAATAAAACACTCAGGGAACAAGTTTCGAATAAGCAAATTAGCATGGAAAGAGGTGTAATTCCTAGCCATGAAAAATATCAATAAATGACAATAAATAATTAATTTAGTAATAAATAATGAAATAAATACGATGATAGGAGGAAATTAATTGAAATCTAACTTAACAAACTTCCTATTAAACATAAGTTTTATTTTATTCATCGTAAATGAAAATTTAAGATATAACATTTCTTATACAATTATATGCATTTACAATAAATGTCATATGATCATCCTTTCACAAGGTGGGAAATACTTTCTTAGCTCTAGTATCCTACACGGTTATCAGACTAGAATCTGCACACTAAATGTAAACATTAGTTCCATAAAGTCATTAAATACACAAAAGAAAAATCAATTTGCACAACATAACAAGACTAAGGCCCTAAGGGGCTGACCTAATGTCTTGTGGGCTCATGATGGCCTTACCTACGTACATGTAGCGCAAAGACTTCGTAGTTCTGGGACTTAAATTTGCAATCTCCTAGATGGTATCATATAATTTTATAACTTGGGTTAACACATGCAATAGAAGATTTATAGTCTCATGAACTTGTAAGGGTGACAACATACACACCACATTCAACGATGTGCTCTCATAACCAGAACATACTGATACAAGAAGTTATACATTATATCATCAACACAAGCCATTATAGTAAGTACATCTTTTCAGAATTTCAAGTCTTGACAACATTATGATAGTTATCTATCTTCATTAAATGTCTAAACAACTTCTTCTAAGATGTAATTTTAGTCTTCTTTTCTACAAGATTAAATTAGCCAAATCCAAATCATTCTCACATAAATTCCACAAGTTCCCTAATGATCCAGTTCACATTAACAAAGATTCCTAAGTTTACCTCATTCGTGATTGGGTTCTAATCACATTATTCGTACATACTAGAGATCCAAGATTATATAATAGAGTTAGACAAGTAATTAAATTGTCTTCCAACACATGTAAAACTATTTAACCGAAAGAAATAATGTTCCAAGATACATAGTTTTTATTAATGTAATTCATAAACTCAATAGACACGATAATAATTTCCAAAATCATCAATGTTAGCACTTCACCAAATTGAACTAATTTCCTTTAATAAATAATCACAATAGGTATTAATAGTCTTAATTAATCTTACTAAACCTCTAATCACGATCAATAATATTATTATCCTATACTTAAGTAAGAAAATCACTTTAATTCTTTAAAAATCACTTTGGTAGGAATATATCTAAGATTACACTATGAATTTGAAATTTGACGAAACAAGTTAGGAATATTTATAAATACCGATCCTTATAATACTCAAGATTTTTCCAATTACTCTATCACTAATTGCTTTTTTCTATCCACAAATATTCATATCAATATCTCCTTTCATAATAAATGCAAAAGGGTCTAAAATTTAATGTCATCTCTATAATTGGAAACTACTTTCAGATAAGAAAGGGATACTATGCAAACAAGGATGAGCATATAATAATGATAAAAAAAACTAACGTATAGGGTTTTATACAATGATTCTAAACTTTTATACAAAATGAAACATATTTATCTTTTTCATATACCATACATTCATCTAATAATAAATTAATACATCTATCTAATAATAAATTTAATATATTTATCTATATTGCAAGATAATTTCATCTTCTTTCTACCATAATTCAAACCAACCTTTATCCATAAATATATACATACAAGAAATTTAAACTAAAAGTTCATCATACATAACAAGATAAAAATAAACTATACATAATTAAATACATTAAATGTCAACTATGTATATTTAACTAATAAGCCTAATACTTTTATTTCTAAAAACCCAACTCATTGAGAGTAAGGAAACATGTCTTTCTAGCTTACTTATCTAAGTTAAGAAAGATTCTTATCAACTCATTTACTTAATTTCTAAGTATATCTATTTGTGATCACGAAATAATCCTATCTTTGCTTTCTGTTATAATTCTAAATCTTTCACAGATTAAGCACAACATTATCAATGATATTAATTTAGATATTAAATAACTAGCCAAGTGAGAACTAAAAATATTATTTGCAGTAACACTATCGACCAAGGATATTGAGGAATCGTTTTAAGATAGCATCCTTGATAAAAATAAGATAAAACTAATATATATGCGTGTGTGAGAGATTCAAAAAAACTACTTAATTTGAAAATTATAAATAGAGGTTTTTATGGTTTCCTAAACAATATCTAACTATTTAACTTCTTAAGAAAATTTCATACTAAAAGAGAAACTACCCAAAGAAGGAATACTACTCCACTGGAACCTTTAGCTTAGATAGTGTTGAGTAACATGAAACCGCTAAATCACAAAATAGGTTTAGCATCTATTTAAGGGGAAAATAATTTAGTATCTGCATTAATATTTCAGAGAAAAGAATAAACATTCAATCATATCTAATTAATAAATCAAAAGTAACTAAACCATGTTTTTAGAAGAATCATTGAGCGAGGTTGGTTCTCAAAAATACTTTGCCCATACTTGAATCATAAGTCGAGTATTTAAGTATCCAATTCAAAGGGCAACATTGCTACAAAAACTCCTAATCTATATTCATATGTGGTCTACAAGCATCAATAAAAATTTCATCCATTAAAACTATCCATGAGAAGCATGCAACTGAAACAAAGTGCCACAAAGAGAGAACTTTTAGAGATTGATTACAAGATTAGCATAAAATGAATTTGGTGAAAAAGACTTAGAAACTTTCATGCAAATTCTAATGGCTAGAATAAAACCAATTCACAACCCAGGCAAGAGATTCATGTAATGATCAAAGAAAAAGTCACAAAAGAAGATTTGGTTGATATGTTTTAGAAAATCTGTAGAGAAAGTTATTGGCAGGATAGACACAAAATTGATAGATCTGTAAGACATCTTATCAGACAAGCACAAACATACAGTAAGAATAATTTCGATTCCATAACCTTGACCAACATAGCCTCAAAAGATCACATATCATGAAATGCATTGGATCGAAGGATAGACACAAAGGGATTTTCCAACAAGGCTTTAGAAACTTTCAACAAATTAAACGGCGTGAGGAGATCAAGATTCAACGACATAAACATACCAAAAATGTGAAAGAGTAGACAAGGCACATGAACTGTTTGACATAATGCCTCTGGGAAATATCATCACATGGAATTCATTGATCGTAGGATGTGCATGAAATGGATTTGTTGAAAAGGCTATGGAAACTTTCAAGCAAATGCAATCGACAGGTGTTTCGCCAAATTTTACACAAAATGGATTGTTGAAAATGCCTTTGAGGCTTTCAAGCAAAACTTTCGTCTATTATAAGCACAAGAAGGATATTAAAAAGGGAATATAAATGAAACAAGGAACTATTTAGTGATGCTAAAGAATGCTGTTAAGAAACAAAAGAACCAAAGATGAAGAGCTCATGAATCTCTACCTCTTTGAAAGGGGCTAAATAGTTGATAGAAACAACATGCAAAATGTAACTATATGTCATTCCATGATTTAAGTTAAGTTCAAAATGGAATTGAAGTAAAATCTTTAAAATAATTCCCAGGCAAATTGAAATGTTTGTAAAAACATCCTCCTCTGGTTGTTGCAAAATGGGTCCCTCCGAACTAGGAAGGGTTTGTATCAAAATAAAAAGGAAAGGGGAAATTTGTAGAAAAGTATATAATCATAAGCACGCTAAAGGAGTAAGATCATGGACAAAGCACTAAACTAATAAACAAAATCCAAAAGAGATAAGTCTCTTTGAATGCCATGTTGTAGTTATCCACAAAATAGATCTTTGAATGAGTTAATTTTAAAAACATGCGCTAGGCAGATGTTCTCATATAACAGTACTGAATATCATAATAAGTTCCGCTTGATTTTATATGTTATCAACAACTCAAAAGCAAGCAAATCAACACGCTAACAAAGAAAATATAAAATGGGAATTGCTCAAAAGCAAGCAAATCAGGAATGACATCATAAAACATTAACAGTGGAGAAAAGAGAAACCACAACTATGCAAAAGATATTTTCAGAGAAGAAAATAAATCTTACTACTTTTCTTCCTTTCCTTCTTCCGCCTTTGGTTCCATCTCCTTCACTTCTAGTAACATTTCCCATACCCATTATTTTGTTATTACTAGCTCCTCCCCCAAAATGGTCGCCCCTTCATTCATTTCTTGATGTTTTTAAAACTGAACATCTTAACTCTTTGTCTTCTAAGAGGGTGACTCTTCATCCGCCATTCTCATAGCCTATTTTCTTGAGAAATAAAAATGCGTTAAAGCAGCTCTAAAATATAATATTTTTTTATAAATAAACAAATTCCCTATTACTAAATTCTAATTCTTAGTATAATTTATATCACAACTTCATAATTAAATCTATTAAATACATGAGAAATTGTTGGATAACGATTAGGCCTTACAAAAGGACAAACAAGAGTTGAACACTCTAAAAGAAGAAGTAAAACAATTGAAATCGACAAAAAATAAGAAGCTACAAATGACAAATTGAGGCGACTCAACTCAAATGAAGGAGATTCAATCAGTCATTGCCGACTTGGAGATAAAAAAAACCCAGTTAAGAGACCGAATAGAAGAGGCTAAATCTTGGTCACAAGTTGTAAGTGGACCATTGAAAGAACAAAAAGAAATCTTTGAGAAACAAATCAACATTCACATAAAAGAAGAAAAAGACAAACAAGACAAGGCATTAAATATCATTATCAAAGGTCTAAGAGACTTCAGAGAGAAAGAAAGGATCGACATTTTTACAAGAGATTTCCTTAAAGACAAGCTGAAATGGACATGTGTTATTCAATAAGCGAACATGATAGGAAAGAAGCCAGAGGAAGGAAGGAATAGACATGTAAGAGTTATCTTTAAAAACATAGATGATAAGAGTGAGATTCTAAAAAACAGGGGGTTGCTTAGAGGCACTCGCATAGTCTTAGATGAAGATTTGACATTCGCACAACAAGAAGAGCGAAGGAAGGAGTGGGAGAAAGTGAAAACAAGGGATGACAGAAAGTGGACATGGATGAAAAATGGGAAAGCCCAAATCAGCGAGAGATTTCCACACAAGAAATAGGGATTCGGGGCCCCACAAGAGTATCTTCATATTGTAAGTTGTAATTGCATAGGATATCCATGGAGAAGAGGACCGGGGTTGGGGCCCGTAGTTGAGGGGAAAGACATGATTATCCTTATAGAGACTCATGAGCTTGATGGTTGCAAAGTGTCGAGCTTCGAAGGGTACAAAAAATTTTTAGTTTGGAATGAAGGAACTAAAACAGGTAAACGACATGCGGGGATCACTATGCTAATTAGAGAAATGTGGGGTGGAATCATGGAAATTGAGAAACAAGATCCAAACAAGCAGTACATATGGATAAAAATAACTAATAATGAGGCTACAATCAGGTTGGCATCATGTTACTTTACTCCAAAAGAATCAAAGTTCTACAAAAAAAGAAATCTTGACAATGAAGACCCTTATGCTGCACTAATGAAAGACATTTTTACTTTCAACACTTTGGGGGAAATTGTCTTAATTGGTGATTTTAATGTTAGGACAACAAACAATCAGTCTCTTCAATTGGGCATAGAGAAAAGAAGGGACAACAACCCTTTATGGTTAGTGGAAAGCGAAGACCAGCTTTGGGAAAGAACCTCACAAGATGGAAATGGTTGTGTGAATCATTTTGGAGTGGAATTATTAGGACTTTGTAGCCTACATGACATGGTTATTTGCAATGGTATGAGAAATTGGCCTAGATCTGGGGGTGTCACTTGTAAAACATACAACGGTCAAAGTGTGGTGGATTATGTTATCTATTCTCATAATTGTACTTCCAAGTTGTTAGAATTTGACATTAGGGACTGCCCTACTGAGTTGAAATCTAATCATATGCCTCTATTCATTAAGTTTGGCTTTCAAACTGACATCCAAAAAGAAGGGCAGGTCTAAAGTATGCAAAAGAAAGTTCACACACAAGGTAAAATCATGGTGAACCAAAAAAATCAGGAGATCTTCACTGCTGCTCTTGAACAACACCTCCAAATGATAAAAAAACAACATAGGGGGCAAAGAAACAAACAAGGAAGTAAAGAACAATATTTGTAGCAATATGTTGATCCCTTTAATTCACAAGGCTCTAAAGACGTGCAAGAGATCTAGACCTAAGAAAGGGATCTCAAATACTTTCCCGACCAATCCGTGGTATGATGAAGAGTGCAAGGCAGAAAAAAGATCCCTCAAAGAGATTGAGACCAACAAATAAAGTAGGAAAAAAATGAGAATTTGATAAAATCCAAAAAAGAAAGTTACGTAGTTTCTAGAAGGAAAGAGTTAATTTCTTTGGGTAAACACAACCCCAAAGGATTTTGGAGGGAGTTGCAACAAGAAGAAAACATATTGAAAACAATATCACAGATGACCAATGGTTAGAGTATGCGAGGCTTCTATATGAACGATCTCAAGAGAAAGTCAACCCTCTTATAGTTAACATGTCAACCGAGCTCTTCTCGATGGAAGATATCAAGCAAGGTATAAAGAGGTTAGCAAGTGGCAAGCGCAACACATAGATGGGATGCAAGCTAAATTTTTAAAGTGGGGAGTTGAGTACCTTGCGCCACACATCAAAAGTATCTTTGATGGCATCACGCAAGGGGGTTTTTCGAATGAGTGGGCAACTAGTGTCGTTATTCCTCTCTACAAGAGTGGAGATATCAATAATCCCTCTAATTATCAAACTATCATGGTGAATCCTCTTCTTGGAAAATTGTTTGAGTGCCTGACAGAACGCAAGATCAACAATTGGGTTGAAAAAGAGGGAAAAAGAGCAAAAGGGTTGGTTGGTTTTAGACCAAGACATTCTACCATTGATCATTGCATCACTCTTAGGCATTTGATCAAAAAAGTTTGGGACACTAAGGGAGGGGAGGCCTTTTGTTGCTTTGTTGATTTTAAAAAGGCTTTGACACGATACCCAGGGACAAACTATGGAAAAGGATGGAAGAACTTGGGATTCCAAATGAGTATAGGGCAACAGTGCACAAGCTTTGTAAGCAGGTTAGAGCTAAAATCAAAACTAAAGAGGGTATGTCAGAATGTTTTAGTAGTGACATCAGGGTCAAACAGGGTTGTCCCCTTTCTCCCACTTTATTTGGCTTACACATTGATAAGCTTGAAGAATGGCTAAACAACACCGATGATGAGGGTATCCAATTGGCGGGTTTTGTGGTGAAGTTACTTTTGTATGTTGATGATCTTATTATGGTTGCTAAAATTGCCGATGGTTCGAGAGAGTATTTGAAGGAGTTAGAGCTCTTTTGTCAAGAGGTTGGGATGCAAGTGAACACTAGCAAGACCAAAGTCATAATTTCCTCATTAAAAAGGAGGTAGCAGCAAGTCAATTTTATTTTTGAAGGAAGCTCTTTGGAAATAGTTGAAGAGTACAAGTACCTTGGTATTGTTTTCAACAATAGGCTCAACTGGGACACTTGTACAATGAAGAGAATTCAAGGGGGTTGGAGAGCATCTTACCTACTTCAGAACAGATGTAGAAAAGCGGAGCTATGGGATTGGAAAACCAAGAAGACTCTTTTTGGTTTGTTAGTCACATTGGTTGTCCTATATGGCTACGAGGTTTGGGGGAGTAGCGTGTCAAATTACAAGTGACAACAATTAGAGAGAATTCAAAAGTATTTTATCACTAGTAGTCTTAAAGTCAAGGCTACAATCCCCTATGAGATTCTTTTGGCCGAGGCGGACACCTTCCCGATAGAGGCATTTGCAATTATTCGGCTACCTAAAGAAGGTGGAAAACATTGAAAATCAGCGTTGGCCTAAATTAGCGGTGGAGGAAGAGTTAGATTGTAGGAAAAAGACATGGATGAAGCAGAACAACAAGTGGATGAACAAATGGGATATTAATTTGCCGGATTGTCCTAAAACCAAAGCATAAATTAAACAGTTTGTGTTAGAAAAATTCAAGATTGCCATGTGGACTAAACAACTTGGTCGAAAAAAATTGCATTATGTCAAAGAGTTCAACCCCAAGTGGGAGCATGGGGAAAAAGCCTACTTGCATGCCGCTCTTAAGGGTAAAGCTAGACTTTTAATTGCACAGTTGAGGACCGGTTCTCATCATCTAAGGCGTGAAACTGGTAGATGGACGGTCCCCAAGGAAGTTTGGGAAGATAGGATATGCACTTTTTGCAGCAAAAGAGTGGTTGAAACTGAATGACACTTCATCTTTGAGTGTGTTGCCTATGAAGATATTCACACTCAATATGGAAACAACTTGAAGGGGGAAGTTTAAACGAGCTCTTTGAAGAAGCGAAGCTTCACATAACGGCCGACTTCTTAGTCAAGATGCATAGTAGAAGAGTTGACATCGAAAAATTTTTAGGGCTGCAGCTTTTAGTCCCTTGGGCTGTTTGGCCTCCGGGACATCATTAAAATTCATTCATTCATTCAACAAAACACGTAACAAAAAAACCTTCTTACACCTCCACAAGTGTCTTCTAAGTAGTTATTTGGCAGCGCTTCGCAACAATCAACGTCTGGCGGTGCTGAGAATCGAACTGGCGACCTCATAAGAATCATTTTGAACTTCACTTCTCTTGAAAATTACCTGAACAGGTATTCATGCTTGACAATTTTCCACAATTTTTTCTGGTGGTGTTTTGCAATTCTCAAGCTGTCATCACTTTAGTTCGCTCTTCGTTTTTGAATTTTATTCAGTAGGCTTACCTTGCACGTATATTTTCTATGCCATTCATTGTAAGGGTTTATGCATAGTGGTGATAGGGGTTTATGTGTTGTACAGAAAATGAGTGAAACGGAGCACTTGGAGCCTCCTGCTACATCAAATGAAGTAGCAGAGGCATCATCGTCTTCCACATCAAGCAAAGTGGTGTCTGGACCTTCAAACTTAAGGCGGAAGCCAGTTGTTATCATCGTGATTGGAATGGCAGGCAAGTCTGCAAATTACTTATATTTTTATGATGACGTTTTTTTTGGTAACCTTAAGCTTACCTCTTCTGTCAAAGTCATCCATGGCTTGCATCCAGCGTTTTCTGCAGGTGTATCTCAACGGCCATATTTTCCCCAGTTTTAACCTTTATCATGTCTCGAGGGAATTTGGACCTGGGGCTCTTCAAGAAAACCTCCAATACTTTTATCACTAAAATTTATCACGCTCGAGGTGGTGTGATAACATTTTAAAGGTTTTTGAGCTTTTCGTGATATCTAGCTTTTAGCAGGCAAACACGCAGTTCAAAACCTAAACCTTTATCGGACTACCGAGCACTTTAGGAACCCTAATTTTGCTGTATTTAACCCTAATTTTATTTATTTTTCTTCATAATTCCTGGGCAGGGTTATGCACGGCCACTGTTGTGGGTAAGGGATAAGCGTGTTCCTATCTTTTAGATTGTAATTCTGGTGCAGACTCAAAGCTTTTATTAACTTGGAAGATAGACTTTGCACCTTACAAATCCTCAGACAGTAGATGTTTGGGTATGAGATGGGTACTGAGATGGGGATGCCATTTAAGAGAATGGTATGGGGGTGTTTGAAGATGATAAAGAAATAAATATTATATAAATTTTGGAATTTTAGTGTTAGTGTTACATCTAAGCATACAGTTTTTTAGCGCAAGCTACTACTGTGTGTAACCTCTTTTTCCCATTTCAGTCGATTGATAAAACTTCTGTGCATGTAGGCATCTTAAATGTTCTTTATCTTTTCTATTCTTATAAGTATTGCTTGGGATTTCATAAGAAAATTCTCTGCCACAAAAAATCTCAAAAATAGTTCATGCAAATATAAAGAACTACATGTCATAGTGTTTTTCTTTAGTTCATTAACAATCAACCAGTTATTAACACTTGTGGAAAAAGCAATTTAATTTATGTGACATATCTAGGAAACTTCCAATTTTCAAGGGATGCTTCTGGGAGTTGTATAGGGATGTCATCTAAAGTCTTATAACATTTGTATATGTTCCCATATGTGTCGTTGAGATGGGGATGTGTTTCCAATGTTGGAGATGGGTACTAGAGGTTAGGCTAGGAACTTTGAGTAGCTGTGTACTTCATACACATTCTTAAGATATTTAACTTGGGTCTTGCCGAGAAGCCCTTTCTGCAGGGCTAAGATTGCTTAACATTCTTAAAATTTTGAATATAGTTCACACTCAAAACCTTTATCCTACTGCAGGGTAAGCTTGGAGCATGTTCTCAATTTCTAAATGTGGGTAACACTCGAAACTTTTCTAAATGTGGGTAACAAAAGATTTTTTTTGAACTATGGTAACACTAGAATCCTTTATCACATAATGGGGAAAGCTTGGACCACATTCTTAGTGTTTAAATTTAGGTCATATCTAGAGGCTTTCATCATCATGTGTGGTAGTTGTCTTGGTTCACATTCTTACCATTTTAAACCTGGGTCACACTCAAAGACTTTATCATGGTGTGAGGATCAAAGTCCTCATCACAATATGTGGTCAGCATGGGACACAGCTCAAAGCCTAGGCTATCATAGGGTGGTGTAAGCATGGAGTGCACTCTCTATATTTGCAACTTGGGTACAATAGAAGCCTTTGTTGTGGTATAGAGTAATCTTGAGCTACATTATCATGTTTTTGATCATGTCACTCAAATGTGTTTCATGTTCCTCACACCACAATCTCACCACATGTCCCATCATTTTAGCACAATTTTGACAAATATGCATTGTGTTATCAGTTATGAAACATCTTATTGCGGTAATGTGATTTGAACTTGGGTCACACACCTTCATGTGTTTCCATTACTATTATATCTCAATATCTTGGATAATTTTCATTGATTTTATTCCAAGTCACAAGATTCTGTAAAAGTAGTCCATAGTTTCAAAACTCATTGAATACTCACCTAACTTGTGAGTACTCTCAAGTTTATTTTGCATTTGAGTAAATTGCACATTAACTCACCTACTCGAGTTTTGCTGAGTTTTTGGCAAGTTTTGAGTCTTGTTGAGTTTCGGCAAGTATTCCTAAGTTTAGCCAAGTTAATGCATTAAAGTATTTTTTTTAATATCTCGAGTTTTGCTAAGTTTTTGCCCAGTTGCCAAGTCTGAGTCAAAATTGGTTTGCCAAGTTTTGCCAAGATGCAAGTTTTGAAACTATGTGTAGAACCACTTTCCTCATCTGTACTGAAATGATTTTGGCATTGATCCTCGTTTTGTTTCTCCCCAACATCCTAGGTTCTTCATAAATGCTGTTTCCACTTTCTGGGACAAGTCTGCAGTAAAGGTCTTCTGAAAGTTAAAAAAAGGAAAGAAAAGAAAAACCTATATTACACCAAGTTTTCGGGACGAGGATGGCAGGGGACAGGGGGTCGTGTTTCAGGGACAGATTTTTTGGCAGGTCATTTTTTAGGGGATGGCAGGGGACGGCTGTTAAAAAAATAGGGAAAATTTAAAAAATATAGAAAATTTCAATTATTCATATGATAGCATTGATAAAGCATTCATCATATATCATAGAACAATAACACATAATATTAGAGTTGACTTGAGATTTCATATGAGAGTGACAAACAAATTAACAAAATTTAATTGCTTTCATTGTCAATGTGCATATATATTATATAAAAATTACAACAAAATGCCCAAAGGTTGCAAGTTTCAACTACAAAATGACAAAAATATAGAAAATATAAATATGCGATTGTCCCTAATGATCATCTTGTAACATTGTATCAAAATCGGAGTTTGAGTTTGAGTCAATGCCACTATGAGAGGCTGCCTCATCCAATGGAGCCCCAACCAATCCATCCTGTGCCTCCTTGTCATCAACTTGCGTGGTATCTTTGGCATCAACAACCCAATGTGTAGCTGGAGTCTGATGATACTCAAGAGTTTGTCGATCATGAAGTTGCAAGGCACCATGCACAATCACTAGCTTCTTTGATCGTCTAAAGGTAAGCCTAATCCTCTTGATTGAATGGATGAAGCTATATGTAGACCAATTCCTCTCTGCAACAAAGGAACTAGTAACTTGTGAAAGGAGACGAGTGGCAAGCATCCTCAACGCTGGTGCATCCTTGCCATGCCATGTCCACCATTTAATAGGCTTGATTTGAGCTAATATAGTTCTATCCATCCTTGCCTCTGGTCTACTGAATTTTGGACCAGTAGACTCCTCCTCACTATACATTTTTTGAATGGTCTTCATGAGCCCTTTTTCACCTCTTCATCATTAGATGGAGGCACTCTCCTAGGCCTTGCTGCATTCCATTTGGGATTTAGAGTGTAGGCTGCCATATGAAGTGGGGTGTTCATAGTGTTCCACTGCCACGTCACAATGGACTTAATATGCTCCTCATAAAATTGCAAATTAAGGTCCTTGTTATTTATGGCTTGCTTCATCTATCCAAGCATGTTGTCAAATGTCTCATAAATCTCTTTTAGGCTAGGAGAGTTTGTATCAACATATCTTATGACCCGCACAACAAGTGAGATGATGGAGCAAACATATCTGCAAAGAATGAAAATAATTTATAAGTTAGAAACTTAGAAACAATAAAATTAGAAATTTAATAATAAAAGCAGCAATTTATTAGTTTAATAATAAAATAAAAATTAGAAATTTAATAATAAAATCAGTAATTTATATTTTTTTTTTTTTGTTCGGTGAACGCTTTTGACCGAAGCTATAAACCGGTGAGGCCACAACATGGGGGATCTCATCCCCAAACCCCAAGCATGAACACTATGAGATTTGAACCTTGGTGATCGCCACTATAACCAAGCGACTTAACCACCCAACCATGCCCTTAACGGCACAGTAATTTATTAATTTAATAATAAAATGAAAATAAAAAATTTAATAATAAAATCAGCAATTCATTAAAAAACAATTTCTTAGGTCATTGTTGACCACCAATCATTGAGAATTTTTTGTTTCACTTTTTCCTTCTGCTGTGCTTGTCTTTGCCGATCTACCCCACTCTGAATTAACTGCCATTAATTGTATAGGCACCTGCACCTCAATCATCCTCTCCAACAAAATAAAGTAGTTGGCATATTTAGTATCGACGGGTTTCAGGAATTCCTTCCTTGAAAAATGATAGCACAAGTTCTAGAAACTCATGCACATGCTCTGCTTCATCCTATGTCCGCCTTACTAGTCACCGTACAAAGAAAACCCCATTACAGGAAACTCAACACAAGTCCATAAACAATAATAGGAATTCAGAATATCTTCTTTTCAGCATTCAAATGCAAAATGACAGTAACTAATATGGTGACAGTAAGCAAACAACTTCAGAGACTCAAAACAATGACAGGAGGTAAGGTGTATTCCTTACGGTCTTGACACGCAAACACCAAATGACTGGAAGTAATGACATTCAGATTCTTATTAATGTTTAAATCACAAATGCAGAATGAAAACACAACATCACTCGGATCTATTCAATTATCCCAACATAACCATACATCTAAATATGGGCCTACACAATTGGCCTCTTTACAAACTGGTAACAAAGACTCACTAACTACTGTTTACTCTTCCTGTCCTTCTATCTTAATTCCTGCAAATACCACCGTCGGCCTCTTCCTCATCGGCCTGCGCCTCAGCGTTCTCTCTCCTCTTTTGTGGCCTCTCTATTTTCTTATCTGAAGCCTCCCCCTTCGCAGCAACCACCGGCCTTCTTTTTATACACAGTCGGCCCCTAATATACTTTCAGCCTCTTCCTCTCACATCGAATCTTCTGCAGGTCTTCTTCCTTGACCGTTCGTCCTCCCATTGCTAGCTGCCATCTTTTAATGATCTTTTTCCTTCTTAACCGTTGCTCCCACTCTCTACGCCTTCTGCTATTGTTTCGTCCTTATCTGCCGCTTCTTATGCACAAACAACTCCAAACGTTACATCTGTTCCTTCCACACGACTTCCTCTTCTCTTTCTTGCATAACCGATTATGTTCGTTTCAACTTCTCGACCTGCTATGTTCAAAATGGATTGGTTCTTGGCTGTAACTGTCGATCCCTTTTTGCCTTCACTCGACCACCTTCTTCTGCCGAATGTAACTCCTTTTTCCCAGCGCAATCAATCAGCCAATAAATTCTTCCATCTGTCATCAAACGCCTGCCGGAGAATCTTTTCCAACTTCCTTCGAATACTCATAACAATCTTCAACAGAAATATCTCAGCTGGAATAGGAGTATCATTGACGACCTATTAAAGGCCTCTTTCAAACCACGTTCCTGTCACTCGGCGACAGGAAGTTTATTTCTACACTCAGATTTCCAAAGTGACAGGAGCTTGCAAGCTAGACTCAAATTCATAATGGTAAGCAACAGGAATTGCATGTGCGACAGGAGGTACCCCAGCAAAACACAAACCACCGAAACACAATAGAAAAACCCAAACTGAACAAAATATAAAACCAAAATTAAGATGGAGAGCGACGCCCCTGCACCAAAAAAGTCCTAAACAAAGCAAGTGATGTGTGGTGGTTGCAAATGAACATCAGAATGGCTCTAGCTTCTGACACCACTGCCTTCACACAATCTATCTTTCTAGTGTTTTTCAATGTGTTGTTTAATGCATGAACACAACATGGGGTCCAAAAAATGTGCTTGTAAGCACCCTCCACCATCAAGCCAACTAACTTACATATATGGGCTGAATTACTTGCTACTTGTACAACATTCGAGGACCTAATCTCTTTTATGGCACCCTTCAAAATCTGAAATTGGAAGTTTGCATCTTTCCTTTTCCCTTAGCAATCAACAACTCTAACAAAATAAGAGCCAACTGGACATGTGACAATGACATTGATGAGTGGTTGATGTCTAATATTGGTCCACCCATCCATGTTGATAGAGCAACCACCCCTTATCCATTTATTGACTATTTTTGTTTGTCCTTCGGTTTGTGGGTGATAACTGGTGCTAGGAGATGATTCAGTTCCTGTTAAGTGAAAGAGTTCTTGCCAAAACAAGCCGAGGAACCGACTATCTCTATCACTTACTATGTTCTTTGGTAACCCATGTAACTTGAAAACCTCTTTGAAAAACAATTTGACTACTTGAGCCGCCTTAAACTGCGTAAATATGGCAAAGAAATGACCATACTTCGTAAGTCTGTCAACCACAACATATATACAATCTTTACTTTGTGACTTAGGGAGTCCTGTAATAAAATCCATCGATATACTTTCCCATTTTTGATTTGGAATCGGAATCGGTAATGGTTGTAATAACCCCAGAGGAAAAGTATGTTCTATTTTATTCTGTTGGCAGATAAGGCACTCCCTAATGTACTTAAGAACGCCTCTTTTTAGACCTTTCCATGAAAATCTCTCCCTAATTTGTCAGTAGGTCTTAAAATAACCTTGGTGTCCTGCTGATGGTGTATCATGTGCAGCCTTCAAAACCTTATCCTTTACCTTTGATCTTGGGATAAGATAAACTCTGTCTTTGGAAAGAATAAGGTCATCTACTACCTTATCCCTTTCATCACGGATCTTTCCTTCCAAAATATCCATAGTAAATGTGTTCTTCCCATATTCTACTATTATGTTAGCCTTCCAATCAAGGGAAATCTCCGATAAGGAACATAAGTAAGGCTTTCTTGATAGAGCATCGACTACTACATTATTTTTACCTTTGACGTATTCAATGTCAAAGTCGTAGGCTTGAAGCTTGTTTACCCATTTTTGTTGTCTATCGTTTAGATTGCTTTGGTTAAGAAAGAACTTCAAACTATTGTGATCTGTTTTGACCACAAATCTTCCACAAATCAAATATTGTCTAAATTTGTCTAGCGCATGCACTATGGCTAACATCTCCTTGTCATAGATTGAGTAACTCTTTTCAATGTCTTTTAACTTTTGGCTCTCAAAAGCTATTGAATGTCCCTTTTGCATTAATATTGCTCCAATTCCTTCACCCGAGGCATCACATTCTAGAACAAAAGGAAGTGAGAAATCTGGAATGGCTAGTATGGGACATGAACTTACTACTTCCTTGAGTTTATCGAAAGCTTGTTGAGTAATCTCTGTCCATGCAAATGCCTCCTCTTAGTTATATCTGTCAATGGAATAGCTAATTGAGGGAATCCCTTGACGAATCTTCTATAAAATCTGCAAAGCCCAAAGAATCCTCTCAACTGAGTTAAATTGGCTGGCGGGGGCCAATCTAGGATGGCTTGTACCTTTTGTTGATTGACTTGTACTTGAGCACTAATAACATGTCCTAAATAGAGAATGTTTGTCAACCCAACCTCACATTTGGATTCCGTAGCATAAAAGGATTGTTTCTCCAATACTCCCAAAACTTCATCCAAATGTTGTAGATGTTCCTCCCATGATTTGCTGTAGATTAAAATATCATCAAAGAATACTAAGACAAACTTCCTCAATTGATTTCTGAACACATGGTTCATACATGATTGGAAGGTAAGGAGTGTTAGTTAAACCAAAGGGCATGACTAAGAACTCAAAATGCCCAAAATGACATCGGAAAGTAGTTTTATGCACATCCTCTTCTCTCATCCATATTTGATGATACCTCGATCTCAAATCAATTTTTGAGAAGTACACTGCCCCATGTAACTCATCAATTCTAGGAATTGGATATCAGTTTTTAATAGTTTCTTGTTTAAAGCTTTGAAATCTATGCACATCCACATAGTCCCATCTTTCTTTTTTACTAAGACAATTGAAGATGCAAAAGGACTAGAACTTGGCGTAATATGACCCATCTCCAAAAGTTCCTTGATTGTTTTTTCAATTTCTTCCTTAAATCTTCTTGGATGCCTGTAGGGAGTAGTAATTACAGGTTTTGTTCCTGTTTCTAGTTCTATAATATGTTGAAACCCTCTATCAAGAGGCAATCCTGAAGGAATGTCTTTAAAAACCATGCTATGCTTTTCCAAGAGTTTTTGTATCTTCATATGATAAGCTTTCTTATTTGCAGTGGTTGTAGAAGTCACTAAACATTGTGCTGCCCATGCTATTTGTCCACTCCTAAAACATCTTTCCATTCTTTTTGTTGATATAACTCTAGGATCTCCACTAGTAATGCCTTGTAATACTATGTCTTTACCATTTGATTTGAATCTTAGTTCCATAGTCTAATAATTTTGTGTAAACTCTCGTAAAGAGTGTAGCCATTGCACTCCTAAAACCACATTGGTTTCTCGTATGCCTACCACATAGAAATCATCTTGCATCTTGTGTCTACCAAGAGTAACTTCCGATTGTTGAATTTTTTTAGTACATGGGATGGTAAAACCGTCAGCCACTATAATATTGAATCCGTTGAAATCTTCTTTTTGTAACCCTCTTCTAGCAACTAACCCTTCATCAATGAAATTGTGTTTTGTTCCACTGTCAATTAGGACTGTAACTTTGTGCCCTTGCAAGACTCCCTGTACTCAAAAAGGATGATATTTAGGAGCACTTGACAACGTTGCAAGTGTGCCCCTTGAATTTTCACCTTCTTTTATTTCTAATTCAGTTTCACATTCATCTACTCCGGGTTCTGATTCTTCCTACTCGTCAGACATTACTTCTATGTAATGCTCTTGGCCTTTTCCCAAACAACAGTGTCCAGGTTCCCACGGTTTCTACATGAAAACATAATTTGTTTCGGCATACGTCATTTTTGGTTACTTCATCAAAATTGCTCTTTGGTGGTAATGCCTTTTGTTGAGAAAACCCTTTTGAAAAGGTTTTGTATTCAACCCTATAGGAGGAGTTTTCTGAAAGAACTTATTCTTGGCTACGGAAATTTCTAAATTCAAAGCTCTTTTGATAGCATCTTGAAGGGTTAATGGATCAAATGCCTTAATTAAACCCCTAAGAGGTTCAGTTAGCCCTTCAATAAAAAGGACAATCAATCTTATTTCCGAAACATTAGGCACCATAACCGATAGTTTTTGAAATTTTTCTACATATGTCTCCATTGTTCCTTCTTGTTTTAATTGTGCGAACTCTCTAAAGTGGATTTCAGGGTCTTTTCTATCAAACCTCTCGATCAACCTTTTGCAGAATTCATCATATGTGTCTATTAGCTCGTGACCTTGAGTAACCAACCCATGGTACCACCATTCATGAGCTGATCCTTCCAAGTGTAATGTTGCGAATTTGATGGCTTCATCCTCGGTCATTGATTTTGATAGGTACGTGTAATTTTTGCACCCACGCACGAGCTGTACACTTATTAGATCCATCAAATGTAGATAATGTTAACTTACCTAAAGCTTGCTGATGATCATTATGTCTTGGTTGGGATCTAGGCTCCATTCTTCATCCATTTCTGCCTCTCTTCATATTCATGTAATTTGTGAGAGACATCGCCTCTCTAATTTCTTTAGGGAGATTTCTATATTCTTCATAACAAGCGGTGATATCGTCTTGCATTGAATTTTGTGTTTCTCCAATGTAAACTTCTTTTCTCCTTTGGATGAAAGTAGGGCGAAGAGGTCTATCTATAGACCCAACCTTGGTTCTTTGTGTGTAACTTTTTGGCTCATTATTAGTACTGTTAGAAGTTTCCCCACTATTTTGATTGTGGGAATTTTCTTCGTTATTCATCTTATGTAACATTTGTCTCATCATATTTAGCATGAGGTCAAATTTTTTATCAATATTATTTGCATAATCGCAATTGTCATTCTCTCTAACCTTGTTTGCTTCTGCTGCCTCGGATTCAAAGGGAGTTTTGGTCACGTTGTCCTCAGAAATTTGAGTTTTTCTAAGTTCTCTTTGATAATAACTGCTGGCTGTCACTAAATTGCATAAGAAAGAAGACTCACAGCTTGGCAAGATCCAACTCTGATACCATTTGTAATGTCCCGTTTAATTTTTTATATGTATTTCTTTAAATATAATAAAATCTAATTCACAATTATAGCAGCATGATTAATTATGAATATGATATCAACTTCAGAAATTGCAGTTTGAACAGCTTATTTTTACCTCAGAAATAATATTTAGAATATTTAGGGAAGATGGAGTTTATTCTTTATATCTGTTATTACTTATTAAGTTATTCCAAATCTGCAGTGATTTCTCTTTATTAAAATACTTTTGGAATGTCTTTAAATCTGCCTGAATCAGGGGTTTTCGTCTGCTAACTCATGCAATAAAAATTAAGGGGTTTTCGTCCTTTAATTTCAGACCCTGAGAGGTTTTGTCCTCGGGTTGCTGAGCCACATAGTCCATGCTCCACAAGGAGTAATAATTACATATGAAATATATTCTTCAAATTGATGCCTCCTTCTTGGTTGGTCTTCCTTACATACCCTTTTTCTTCAATGGACATAACTTTTCACATGCCCCTTGACCTTTATTAAACTTAAACTTCAATTTTTATTTTAGTTTATTATTAATTTACTCTTTTTTAAAGGAATCGCATGTATTTTAAGGAGGTGGCATTACAGGGTGAACAGTGTTCCAAGATTATACATGAAAATTAAAACAGCAGTACACCAAATTAACATTCAAGTACAAACTAGAAAAGATCACGATAAAAAAAATCACAACCATTCCAAGAGAATAAATTTTAGAGGAAAAAATTGGTCACTTGTATTAAGTTTTTTCAATAGTGCTCCATACAAATTTCCTGCCCGTTTGCCTACCAGGCCCATCTAATTACAATGTTTTAGGCCACAGCTTCCCATGGAAGAGGAAACAAAAGGGTTTATCAATGACTCTTTCCATTCCACAGAAAAAGACAAAGCCATAGTGGGTAATGGAAAAAGTAGGAATGCTCGTTGTATGTGTTGAACTGCCTTGCTCTATGCTTCTAGTCAGTCACAACCAATTTGACCCAACACCCTTTAAAGGCATATGCTTGGAAGGGTGTAAATGGTACAATGCGCAGGGCACTCTTCCCCATAGTTACAGAACTCACAGAGTAGTCGCAAGTCTGTTCTAGGGCCAAGAAACTCACACCTGAACTTGCAGGCAGGTCTGTGTGAGTCACTGTTGCAGACTTTCCATGAGTACCTTCGAGTACCTGGTGAGTCTGCAATGTGGACTCGTCGGGATGTGGAAAAACACTCAAAAAATGCATCTGAAACCCTGCAAAATGTCTCTGCTTTCTTTTTAAGGAATTTAAATATTTTTTAATTTGCCGAGTTGCTGAGTCTGAGTCAAATTTGGGTCTGCCGAGTTTTGGCGAGTCACCAGTTTTTGAACTATGCTCTTCCCTATACCACCTATTCCTAATGGGTCTGTCACCCTCTACCTTGTTTCCCGAAGGACCAAATAAGTGTACCTGCTATGCAACGACCACATCCATTGAGGTTGTATTTTTGGTTACTGGCATTGAATTCATAGGTGAGCAAGTCCTATTTATAGAAAAACAACAACAAATATGCACCTCATTTTACCTTATCCAATACAACATCCCAAAGAACAATGAAACTTATCCATATCTTATTTTGAAGAATTCAAATGTGATCTTCAGAGTTCAAATTTTGCACTTTTCCACCAAAGATAAAATTTCTATAAGCTCTTTTTTTGCTTTCCAGGTTTTTGTAACAGTATAAGTGGATACAGAACAGAAGTGATCGTGGACATCTCTGCCATATCACATTTGTACTATACGCACTGTATTCACACCTCATTTGTAGAAAAACAACAAATACACAGCTCAATTGTATCTTATCCAAAGCAACATCCCAAAGAATAATGAAACTCATCCATATCTTATTTTGGAAGAATTCAAATGTGATTTCCAAAGTTCAAATTTTACTCTTTTCCATTAAAGATAAAATTTCTATATAGCCGCTTTATTTGCTTTGAGGTTATTGTAACAGTATAAGTGGATATGGACGAGAAGTTATTGTGGACATTTCCATCATACTGCATCTGTACTTTATGCACCATTTTCACACCTTATACAAGTCTCACAATTGTTGTGAATTTCAGTGTTTTTACTACAATCATCTTCCTTTTCTTAATGCAGTTGTTAAGATGTTGAGGCATGTTCACACCATGTTAGCACCTTCTACAGTCGAATCTGCTCTTTAGGTAACATCTGGTTGCTGCATTGCAAATTCCACAAGGTAATATAGGGCTAACTTCACAATTTGCATAATGCAACGACACACTGTGTAATGCATGTGCCTAGCTCAGGTTCCACATATCCTGCAAATCAGAGCCCTTGCCATGACCAAATTCCATGCTACTAATTATTCTTCAGTTTGGTCCTTAGATGCTAGTGCTGTTATATTGAGATTGTGTAAACTGTGATATTGCCCTTCTAGAACGAGCAATAAGGGCATGATAGTTGTTGTGGCTCCTCATTGTACCATTATGAATGAGCTGCACTTTGTTCTGACACAGGCTTTCCTGTTATGTAGGCATATGATTGTCTGCAAAATGTTTGTACCTTGCATACATATCTTCTCTTTGGCTTCACATGCACTATAATTTGAATAAAAAACATGCTTCCTGAAAATATCTGAGATTTGCAAACTATAAGTATAAGAACAACAAATAAAATGCCCAAATAGGAAATGAAACACCAAGAGGATAAACACTACAAATTAATCATCAAACATCACTTGGAACAAGCATGATTATCAGTCTCACATCTGTCCGAATTAAGAGGTGGCCCCAAATTTGAATTTGGGTGTGTTGGTGATAATAATACTAGTTTAACCTAAACCATAATTCATAAATTTTGAAACCTAGATATTTTGAACTATTTATTGCTTTGCAAATTTTTGTTCATTTTATTCTGATTACACACATAACATTGATATTATTGTAAGTTATCATTATATTTTTTAATATTTTACGTATGGATGTTACCATGAAGAACCATACGTGGGGTTCCAAGAAAATTGGCATTTCTCGTACCTGTACCCATTGCTTGGTATTGTAATTTGTAAACTATTTTTTAATTGAATTGTTGTTACTGGCAGGAAGTGGGAAGACCACACTGTTGCATCGCCTCGTTGCACACACGAAGATGTCTGGGATCCGAGGATATGTTCTGAATCTGGACCCTGCTGTCATGACACTACCTTTTGGTGCTAACATTGATATCCGGGACACTGTTAAGTACAAGGAAGTTATGAAGGAGTTCAATCTAGGTCCGAATGGAGGAATTCTGACATCCTTGAACTTATTTGCCACCAAATTTGATGAGGTAAGATTGCTTTGAGCATTCTCACCAATACACATCATTTTATTTAGAGTAAGTTTAACTTTATGCTTGATTATAAGCAATATTTTAGTACGGGTTGCAGAGAATCCTCTGTTTGTATCTGGCTATTGGTTATTTTTGGGGACTTTTATTTTTTTCAATTAGTATGGGTTGCAGAGAATCCTCTGTTTGTTATTGGCTATTGGTTATTTTTGGCGACTTTTATTTTCTTAAAAAACTAGAGCACAAAGTTTTTTTAACTCAAATCTGAGCCTACAATACGTATTTCATACATTTTGTGAAATGAAAAGTTTTCAGGACTATACCATACTGTTTCAATACCTGAAAGTTTTCCCTGATGATAAATATGCACCTATCAAATATTAATTTTACTTCAGAAATTAAGTTTATTATATTAATAAAGAATCTGAAAACTTTAAACCTGATAGGTAGTAACTCAACTATGCTTACTGTAGCCACATTTTATTTACTTGAACAAGAACATCTTCAACCCACCAAGGTGTTCAGGTTTAAAGATGCTAGGAAATGTCTTAAGAGCAGCAGCTGCATGCTATTGATGTTCTTGTGCACTTTGTTCAGATTTCTGTGTTTCTTTGCTCCTCCGATTTGAAAACAGTGGTGGCAAGATATGCTATTACAATCGGAATTCTATTTATAACAGCAATATCAATGGTGTTATCTGTCAACTCTGTTATGCCTCTTTTATTTTCTTCCAATGCTTGCCAAAACTTATTAATTTGACCTGTAGCAAAGGCCAAATTGCTGAGAAAAGGGCTGTAAGAACATTTTGCATTAGAAAGTGATATTGTAGGGTAAATTTTGCAACCTGTAAAAAAGAAAAAGTGTTTTACCTACTTGTTATGTATTTGCATAAGTGTCTTTTAATTATAGTTTATTGCATTTATCAATATAAATAGCAATAATAAACTTTAAGCAAGTACATTGAGCTGGGAAAAGGAAATTGCGTAAGGCAAGAGAACAAGGTAAGAGAATGTGTCCTTGATTTGATGGTCGATGAAGGCAAAATGTTGATGAAACTGGAAGAAAATTCTAGAAGGAGGTTCTAGAATCTGGAAATTTGAAACAAACAGTCTCAACCTGGAAGTCACGGTTGTGAAGACTGTGGTAGTAACCTCTTAACCCGCATAGGCGACCGAACTGAGACAAGTGATAGGAGGCTGAAATTGTCACAGACCCGACCCCCGCACTGCGCTTTCAACCTTCAAGTTGCGCTACCAATCTGCAATAGGCGGTATGTCTTTTGCTTGTACGCTTCTGCAAATTTTAAGGAATTTGTGCCTGGGTCTATTGATGCTCATGGTGGGTGTAGACTTCAGGTCTGATTTGGCTGTGTAGAGATATTCAGATCGAAAGTTCTCTTAGAACCAGAAAAAAAAGGTTATGTCTGTTTGGAAGATTGCCTCAGTTAGTCCCTTGGATGGTGTATCTCAGCCTCAATGGTACCAGTAGTATATTTGGGAGTGTGTGGACTCTAAGGTGCAAGATGTGAGATATGGTGGGTGTTCACATTGAAGCAAATACATCCTATTAGATTTTACTACAATCTGTGTTTGTGTTCTGTGAATGTAGGAGTTTTTAGGAAATGGATTTGTAATACCCCACATTGAGACTTCTTGTGGATGCTTGGACTTACTATTATTTTCCCGTCTTGCTGTAATTTGGATGTGGTTCATGATGATTGATTATTATTATATGATCGACATTATTGCTTTGCATATTATTGAGTGTATGTTCATTGATTGAAGTGTTTGCCTAGATATTAATGTTTGATTTAAATGTCGATATTGGATTATGTAGAATGGGAGGAGTATTATTATCTAACAAATGCTGCTAAGATATGTGGAGTTGGTGATGATTTTGGGAACAAGTGTTAGGGAAGGTGGAACTAGGTTTGGTTTGTGAAGTGTGTTAAACACCTAATCCAAGGTTGTGAAGCAATGAACTTGTTTGAATAAATTAAATAAGATAATTAAATAAATTAGAATTATAATTATTTGGATGTGTTTATTTAATTATAAGCATCAATTAGAATTGTTTGTTTAACTCAGATAAATTAGAATAAGTATTTGTTTGATTTAATTGCTATATATATTTTGAATAGATAGAATAGTCAAAATATAGTTAACTTGCAAATTGTAGTAATTTACTTTATTCATTATACGAACTTTAATATGGATTTATTGAATAGGTAAATTAATTATTATTATAAATGAAAACATGAACTATATTTGAATTCATTAGAGAATAAATATTTGAATTTGAAGTATTGGAATTGCTTTAATTGAGGATTATGCATGAGTTGATTTATATTATTAAATTCTTTATTTTTGAATTAAAGGATTGGTTTATTGCTTTGCTTTAATTAGGATTTCTAATTGAAGGAATTGAGGCTTGAGCTTTTAGAAGGGGGGATTCTTATAAAAACATTGAAAACAATAGAACACTTTATGTTATATCATTCACACACTCACAGGTTTTGAGATTAGAGCTTAAAGGAGAATTGCAAGGATTTTTTTTAAGGATTCAAAGTCTATTTTAAAGAATGGAATCAAGGGTTTTAGAATCATTCAACAAGGATTTCAATTGTGTGTTGAGAGCTCAGCATCAATGCATGAAATACTCTTAGGATTCATATTCTTTTGGGATTAAAATTGAATTAGATCTATGTTTGAATTCATTGTTTAAACTAGGAATCTAGTGATTTGAGAACTTAGGAATTAGAGAATTCAATCTAGTTGAACATGGAAGCCAATATAGTTATTAAATTAGGTGTAATTAGAAATTTTAGCAATCTGAGTTTTATTGTTTAAATCTGAATATTGAAATTGGAATCAAACCCTAGGAATGACATAGTAGAGAAAGGGAAATTGTAAACCCTAGTTTTGATTTTGGAAAACCTAGGATTTAAATTGAAACCTTAGATGAATGAATTTGACCAATTGAGGTTAGAGCATGTTTCAAAATCATTGCATTGTACTTGTGAATGATTGAATTAAATTTTGAATGCATCTTGACTATTGACTTGATGAATTTTATGAAAGAAGGGTTTTGGGGAAAGTTCAATGTTCAGAAGCAAGTTTTGTCAAAATTGACAGTTAAGGGATTGGAAAATATCGAATTGATTATGGGAGAATGTTAGTATGAATAGAAAATTTGGATATAATTGTATTATGGAATTTCATTGTACTTTGCTTTCTACATGCCTTGGAAAACATAATTTGCTTATATCTGTTACTATACCTATCGTAACTGAATTTTGAATAGACTAGAAGCCTAAAGGATGTCTATTTAGCAGATCTGAGTAAATTGGGTTTTGAAAATTTTGTCTGCAGGGCTCTAGTGCCAGTGGCTGCACTTGTGTTAAACCTAGTGTTGGAGTTTGCAATAATGTCCAATATGGGCGTTGGAGACCTTATTAGTGCCTAGATCTATCTCTAGTGATTACAAATGCACCCTAGTATGGCACTAGAGTTTGTAGGGCCGCCCAACTTTTGCATTACAAAATATACTTTCCTTAGTGGAAAGAATTATGTGAATGCATAGGGTGATGGTCCTAGTTAATATTTAACCATAGTTGCTAGGAATGGGTATCGAGTACTAGTACCTGAACGTCATTTTTAGAGAAAAGGAGATGGGTACTTGGAGATGTCTATATAAATACACACACACACACATATATATTGAAAAATATGAAATATGAAATATATAATTATAAATATTAAAAATATTTAAATATTGGAAGTGGATAAATCACAAGGTGACAAAGTCTTAATTTATAATTTATTTAATATAAAGTGGCAAAAACCTAGTCTAAATTTTTAATATTCATAATAATATTTTGAAATGACAATTGTTAGTTTTAATGTTTATAATGTTTTGTTTTTGTGGAAATGAGAGGCTATTTGTTTCGAGACAGAGAAGGCCGCTCTTTTGGATGTTGAATACCATTTTGGAGAGAGTTGAGTGAGAGATGACATACGTGCATAGATTGTAAATGGATGTTGAATGTCATTTGAACCCTATATCAAATCCTTTCATGATTGCGCTTCTACAACTTGGCTCAACTTGGCTTTGCAAACTGTGAAATGCTCTACCTCTTGCGAATGCCATTTTTTCAGCTGCATTTTAAGTTCTTTTTTTGGAAGGAAACACATTGAAAAGTGGGCAAGGTGCCTCTTGTCCTTGGAGATGTCTTCATACCTGTCTCCGATAAGGGAGACATGTGCTAGTCTCAGAGACGCGTCTCCCTGTAACCTTGTGTTTAACTTTTGCCAAGGTAGTTTGTTAGAGTGTCTCTCATTTGAGAGTGATGGTTGTCTATGTGTGTTTGAGGTATGGCTAGAGAATGAGATTACTCTTCTCGCTATATACACGTTGCAACATGAGCCATAGTGGAGTAGAGGATAGAAGGTCCACAAGTAGTTTATGCATTGAACACGTCCATCTACTACCATGCGCTAGTAGATTTTCTATATTGAAGACTTGTGGCCTATTTGTAAGCATGCATGTTGATTCTACTTGTTGAGGTAGCATGCTTTGTGGGCGGTATAGTTTGCTGTCATTCTTATGTGAGTGAGTTCTAGACTACTCAATTGGGAAATGGATTTTAGTGTTGCTTAAGGTGCATTAAGATGTCTTGTAATGTAGACTTGTGATGCGTAGTCTCACGTCTTTGCGTGGTTGTCTTGTATGATCTTTTCTGTATTTTGTGTTACTATTGTTGAGTGTTCTTGCATATTGTGAAGTGTTGTAATGCCTTGGTTACTTGTTTAGGATGTATTGAGGTGTCCTTGATAGTGTTGTAACGAGTTGTCAACTTTGATTAGATTGGTTGGTGTGTGTATGTTGCAAAGACGGTTGCTGTTGCACCAAAAGATCGACCTGTTAATGCCCAATACAACCGCCAAAGTTAATGAATCCACGGGAGGCGGTTAAGCCTTGTCACGAACCCAAGCGCTGTGCTGCACAACACAAGGAGACCAAGGGCGCACACCTTGCAACAATGCCCCCCCCCCAGCGCAAGCGAGGGGTTCGAACCCGTGACGTAGGCTCTGATACCAATTGTTGCAAAGACGGTTGCCATTGCACCAAAAGATCAACCTGTTAATGCCCAATACAACCGCCAGAGTTAATGAATCCACGGGAGGCGGTTAAGCCTTGTCACGAACCCAAGCGCTGTGCTGCACAACACAAGGAGACCAAGGGCACACATCTTGCAACAATGTATTGATTATGTATATGCATATATATGGAAATGGGGTTGTAATGTGTTGTGAACTTTGATTAGATTGGCTGATGTGTATTGATTATGTAAATGTATATATATGGAAATGAATAGGGAATGAATCTAACTAAGATAATCATGATACATTGTTACTTGTTACTTCGTGGTCATTGGATTTTTTGTTTATCCTCTTCAAGCCAAGTTGATGGTTGGGGAGGATAGAGTTCCTTTGATGTGTTGGTTCATATCATCTTCCACATACACAGTTGGATCTTGGATGGAGTTGTACGTTGCTTGGACGAGATTTACATTCTACTTGAATATTGTATTATTGATCTTGACTACTATTGTATATGTGGTGGAGTTGGGAATGTTGTCTATGTATATCATTGTCTATTCTTTATGAGTTGTATTTATCTTGACTTAACATTTGATCTATTGTAATTGTACTTACACATTATGGGATATGAATGTTTATTAAAAGTAAGAAAATTTTTGTGGTTTATGTTTTGGGGTATGTTACAGGATTCACCAAAGATATTTGGGTAAATGATAATGAGAAGGTTGTAGGATATTGGCTATAGGAAAAGTAGTAGTAGTAGTAGTTAATGGCTATGGAGGTTTTAGCAGAAATGTGGCAATAGAAATGAAGAATTGTGTTGGAAATTGCCGGGAATGTAGAGTATAGCCAAAAAACAAAAGATTAGAAGAATAAGAGGAAGAGATTAATTAACCGCAAATTCAGGAGCCCAGATATTGTTCAAATGAGGATGAAATGTGTTTTTATAAAATTTCATGGTGAGCTAGCCATTTGAAAAACACAAAAAGGCCAAGAGAATTGGGTTTGTCCTGAATTGTCTCACATGCACAGATACTTTTGCGATCACACTAGCAACCAAGGTCTCTATTATGATAATGCTAGTGTCTAAGTGGACTAAGATTTTTTGAATCCTAGAAGAAGGGCAGAAAACAAATACAGAATCAAGATTGGATAACCTGACATCTTGATGAAGGGTTTTTAGGCTCAAAAATAGGCTAAACAAGTCCTAAAACATATCCAAGGGAGTGAGTGCTAAAATGAGTGTGCAACATAGAATGGAAATTATGAGGTATGCAATTTTCAACTCTACAAATATTTGCTGCCTCTTTTCTCATCCTTGACATCAAATTTACCATATTTGTTTCAGTCCTCCAAGACTAGAATGATAGAAAAGCAAGGTTTGCTATTCTAAAAGTCCCCATGCACACAAGCTTATGTTTGTTATGGTTCTCAAAGACTCCAAAATAGGCACTCGGTAACCCTTGTAGTCACTTTTTTAATAATTGAGTGAATCATTCTTTTTAGGACATCAAATTTCTTATTTGATTCAAGGCTAGGTCTATTTGTACTTTGGCAAGTTTACAAACACTATTATTGGTGTTTCTTTACATGCTTTAGTTTAATAATTTAATTGATTAGATGCTAGTCTTTAGTTTAAACTTTAGATATATGCCTTTTTTTGATAGACCTGTTAGTGCTCAAAGTTGTAGGTTCCCAAATCCGTAAAGCTAAGCTATTCCTAAGTGCCAGGGGTGTCAAACTCAGGACAAATAGCTTATAGCTTATGATTAGGCTGGGACAACAATGGTCCAATTAATAAGGATGGGTACTTCCTTCTAGTTTAGGTCTCTGCTAGGCCAAGGGGAGTATTCCCTGAGGTGTTATCTTTAAGAAAATTAAAGAGAAATGACATGAGAACGAATCTTGAGACAAACCATACCCATTGCATAAAAAACTTAAATCTGACTGTCACTAAGAACCTATATGTTGGTTTGCTAATATATGGTATAAAATATTCCTTGTTAACCGCTAATGATATTCACCTTTAAGCATACACACTACATGGATGTAAAGGGAACAACAATGCACACCTCACTTAAGATAAAGCTTGCAAAAATTATTGAGATTATACAATGCTGGTAATGTAAGCACTAAAAAAGCACGTGGGCCTACATGGTAGTTAGATGATGATTTTGTGGTCCCACTCACGACCCTAGAAGGCATTAATTACACTTCTCTCAGCATTTTCACATTTGACGATGCACCCTCTATCCTATTTAGCCCCCTGACCATCTTTTCCAACCTCCAAATTGAGCTCCACGACCTTGCGTTTGTCAAAGTACCTTTTGTAGATCCTCAATTGGAGGGTTGCCCAGGGAATCTGCCTTGGCAAAAGGGGCAACCCAATTCTTGGAAGGGGAACTTGTTGATGATTGTTTTTAGACAACTCAACAATAGAGTAAAACACTAAGTATCCCACTCTCTCTTGAGTAAAGTTCCTCGAAGGCTAAGCTATGTGATCCAATGAGATAACTTCAAGGTTCCTTATCTATGATTTGCGATGGATGAACTCAGTGATTTGTTGTGATATTGCTAGTTATCAGAAAGGGACTTACGCAGACTTCTTCTTACTTCATTAAGCCTGTTTCTCCTTTCAGTGTGGATGACATATGTACAATGCTTCAATGATAAAGAAAAGGAAAAAAGATAAGGGTTTTAAGAAACTAATCTAAGGTCAATGAAGCAATGATGATGCATGGATAGACAAACTCCTTAATCAACCTAACTCCACTTCGCCAAAGATGCCTACAACTACATGGAGTTGGTGTAATCTCTTAAGGATAGCGAAAGGTTTTCAAATCATGAAAGCTTATATAAGCACCCATTAGACGGCACAGTTCAAACAAGCATCCACAATCGAACTCAAACAAATTATAATGAAGTTCAAGCTAGCTTTACACAACACTTCACCAACGATGAATGTCAAAAGCATGAGCTAGGAGTTGATCAAATATTCAATACATACATGCATTACATTAATGAGCTGCTAATCTACTTCTAATCTACTTATAAACATCTCTCCATTTCATCAATATACAAGAAACCATGTTATTCCACAAGACAACACTTAACACCAAGTGAACTCCAACGTCTTTGCATTAATCTTGAGAAATATTTACAACAACTTCAAGTACTCTCAGAGAATTTCGAGAGTCTCTTCTACTCTATTGTTCTATTCTCTTACCACTACTATTATTCACTTTACAAATGAGGCAACAAGGCCTTTATATAGAGATCCAGAATTACAATGAATGGCCTAAATCAATTCAGATAGCCAAGGGCCAGGGTCATGCCATCTCAGCAATTAGTTACAACTTGCTATTTTTAGTACATAAGAGAGGCAATGAAGGCACGCTTTCCAAGAAGATAAGGATGAAATAGAATCTTTTAGAGCATCTTCCACATGGACGTCCTCTTTGGCTTCTTGCTTGTTGAATGATGTGGCGAACTGTGATTGGTGAATATGTATATGTCACATAGGTGCCACCTCAGCGTATTCCCAAATTGCATCATCTGTGTGATGTCTTCAAACATGATTGCTTTGAATGAACTTATATGTTTGCGATGTGTCCTTGTTGATTCTACCTTGTTCTTTGTAAGTTGAAAGTGTATGCTACATGTTGCTCATTTGCTTAACTTTGTGTACTTCTTCTCTTGTAGGATGTATGTTGATCTTCTTTGCTTCTTCATGGAGAGTAGTGAAGATGATGATGATGCTTCATGGAGTGGGAGATCTCTCTTGGAGACTTGAAGTTTGATAGATGAATGTCTTCTCTAATGCAAATGATGAAGTGTGTCGGCATGTTAGACTTGAAGTGATCCTTTTGGAGTGGCTATCTTCTATCTTCACTGTGCTCCTTACATGAAGGCGATTCCAGGCCTTTGCTCCTTAGATGACTCCTTAACTCCATCGATGCTCCTGCAACACAGGGAAAGCAATCATATTAAACAATTGATAATATAGCATACAGGAACCATTTTGAATACTTTTAACCCTTTCCAAGCTTAGGCGCAAATTTAGGTATGTAGAAAGGTGAAAGTGCGCCTCAAATCACTTGGTTTGCTTTTGACATTTTCGTGATTTCAAATACTTGTGTAGATTTCTCGAAGGCTATCCTATTTCTTAGGCGCATCTTGATGATCCTTTGAATGTGAATTGGCGCCTAGGTATAGATGAGAACTTTCTTCACTTTCATGTGCTCGAATCATTGTAATTGCTCTTAAAAGACTTCACTAAAGCCAAAAAACCTTTAGGACTTGTAGACTCAAGTCGATTTCGCCCTAGGCGCTACTCTTTATAGTTCAAAACATCCCTTCTATGTCAAGGCGCTTAATGGAGGCTCTAGAGATGAAAATGGCACCTTAGCTTATTTGAGTGAATTTTGGACTTTAGGCAATTGCAAGGTGTCTTGGGGGGTTCAAATCTACAAGGCACCACTTCCTTTCTATAACATCCATCATCCTTTCTCAAGGTGCAAATTTGGGTTTCAACAAGTGATAAAATGTGCCTTGATTCCTCTTGGTGCTTTTCAAACGTTTCTAAGTTATAACACTTTATTGTTAATCCTAGGTGCAAAAATGGGTCTTTGAATGATGTTTTTCTCTCCAACAATCCTGGGTGCACTTTGATGATGCTTCAAGAGTGATTTTGTGCAGGCGCACTTTGGAGGTCCTACAAGAGTGAATTTGCGCCTTTAGTTCTTTAGCCATTTTCTTGCAAAATTTGAAGGTGAAGGTCCCTGGTGGAAGTATATTTAAAAAATATATTTAAGTATATACTTTAAATATTTTTGAAATATACTTCCAGGATGTTTGAGATATGTCCCGGATCCATAGGATTTAACATGTAGACTCTAGATTTTTGAGGATCCAACAGATTTCAAACTTAGTCAATTTTAGGATCTTAGAACATCAGACTTCAGGATATCAGACTTAGTCAATTTCAGTGTCTCAGGGATTAACTTCAGTGTTCTCAATTACACCTTGTATGACGGATGACCTTAATTTCTTGCTTGCAAGGAGATTAACTCATTTGACTTGCTTCTGGTGAGGCTCACTCCAGGAGATTATAGTTTCTAACACGACAACACCATTGACTTCATCACGAAAAAGTGCTAAGACATCATCCAAGACTAAAGAAAAGCACTGGAGCCTCAAAAAAGGGGGTCCCCATTTGCAATGGGGCGATGTGTGATTAGGTCACAACAAAGCCCTGTCATCTTTTGGCATGCGTGATTTCTTTCAGCTCCGCCTAGTTTACTTACGTTTTTGTTTCTGATTGAGAGTTCTTTCCCGTTTGACCGAACTACCACCCCCCCTAACTATTTCTCTTCTCCCAATCAGTTTGTCGTTCACGCACAATGTTCATAGAAATCAAATAAAAGAGTACAACATTCATCCCCTCAACAAGATTTTATTTTTTAGGGTCCTTAGACTTTTCCCACCTATGTGGCCCATTTTCCAATGTATGTGGCCCATTCTCTGGTGCTATAACGTTGTTTTCTCTGTAGGTAAATCGCTTTTTGAATTAAGAGCTCGCTTAGGAACCTATAAAGCACAACCATCAAAAGTAGACACAACACTCCTGTTTGTTGCTAATTTTGATGGTGAAGGTGTAGATTTTGCATATCTCTTCACTATGATCTATCTAAAATAGAGTGCCCACATGAATACTCTTAGCGAGCACCATAGCTCCTTGCATCATCTTACACCCTCCACTAGAGAAAACAATCTACACACTTGCATTATTGTGCCTATTAATTGATAACAAGTTCCATGCCAAACTAGGGATATGCAATGCACCATTGATCCATTTCACTTGTCTATCAAGGAATTGAATCCGGACTCTATGATGACCAACTATGTTCAAATAAGAATCATCTTCGAGGTACACCTTTCCACCATCATATTCTTTATACTTTGAAAACCACCCCCAATGGGAGGTCATATGGAAGGAAGGTTCAAAGTTTATCAACCATGTACCTTCCAATGCATGAGTTGCCAAGGCTGTGGCAAAGGCATGTGCATCATCTTGAGAAGACTCTTTGGATTCATCATTTGAATCATTTTTCTTTTTTTTTGCAGTCTCTGCAGAAGTGCCTGGTTTTGTCGTAGTTCCATGGGATTTTCATCTAGAGTTTTCTTTCTTCTTGTCCTTCTTGCCTTTCTTCTTTGATCTTCTACGCATAGTTAGGGCCTCCTTAGTAGATTTAAAAGTTGTTTGCCGCATCTCCTTTGAGGGTAAAGCAACCACTACCTCATCCATTTTGAGTTTCGAGGTAGTGATCCAGATTGCCATCATCAAGTGATCCCATGAATCTGTCGAAGGACATAGAAGTGTCATGCAACGATCCTCTATTTTCATTCCAATAAAGTGCAACTGGGTCACAATCATGTTGAACGCATTCAAATGCTCGGGCAGAGAACCACCATCATCCATTCACAAGGTGTACAACTTCTTTCTCAAGAAAAGTTTGTTAAGAAAGGATTTAGCTTGGTACAAGTCTCCAAACTTTTTCCAAAAAGTTTGTGTGGTGGCTTCTTCATGTACATTCAACAAAACGGAATTCGTCAAGCAGAGCCTAATGAGATCCTTAGCCTTTCTGTCCACTAGATCTTAGTTGGCTTGTGACATTGCAATGGGCTTGGATCTAGATACAACAACCCATAGATCTCTGTCTACAAACATAACCTCCATCTTGAGCTTCCAAAGGTCAAATTTAGTGTTGGTGAACTCCATCTCTATCCTTGATGTGCTTGGCATTTTCTTGCAACAAGATCTCTTTTTGTGCAAGCTCCCACTCAAACCAAGATTAGAACAAAAAACCTTGTCCCTAACACCTAGGAATCAAGGTGATCAAGCTATGATATCAAATGAAAGAAACTATAGGTGCAGATTAGTCCTCCTACACTAATCTATGAGATGATGTATGTGCAAAAATAAAATTGATTTTAGAATTACAAGGAAATAAACACAAAAGCAATATACCACAACACAATGGTTTGCATGGGAAAAACCCTTTCGGAAGAAAAACCCCACATTCCAAAGCAACTCAATGTATTATTTAGTAATCAATTATTATGTTACACTTGTAGAGTCTTAAGCTTTTATAGGAATATCACCAACAAAAGATTTGAAGGAATTATGACAGCATAACAATACCTACAAAACTCACTATGAAAGTTCCATCTCAAGTATCCAATAAATAGGAGAAGCAATACATGAAACCATCAAATGGTAATGAGCTAAGTTGCCGGTTTAGGTATAGGTACGGGGTTTTGGTACGTTGGTACGACAATTTTTTTCCTTGTGTACGGTACAGTTGGGTACGGTTGTATATATATATATATATATTAGTATATTATTATATTATTATATAATAATATATATTATAATATAATAATATATAGTTTATAGTTTAAAAAAAAAATTGTAGTTTTTTATTTTTTAAAAATCCCGTCGAGGTGCTTGGGAGCTGCCAAGGCACGACCTTGCCACCCCAGGTTCCCTACGGCGTACCCATAGGGAACCTGGGGCCTGGCTGCTCCCGGCCCGCTCCTGTTGCCGGATCGAGACTTACACCCGTTCGATACCGGGTTGGTACGGGACTGGTGCCCTAAAGAGAAGAACTCGACAACTTAGGTAATTAGGAAACCATGAGCTAAAACCATCCAAAATGTGGTGCCCAAATCCCTAGTCAAAATTTAATGCCCAAATCTCAAGATTAGTCCATAGGTTAAAAATAGCATATTCCTTTCATCTGTTATAAGCTCATCATAGTCCACTCATCAACTTGGGCACACCATTTTGGCTCCATTATCTCCAATCAAAGGTGCTTTATGACGTGTCATAGTTGGTCAACAATTGTAACTCTCTCTTACAGTTCTCTTATGCGTCATAGATGCTCTCGCATTTTTGATGTGGGATGCCTACCTTCTAGAGGCCATAAGTTTTTCTCTGGGAAGTTGATTGAGCCCTTTTTAAAAAAATTGAATATCTCAGAGAGATCCATGTTGGTATAACCCGCTTGCTCTCGTTAAGGCCTGTTTTGACTTTTTGGGGGCTAAAATTGACCTCTAGAGCCTTGAAAATTGCATTTTTTGTTCTTAATTTTAGGATGCAAGGTTTAGACACCTTTCCCAACACATTGGACAGATATTGGCACCTACCATGTTATTGGCCATATCTCATAGATCTTTCCTCCCTACGATATGCTTTTGGTCTGACATCAGATTATCTTGACAATTTTTACAGTTCCACATCCTCCTTCCTATCTATTTTTTTCCGACTAAAGTCTCAAGTGAGGGTTTTTGATTCGGCTGTTGATCTAGTATATAAAAAATATGCTCACATCTTTGATGCTGTAACTTTCACTTCCATTGAGGGTCCTTTAGACAAGGCTGCTATCATCAGTTTCTTCCCCAAATTCCCTCTTGCATCTGATTTTGAAGCCATATTGCTAAACAACTGAGGTAGTAATTGCAGATTTTACTTCCAAAATCCCCCACAACTGTTTTCTCACATCCAAACATTCAAATTAGATGATGATGGATTCTCATAAAGATTCTCCAAACTACCATCCTGGAGCTACAAGATGAGGGTTAAAGGTAGAAAGGATGCCCTCATGTAGAAAATGCATGGTGAAACTTAGCATGGAGGATTGTCAAGCAAAAAAAGGCCCTCAGAAAACAAAATTCATCAGCCCAACAAAGCAGAGAAAAAGTGAAACCCAAAAGAGACATGCACCCAACAAAGCAGAGGAAAAGTGAAACCCAAAAGAGACATACCCAGGGAAGCAACAGGGGAGAGGAAAGGAAGAATTTATTCCCTTTCCACACAGCAATCAGCAGGACAGAAGGTGAGAAATTCTTACTCAAGGGAGTCATGCACACAAACAGTGCACCTACAGTGCCACCATCCAGGAGGTGGAGGAGATGGCAGTAAAAATGCATTTATCATGGTGGGCAGGATAAATGTTGGGTCATATGAAGATCTAAATACCTTTCCCAAAAAGGTCACATACACAGAATTAATTACCGTGGGTGCTAGGGGAAGACTACCTAGATCTTAAGAAGTCTAAGAAAGGGAGAGCTAAATAAGTGGGAAATGAAAAATAATTAAAAAGAGTAAAGGGGTTTGGGAGGTGTGGTATTAAGGATGTCTCCCAGAATTGAGGTATGGAGCTGTCCAGGAGTTATTTGGGGCCTCTGATTAAGTCAATACATCAATGTCATTATTGCAACTAGGTCTGCAACTAGTTTGCCAGCATTTCTCCAACGGTTGAAGGTGAATTCTTCAAATTTACTGGCTAATCATCTTGCCTCTTCCACTATTGACTCAAGTCTCCAAGATTGCACCCAACTCACCCTCAGAGCATTGATCACAATTTGAGGCACCTTCTGTGAGAAGATTTTTCCAATTTCTGATTATTGCAAAATGTAGTCCTTTCAGCAGTGCCATGGCTTCAGCCCTGATTATTGGTGTCTTTGCCAATTGCAATTGTAAAATCAAAATGAACTGCCATTTAAAATCCCGAAAAACTCCTCCAGCTAGA
Source organism: Cunninghamia lanceolata (assembly GCA_027924645.1). Taxonomy (NCBI): domain Eukaryota; kingdom Viridiplantae; phylum Streptophyta; class Pinopsida; order Cupressales; family Cupressaceae; genus Cunninghamia; species Cunninghamia lanceolata. The sequence goes on along the minus strand of BSBN01000435.1, from coordinate 4,122,921 downwards.
CCTGTTTTACATTTTACAACTTCTTCAAAATTGAATTTTATTACCTCAGGAGGTGGTGGTGACCACTTAACCTAGACTTTATTAGTCTATGCTCATGAGATCCCTTTCTGGGAGGAAGTTTCTAGAGTTTAATTATGCACCCAAAAATCATGAAAGTATTTGCATATTAGAATTTATGTTTTGATCATCTTTAAATACTTTTATTTTCAATAAAGAATACTGGTAGAAGGGTGAGAGCTGAATTTTTTTTTTTGGTTAAGGGTACTTGGGGAGATCATGGAGCCTCAGCCTGGATGTGGCACCATACAATGGCTGATAATTTAAGCATGTATCGTGTGCCCACGATTTTTCATAAACTGCACTATCACAGGGTGAGAATTTAACTTTGGACTTGTGACATACAAGATACTCAATTACCAATACACTACCACCCGATGGACATGAAAGCTGAAATACTTTACACAAGATGAATTTGTTGTATTTTAATTTAGTTTTCAGTTTTTAGACATGAGAAAATGTGACTAAGATTAATGTAAATGAACCTTGTGATGAAAGATATGATTTTATTTTGCTTTTTTAGTTATGAATATTAGCAGAAAATTTCAACGAATGCTCTCTAAATATAACATTCAGATGTGTGTTATTGTGGATGAATGTTGATGTGATGTTTATGAGCCACACACAGTAACTGTATTATTTAATAAGTAATCTGTTGACTAACCTAGCTTAAGAAGTTTATTTATAACAAGGTTTCATTTTTCAAAGTTTTGTCACAACTTAATGAGATGTATTAATCGGATTTTTTGTTGCAAATGTCTTTCTTATTGTGTTTTCTGTTGTGTACATTTTGTCTGAATTATTTTATCATGCATTAAAATGTTCTGTTATAGCTCTTCATTTTCTTTGCTTCCAGGTCATAGGATTGGTGGAGAAAAGGGCAGATGAACTTGACTATGTTCTTGTCGACACACCAGGTCAGATAGAAATATTTACTTGGTCTGCTTCAGGAGCCATAATAACAGAAGCTTTTGCTTCCACCTTCCCCACCATGGTGGCCTATGTCATTGATACTCCCCGCTCAACAAACCCAGTCACTTTTATGAGCAATATGCTTTATGCATGCAGTATACTTTACAAGACACGGCTGCCTCTTCTTCTTTTATTTAACAAGATAGATGTTTCTCATCATCAATTTGCTTTAGAGGTATGTTCAATATTATGTTCCAATTGTTCTTTAAATTTTAATGCTATTTTTTATGTGTATCCAATAGAATGGCCTCAATTGGATTTTTAATTTTTTCAAATTCATTATGAAAGTTGAATTTTGTATGCCTTTGAAATAAAATGATTTTGTTTGAAGCGGCTTTCCTTCATAAAAGGTTTCTCAGTTAATGTCATCAAGACATCTGGGTATTGCAAATTATGTGGGAGCCGGAGTAGTCTATGACTCTATTGTGAAATGCCCTATTCTGTGGCGAACCTCCACAGAAAGATTCTGATCAGGGACTTTGATATAGGATTGGTAATATTATTGATTATTCCATGTGGGAAAATTGGGAAAGCACATTTTGCATTATTATTCCATGTGTTCTTTAATGTTGTCCATTACATCTCTTAATGCGCATGAAACTTATTTGCACAGTAAATAATCGAGCAATTTATTAAAATGTTTCAGATATTTCAATAGGGTGGTTTTCTATGCCGGAACAATCCTAGAGTAATTCCTTACTTCTGATCTAGGGATTATGTCGATTATTCTTACATAGAAAGGATATTCAGAAAAGCAAAAGTTTAAGTTTTAATCATCCATGAATAATTGCATTATTTAGCTTTGTGGGTGTACAGTTTTGTATATCAGAATAAGCATCTGAGTGACATAGCAAGAATTAGAGCTGCGTTTCCTTGAATGAAATTTCTCATGTTCTTCTGTTTGTAAAATTTAAATATATTATAATAAAGGTACATAACTCCCACTCTTTTTAGTGTAGAGTTTTCTAGCTCAATTCGGAACTTCTACACAGGGTCAGTGTGAATGTGCAAGTGGTTTGAGTTAATTCTATTTTGCATTTCGCTTAAGTGATAAAATAAATTTCTTTTATTTAGCTAATTAAGTCTAATAAAGTGTAGATATATACTAATGTTTTAGACTAATTTTCCAAGTCATCTCCTACAAGAGATAAGATGCTTTCTGAAGATTAGATTTTTAGTTGAACAGTATAAAGATAGGTGCGAGATAGAAGAATAATAACTTAGTGAACAAGTGTGATCAAACACAGTGATATAATTCCATGCAACTATTATTGGGACAGCTTGTAGATGTTTCCTTGTAAGTGTTTTGAAGGTGTAAATTATCTATGACTGTGTATTGTATTTGCTGTTTGGAATTTTTACTATTGTGTGACTGTTGTAATATTATGGAATTTATTTAATTCAATATTAGAACAGCAGTTGCGTTATTTAAATTTCTTCATGGTATTAGAGCTTAGGTTAAACAGGAGGCAGGAACAAATTCGCGGTGTCAATCTCGTTGAATCGCGTAGGATTTTGAGGTGAAAATTGTGCCTTTTTGTGGCCACGAGAAAAAGAGGCGTAGAAATCATAGAAGGAAATTGTAAGAAATCGTAGAAGGAAGCAGGTTAAAATCGCATCGTGTTTTAAAAAAAAAAAGACCCGCAACTGTTTTTTTTTCATAGGTACAGTTCCACAATTTTTTCTAAAAATCCACGACAAAGTTTTTTTTTAAGTCATTTTTTTTTCACAAAATCGGCGGCTAGGTACAAGATTTTGTTCATAAAATCGGCAGCTAGAGGTTTGGTGGATTCTTGCAGGTTTTGTTCCAGTTTTTTTTTGTGATGGAAAGAATAATTTCGTAATGGCATCAACTAGTCTTAGATTTGATGATAGGTTGGATGGTGCATTAAATTTTTTACCTTGGAAAGTCAAGGTGACTTTATTGTTAGAAGAAAATGATCTTTAGGAAATCATCAAGGATCAAGTGGCTCCATAGGAATGGACAACTCATAAAAAGAAAGAGACAAAGGCCAAGCGGATGATCATGGATGCGGTAAATGATCATTTAATTCCACATTTGTCAGAAAAGAAAACAACCAAAGAGATGTTTGATGCTCTGGTTAGTCTTTTCTAGAGTGAAAACATAAATAGGAAGATATTGTGAAACAAACTTAGATCCATAGAGATGTCTTAATTGGATATAGTTACCAGTTACTTGATGAAGGTCACAACTTGGTGACCAACTTGCAGCAGTCGGGGAGAAGGTTGAAGATGCAGAGCTAGTGAACTTAGCTTTGGACGGGTTCTCATCTTCATGGCAAGCATTTGTTTAGGGCATTTGTGCTAGGGAAAATCTTCCTTACTTTGAGACACTATGGGATGACTCTATTCAGGAGGAAACTTGAATGGAGTCAAAAGCCAACAAGAAGGGTGGTGACGATAATTTAGCTTTCTTTGGATAGATGAAGGGAAATAAAGGAAAAGGGAACATCAAGGGTAAGGGAAAGGATGAGGATTCATCCTCATAGCCAGGGAAGAAGGATTTGAGTAAAATCAAGTGCTTTATTTGTCATAATTTTGATCATTATGCATCATAGTGTCCAGACAAGAAGAAAGACGAAGGGAAGCAGTAGTAGAAGGAAGTGGCAACCTCGGTAGAAACTCAAATAAACGAGTTTGCTGCCAAGTTTGAGAAATATTTCTCAATGGTATCTTATCTTTCTACCAACACGATTTCAAGGGATGCTTGGTATGTGGACAGTGGGGCATCTAGATGTATGACATCAGCTCGACAATATTTTACCAATATCAGAGAACATAACTCTAGAGTTTAGTTTGAATATGGTGATGATGCCAAGTATCCAATAGTAGGAGTTGGTACAATTCCCTTTCAAATTCAGTCAGGTATCTCTCTAGAGGTTGATGATTTGTTTGTTCTTGGTCTCATGAAGAATTTGCTTTTAGTTTCGGTTATGGAAGATAAAGGCTTTGCAATAGAATTCAAAAATCAACAAGTCCTTATTAGGCTGAAAGAATCTAGCCTAGATACTATATTTATAGGGGTTAGAGAAGGCAACCTTTGCAGGTTATAGGGTGAACCAACGAAGAAGTTTCCAAACTACATGGCATTGATAAGCAAAATCATAGATTTAGAACCTTCCAACTTCCAAGAAGCAGTAGATCATTAGGTTTGAAGGGATGCTATGTTGGAGTACACCTCCACCATGAAAAATGATGTATGGGACATTGTGTCAAGACTGGAGGGGAAGTCAATTGTAAGTTCTAGGCGGCTCTATAAAATCAAGCATGCTACAAATGGCAACATTGAGAAGTTCAAAGTGAGCTTTGTGGCGAGAGGGTTCTCTCAGAAAGAGGGAGTAGACTATCAGGAGACATTGGCTCTAGTCGCCAGATACACTTCCATTAGAGCAGTTATGCCTTTAGTTTCATCTATGGGATGGAAGATACATCAGATGGATGTTAAGACAACTTTTCTTAATGGTATCTGTTGTGACCTAATCACACATCGCCCCATTGCAAATGGGGACCCCCTTTTTTTGGGCTCCGATGCTTTGCTTGCGTTTTGGATGATGTCTTAGGTTTGTTTCCTCTGCCAATCCAACAATGAGTCTCTCCTAGGAGGTTTTGCTTTAGAACTAGAGGTCTCACCTGGAACATGAACTTGCAATAATGAAGAGTCTTGATCAAACTCCATTCAAATGGAAACTAGGAAGTCATCCATCAAGGTTCAAATGAACACTGAGATCAATCCTGATGCATGTTTGAGATCCCAAAAATGACTAAGTCTGATACCCTGAAAATCTTGAAAATTGGCTGAGTCTGAAATCTGGTGGATCCTCAAAAATCTAGAATCTGCATGTTAAATCCTATGGATCCGAGACCTATCTCAAACATCCTGAAAGGTATATTGAAAAATATTTGAAGTATTATTTTTCAATATACCTAACCCTGGGGACTTCCATTTTTAGGCACAAATTTGCTCTAATTAGTTAGGTGCATTTCTCCACTTGCAGTGACTCAAAATTGCGCCTAGAACTCAAGGCGCATTTCATCATCCAGGAAACCTCAAACTTGCGCCTTGAATAAATAATGCTAGAAATGGTGAAGAAAATGGGCGTCTTGAAGAATTAAACCCCCCCCAAGACACTTTGCAATTCCCTAAAGCCCAAAATTCACTCAAATGAGCTAAGGCGCATTTTTTTCATCTCCAGAGCCTCCTATGAGCGCCTTAGCATGAAATGAATGTTTCAACCAATGACAAATTGCGCCTTGCTAAAGTGAGATTTGAAACCGAAAAGATTGATCACACCTTGAAGCAAAAGGTCATTTAGACATCTATGCACTTCTTTAGAGTCATAAAATTTAAATAAACGCCTTTCAAGGCTAGGTGCATTTTAGCTTTAATACAACCCCAAATAAGTGCCTAAGGTGAGAAGTTGACGAATCATCGTTGTCATTGACAAATTTGCACTTGGAAACATCTACTTTACACTTGAGATGTCTTGGAGGTCTAGACTTAGCCAAAATTGGCTTAGGACAGTTGGGCGCAATTTCATACTTGGAGAACTATCATATTGCGCCTTAGGGGTTTGTGAGCATCAATAGGGTAGGGTGCAAATTCTTGTTGTTATAACCACTTTTAGCGCCTAAGAGGTGAATTGTTTTGAGAGATGTGAATGTGCACCTTAATGAGTAGTGTGAAGTTGAAGCTAAAAAGTATCAAGCCTTAGGCGCAATTTTCACCCTGTTTTACCTTGGATATGCGCTTAGCTATGAAGAAGACCACATCCAATCCAAGGCGCTGATTTACACTTGTATAATTACCAAAGTGCGCCTAGCAATCATTGAGTTCCAGAGACATCAAAATGGCGCCCAATAATGAAGAAATGGCCTAGAGGACTTAGGCGCACTTCCATGCAACCACAAAATGTTTCTAGCTATCAAGGAAGTTTGGAACACTTAAAAATCAAGAATTAGCCCCAAAAGAAAGTTAGGTGCGTTTCTTGTCTTTACATACTAGTTTAGGCGCCTAGAGAGCATGAGGTTTGAAAGTAGAGTGTTGGGAACTTTGAGACTAGGCGCCCTAATGAAGAAGTCCATGGGAAGCCCAAACATGAGTTTTAAAATGTTAAAAGGTCAATAAACAAGCTAATGGGAGTTAGGCGCACTTTTACTCCTCTGCACACCTGAATGAGCGCCCAAGAGGAAATTGCATAAAATGACACCATTAAGTGAGCGCTTTGCAAGAAAGAATCATCATAAGTCATCCTCAATTGTTTAAAATCATAAAATGATAAATATAAGGTCATCTAAGCCTAGGCACACTTTAGCCTCCCTGTACACCAAGATATGCGCCTAGACTTAAGAAGGGTTATTTTGACGTTTAAAAATAATTCCTTGATGTTATCAAGTTTTTATCAAGTGATTGCTATTGTTTCTTTCCTTGTGTTGCAGGAGCATCGATGAAGTTGAGAAGTCATTCAAGGAACGAAGCACCTGGGACCACCAATAAGCAAGGAATGAGGTTAGAAGGCCATTTCTAAGGAGAAGACATCATGTAGCTGCTCCAAGAGGTCACTTTAAGTCTAACATGCTGGCACTCTTCATCAATGGCATCAATGAAGACATTCATCTATAAAGCTTCAAGTTCTTTCAACTTCAAGTCTCCGAGAGAAGTCTCCTACTTCGAGTCATGAAGCATCATCATCTTCACTACTCTACAAAGAGAAGACATACATCCTGCAAGAAGAAAGTATACAGAGTTAGTCAAATGAGCAACATATATCATACACATCCATTTTACAAGAAGATGAACAAGGCAAGATCAACAAAGATGCATCCCAAATGTTCAAGTTCAAAGCAATCACATTCGAAGACATCACACAGATGATACAATTTGGGAATATGCTGAAGTGGCACCTACGTGGCAGATACTCATCATCAAGCCAATCACAATTTGCCACATCATTCAACAAGAAAGAAGCCAAAGAGGACGTCCATGTGGAAGATGCTCTGAAGATTCCATTTCATCCTTATCTCCTTGGAAAGCGTACCTTCATTGCCTCTCTTATGTACTAAAAATAGCAAGTTGTAACTAATTGCTGAGATGGCATGATTTGGGCCCTTGGCTATTTGAATTGATCTAGGCCATTCATTGTAATTTTGGACTCTATATAAAGGCCTTGTTGCCTCATTTGTAAAGTAGTAGTTTAGTTGGTATGAAAGTAGAGTAGAGTAGAAGAGAGACTCGAAATTCTAAGAGTACTTGAAGATTGTTGTAAATATTTCTCAAGATTAATGCAAAGACATTGGAGCTTGTTTGGTGTTAAGTGTTGTCTTGTGGAATAACATGGTTTCTTGTATCTTGATTGAATAGAGAGATGTTTCTAAGTAGATTAGAAGTAGAGTAGTAGTTCATTGATGTAATACATGTATGTATTGAATATTTGATCAACTCTTAGCTCATGCTTTTGACATTCATCGTTGGTGAAGTGTTGTATAAAGCTAGTCTGAGCTTCATTATAATTTGCTTAAGTTCGATTGTGGATGTTTGTTTGAGTTGCGCCGTCTAATGGGTGCTTATATGAGCCTTCATGATTTGAAAACCTTTCGCTATCCTTAGGAGATTGCACCAACTCCATGTAGTTGTAGGTATCCTTGGCGAAGTGGAGTTAGGTCCATTAAGGAGTTTGTCTATTCATGCATCATCATTGCCTCATTGACCTTAGATTAGTCTCTTTGAACCTTATCTTTTTCCTTTTCTTTATTATTAAAGCATTGTATATATATCATCCACACTGCAAGGAGAAATAAGTCGAATGAAGCAAGAAGAAGGCTACGTAAGTCCCTTTGTGATAATCAGCAATATCACATCAAATCACTGAGTTTATCCAATGCAAATCATACATAAGGAACCTTGAAGTTGTCTCATAGGATCACATAGCTTAGCCTTTGAGAGACTTTATTCAAGAGAGAGTGGGATACTTAGTGTTTTACTCTATTGTTGTGTTGTCTAAAAACAATCATCAACAGTATCATTGAGGAAGAAGTGTATATAGAGCAGCCTCATGGCTTTGAGGTAAATGGGAAGGAATCCCATGTTTGCAGGCTTAAGAAAGTCTAGTATAGACTCAAATAGGCACCAAAAGCTTGGTATTCTAGGGTCGATGAATATGTGCAAAGTATGAGCATCACCAAAAGTGAAGCAGATCCTAATCTTTATTATATAGTTGGGACTTATTTGCTTATTTTGTGTAACGAGCACCCCCGTTTTTTTTTTGAAATTCCACATAGAGAAAGATGCAATGGTTAAGTTCTTCCACACTCTTGATCACCTAGATCCCTATGTAGGCAAGGTGAGAGCATACAAGTGCTTCTGAGTTAGCATTCAAAACCAACATGCAATAATAACAACTTCCACTTATTCAGCGGGCATCCGCTTATGCAGCGGGCATCCACTTAATTGTGGGAATGTGTGTAGGCCATTGGCAGAATTTCTAAGCTTGACTCAAAGCAATAAGGTCGATATGCTAGCTTGTTCATGCTATAATTTGTTGGCGGTAAACCGTCCATTATTACAAAATAAAGCACAATTTTATGAAGTAACCAGTGGTACTACCATCCGGTATTACAAACACAGATTTATTGCAACATATAAAGGAAGCACAAGAGGTAGGGCATGTTGCAATATTTTATTAATTCTGATTAGAACTGAAATAAATTGCTGTAGCATTAAAAATCAGAATATGAGGAGTTGAGAAGTCACCAAACATCACCCTAAAGCATACCCATGAAGCTCTGTTGCTGATTATGGATGTAATGAAGCTCAAACACTGAAAATACACCTTTGAAAGCACTTTAACAGCAAAATACTCAGGTTTGATACAAAACCCAACAAACTAGAAATACACAAAAATACTTCTCACAACCCCAAAACTCTTCACACACCACAACTCACCCCAAAACTTAGCACAAAATACTCAAAAAATATCACTAAAAAACATCTCAAACCTTCACACATCAAAACTATTCAACCCAAAATCTCTGCATGATGACTCCATTGAAACTCTTTGTGATTTCTAAATAAAATCATCAGATATCTAGCCAGGGTTGATCTTCCACAACCGAAACCAGATGAGAAGTTGAGGCTAAACAACCCCAAGAAGAAACTCTGCTCAACAACACAAGTTTTTAGAAGAAATGAAAATATATTCAACAACATAAACCTCCAAATGAGCCCAAAACCCCTTTATATAGCCATTTTTTTGGCAACAAGAGGAAATAAAAATAATAATCACTTTTCTTTTAATTTTCTCACATAAAAAAAACCTTTTTAATTGCTCACTTTATGTCTCCCTTGCCTAACATTCCTTTTATGTGATTATCAAATAATACTTTTCAACACCTTTCCAAAGAGCTATTACACTTAAGTTATCTTTTAATATTTCCCATCCTTAGACAACTTAAGTGAATAAATAATTAAATAACTCAATAATATACCAAGTTGTGGAAAGCTTCCAAATGATATAATTTTGCAATTCTGATCATACCAAGAGGATACTGAAGACTTGGAATGAAATTGAAGGCCATCCAGTGGTTGTCTAAAACTAGCATGTTTCCCCAAGAAAGTTGGAGAGCACCCGAGAGGTTGGAACCGAATTTTGAAAGCATCTATGAACTCCAAATGACTAACCGAACTTAAAAACACCAACAACTGCTCTGTAAGCCTGAGCCACGACCACTCCAAGAACGTTGGAGTTCTTCCAAACATGACGAATAGCTTCCGAAAGACTAGGAACAAGCATAATGCACACAAAAGGTCTATGCGCCAAAAAGGAGACATTACAGTCCTCCCTTTGCTAGAATTGCTTGCCCTCAAGCAATTGCGAACTATAACCAACAGAACCATCCTGAATAATGTGATCCCAGGATCCCAAATTAGTCTAGGAGGTTTGTGAACCCCCAGATATCATGTGCCATGTGTCACAACAACAATTGTAACCTTCTCCACACTTCTTGTAAAAGAAAAATAATGGTTTGCAAGAATTCAGTGAACTCTTCATCATAGCACCTCTTGGATTTAACATGCCTCCTCTGAACCATTCTAATATAATCGTGAAGACTAGTGAAAACTCTAATTGTTCTTACTTCAAGAGTCTCTGAATGATGAACCAAAGCATGCGGAAGTTCACTGCCCTAAATGAACTCCTAAGGTAAACTATCATAGTTTACATCACAAACCTTCGTAAGATAAATTCTCAAGGTTTGGAAGGTCTTAAAAAACACAAACTTGCTGTTGTTCATGACTGAAATCAGCAATGAACAATCTGATTTTAACACCCTACACAAGGAACAACAGCTGCACCAGCGGAAACTCCAAGAATGAGCATAAAATTTGAGCATTGTATTGTTCAAAATCACCTTGGAAAAGGTTGGAGAAAACTTCCAAACAACCTCCAACTGTGAATAATCACTTTCCTTGACACCAGTGTGCTGCCAACTCTCATGAATGTGAGCAGCCCGGCAAGTGAGATGGCTGATCAGCGACCAAACAACAACGTTGTAGCTGATAACCTGATCAATTCCAAGCCACATAACGTCTCTTTGGTCACCATATCCCTCCAACATGCTTAGTTGGTGACCTCTATGTTGAATTTGAAGTAATGAAGCAGCTCCACCATGCTTGTGTTGCGCAACTCTGCTACTCATATGTGCCTCATCAGAAGACCTTCTAAAGTACCCATAGGCATTTCTCCCAAAAAGAACGCCTCTCATGCAAAATGTCCAAGTGCCATCCACAAACTACACCTCTAAAGCACTAAGATCAACATAAAACATTGCATTAATTTTAATCTCATTTTCTTGCTCTTCATGGAAAATTGCTACATCTTTGATCTTTTCTTGCAACTCAACCATGAAATCATCAACTACTAAGGGACTAAGAGCAATTGATGTCTTCCCAAGAGTTACCATTTGAGTATTGCTCCAATCCTTAAAATCTCTCTCCAATCCACTTGTGAATAAACAAATGGAATCATATGAAGGCTGGTTAAAAAAAAACAACATTCATTCTGAAATTTGTAATGTTATCCTTCCAAGGTACATTCCTACCATCATCATTAGTCTTCAATAATCCTTGTTGATGACCTCTTGTATAGAAACTCACACAAATTATCTCCATCGTGCTTATGTTTTGTCATTCTGATATCCACATTGATTCTTTAAAAGATAGGAAAAAACTCAACACAACTCCCTATCTCATAATAGTATTGATGTTTCATGAGACATCAACATTCCATGTGGAAACTTCATCTTCATTTTCGCTTACACCTTCTTCATCAGGTGGTCTCCCTGAAGTATTATCAACCACGAGGCTTGGCACATCCTCATGATATGTTTGCAAATCTTGAGCAAGCTGAAAACCACGCTCCAACTCATGTTTTGAAACTTCTCCTGGATCCCATATCTTGATGTTTCACTGCTTGTATTGCTACATGGAGGAGATGTTTCATCATCCATCTCAAAGAGTGGATTATCATAAATTGTCTCTGTATCCATTTCAAAGAGAGGGTTATCAAAAATATGAAAGTCATTCCTCTCCTCTTGCACAAACCCTCTTGTTGATTCAAAGCTTTACATGCAACCTCTGATTTCTTCGAAAGAAGCTCCAAATCAAATTCTTCTTGAAGATTATCAAGCTCATCAATTACTTGCTTGATCTCTTCTATCAATGCACCTTTTTCTTGCTCTCTCAAGTTTGTAACAGTAACAAGCTGTTTATCAACTTCTAGAAGTGTCATATGGGTACTTTGAAACAAATCTTTTGTTGATTCAAGCTCAAGAGTGAGCTCATCAACTCTCTTCTTCTTCTTTGCAAATTCGATGACATGATCTCGATCCCTAATTAAGTGCAAGTACTCAAACTTCACCATCTCCATGGAGTTTTTTATTACTTGCAAGTTTGAAGAAGTAGCTCCATCCACAAAACTTATCTGCATGAGGTCTTCAAGGACCTTATGAGTGCTGTCCAAACTAGTAAGGACACAAATTTCTCTCATTAGAGACCAAGAGTTGATTCTTCAACTCGCACAACTCTCTAGGACTTTGCTCACTCAAGTGTCTCGATTCTTCAAGTTGCAAAGATTTTGAAATTTCCTCTTCTCCAGGAGCAATAAGTTCCTCGAAATTTGTCTCCTCTTCATAGTCACTTTGATCAAATGATATAGCAGCTTCAAACTCAAGCAATGAGTTAACACTATGGGCTGATTTAAAGTTTTCAACAGACTCCCCTTTAGCGTGCTCTTCTTCTGAACTCTCTGAGAAGTCAAACTGTTGTCTTGAATTGCCATTAATAGAATGGTAAAGATGCTCCTCATTAGTTGTTGTCCCCAATGTTTTAGCAGCTTCAAACTCTTCAACTTCTTCAACTACACTTTTCTCTATGTCTTCAACAAGACATGCTGCTGCAATAATTTCAGGCTCACCTAATAAATCATCTTCTAGCATCCAATCAATCATTCTCTCTTCTGATTCTAGCAGAATGACATCTTCATAATCATCAAATTCCTCATCAAGTTTAGGACTTGCAAAGTCCATTTTCTCAACTTCCAATTCTTCTTTGAATTCTTTATGTAAACTCAGGTACTTTTCCTCTACAATTGCCTTTGGAAAGTCAACTTCCCCATCATTTGTTTTTGGTTCTAACATCTTTTTTGACTCTTCCTTTGTGACCTCCAATTTTTCTTCTTCTTTATTCTTGCTATCATATTTCTTCCTTATACCTTCGTAACTCTTTCTTAAATCCAGGATCGTTCCACTCATTGGACAGTTCTTTAAACATTTCACTTAAAGACCTTTCCATTGTAAACATCTTCTCGTTTCTTGGGTTCTGTATTTCTGCAACTAAGATTCTATCGGAGGTAAAAACAATTGGGTAGTCGTCGTCCATCCATTCTCAGTTTTGAAAAACTTCTAAAGACAAATCAAGCCAAGTGATGTAACTCATACAAATGCTGATTATTGACATGCAACTATATCTTTGGTCTTAACTCTGACATGCAAATGCATATCACTCGCATGCAACTACTGCTCGACCCTCGAAACTGACATGCAAGCATCTGGGTAGTCTCAAAACTAACATGCAAGTATTGGGTAATGACTTGCAACAACTGCTTGTTCTCAAAGACGACATGCAAACATCTGGGAAGTCTCAAAACTGACATGCAAGTACTGGGTACTAACATGCAACAATTGCTTGTTCTTCAGAGATGACATGCAAACATCTGGGTAGTCTCAAAACTGACATGCAAGTACTGGGTACTAACATGCAACAACCGCTCATTCTCAGAGATGACATACAAACATCTGGGTAGTCTCAAAATTGACATGCAAGTACTGGGTACTAACATGCAATTGAAAATTCTGATATGAACTTTTGCACAAGGGTTAGCAATTCCAACAGGTTGGCAGGAAAACCAACTCTGATGCCACTGTAATGAGCACCCTAGTTTTTTTTGAAATTCCACACACAGAGAAAGATGCAATGGTTAAGTTCTTCCACACTCTTCTGATCACCTAGATCCCTATGCGGGCAAGGTGAGAGCATACAAGTGCTTTTGAGTTAGCTTTCAAAACCGACATGCAATAATGACAACTACCACTTATTCAGTGGGCATCCGCTTATGTAGCGGACATACACTTAATCGTGGGAATGTGTGTAGGCCACTGACAGAATTTCTAGGCTTGACTCAAAGCAATAAGGTCTATATGCCAGCTTGTTCATGCCAAACTGGGTTGTGAGTTCATGCTATAATTTATTGGCGGTAAACTGTCCAATATTACAAAATGAAGCACAATTTTATGAAGTAATCGGTGGTACTACCATTCGGTATTACAAACACAGATTTATTGCAACATATAAAGGAAACACAAGAGTTAGGGCATGTTGCAATATTTTATTAATTCTGATTAGAACTGAAATAAACTGCTGTAGCATTAAAAATCAGAATATGAGGAGTTGAGAAGTCACCAAACATCACCCTTGAAGCATACCCATGAAGCTCTGTTGCGGATTATGGATGTAATGAAGTTCAAACACTGAAAATACACCTCTGAAAGCACTCTAACAACAAAATACTTAGGTCTGATACAAAACCCAACAAACTAGGAATACACAGACATACTTCTCACAACCCCAAAACTCTTCACACACCACAACTCACCCCAAAACTTAGCACAAAATACTCCAAAAATATCACTGAAAAACATCTCAAACCTTCACACATCAAAATACATCAAAACCATTCAACCCAAAATCTCTGCATGATGACTCCATTGAAGCTCCTTGTGATTTCTGAATAAAATCACCAGATATCTAGCTAGGGTTGATCTTCCACAACCGAAACCAGATGAAAAGTTGAGGCTAAACAACCCCAAGAAGAAACTCTGTTCAACAACACAAGTTTTCAAAAGAAATGAAAATATATTCAATAGCATAAACTTCCAAATGAACCCAAAACCCTTTATATAACCACTTTTATGGCAACAAGAGGAAATAAAAATAATAATTTCACTTTTCTTTTAATTTCCTCTTCACATAAAAATAACCTTTTTAATTGCTCACTTTATGTCTCCCTTGCCTAACATTCCTTTTATATGAGCATCAAATAATACTTTTCAATACCTTTCCAAAGAGCTATTACACTTAAGTTATCTTTTAATATTTCCCATCCTTAGACAACTTAAGTGAATAAATAATTAAATAACTCAATAATATACTCATTGCGGAAAACATCCAAATGATATAATTTTACAATTTTGATCATACCAATAGGATACTGAAGACTTGGAATGAAAATCGGAGGCCGTCGAGTGACTGTCTAAAAATAGCATGTTTCTCCAAGAAAGTTGGAGAGCATCCGAGAGCTCGGAATTGAATTTTGAAAGCATATATGAACTCCAAATGACTAGCGGAACTTAAAAACATGAACAACTGCTCTATAAGACTGAGCTAGTGCCACTGCAAGAACGTTGGAGTTCTTCCAAACATGACGAATAGCCTCCGGAAGACTAGGAACAAGCATAATGCCCACAAAAGGTCTATGTGCCAAAAAGGGGACATTACATTTTGATATTGTATGTAGATGACTTGTTTCTTACAGGTGTAGAGAAGCTCATTGTAGGGTGCAAAGTAGATTTATCAGATTATCTGCTAAGTTTGAGATGGAGGACATTGACAGATGCATTGCTTCTTGGGTTTGGAGGTTTGGCAAAAACCAAGGGAGATTTTCCTTGGGCAGGTTAAGTATGTAGTTGAGATCTTGAAGTGATTTTGATGAAAGATTGCAAGCCTATGGCCACACCTATGATCACTAATCTGAAGAAGGTGGCAGCTTCAAATTTAGAGATGGTGGATCCCACATTGTACAGGTAGGTGATAGGCTCCTTGATGTATTTGGTCAACAATAAACTAGATGTATGTTTTGCAATAAACACCTTGAGTTAGTTCATGTTGGATCCAAGGCAGGAGCATTGGATAGCAACAAAACATGTGCTCAGATATTTGAGGGGCACAATGGAGTATGATCTGAGATATCTTGGAGATGGTGAAGTGAAGTTGCAAGGGTATACAGATTCTAATTGGGTAGGTAGTGCAGTAGATAGGAAGAGCACTTTAGGTTGTTGCTTTAGCTTGGGTTCAGGAATGATATCCTGATTCAGCGGGAAGTAGACTTCAATGGCACTAAGCACAACAGAGGCAGAATACATGGCAGCTAGTATGGCTAATTGTGAGGCCATCAGGCTCCGCAAGCTACTTGCAAGATTGTTTGATCAGGAGTTGGATCCTACGGTCATTTACTATGATAATCGGAGTTGTGTCAAACTCTTGGAGAATCTAGTGTTTCATGATAGGTCCAAGCACATAGAGATCAGATATCAATTCATTCAAGATAGGATTCATAAGGGAGCAGTTAAGCTTTAGTAATTTCCACATATCAGCAGATCGTTGATATTCTAACCAAGCCCTTAGCAAAAGGGAAGTTTGAAGCTTTCAAAAACAAACTTGGATTGGTGCATAATTCCTTCCTCGCTAAGAGGGAGTGTTGAGTTTTCTAGCTCAATACGAAACTTCTGCATAGGTTCAGTGTGAACTTGCAAGTGGTTCGAGTTAATTCTATCTTGCTTTTCACTTAAGTGATAAAGTGAAATTCTTTTATTTAGCTAATTAAGTCTAATAAAGTGTAGATATATACTAGTGATTTAGATTTATCTTCCAAGTCATCTCCTGCAAGAGATGAGAAGCTTTTTGAAGATTAGATTTTTAGTTGAATAGTATAAAGATAGGTGCAAGATAGAAAAGTAACAACTCAGTGATCAAGTGTGATCAAACATAGTGATATAATTCCGTGCAGCTGTTATTAGAATAGCTTGTAGAGGTTTCCTTGTAAGTTTTTCGAAGGAATGAAAAACTGATTTGAAGGTGTAAATTATCTGTGTTTGTGTATTTGCTTTTGCTGTTTGGAAAATTTATTGTTGTGTGAATGTTGTTGCTGTTTGGCACTTAGAGTGGGTGTAAAGAGCCTTTATGGAGTTGCGGCAGCGATAGAGAGCCTTTAGGTAGTTGCATCAGCAATGGCGAGCTTGAGGAATTTGCAGACTTAAAACAGCAGTAGTGAGATAGGGATGAAAAAGGTATTTTGTTCTTGTTCTAGGGGTTTGGGGGTTTTAGGTGTAGGTTAGTTAGGGGTTTTTTAATTTTTTTGTCCAATTTATTTAAAATTGGACACGTGTAGGTCTGTGTGTTCATCCAGAATGTGCTTCTGGTGTTTACTGGAACAAAGGTTTTAACAAAGTTAACCTTTGTTTTGTGACTTTCCATAAAAATCCCTTTTAGCAAAGGACTCCTAGCAAATCTGTTAGCTGGATTTTAGATCTTGGTTGGGGGATTAATAAGTGTTCTTCAAATATCTTTCTTTCTCTTGGTCTGCAAGTTACTATTTGGGATAGGTAAATTGATGGGTTTGTTTTGAGTCCTCAGTCGTTCCAAAGATTAAAAGAGGACATGTAAATACATCCCACCATGTGTAGCAATAAAATTCAAAAGCTATACCTTGGGATATGAACCTACTAGCATTGTTTAATATCATACAAACTAAAGACCTTGAAGGGCAGCCGACATTGTTGAAACAATGAGACTTTATCAGAAACATTTTGAAGCATATCACTAAGACAACCAAAAAATTATCAAAAGAAAACAAATCCATATCTACCATTAACAATCAAGAGATTGACTTGGAGCATGCCTGTGCAGGCTTCAGTGGCTACACTATAATCTTCATTGTTCTTAAGAGAGGCCTCAACCATGCGTGCAAGGGCTTTTCTTCGGTTTGTGGTGCATAAAATTCCAGGAATCTAGGAGTGGCAGGGAATTAATTGTGTCCCAATCCTCAACAACAATTGGTCAATGAGCTCTCACCAAAAACATTTGGTTTTAATACCTCTTTTTCTCCCTCACCTCTGTTTCAATAAGATCTTTCTCAGGCCTAGCATTTGGTCCCTAACCTTTGACAGGGGAGGAATAGGGCCATCAGAATTTAGGATGGCCTCTGGATGAGTCTGTTGGGCAATCACACTGTCCATCTTTGTCAGTGTCAAACCTTCACTCTTAATGATAACTTTTTTAACCCACTTCTCAAACAGTACCTCATCCTTTGGATTTGTGGCCTTTTTTCCACTTCCTTTCCTTTCTGCTATACATGCCTTGATGAAATTGCTCTTAAGAGCATCTGGAATCCTGCCTTTTGATCAATAGCAAATTTTTATCTCAAAAAACCTCCACTATGCTTGGGATCCAAAGTATCTTTGGCTAAAAGTTCTCTTGGCAGTCTTTATCGAGGACATATTGTAGACAAACTTAATTTCCTTTGTTAGTCACATCTCTTAAAATATCCTCTCTAGGTGCAGGGCCCTTCCTTAATCCCTGCCCCTTTCCCTTCTTCTTCTGGTCATATTCGCTTCACTGATACCACAGCCATTTCCACTACGTTCTTGACTGGTTTTGCCACAAGAGCCCAAAGAACAATTAGAGAAGCACTAGGAAGACCCCATAGAATAGTTGAAACAGATAGAAGTAGAAAATCTTTTCACTTAATCAATAGCTCTTTGCTCTCATGGTCCTATTTATAAAGATCAATGACTGGCCATTGTTCTATTGCATTACATTGTCTCATACTGATGGAATCGGAAGATAATCACTGAGATATGCCACACCCAAATTTGAAGCAATAAAGCCTTTATAAGACTAAATGAGTGATTTGAGATTTACAAGGCTGGTTGCTTTCAAATGATTTATTACAAATAATGATAATGGAATTGATGTGGCACATACTGTCATCCCACATGCATGCCAAACCATCATCAACTTTTTTTGGATGAGAGTCCTTGTGCACAAGGGTATTTACTGTATTCCATGACTCTGCATCATCTCCAATCTTCAAATCCTTGTTGAGGGCTAAGATCATTCCCAAGCTAGCAAGAAGGTAATCATGCTTTTTGCCATGCAGTAGCAATGATTGAATGCAACATTCTTAAAATATCAGAAGGAAGAAAATAGTCTCTGCCAAGATACTTTGTAATCCCCAGCACAGGTTTCTTTTGAGCACATTCCTCTAAGTATGATTAAGGAGTACTTGATTTCAAGCACATTGAAATTTTTACTGAAGGCTAGTTTGATCCAGTTGACTAGGCTAATAGCTTGTGCTTTTTTGTTAGCTCCACATGGGATACCATCAGTATAAGCCCATAGTTTCTTCTCTTCACGATCCACAACAAATCCTTCTTACCTCGACATCTAACGACCTCCTTCAAAGTTTAATTTTACCCTGTTCTGCCAGGTGTGCACACATAATTTCAACACTAGTTGATCTTTTTGTTCTAACCCCATTAGCAGGGGAAGGGCAGTGGATGAGGATGTTTTGCTTGATGATATTCTTTTCAGCAGCAGATAGAGCTAGTTTCTCCCGTTTTTGATTGGTTGACACTAATTCAAAAGACATGGCTTCCAGATTGGCAAGGAAACACTCTAGCTCTACTTCATAATCCTTCAAATTCTACTTCCTAGGCTCATTTCATCAAAGCCATGAGATCAATGCTAAAGCAACAATTCATGGTGTCTTAACTACTAACTTGAGTAATGCCATGTCTGCATGAAGTAGGTGAGGTCTTGGGAACAAACCCAGGAGACATTCATTTTTTTAAGTAACCAAAACCAAACCCACAATGCAAAACCACAACGAAGGAGAAGGTGGTTGGCAGTTTCATTCTCCAGTTTGCACACGATGTAAATGGACGAGCATATAGAACCCCATAGAATACAACCTGTCTTGGGTCAGATTTCTCATATTAGCTGCCAGCCATAGAAAAGTGTTTGCCTTAAGGGAATTTACTTTTACCCAAATGTTGCCATATGGAAAAAGAGCTTGGGAAGGAATTTTGACAATTTTCAAGTATCTCATGATGACCGAATGGTTGTCTTACTTCCTTCCCATTCCACCCAAGTCTGTCTGGACCTTGGAGATTGGGTATTCTGAAGTTGGAGAGATGGGTCTTGAGGGCCATCAGCTGCCCCTTATCTGGGTAATTAGAAAGCAAACAATCCTTACACAACATCGCCCAGCCCAATTGTTTAATAGTCATTGACATGGGACCCTCATGTTAGAAAGTAAGGAATCTTTCAGGATCTTTAAATTCAGAAGAAGACAGCGTTCTTGTCTTTAATCCACGAAATAGCTTAAAGGCAAATTCCTTGAGCCATCTTTGATGTCTCAGCCAACGTGATTACAAATAAGGTTCCTGCAGTGCCTAAAATGTTCCAAATGTGGGACCCACATAAGTTTCTAGAAATGAATACGCATCCTGTGCTGAAGCTGCCCTAGTATTTGTTTCTCACGATTCTGCTACATGGCTGTGAGCTTTCCTTGAAGGTTTTCTGTATTATATTAGGCTCTGGCTACTAGAGCCAGATTTAAGGTCTGCAGGTTTCAAATTCCAGCTAATCCAATTTCTATCTTCTTATCACAGGATCCTTGTCGCATGCACAAGATGGAAGTGAGCTTGGTTGGAATGCCCTTGTGAACCTTGACGACTGAGAAAAGGCACATTGATATGGTTTTGCAAGATTTATTGCACGAGCTGAATTTTGTTGTCCATACATAGCCAATTCCGTTTCTGAGATGAATGCCTAGAGTGAAATCTGTTGAAGAGATCAGTGCAAGAGTGAACATTACAGCAGCTCAAGAAAAGTGGGATTCAGAGATATTTGCTTGGTAGAGAGCCACTTTTAAATTCTAGTTTGCTTTCTGATCTTTGTTATTTTAATTTAGAAAACAAGGCTTTCAGTTTTTCATTATTTAACAATAGTTTCTCTAGGCGGATGATGTACATTCTAAGAATGCAAACCAGAGAGAGGGTTAATGTCAGCTTACTTACAAACTTTGAGTCCTGTTGGCCTGCTTAGCTTGCATGACAGTTATTTGAGGGCCATTGCAAGGATGATGAAGAGAATGGGGGAGATTGTATATTCCGTCTCAATCATGTAGTTGATCCAAAGGAACCAACTGGGTTATTGTTTACTAGGACTAAGAACTTGGGGTGGAGATGCATTTTTCTACCCAGAAGCATCAATCGAGTAAATAGATGAATATTATTGGGATCTACAAGACAGTCATGATAAACCTTGTCAGGTGACTTGGTGATATATCTGATTTGACAATCATATGTTAACCTTTGCTAGATTGAATTAGCGTATAGGTTCATGGGCCATTACATTGCCACCAATTTTTAAGGATTCACTTTTCTTGGACCAAAGCCCCTTGTGCAGGGGAGATATTATCTGGGAAAACCCTTGAGTCTCCTGGTTAGTATTTTTTGTGATAAATTGTGTACAGTTTTGCAAACCAAATTCAGGAAAAATTATGAAAGAATCGGGCATCAGCATTTTAAGAGATTGTAGCCAAGAAGTGCAGTTGAAATATTAGAGTATATTTCAGAACTTCCTGGATTTGTTGACCAAAGCCTTGATGTCTGTTTCACGATATCTCAAAAGCCTTGGCAGAAGCTTGGCAGTCAGGTCCAGTGCTTGATCCTTAATTTTCAAGACAACTTTCCTGATCTTTGCTTCTGTAATAGCGACCATCAAGGACTTATTAACAGCTTTTGTAACCATTTGAGGGATATTACCAAGCCGGGAGTCCCGTGCTTGTGATCTTCCCTAGCCATTATGTTTTAGCAAACATTGAAAAAGATTGATTGGCACAGCCCATATATCCTCTGTTAACAAGGATATTTGGCTGGCTTGCCTTCTTGCAGTTGCAACCATTGGTTGGTGAAAGAAGTGTTTCTATCCCCTTGCTTAAACCAAATGTCAATTAATTTCCATTTCTAGTGGATTTCCTCCCCAAGATAAACCTATTGGAGCTCTGCTAAGGTTTCTTGATTAGGTTTGAAGGGAGCTCTCATCAAGACTATTACTTGGAATTTTCTCATGGATGTCGCCAGTGGCAGATACAAATTCTGATTCTCCAGGATGTTATTGAATGGTTGTTTTTCCAGTTCTAAAGAGTACATCTCATACACTTGAGCTTGGAGTCAATATGAACATTTTGGAGCCTTTGGTATAAATCAGCTCACTCAACTAGATCTCCATTTGCTCCTAGAGAACCTTTTCCTGGGTCCACATCATATTGATCTTGAATGGGCTTGCACTAGGGTCCTTATCCTTCTTTATGGAAAACAGCATGTGAGCATTATCAGAGTCTGAGACCATTACAGTCCTGGAATGCAGCAACCAGTCATGGTTGTGCCTTGAGGAGGCTAGGAACCGATCTAGCAACCCTGGTCTCCTACTGTTTTAAGAGGATTTTTTACTTTTGTGCTCTACATCTCACTGAAAAGGTTTGGTGATAAAACCACAAAATCCTTGTGATTGGGATTCCTTGGAAGAGTCCCTCTCTCTTTGAAGAGTACACAAAACAGTTAAGCACTTCTCCTAAATCAATGCTTCCTGCTTGAATGAAGCTAGGAAGGCAGAAATTTCTTCCCAGCACTGCCTATTAAGGAATGGGCTTGTTCGGGCATTGATGTTCATGAAAATAGAATTCATGTTTCCTGGCAGGATTGTATTCTGCAGCACATCCTATCTCTATTTGTGCATGATGAGGAGCAATGGAGATGACGGGGATTCCAAATGGTAACTGGTCCTTCAGATCGGTTCACTACATAAATGGCTACACAATCCATGTTATTTGAGGTGGATGCTACTAAATTCTTCATTTCCAAGGTAACAAGCTTGTTTTCTTGTACAAAAATCGTGTCCAGGTGCCAGAGCTGAAGTTGCCTTCTAAACAACCTTTATTTGTTTGGGGTGTTGAAGGTCCATGCCCCTGACATCTCACGATGATTTCATTTGTTCTTAGGAGGGATATTCACCCTCATTTTATCATTTCCATTAGCTGAAGTTGGCCACCTGCACCAAGTGCTTCCCATGCTTCTCTATGAAGCCTTTTTGCCTCCTTTGGTTTCCCCTTACATGGACGATCCCCTGTAGCGGAGCTTTCTTTTTATTCGCAATTTATTCAATAACTCCTTTGAAGGATGTTGATCTCTCCATCCTTTCATTGCATTTTTGAGGACGGATCTATTCTCCTATTCCAGCGATTCTTACTCTGCAAGGTTATGATTGGTTCTCTGCACCACATAGTTACCAAATGCGGCCAGATATGGATTTTTTGGACCAGCTGGATGTGGTCCAAATTTTTCAAGTCATATGGAAATTTTACTGATATTTTTTTTTAGTTCCGGATTTCTGAATTTTTCAAACCTAGTAACTATGCTGTCTCGTCATTATCCTTCCCACAATTTAACTTGACCATATGCATCTATTTATGCTCAGGGAACTGTTTCTTTGTTGTTTGAGGATGCTCTGCCGAGTCAAACAGAGTATCCAATGGATTCTCATTTTTCCTACTAAAGCCTCAAATATTGCTTATTGTTTTTGAAGGTCCTTGTTTTTACTAGTTTATTCTCCTTGTAATGCTCACACAGCTCCAGAGAAGGGTTTGAAATTTTCTGGCACCTCATTATTTCTGGCAATCATTGCCCACTTCTGGAATATGCTCTTTAGATTTTCCATCAGGTTTATTCAGACTCCTACTAGCCTTTCAAAACCAAGCTTGTTTTTTGTATCTTATTTTAATTTTTGTCGAGCCTTTGTGGTTGACATCTAAATTTGGAATGCCCCGTCTTTTGTGATAATCTCTGAACATCTTTTGATTTCTCTTGACTTGATCCTGCAAACTAATCATACACATGGCATATTTTGCATCTGAAAGCTATATTCTTGTAACCGATTTATGTCTTGAGCTTGTTCCTTTGGGCTCTGTATCAAGGGGAAAATTCCAGTTAGACTGGGAATGTTTTTCACCAACTTAATGAATGTTCATAGTCAAATATCTTAATAGTGATCCTGTTTTAAAAGTTCTGGGGCCTTTAAAATGTTGAAATCAATTGCCTTGTAACATCTAATAGGTCAAAAACATCAGTGCAACGTAAACACTCACAAGTTTAGTAGACTTCATAAGTCTCAAAATCTCAAATATAATTGGAACATCACCCAGAAGTTGCCTAAAATGTCCTGCAGCTTTACTGTCATGAATGTTTAATATTCGACTATATTTTGTATGGATGTGCGGAAGGTCTCTGTATTAGTTCACATTAAAGGGAATAACGCCACCACATTGAAGCTCTTCCCATAGTTTATGGAACTTCTTAGCAACAAGGCCAACAAATCCAAGTGTAATGCTTTTAAGCATTCTGCAAACATTTTGGGCCATCAACAGTTTCTTGGTGACCTTTCAAATAAATAATATTAAAAGCTTCCTCAAGCTATGGCATTTTTCTTGCTATTTGAAAGATGTGAATTTCAGAATGATCAGAGGAAACTAATTGGAGGATGTGAATGAAAATGCAGATCATTTTATTTTCTTCACTTTGAAAAGAGGAACTATATCATTAATTTCAGATTAACTGATTGTGGTCATAGTGTTAATTTAGTTTTTTATAAGAATATGATTGACATTTTCTGATTCAGTGGCTTACATGGTAAAACAGTGGATGGAGGATTTTGAGGCATTTCAGGCAGCAATAGAGAATGACAGATCATACACTTCTACCCTTAGTAGAAGCTTATGTCTTGTACTGGATGAATTTTATCAAAATCTACGTACTGTTGGGGTGTCAGCAGTGACAGGTGCTGGGATGGATGATTTCTTTGCAGCAGTTGAATCAAGTGCTAATGAGTACATGGAAAACTACAGGTGATTAAATAGTAAAGTCCTATGCAAGCTCCTTTTTATCTCTTCATGCTTTCATGTTATGATTGGAAATGGGTACTGATTAATTTGTTGCTATCCAGGGTTGATCTTGAAAAACGACGCACAGAGAAAGAACAACTGGAGGAGGAGCGCAAGAAAGCCAGTATGGAGCGTTTGAAGAAGGATTTAGAGGAGTCAAAGGGCGCACGAGTTGTTTTAAGCTCAGATTCACACAAGGAGGATGAAATTGAAGATGAAGAAGATGATGAAGAGGAGGTGGAGGATTATACGGACGAGGAAGAAAGGAATGTAGAAGATGATGATTATTGACCTTTCGTGCAAGAAAATTTTCCATCAAACTTTTATCATGTTGCTTGACCATCATTAAGCAGAGTATTTATTTGGAATCATCCTTCTTTCACTTTGTATGATATTTTATTACGCCACCAACTGAATTTGGTGATCATAATACATGACAATCTGGTACTGTAATGTTATTATCCCTTTTCTATTGGCTTTTTAGCTACGGGAAGTTTTGTGCATCACATTTTTATCTACATTTTGGTGGCTTTTCAGCCACAGAATTTTTGTCACTCTGCTTTCAGAAAATGTCATGTTAGAACTTTGCATGGTAGGCATCTTGGCAGGTAAATGGTTAGGCTTCAAAACTAATTAGAGAAAATGCTGACAAAGCCAATAAGCCCTGCAATAGTCATTTCATTTAAAGGCTGGGATTTACTCATAGTATGCCAGTCCATTTTTGTCTGGTTTCGAATCTCTGTTTAATATAAACTGTTGGGTATCTCTGTTTAATATAAACTGTTGGGTTTTGGTGCAGCCACTTGGTGCAGATGATATGATGAGCTAGTATTCTCTATTTCTAGACTACCTTCACTCGTTACGTATTTTCTGACTACTATAAGGTCTGACAGTTTCTACTTATAATTCTTATAGAAGTATATGTATCATCTGCATGTTTAAGCGCATGGTATGAACGATTCTATGAGTACTAACGTGTTTCATGTTAATATATCAAATTCTGGTTAAGAACTTAAGACTCGTTTGAAAATTGTATCCTGCTACATAACATGTACTTGAGTTTCATTGATAATTTTGTTTGTTTGTTCGCATCTGACATAGGTACTATCCTCGGGTTATTCTTTTGTAAACTTTTATGAGTACTTGCAGACCAGACCCACCGTGCATCTCTCTCATTATGTCATAACCCCCATTTTGATATTTTATATTTTTAATATGTTCAATTATTTTTGTTAGTAATTGCAATGGGATTAAAATTAGAAAAGAAGACAATTAAAATTGTAATATTTATTAAAAAATAATATATAATAATAATAAAATAGTAAAATAAATAAATAAATGAATATATAAATAAATAAAAGAAGTTCAATTTCCAAATTTGGAATTTAATATATAAATGTGGTATTAAAATTAATTATTAAAATGAAGTTAAATTAGCTTTTCAATTAATTAATTATTCATTTTGGTGTTATGAATGTTCAATTTATTTGGGCATATGTTGATTAATTTAATAGATGATGTGAGTTAGTTGAGTTCAAAGTGGAATTTTTGATTCCAGTGAACAAATTTGAGTGAAATGGGGGAAAAGAGAAAATGAAAAGGAATAATTGCCTCGAAACAAAGGATGACGTGGAGGCACATTAGGAAATATATATATATATATATATAGGGAAAGAAAGTTTGTGCATGTTGAAAAGAGAGGAATAGAGAGAGTTCACTGCAGTGACAAGAGCAGAGGAGGTAGATTTCTACGAGAGCTTCAAAATAGTTATAAAAGTAGAAATTATATTTATATTTAAAATAGTTTTTTAAAATTTATTTTCCTCATTTCATGGAGTTCTGGTAATAAGATTTTGAGTTGCATGATTAAACTGTAGATATGTTTGATAAACATAAATTTTCTTTTGGCCTTGTTGTTACTGTCAAATATTGACACTTACATTTAAAATTTTTGCTCAGCTATTTTTTCAATTATCATTATGTTGTTAGCAATACTAAGGCCATTTGGAGTATTTCTAATAACAGTTTGAATGAAATTAAATTGTCTGATATTAACGTTGCCTGAAAAATAAATAAATACTGTAGAACGTTCCCTAGAATAACATTGCAATGCTACAAATCATTTCATTTATTATTATTATTACAAAGTTCATTATCATTAGCTTTTAGGAATTACAAATTTTCTTGATTTAGCATGACTCGAAAAAAACTGTAATCTATAATTAGTTGCCATTTTGAGTGTCCTCTAAGTTGTGTGTACAGCATAACAACTATTATTGTCTACCATCAAACCGTAACTTATTTTGTTGTTGAATGATTACAATCACTCTTGGTCCCAAGAGCGAGTACATATTCTTTTAGTGATAAATGATTGATTAAGTTATCCTTAGGCGCCAAATTTGTGAAGAGTCCCTAGACAACTTAAATTATAACTGGCCATTCTTGCCGTTGAGCAACAGAATAACTTTGAATAAAACATAATAAGGGAGAGGGGCCAGTAACTGCCCACCCTAACTTCGCGCACGTCAAGTTCATAGCTAGACATATTGGATTTCGACGATTTTTTTTGGGTTTCTCTGTATGCAACCGAAGAGCTTAAAGCTATTCTTTCAGCTTCTGGGCACTTATACATTTTCCTGTAGGATGCGTTATGTGCACATGCCAACAATGTGCCACTTGTCTTAATTTCATTGGTTAATTTATTGGAGTTGTGAACATGTATTGGTGCATTTGTGAACATGTATTGGTGCATTTGTGAACATGTACAAATGTTGTGAACATGTATTGGTGCATTAGTGTTAATTTATTAGGTTGGTATTTTACATGTATTGGTTCTGTTAAAAAAATTTAATTGGGGGCTCAAGTGCACAAAAACATAGCAGTTATTGGGGCGTGGGCAGCAACTGGCCTCTCTCCCTTAATTAAAAAATTCCATGAAATTTTCTTTCCTGATGTGCTGAACTTCAAAGAAATAGGAAAAGTTAAATATCAATTTCATAAATGACTATAAGAGCGTTTAAAAAATCCAGTAGTATCCACCATTGGGAGTAGATCATATAAATTAAAAGCAGATTTAACTTGTAAATAGGCAAATTTAAGAGAAATTGATTAAGGAAGTTTTAGTCTCTTTATGTTCTGTCAAACAACACTTCAATGATTTATCCGCCTTTCAATTGTGGGTAAAAATCCAAATAGGCTTTTACTATAGAAGTCGGTCCTGTGCAAGAACAAGCCTCAACTTTTCTTTAATTTAGTTTAATTAATAGTTTCTTTTCTTATACTTCTGAGTTGGAGATCTTGTACCTCGACTGTTATTGTACACTGACTCTGTGATGAAAATTTTATAAACCTGTAATTCACAATTGAATATTTGACAACATTTCGTTGGATATAGAATTGAATAAGGGGAAAAAACCTGAGATGACAACAGATTTAGAAAGGAACCCTGTCTATAGGCTTGAAAGATTTGTAGAAAATTGCCATTCTGAAACTTTAGCATAACTAAGAGCTCTATTCTTAATGGAGAAGGTATTGCAAAGAATTTTAAAGCATGCTTAGAAGACTAGAAACGATCAGAGTCAATGGTTTTGAAGCCCGTTCAACACAAAGGAAACTTCTCTGCAAATCATATACCTGTAGCCTATGTTCCACAGTGTGGATGCAACATTTTTTAGTCTTTTTTTTGGTATACCATGCTTAATTTTGGCATACCATGCTTAATTTTGGCATCTAACTCTCAAGTGTCCAAGGGCATGAAAATTGATTTACCAATGTCGTAGGAACAAAACAAACTGCTTGAATGAATCGAGACCATCACTTGAGTGGCTTAAAACATTATCACTTTCAACTCATTAAAGATAAGACATGGGCTGCATAATGTATGAATGAGATAAAACTTAGGCTTGAGTTCATTGTCAAAATCATTGTGTTATTTATTTTTGTAGACACTTGAAAATGACAAGAACCTAACACAATCATTTTCATTTTCCTTCATCCATTTTCTTCTAATTAACTAAATAAAATCAATTTATTTTATCAATTCTCCATAGTCACTTATAGGTAATTAATTTACTACCTGCTTAATCATTGTCCATTTTTGATTAAATAAATATCACAATTTATTTAATTGATTATTTATCCTTCCACCAACCCAAATTAATTAAATGAAGTCCAATTATTTAATTAATCCACCTATTCTATGACTAAAACATTTATTTAATTAGCTACCATACCCTACCGAGCCCTAGATCTAAATTAATTAAGTAAACTCTTGCTTAATTAATTTAAACCACTAATTAACCTATCTCCTAATTTCTACTAGCCAAGTTAATCACTTAATTAACTAACCTAAATCCTCATTATCTTATCTCCCCACACTTGATCAAATAATTAACATTATTTAATTAAGTGGAGTCACATGTGTCTCCACCTCATATTTCCTAATGCATGAAAGAACATTATTTAAATAATAAAGCTCACACATGTCTCCACCTCACATTTCCAAATCCATGTACCTGCCATTTTTCATCTCATTCACCCATTAAAATGAATTTTTAATTCATTCTTATGCCTTTATCTTCATTGATGCAAAGCCTTCTCAAGGTTGAATTTTAAATTCTAAAATATTGAGAGCCCTCTATCTTTGTTGATGGAATCTTGGCCCTTAATTTCACCATGCAATCTCCACCCTTGAATCTCATTTTCAAACCTCCACCATTGATCTAAAAATCCTTTAAAAATCTATAAAGAAGAGCCTCTCCCAAACCATTTTGGGGAGAATGGAATGTTATTATACCATCATTATACTCCAAAATTCTTCATATTCATAGCCAAATTCATAGCTAATTTCATATCCAATTGATTTCAAATCCTTGCTCTCACCATGTTGGTATTATATTGAGCAATCCACATTACGTTTTATTGGGTAAAACTAGGATTTTGCATTGGGTGCATGCTTCTTCCTTCACCTTATCAAGGAGACTTGAATGGAGGTGATTTTAAGGTATAAGATCATTGTTTTTGATTTCCTTTTATGTTTGTTATATCTCCTACACTTCATGTATCTTCATTTGACATGCCTGGCAGGACCTAACCGTCCCTGAATTTAATGTTTTGTGGAAGAAATTTTGTGTCTTGTGTAAGAAACAAGATAGTGCCTTCATCTCCTCTGTTAGCGTCTTCGATGGATACAATAGGGCTTTAGTCTCCTTGTAACACGCCTTCTCATAACACCCAAAATTACACAAAGAATTTACTAGAAGAGCAAATAAACATGAGAAATTTTTCTCTTTTTTAAATACATATGACATTTGCATAATCATAAGCAAAAGCATATCATTTTGGAATATTTCATTCTTGAAATTACAACTTATTCAAAGTTAGAATCATAGTGAAATCTTTCACTTTTCATTTACAAATATTCTGCTCTTGACAATATAAATACATCAATACATAAACAATACTGCATTTATAATCTTGACATCTGTAACTCAAGTCTCAGCTAGTCTTTTGCTTCAGAGGGAGAGCATCATCCGAGTGCTTTACCTCCAACCACAAACCGACGGTCTCCCACACACCTTCCTTCTTAGAAGTGGCCCTATCCTTCACGAATATTATAGAAATAAGGAAACATGTTTTTACTATATGAGTTCTAGTGCTGTGTCCTACATGACTCAATTGACCATACAACTTTAGACCCTTCTAGCTAAGTATGATTGCTTTGATTGGTCAGGCCATCTGGACACTGTGAACCGACTAATGCATGCAGAGATAGATGCATTACTTTGGCCAAAGTTTCCATATAAATAGACATTTGCAATAAACGTAGTCATGAGTTCACACACCTCTAGCTCGACTTGGATACTATCTCATCCTACAATGAATTTATTTTGACTAACACTAGTCATAGGGTAACTTGACTAAGTTTCACCCATAGTCTGCCTGACTTAGAATTTATTCCTGAATTCTAGAATACAATACCAAGGATGGTTTTAAAATAAGGGCTTTGTCTTTTGAGAAGCCTCTCATTGCAATCTTGCAATATTAGATCTATGACTTCATGTCACCCTACACTATGATTCATAAGTTTATATTCTTGGGTTTGATGTCTAATATCGACTTAGCATATAACTTTTATCAAAAGCTTCTTATCCCCTCTTAGGTATTTGTCTAGGTCTAAGGATTCTCAATTAATCCTTCTCGACTACAAAAACATTAGTTTTAATCGACGACATAACCATAAGGAGAATCTTAGGTTTACTAAACATATCTGGGTTATTCTTTAGAAATTTATCTTCTCTAACCCAACATACAAAATAACATTAAGATTTTTGTTATTTGTAGGTAAAAAGAATATCATATCATACTATAATAATAACCCTTAGTCTTATTGAGACTATATAGCTCTAAACACTTCCCTTTTTCTCATAAAATAAAGAGTATGGTTTTCTATTTTCTTATAGTAAAACTATAACTAAATTACATAGCACGAGTACCATGAACACAATTTGATATCAACATTAGAAAAGGAGTTTAAAGAGAATGATGATATAGGTTTTGAGCTATTAGTCTTTTCCACTCACTATCTCTGAACAATGAAGAGTTATACATCTGTGTACACTATCTTGCACGCAAGAATCATACATGCACAATAAGGATATAACACTAAGGTTATATCGTGGTGTATCAATGATAGTTAATATCATTTAGGTTTACTTATGAAATAAAAGAAAATCTATCGTTAAATCTTTAATCATAGTTGCAAACTAGATTGCAGGCAATAGAAAACATCTACTAATCATTATTCTTACATCTCAACTATATACTCTAGTGACTCGGTTGATACAATCTGATAAAGTCTTGATAGTTTCTCTTCAGTATACCATTGTAATACCTCTCGGCCAACTTAAACATACATAGTTTGGCTTGCCTGTTTATACACAGCAAGCACTACGTGAACGTTACACAAGTAATACTCATGTTAAAGGTTTCTTTTATATCACTAATCATATAAATAATATACAAGAGCACAAGGCAGTTCGTTCCTAAGAACAACACGGACTTTACTAGTTATCAACCATTGATTTGCACCGAAGTTGGTAAGTTATCATCCATTCAGAAGTATGGGATAATGGCTATCCTCAATACCATAATATAGTCGCCATTCGGCCATAAGACAAGTAATAGTGATGTCAGCCTTAATAACATCGGCCTTATACCATTTGCATACAGCTACAAGAATATACAAGTGATGTCGCCTCTAAACAACTAAGTTTCTGCCATCGACACATATAGGAATAATGGTTCAAATTAATAGAATTTTGACATTATCACATGCAGAGATATCAACTCAAATATAACAGAGATTTCTGTATTAACATAATAACACTCTAGCTTGATTGGTCTGAGAGAAATATTCAAGAATATGAATGTAAAAAGAACATGTGTAAGTCGAATGAGATCCTTAACAATCTTTGGTTCCTCTACAATAGCACGGACCACACCTCCTAACGAGTTCAATATCTCTCTCCCAAAATGCTCCCAGTCCCTTTTCTCTATCTCCTCTCAAGAAAGATCCCGCAGTTAGAAAAGAAAACTCCTCCTAGACCACTTTTCTCTCCTAAAATTTAGCCAACTATCAATCTCTGCAGGCATACAACAATAGACGCAATGGCATGACTTACCACTCTTCATGAGTGGTGATGTACTCCTTAATCTTCGAGTTGGTTAAGGAGTTGAGCTTCCACTAATTAGAGAGTGGTTTGCAAAGAAAATAAAGAACTCGATATTCTTTTAAACTGAAAACAATGAAAGAGTCTAAACTTTAAATTATAATGGCATAGATAAATATATACATATTAAAAGAAACATCATATTATCTATTTATGCAACGTACACTCTCGTTGCTATAACACTTGACATGATATCAGATTGGGGTCAAGGTATTCTTCCCCTCTCTATCTCGTTTAAATGTCAAAATAGACAAAAATAACATGCTATGATCCCCATAGGGAATCCAAATAATAAAATAGCTTAACTGTTATTGACTATTTCTTGTCGATGGTTGCATACTGACCTAACTTGGTTTTCAACAAAACTTAAGTTTAATGGACCTTGTCGAAAAATTGACAACTATTGAGTCAAAACCCAATTTCTGACTAAGTGAGTCGAACACAACTTACTACTATCAACTAGGTTCACTAGGTTTAAAAGGCACATAACTTAGGTGGCAGTAACTTGTCCTTTCCAATGTTTATCCACTTCTCTTGGATGATGCTCTCCCTCCCTTTCTCGAAGGTTGGTAATCTGTTCCCTGGTTACAACTCACAGTCACCAAATTGGGAATAGTGTATCATTAGTAAATCCTTAAACACCATAAATAGATAATCTCAATAACATATAATCATATTTTTAAATTCTATGCATTTAATCATAACTCATGAAATCATTGATTTTTCCTAACATTTTTCTAAACATCAAATCATTAATCCATGCAAGTTTATCCACTAATTACATGAAAGTAAAAAGTAAAGTATAGTCAAAATTTTGGGTGTGACACTCCTCTGTTAGTGCCTTTGACTGTGTTTTAATGTTTGGTTTTGCAGGGTCTTTTAGCGCCTCTAATATATTTGTTAGCGCTTAGGGTTTGTGTTTTAGTGCCTAAATTTCTTGTTTTAGTGCTTTAGGTCTCTGTTTTAGCACCTGTGAGCCCCACAGAGATGCCTATGCTAACTATCTTAGCGCCTTTGTCTTGCTTAGTTGCAGAATAATATTTTCTTGTTACAGGTTGTTGACATTGTATTTTGGTGACTTATTTGATCTCTGTGACAAGTTTAATATTCTGTTTTGCAGGGGAAATCTAGGAGTTTACATAGGCCTTTTGATAAGCTTGCAAATACCATTGATTTAGCCTTGTATTAACACTTTAATGGCTTATTTGGGGACTAATGCCTTTTTAACTTGACGTATCAATTGATCTAGTTGCAGGGGTAAATCTGTGATATTTAAATTGCATTCAATCTAACCTCTCTTTGTAGACTTCTACCCCCTATGTCGGATCAGTGCCCTCGAGCTCTATGTCAGCACCTCCAAGCCCTGTATCAATGCCTCTATCTCTAGGCCTAGTGCTTCCCACAACAGGTAAAAACAAGGTATATATAGTCTGTTAGCACCTTCATACTAAGTTCCAACGCCTTCTCTTATCATTTTAGCACTTTAGTTTAATGCCTTAGTGCCTTTGAGTTGTCAGAAAGTGTTTCTGCTTTGTTTGTCAGCGCCTTTGTGTTAATTGATAGCGCTTTTGTGCCTTCTATCAACACCTGAGTCACTCCTGTTAGCGCCTCTAATTCTGCTGTTAGCACCTCAGTTTTATGCTTTAGTGTTTTTGTCTAAAACTAACCTACATCATATTTTGGGATACTAACTCAACTTTTTGTAGCTTGAAATGTTTGACCAAGGTTCTTATGATAAACTACTGGCATTTTCTTATAGTCCCACGGTCAAAGAACATTTTTTTCACTAATTTAGTTGCATTAAAGTAAAGTAGTGGGAATTAATTGTTTGCTTTGTCTTCATTTGCATTAAGATGTATGCTCTCCCCTCACACCTTTGGGTGATCTCAGGGATCAGAAATCCTCATGCAAATCCTTTTTTGTGTATCCCTTAAAGGAACACTACTTTCATGTATGCTCTCCCCTTGCACTTCGTGCAATCTTGGGGATCAAAAGTGAGTAGTGTCTTCTTCCCTAGGAGGCCTGCTTGGAGATACACCCACTTCAAGGGACAACCTCAACCACATCTTGTAGCCCTGTATATAAACATTGTGAGAACCAAAATACTCACTTCAATAGGGACCCCATCTGGTCTAAACAAAACCCTCAAGACCCTCGGTCCGTCGAGACTAGAGTGGTGGCGTTCTTGGTTGGATGCTTGGTAATCCCTTGATTAGAAATTCATCCCCTATACCTAGTGTATATTGGGATGACCCTTAGCAACTTGTTGAACCTAGTTAAGACCTTCAGCCAGCATATCCTATGGTGCATCACTGCAACAGGGGGAGAAGAGCTCACACTATTACCTCTATTGTTTGAGATGGAATAAACCTTGGGTAATACTTTAGTCTCTAAGGTAAGGGGTGTAAAGTGGTACATGACCTTACATTCCCTATCTATTCAAGCAATGGTAAATGGTATCAAGGTGATGGAAATCACCATTATCTAATAGTGGATATTGAAGTCATACCTGAGTGAGTCCATGGGATATGCCACTCCTACTTGAACAATTCTAGGTTTGTTCATGTGCTTGGCGTGTTTTCCTTGTACAAAACCTGCATAAGCTATTTTAGTCGCGAAGCAACTTGTACCAATTTCATTGTTGAATCAAATAGCCATTGTGTCTTTTTGTGTGTTGAATCTCTTGCCAAGAGCACCTTTTGACTAAGAAACACAAAAATCATCTAAAAAATAGATCCTTCTAGCGACTAAGCTACCCCTGTCAGCGCATCCATTGACTATGTCAGTGCCTCTATTGTATCTGACAGCACCCACGCTCTACCTGTCAACACAATCACTAAATTTGTCAGCACCTCTGAAATACTTGTCAATGCCTCCAAAAATAGTCAGATGACCAATCAGTTGAAACAATCAAGATTGTTAGTCATCCTATCAGTGCCTTTGTCCTGTATGTTAGTGATTCCATTGTCTTTGTTAGTGCCTTCACTCTGACTAGAAATACCTACACTTTTCCTATCATCACTTGTTCTTTTCCTGTCAACACCCGCACTCGGTCTATCGGCACTTGCATTTTTTATCAGCACTTTTGATTCATCTATCAACACACGCGCCGTATTTGACAACTCCTACACTCTAATTGTTAGTGCCTTCACAAACCTTGTCAGCACTTTCACCTGTCATCCCAAACAAAAAAGCATAACAATTTCCCAAGCAACAAATTGATTGACCTAACGTTTAGACAAAACCTTGAAAGTGATTCTAGAGTCATCCACCTTCATGAAATCCTCCATTTTCATCAAAATTTCCACCCCCACCCCTTTGATCATCCCATTGTCATTAGGAACCTTAGAAACTTGGATATCATAGAAAAATTATCAACATACTTTGGACCAAAACCCTCAACCACATCAAACCTTCACCAACCTCAAATCTATCTCCCAAAAAAACAAATCTTACATATCATCAAGTGAAATCATCCTTGAGTTAAACCTATCTCTCAAATCAAAATTTGGCTAAAAGTAAATCTAGATCTTATCATTATCCCCTAATTTACATTAGGCTTAAGAACTTGTCTATCTTAAGTTTTGTGTAAATTAACCCTTATCAACCTTGGATAAATTAGCTTAGGAGCTTAGACTACTCCTAAGTTATTACATTCCAAGAATCCTATTTTTCTTGGTGTGTCTTGTCTACCCCAAGTAGAAAAAGGATAAATCCCTTTTATATCCACAAAGATTTAGATTATCCTAAGTCTATTTTGGTCTAAAATCCAAATATCATCCTCAATCAAAATATCATCAAAATCATTATCTTTCATCACCTAGGGCATCTCTTAAACCACACCTAATCATCATCCATAACCAAAACCAACCTTCACCTATCCATCAATTACATTTGGTCCAAACCCTTGAAAAAATCAATCAAATTATAAGGTTCCACATGCCCCATTTAACATATCCATTCCAACACCAAATTTTGGATCATTTATTTGTATGCCAACAACTACAAGGTCACCATATAAGAAAACAATAACATGGAACCTAATAGAGAGTTTGGGATGCCTCATGATTTTGAAATAAGTGACACAATTACTCAAATCACAATTGATCCTCCCTATCTTTCTCCTCCTCAAAACCAAGAAAATCAAACTTTGATCAAGAAGTCATGGACTTTACACAAGACCCTAGTGCTATGGATTTGTTGGACTGAGTCCTAAAATCTGACCCCAATAGATATCTAGACTTCTTGCTTCAAAATGATGCTATAATATCAACCAATCCCCCCACTAATATATCACAACCATCTTCATCCAACAATGCACCTAACACTTCTACACAATCCACCTCTACATCAACATCAATTGTCACATCAACACCTACGTCGACATCTACCATATCCACATCCATCCCACAAATCACCCTCAACATTCCAAATAATGCCACTTACACTAGTACTTCCACTAGTGTCCCCCAACTTGACCAAAACACCATAGCATTCATACTACAATACTTTTCTAACCCAAACAATAATCTACAAACATCCACGTCCACCTCCCAAATCACTTCCACATACACAACCTCCCATCTCACAACCACCGACATCATCTTCCACCCAAAACTTCAACCACACATTCCTCCAACAACTCCAACAACTCCAACAAATCCAACAACTCCAACTCCAACAACAACAACAAAATCAACAACAAAAAATACCACCCAACTTTCTTCAACAACTCATCATCCAACAACTTCAACAACAACAACAACAACAACCACCCAACTTTATTCAACAATCATCAACCAACAAAAAAACTAACATACCAAAACCACCTACCATGGACCTATCACAAGTCATCCAACACTTGATGCAAAGAGTGGACGATATGCAACAAGGGCACAAAAGGAAACAATAATCCTTTGCAGATATTTGTCCATACCCTTTCGATCGCTCTCTCAACATGCCAACCTTTCCTAAGAACTTCGGAACACCAAAATTTGACAAATACAAAGGGAAAAGAGATCCTCGAGAACACCTCAGGAAATTCTATATCAATTAAATGCAAATAAAGATTAAACATAGGAATGAAAAATACATAGAAATAATAACAGCGAGAGGAAAAATAGAACATTAGAGTCCAGGGTGCTTATTTCCAGTGGGAGCTATAGGGTTAGTGGTGTTATGATCAGTCTCCAAGTGGGAGATTGTTGTTATATGGAGCCTAATCAGACTCAGAGGTTAAATTTACCCCACTTTTATTAGCACGGTTTCCCCCCAAATTATTTAACTGGGTCAAGGGGT
The DNA here is from genome assembly GCA_027924645.1 of Cunninghamia lanceolata. Taxonomy (NCBI): domain Eukaryota; kingdom Viridiplantae; phylum Streptophyta; class Pinopsida; order Cupressales; family Cupressaceae; genus Cunninghamia; species Cunninghamia lanceolata. The sequence continues at coordinate 4,085,456 of BSBN01000435.1, read as the reverse complement.
AGCACACCCAAGACGGGTCAAGGGGTAGCGCTCCCTCTCATGATACAGGACGGGGTTGAGGGGCAGCGCCCCCGAAACTCAAATGGTTTTTTATTATTTTATAAAGGCGTTGGGAGTTATTTTTCTATTGGCTGACATAAAAAACCCTATTTTGTAACTGACATAAGGCTTGATAAAAGCGGCTAAGGGTTAGGGTTTCTGATGATGTATTGTAACATTTTGCAGCGATATTGAGTTGCAAAGATTGCTAGTTGTAATCGGTTTTGATTTATTGGATAATAATATTGGACTCTCTATTGGTGGATGTAGCCCGAGTTTGGGTGAACCACGTTAAAATTGTCTCTCGCTGTTATTATTTCTGTATATTTTTTATTCCTCTGTTTAATCTTTATTTGCATTTAATTGACATCTTCTGCCAGCTAATCCTAACAGGTACTACCATTAAAAGGTCCCTTATTGCCAAGGGGGCCATCAAAATTTAGAAGGAAAACAATGACAAAAAAACAACAATAGCAACAACAACAACAATTATAATAAATGTTCAAAACATACAAGTCCCTACACCATCTAATCCATCCACAAGCAAAAATAATGTCATCATTTCTAAAGGACAACCAAGACAAAATAATGCACCTAAAGAAAAGTTCACACCTTTAGGATAACCTATTGAAAATGTTTTGTGTAATTTGGTTAAAGTCGACTTAATCTAATTGCCTACTATTAGACCTTATGATGACAATCAATTCAAACCCTCATGGTTTATTGAAAATGCTTATTGTGAATACCATAGGGTCAAAGGTCAAAAAACATTTGATTTCTAAGGCTAAAGAATTGCATACAAGACCTCATAGACCGAGGCGATATCACAATTGATGATCTGAGCCCAAAACATCACCAAATGAAAACATCGGTGCATACAAAGATCCATTCCCTAATCATGAAAAAGGGAAAGCCTCTAGTTCAAACCAATCATATAACATCATTCCTCCTTATGATTCCGTTGTAAGACAAATTGAAGAATGCTCTAGCCGTGTATCTACCATTACCATAAGAGCTAAGGCTCCTTATTGTGCTATTACTACTCGCCATGGACACATCACAATTCAAGGAGCCTCATTTGAAGCACCATCTACAAACCCCACATCATCCTCCAACAAGTACAACATCCTCAACCACCTTGGAAAGACTGCCGCACAATCTATCTTGGAGTTACTTTATACTTCACCAACCCATAATGAAGTCCTTGACAAAGCTCTTCAAGAGACTCATGTCCCCAACAACCTTAATGTAAATCAATTCCAAGCCATGGTAGGACATATTTCATCTTCACATAACCTTACACTCTCTGAAATAGATTTTCCCTCGTTCGACACATCTTATAATGATGCGTTACATGTATTAAAGTTTGCATCCATAAACATATCATCAAACGAGTCTTAATAGATAGTGGGTCAAGCCTAAACCTTTGAACTCTCAAACTAATTAAAATTTTTGGATATTCTGATGAGGTGGTAGATTCCAGTAGAATCATCACTATAAAAGGATATGATGATACTGATCAACAATCTAAAGGAACATTCAAGTTAACTATTTAGGTAGGACCTATGATTTTGGACACGACATGTCAAGTACTTGACCTTGACCTACCATACAATATCCTCCTTGGCCACCCAAGGATTCATGACATGTAAGCTATTCCATCCACATTCCATCAATGCCTTAAGTTCCTCCATAACGGGACTGAAGTAACCATATATTCTGATCCCAATCCCTTTCAATATTGTAGAATATTGGAAGGAAGATATAAAACTTTAATCAATGTCCCATCAATGATGCTGTTAAAGCATCCACATCATATGTTGATCCATCAAACATTGCCTCATCCTCCACTTCACTACCCACTATTCTTGAGGTCAAGATCAAGATAATTGATCAAGGGTGCGTAGAATATAACCTGGAAAAACTTCCACCTTCTCTAAAGTCATATGGAAGGCCAAAATCTTCCAACTTAGTGTCAACAATGGTTATAAAAGGCAAATTTGAACGCAAACATATCCTAGATGAAGGCGACCTATAAGATGTGTCATAATGGCTCTACAAAGATGAGGAAGACGAGTCCGTCCCTCTGCCACTAGAAAAATATGGAAATGGTCTTCTCATTATAAAGAACATGGGCTATAAAGGACAAGGTGACATAGGCATTCATGAACAAGGAATCATTGATCCCATCAAAGCCACACAAGGTTATCACTATCAAGGTCTAGGTATGGAACAATCGAGCTTCCTCCCTCAGAACTCAAATCTATACTTAGTGAGGTAGCTAAGGCCTTTCCTAGCATTGAGAATTCTAATGAAGGTTCCCATGATGACTCCTTTGAACATATTGCTGACCTCTTCGAAGACATGACCATTTCCACCATATATACCTTTTCATCCATATCATCTCCATCAAATGATATTCCTCTCACCTATCCCCAACTAATAGACTAGGACCAACAAGGGCCTCCTATCCTCGACACCTTCTAGAATGATGAGGCCTTAGCAGAACTGATGGGAGTTAGAGAACATCTTCCCTCAGGGGACCACAAAGCAGGGTATGCCATCAAACTCAATACACATGCCTACGTAGGGGAGACCGTAAAATTCCTTAGTCACAAAAATAAAAATATCAAAATCATGTACCCTAGTGAAAACCACCATGTGGCACTATCGAATGACAAAAAAGTAAAAATAAAGGATGTATCCTCTAGTGAAAACCTCTTTGAGGTGCTAGAGGATGAGGAACTGGATGTCCTCAAAGTACAAAGGTTCTATTGAGAAAAGTTCACAATATTGGTAGAGAGGTAGAAGAAATGAATATGAGAACCATAGAAACACTAAGGATCACCTTCGGAGTTGCATCTCTAACCCCATTGGAATAATCATAGTTCTTAGCATTCTTCAAAGAAACGTCTCACAACTTTGCATGGGCCTATGCAGATATGCCAAGATTAGATCTTGAACTCGTGTTGCACTATCTTGCAGTCTATCCAGATGCTAAGCCTATTAAAGAAAAGCTCAGAAAGATGCATCCATAGATTACACTCCTGGTTAAAGCTGAACTCCAAAAGTTTCTCCAAGATAACTTCATCTACCGTATTGATTATCCTTCAAGTGGATATCAAATCTTGTCCCAGTAGCTAAGGTAATAGGGGGCATCCACATTTGGACTAAATTTAGAGATCTAAACAAGGCATGTCCTAAAGATGATTTCCCATTACTAAACATCGACATCATCGTCGACTTAACAACATGACATGAAATGTTATAACTCATGGATGGATTTTCAGGGTATAACTAGATCCATATAGCACTAGAAGACCAACATAAAACAACTTTCACATGTCCATGGGGCACATACTGTTGGCAAGTTATGCCGTTTGGGCTCAAGAATGCTGGGGCAATTATCAGAGGGCAATGACAGTAGTATTCCATGATCTATGTTACACAAAACAATGGAAGGCTATGTGGACGATGTCATGGGAAAATCAAGAACAAGAGAAACACACTTGCAAGTGCTGGGAAAAATCTTTGACTGTTTGGAATAGTACAACCTACATCTTAATCCCAAAAAGTGTGTCTTTGGGGTAATATCTGGAAAAAGCTTAGGCTACATTATTTCTCAAAGAGGCATCGAAGTGGACCTTGTAAAAGTTAGAGCTATAGTCGACATGCCTCCACCAAAGAATTTAAAGCAGCTACATAGCTTTCAAGGGAAATTACAAGCAATTAGAAGGTTTATAGCACAATTAGCTGACAAATGCCATCCCTTCTCATACCTTCTGAGGAAAGATGTAGTATTTCGTTGGGATGAGAAATGTCAACAAGCATTTGACAAACTAAAGGAATACCTCACTTCTCCTTCAATGCTCATGCCTCCTAATTCAAATCAATCTCCACTATTGTACATTTCAACTACATCAACAACATTAGGGGATTTGTTAGCACAACATGATGAGTTTGGAAAAGAACGAGTGATATACTACATCAGTAGGAATTTAGTGGGATATGAGCTCAACTACACTCCCATGGAACGAGCATGCCTAGCAGTCATTTTTACTACTCAATAAATTAAGACATTACATGCTCAATCATAAGATCAAGCTCATCACCAAAGTAGGCCCACTCAAATAGTTATTGTCAAAAGCAACACTCACAAGACACATGGCAAAATGGGTTATGATCTTAAGTGAGTTGACATTGAGTACATTGATTGCAAGGTCATAAAAGGACAAGTGATAGCCGATCAACTAGTTGATGCACTTGATCTAGTTGATTATCCACTCATTGCAAAATTCCCTAATGAACATGTATCTATAGTTACTCCAGCAATCCCATGGAAATTATATTTTGATGGGTCATACACTTATCATGGTTTAGGAGCAGGAAGATCCTTCATCACATCGTAGGGTGACTGCATCCCTAAAGCCTATAGACTCACTTTCCAATGCACAAACAATATAGAAGAATATGAAGCCCTTATCATAGGATTAAGAATGACCATCCAATGGAGGATTGACACCTAAAATGTCTACAAAGATTCCTAGCTTGTAATCAAACAGGTTAACGATGAGTACCAGACAAAAGACGACAAATTGACCCCATATAAAAGGATGGTGGATGATCTCAAGGAGTATTTTCATGAAATCCACTTTGAACAAGTTTCAAAGACTAATAAAAAAACTGCTAATGCCATGGATACTATTGGATCTCTCTTAGACATGCCCAATAATAGGCACAAGTGTGAATTCCTTGTTGAACACTTATTGGTTCCTACTTATGATGTACCAGATTCAGATCTTGTATGTGAACTTGTTGGTCCCTTGTCCCCGTGGTATCAAGACATTTACATTTACCTCCATGACAATACTTTACCACCTAATCTAACCAATGCCCAACGCAAAACATTCTTTCATCACTCATCCCGTTATACAATCCTTGGCGATACATTGTATTAGAGTCTAGATAGAACCCTTCTTAGGTGCCTTAATGAGGGATAAACTTGAATTGCTTTACAAGACATACATGAGGGTATCTATGGGTCATAATCTAGTGGCCCTACCCTAGGAAAGAAGCTATTAAGAACAAGATATTAATGGCCTACCATGGAACGGGATATCCAATAGTTTACAAAGAAATGTCTGCTATGCCAACAACATGGTGATTTGATCCATGCACCTTCTCAAGAGCTACAACCAATCACCATGACTTGGCTCTTTTCGTAGTGGGGACTTGACTTCGTTGGAAAAATAACCTCTTCATCATCCAATGGCCATAAATTCATCATTACTGCCACTAAATATTTAACAAAGTGGCTAGGAGCCATTCCACTCACTTATATCACTGGCAAACAAATATCCAAGTTTATCCTACATTACCTCATATGCCACTATGGGATACCCCATGCCATTATTACAGACAATGGTAGACCTTTCAAGAATCAAGAGGTATGAACCCTTTTCCAACAATTCAACATCCAACATCGCTTAGACTCCATCCTGTACTACCCAGAAAGTAATGACCAAGATAAGGCTTCAAACAAGACTATCCTTAAGATACTTAAGAAAACAATCAATGAAGCTGGTTGTGACTGGTATCTGCAACTCAACCTCACCCTTTGGGCTTATCGCACCAGCATCAGAACACCCACATGAGCCACACTATACTCCCTTGTCTTTGGTTCCAAAGTAGTTTTGTCAATTGAGGTCCAGGTCCCCTCACTATGCATATCATTGCAGAATCTTATTAATGATGAAGAATATCAGGTATCATGATTACATGAGTTAGAACTATTGGATGAAAGGTGTCTCAATGCCCTAAACCACTTACAAGTCTACTAGAACCGCCTTTCCTGTAGCTACAATAAAAAAATCAAGTTAAGAGAATTTCAAGTAGTTAATCTTGTGCTCAAATAAAATCAAAGGAACTTGCAAGATCAAGAGAAAGGGGCAAATTTGAGCCTAATTGGTTAGGTACCTTCATAATCACTGCCCTCAGGAGCACATCAACTTGCCACACTTGAGGGACAACCTTTGGAAGAACAGATGAATATCATCCATTTGAGGAAATTCTACACCTAGCATAAAATATCAAAAAAATCCACAAAAAGAATTAGAAAACAATCAAAAAATAAAAAAAATCCAAAATAAAATTGAGTGCAATAAAGCCGTCGAATGGTGAAAATCACTTCGGTGGCGCCTTAGATAAGTACCATGGTGAAAACCTGTCTCAAAAATCATGAGTAGTGGCCTTATCTACCATCTGTTAAACTCTTCCTCATCCACTTCATCCACCATCACCTCATATCCTACCATGGCTTGAAACTTGTAAGCATTAAGCATCTCCACATTCCTTCCATTGCTACTCCACACTGGGGGCAATCTTAGAGTTTGAATAAGATTTGGATATTTGTATGCATATTATGACGCACTACATAGTTGGTGTCATGCGTCTCCTGTATATATCATAAAAAACCACAAAATACCAAAAAAATTTAAAAAATCACATAATACCAAAAAAAAATCAAAAAATACAAAAAAATTGAAAAATCTTCAAAAACAAGCAATAAATCTACTACACCCAAACCTAGGACAAAATACAACCACACAAAACAAACAACACACAAAAATATCACAACACTAATCATGCATAAGACCAAATTTCTAAAGACCACATAACCATCATATCTTGTGTCTATCCTTCAACATCCACAATCACAAACTATGCCTTAGGATACATCGTTCCCACAATAGGCATGGCCCAATCACATCCAATCCACACTCTTGGCAAGAGATTCAATGGCAATTGGTTGTCTGTCAGCTAGTATTTTTGTTTTGATTTATCTTTTTATACCCCTTCTACACTTCTCCAAACACCACCTTGACCTTCCATATCTTGGTGTGTCATTGGATGGTATAGAATGGGGGGTGAGTCATTTGTTGCTATATGCTGTGTTTGTTGGATGCTCTTATTACTCCAACAAGTATTCATATCTTGTGTGTGTTGGAATAATATCTTGCATAGCATATGTTCTTTGCACCTAAGGTTTATACCTTTTGTGCACTAGGACTACAATTCTCTAATCTCTTCCTCCACATGTCTAGACAAGGTTATACTATGTTGGGCATGCGTAAGCACATCCTCTTGTTTGAGTGTCAAGTCAATGCAAGCATTGGATATAAATCATCACCTTGGTCTTCTATACCTTGGTGAACAATATATTATTTGCTACATTAAAACTTAGGATTGCTCTAAAATATACCAACATAACTCCCACCCTTATCTTATCACCCACCCATGACTAGATCCATATTCAAAATCATCTATAACATCCCTAACCTTGGCTTAGCATTAATGAAGATAGAGACCCAACAAACAAATCTAACAAACCCCTTCCCCCCAACCAACTTTGATCTCACCCAGCAACCCCCAATTCACACCTGCCTAGACCATACAAGCAGGATTTAGGAAATTATTTCAAGGGTTGGTAGAAAAATCTCTATTTCTACCCTCCCTGGAATAGTATGGTCTACAACCTACTTCTAGATTTGTAAGGATTAAGTAATCCTACCCACTTCCCAATCCTAGCCCAGGGAAGTGTGTTCTTGTTGCTTTCCAACCATTCCCTCCAATAAATCCCCCATTCCGAAATCAAACCCCACCCTCCTTCCCACAGGCACAAGGGCACTTTGTATTAGGATCAACAAAAAAAAACAATGCATCCCCACCCATCACACACATTTGCATCCACACATGACACAACATCATAATCACCATACCATAATAACCTATATAACCCAACCCACCCATCATAACCTACACATACATATCATGTTATTTTTATAGAACTTATGTGACATTTTTCGCCACATAACCACATAAACACATCATGTTGAGACTAGATTTGGTAGTCACCCAACACACATCATAGCCACCCATAAATCAATTCAACACCTACCCATACCCCACCAACACCTACACACACAAATCATGTTATTTTTATAGAACTGATGTGACATTTTCTGCCACTAACACCCAATCATACATCACATCATCCAAACTAGCATCACAATCATCCATCTACATAAAATATCCACAAAAAAATCACAAAAACATGCCATCATAACACCACACATGTCAAATAAATGCAATGGAATTGACTTCCTGGTAACCCCTCTTGACAGTCGCCAGTGAGCTAGGCAACTATTTTGTTGTGTACCTCTGAAAATTCCACTCCAAAATACCTACATCACAAACCATTACATCAACATAGAATAATAATCTATACACACATCACATAATCATGATAACCTTCACATCTAATTATGCCTATCCATTCATTTGCAACATAGAAAGTTATCAATGGTAATTATACTAACATCAAAATTGTAAATGGATTAGGTCTTGATTAACATTCATATCACAAAAACATCCATCATCCATAAATATAATCCATATCATAGTCCATTAACGATACAAGCATGATCCATCATATATACATTTGCATCCACAAAACACAAACATACATAAACATCCACATATCCATCATCGCATCCCACCGTAGGAGCAAGATTTGGCAGTCACATCCATTGCCAAGTTAGCCCATCATATTTGTACCATTCCAATCTACATACAACCACCAATAAAACAAAAAATATACATAATCCACATCATAATCCATTCATAAACCATAAACATATATCCATCACCATCCATAACATCCATCACATAATGCATAAAACCATAATCCATAACATCTATAACATAACAAAAATCCATCCATGATCCATACTCCATGATATCCATGATCTAACATCTATCCATATCATCATTATACATTGATCCATAACATAACCATAAAACCATAAAAGTGCATAAATCCATAATCATCCATGACATAGATCCATACATAACACAAATGCATCACATATCCATAAAAATTACACATCATAAAACATCATAATCTACTCACAATACACTCATCATATATATAAAAAAATAGATCATGATACAAAATATGTCTGAAGGCTCAGTATATAAATTTTTGGTACAAAATATATAAGATACCCCTAAGTGGTACTATCTCCAAACTCTATCAGTGCCTATAAACCTGTTGACGAGGGCCTTGCCCTTATAGCCTGCCCACCTGTATCATGTACCCCTGTAGGCTGAGTCCTTGTACTTAGTGGTGACATCACTAGCACCTATGTTGGTGGAGGCATAGACCAAGGAGGTAGCATGATTGGCCCAGTCACTGAATGAGTCCTGGATCTACCAGATCAGCTAGCCCCAGATCTACTCTGAGCACTATAACTAGGTTGTCTTTGATCCTCAGGTACTGCTGCATGATATAAGGTCTGATAATGTTGTGTCCTCACCCAAGACCTAGCTAGGTCACTCTATACATGAGCTAGATCACCATGAATCCATACAAGGTCTTGCCACATCTCACCCAACCCATCACCTCCTACCGCATGCTGGGTAATATCCCTCTCCACCCGTAACTCCCTCTCCTGTCACTCGACCTGTTGCTGTAAAATGTGAGTTGAATCTCTCTTTGCGACGGTTGTATCTTGCTTCTAGATAACCTGATCCATCTCTACAGGATCCACCCCACCTTCTTGCATTGTAGAAAGCTCTGTTATCTACCCTCGAGCTTCCCTGAGCTCCCCCTATAGTCTATCCACCTCTGCCTCAACCACCTCCATTTGGACCTCTGCTGTATCCCTCTTACCCTAGTGTCAGACAAATCCCTTAGTAGACTCTATATCTTAACTTACAGAATTGCTAGACCCACCTCCTCCTCTCCACCACCTCCTCCAAAACACCTGCCACTGCCTCTACCCTCTGACAGACTCATCATCCGTTGATCGCTAGCCCACCTCAGCTATTCCCTCCATCTCCATCATCTCTATCACTCTCCTCCTCCTCCCCCTCTCCTCAACCTCCAATAACTAACTATCTAGAAGGGTCAATCTCACAGGCCACTGCTCTTGCTACTAGATATCATAATCTGGTGTTGTCCCAACATCCACCACATCAGACCTCCATACCCACCGCAATGGCACCAACCCATCAAATCCAACAATCACCATATGAGGATCATGGGGACTCCCCATCCCTCTTGTCCCTCCCTCGTAAATCAAGGGAAGGTAGCCTCTACTTGTGGCTCGTCCTATCGAACACCAAATTGATGCAAAACCTGATCAAGTATTTAATGATCAATGATGTGCCTAGTTTGGTGGCATACATCGTACCTTGCTCATACATCCTCTCCAAGACCACCCCCATCCAATCGAGAAACTAGGCGACCTCCTATCTAGAACCAAGATACCTCTAATCATCCCAACAATATATAAAGCCATGCCTTCTAATGTGAACATCACATCTCGCCATATCAACTCTCTACCCCTCCTATCTGGCGGAAAGACATTTGAAGTGAACACCTACCTCAATGCCACCAAACTAACATCCTGATCAAAGATCACCCTCTCCTCGTGTATCGGGATCTTCGAGATCCTCCAAACATCTTCTAAAGTAATTGTCATCTCCCCTATGGGAAGCAAAAATGCACACCGATCACTATGCCATCGCTCCACTAGAGCTGTCATCATAGGGCCCTATGGGCCCAAATCTTTGGCATACATACTAGATCGTGCAATCCAATTCGCTCTAATGCTAGCACATCCCTTGGACCGAACCGCGTCATGAAAGACAAAGAGGGTGGCCTCCACTCCCTCGACTGTAATGCTCCTAACCCCACTTGCATCCATCACACCACTTAATTAGCCTTTTTTACAAAAAAACTGTACAAAAATGCTAAGTCTCCTAGCACTAGCATCGAAAGGCACGAAGGCACTAACAGAACTAGTGCTCGCACTAATTTATGCACTAGCACCAACAGGCACCACGATTGTGCTAACCCTATTGGAAGTGCTAATAGAACTTGTATAGGTGCTAACCCTCTGTGCATGCATTAAACCTTTGTGTAGGCGCTACTACATCCCGCATAGACACTGACAGAAGCACTAACACTAAAACCCCTAGCGCACACGCTGAAAGGCATGGCAACGCTATCCTAGACCACACAAGTGCTAGACTAGAGCACACGCATTAGACCAGAGCGCAAGCACTAGACCAGAGTGAAAGCACTAATCTACCCATTGGAGGTGCTAAAAAACCTTGCCTAACTTCTAATTTTTGGCATGACAAATGTGCTACTCTGGATCAGAGGTGCTAATTAGGAGTGAAAGCACTAACTGCTCTACCTTAGGCACTAAGTTCGAACTGAATGTGCTAAGAAAGTGCTTTAGCGCATCTACTAACCCTAACCTACCTCGCATTTAATGCACCATAAAATCCCCAAGCCCAATTTACAAAGAAAGGATAGGCCACTCACCAACTTGCTAGCTTCCTGAGGTCACTGGTATTCTTGAACTCGCTTCGCCTGATGAGTATGTCGTGGAATTCTTGCCATAAATTCCACACTCTATCACTATTCTCTCTCCTATTCACTATAATGAGGATTATGCCCCCCCCATATTTATAGCTTCCACCTAAGCCCTAAACCTAATTCTTCTAACCCAACCCTAATCTTTCACCTATAGCCTCATGCCATATCTATTTTTTCCCATTTTTTCTTTTGCTGATCCCGTTTTCTATCCTACATCCCATTTTAACTACCATTTTCTTCTTTTTGAGAGTTCATCTAGAATATTTATTTTTTTGGCCTAATCTCTTGAGTGAGGGGGCATATCCCACTCCTTCCTCCTTCCCCTTTGGTCGACTGGGGCAAATTTTTCTTTGATATGACATCACTCACATACAATCACAATGTCACATCAAAGAGGGGCAAAATGTAGACACATGAAAATGACAAGAACCTTACAAAACCATTTTCCATCATCCACTTTCTCGTAATTAATTAAATAAATCAATTTATTTAATTAATTTATCAATCCCTATAGTCACTTATCCATAATTAATTAAATATGTCAAATTTAATTAATTACTCCCCCCTAACCATTGTACATAATTGATTAAATAAATATCACAATTTATTTAATTGATTATTGTATCCTTGCCACTAACCAAATTAATTAAAATCCATTTATTTAATTAATCCATTTAGTCTATGACTAAAACTAGGCTAATTAAATAAATATCATTTATTACGTCGAGAGGCATAACCTATAGTGGCAGCATGGGGTGGAGTGTAATGGCGTGAGTGTGTTAATAAAAACAAATTTAAAAAATAACTATATAGCCGACATATTAAAATAATAATCATAAACATTAAAAAATATAGCCGACAAATGCAAAATTATAATTTAAAACATATATATGTATAACAACTCTCTAATACCAAAAATAATTATATAATTTACAACAAAACAAAGAAGAAGCCAATGAATGGGTGGGCCCTGGCTAAGTATTCCTGTTACATGTAATGATTTCACGAGGTCCAGTCTCCCCCATAAAAAAATCTTCTTTTAGATTTCTGTTAATTTGAATGTTTTAGATATCATTTCATATTCCTAGAATATTTAAAAAATTAATTTAAAATTTTTTTTATGGAACTTAGCATTATCTAAGTTATTTTATTTAATTTTTATAATTTACAAACATCATTATATATATTCCCAAAAAAACATGGCACATGACATGAGGTCAATTGAACACCCATAAAATCTCCATTTACTTTTAATATTCTTTTAATCCCCTTTCTTGATTATATGAATTTAGTTTTCTTAAATGTCTATTTTATTTTCTTTCATAAATTTGCTAAGTGTTATATTAAAAGTTAAAAATAGTATTCATTCTTTATCTTGGAGTTTTGGTGGTGAAGTAAAAACTAAATATATAAAACTAATTAATTACATTATTCATGGGCCTTTATAATAACTATTACAACCAAATTTGGAAAAAAAACTAAATATAAGCAATGTATATATAGTATTATTACTTTTATTAGTAATATATAACCTATATAGTAATTAGGGTTACATTGGGAATTCCATCTTTTGAAGATATTAAATGCATAATCCTCCAAAAAGTAAAATTTTCTAACTACTATATTAATTGTTCTATTTCTATCAACTCTATATACATATAAAACATTCACTTTGAATTATTTTATCAAACATCATACTAAATAAAAAGAGCTTAGAATCATACAATTCTCCAATATTATAATTATGTCAATTGTTGACATTCTATCTCCCAAGGTTGCATGAAAGATTATCAAGGTGAACAAATATGCAGAATAAACACCATTAAAAAGTGTTTAACAAGCTACATATCAAATTATTTCAACAAGAACTAACATTTCCAAACCTGTTGATTTAAAAAAATAACTATTAAGAAATTGGGGTTTGGTATGCAATTCACACAACACAATATAAAACATATTACAAATTGGAAAGAAATGCACCTAGATTATGGAAATATTTAGACTACAAGCTTATTAGAATAGTTACTAAAATTTTTAATATATGAAATTTTTTGGCTTTTAAATAAGAAAAGTTTGAACAAAAAAAGTGTAATTTTGGGGTTAAGAAAGTAAGATCCTAAAACAAGGCTAAGAGATCCAAACAAAACATGAGTGGTTTGTGGAACTCAAATCAAACAACCATGATATGAATGATTTGTGTAATTTTAAAAGGTAAGAGTATTTACAAAGAAATAGATAAGAATATTATGTTGACAAATACTATTCTTATGTGTACAAGTACTAGGGTGGCAATGTACATGCATTGGAATTCTTCGTATTAAATGTTTTTCTTATGATGTCAAATGATGTCTTTAAACAATTACTCCATACCAAATGGTTTTATCTATTAATATGAAGTTGGTAATTAATATTGTACCAATGAAATCATTTGAAATGACCCAACCCTAACCCTAACCCTAACCCTAACAATAACTCAAGTGTTAGAATTAGGGTTAGGGTTAGAATTAGTGGTATATTAGATATGAAAATGGAAACCTTATGTGATTGGCAAGGGTGGCTAGGGTGGGTAAAGGATAGATCTCAACATAGCACAAAACTCTAAAAGAAAAGATATAATAATAGAATAATGATAAGTAAGTATACAATCCCTCAAAAAATTTTAAAATTGATAATGCCATTAGAAATCATATATCTAAGACCCTAAAAGTGATATATCATACAAAATGTGTACCAAGTCAGCTCATGGTGGGAAAGAAATGGGAAAGAGTAAAGAAAATTATAAGTTTTAAATTTGAAATTCAGGGGTCAATTCTATGTAATGCAATCTGACTTTTAAATATTGATGTGGGACAATGGAACATTAATATTCAGGTGAGGAATGAATTTTATGACATGGGTTAAAGTTAGAATTAGGGTTAGAGTTAAGGATGGAATTAAGCTTAGTGATAGAATGAGGGGTAGGGTTAGAATTAGGGTTAGGTTAGAATTGGGGTTATAGTTAGGGTTAGAATTATGGTTAGAATTATGATTAGGGTTAAAATTAGAGTTAGGGTTAGCATTACTATCAAAATTAAGGTTAGGGTTATAGTTATAATTTGGGTTTGAATTAGGGTTGGAATTAGTAATATAAGTAGTATTGGGGTGAGAATTAGGGTTAGAGATAAAATCAAGATTAGAATTATAATTGGATTTAGGGTTATGGTTACAATTAGGGTTAGGGTTACCATTAAAATTAGTGTTAGAATTAGGGTAGGGTTAAGTTTTAGGTTAGAATTAGGGTTAAAACTATGATTAGAATCAAGATTAAGGTTGGGGTTAGAAGTGGGGTTAGAATTAGGGTGAACGTTAGGGTTAAGGTTATAGTTACAATAACACAACAAAGGTTATTTACATTTATGTCTATATACAGAACTATGGTTAGTGTGACTGATAATTTTAAACTACTGTAAGAACCTAATAAGATACCACAATTACTCTAAATTCCTACTCAAATTCAATTCACCAATGAAACTAAGAAAAATACAGAAAACATGAATTATACCTTACAAACTGATTTATCCTTTTTGTTCCATTGTCTCCTATCTTCTCAATGATCTTTTTGATAATGATGTTGCTCTCAGAATTGTACTTCTTTGCTTTTCAGGATGATAATGAGATGAATGGAATTGTGGATTCAACTATGCAATGTGAACAATGCAACTAAGATAATGATGAGGATATGAAGCTAATGATAAAAGCCATTGGTAATGATAATGAGGATAATGATATGCAACTAAATGATACTATGAAGCTAGATGATAATGCAATAATGGAGATTATGATAGTAATATGCAAATGGGGGGCCAAAGGGACGCTTGGATACTTGATGGAAATTCTGCAGCATGTAAGTACTATAGCTCTTGTGATGCCAAATGAAGGCGAGGAGGTTCCTTTTATAGGCCAAGGAGGCTCAAATCCAAATGTCAAAAGATCCACGATGGAGGAATAAGTCTTGTCACATGTATGGTCAAGATCAAATTGGTTGGGATGAGGGAGATAAAGGTGGAAGATGTTCCTACTACGATGACAAGGTGGAGGAATATATGTGGAACCATAAGCCACATGTCATGATGCTCACAAGGACCAGTGAGATAAATGTGGAAGACCAAGAGAAGAACATGGAGGAAGGAGTCCTTGGTTATTGGAATGTGAGAGGGAATATAGGATTTAGAAGACAAGTGTCTTTGACCATGTTTGATGTTTGAGAAGATATAGGGTACATGTTTGAGAGGATAAATGACTAATTAAATATTAAGAATATTTAATTATTGGAGCAACATGATGAGGTGTCTAATGATGTGGAGATGACAAGGATGAGTGACATGGAATTTAGACATAGCACTTTGACTTAGAGGAAATAATTAAATAATTTGGGATTATTTAATTAGATATGACATTAGAGGAATTTAGAATATTTAATTGTTAGAGGAATATGATGAACGTGAACCAAATAAATAAATTAGGATATTTATTTATTGATAGAAGAATAGAAATAAAATAAATATAAAATATTTATTTAATTTGACTCGAGCCATTTTTATGTTTATACAGTTAGTACTAGGGTTGGGATTAGGTTGGAATTAGGAATAGAATTAAGGGTAAGTAGATCTAGGGGTAAAATTAGGGTTAGAATTACATTTATATTTATATATAGAACTATAGCTAGGATAGAACTGACATATCTATATTTAAAAAATATATCTAAAGTATGCCTAGAGATATCCTGCTCGAGGCGCCTATTCCACCTGTGTGGTGAATTGATTAAAAAAATAGGTGCCTCAAGAAGGATATCTCTTGGTGTACTGTAGATATATTTTTTAAATATAGATATGCTAATTTAAATAGCTACCATACCCTACCTAGCCCCTAGACCCAAATTAATTAAGTAAACTCTTGCTTAATTAATTTAAACCACTAATTAACCTATCTCCTAATTTCCACCATCACATTAATTAAGTCAGTCACTTAATTAACTAACCGAAACCCACATTATCCCATTTCCCGACACTTGATTAAATAATTAACATTATTTAATTAAGGGGAATCACATGTGTCTCCACATCATATTTCCTAATGCATGAAAGAACATTATTTAAATAATAAAGCTCAAACATGTCTCCACATCACCTTTCCAAATCCATGCACTTGTCATTTCTCATCCCATTCACCCATTAAAATAAATTTTTAATTCATTTTCATGTCTTTATCTTCATTAATGCAAAGCCTTCACAAGGTGGAATCTTAAATTATAAAATATTGAGAGCCCTCCATCTTTGTTGATGGTATCTTGGCCCTTGATTTCACCATGCAATCTCCACCCTTGGATCTCATTTTCAAACCTCCATCGTTGATCTAAAAAACCTAAAAAATCTATAAATAAGAGCCTCTCCCAAACCATTTTGGGGGGAGAATGGAAGCTTATTATACCATCATTATGCTCCAAAATTCCTCATATTCATAGCCAAATTAATAGCTAAATCCATATCCAATTGAGTCCAAATCCTTGCTCTCACCATGCTGGTATTATATTGAGCAATCCACATTGCTTTTTATTGGGTAAAGCTAGGATTTTGCATTGGGTGCATGCTTCTTCCTCTACCTTATCAAGGAGACTTGGATGGAGGTGATTTTAAGGTATAATCATTGTTCTTGATTTCCTTTATGTTTTTTTATATCTCCTACATTTCATGTATCTTCAATTTTAGTTAATTTAAATGTAATCTATCTTTAGCTATGCAAAAAAGAAAATAAAGAGCCTTTTTGTAAAGTGTAAATAAATAAATTAGGTAATAATTAAATTTAATCTTAGGATTTATGACTTGATATGATAAAGTGTAAATAGATAAATATCTTTTTCAAAACAATAAAAATGGATCATCTTGAGCTATTTAGTTTTATTTGCAATTTAGTGTTGTTGGACTACACACTCTAGCTTTGTGGTTCAAAATTATGCTTTGATATTATGTATTGTTTTATGTTAGATTTGAATGAATACAATTTTATTTATAATGGAAGGGATTATTTTTGAGAGACTATTAATAATCATAATATATTTAATTTTAGAAAATAAATTATGTATTTAAAGAAGCAAATTAGTTAAGAGAATTACATGTAGTATGATACATTTTTCATTATTTAAATATATGAAAATTAATCATTAGAAAAATATAATTTACTTCATTAGAAAAATGTTGTGTACATAAAATATTTGATTTATTTTGATCATGTTATTAATTGATTAGAAAATTTAAGTAGAACATTCAAATTTTGAATTTTGGTTAATCGACTATGTTTTATAATTTATTTTACGTCATTTTTTAAATTCAAATAAATTATGGAGTATTTCAAAATAATTTGATCATAACTTGTTTAGATAAAATACCAAAGTATGTACTTTATTATCCATAGAGTGTTTACTCATTGTATGCTCTCACCTCACCCTCATAGGTTCTTAGTGATCAGAAAATGGTAAGCATTGGAAAGAATTTATATTATTGTTAAAGATGATGAACAAATGATTTTAAAATTATTTTGTATGTAGTTGGTTCTTTTCAAGCATTAGTTAGTGTTGTAAAACAAAACAATTTGTAGCATTTATTATTTATGGTGCCTCCAGTTCACATTTACGAGTCAAGCTGTCATGATTGAACTACTACATCTACGAATTAACATAGGCGCAATCATGATATTTGCGATTTCATCCCTATAAACACTAGGGAGAAATAAGGAACATTAATAGCCTATTTTATCATTCCAAGTGAAATGGGAAAATGTTCCTTGAATTAAATCAAACATCTATTTAAAGAATTAAGTAAATCATCATAATAAATATCAAAAGAATTTTTTTAAAGCCACTTTTTTATTCTTCGCGAGATTATACCTTAAAAAAGTAGAAAAATGGTCATAGGTGTATAGATAATCATTTTATAAGACACTACCTTCCATAGTGGGTGGTAAACAAAGAAGAACTATTTGGGGAAAAGGGGCCCTAGAAAGGGCTATGTATCCACTTGCATAGTCCACATCAAACTTAGATTAAAATAGAAATACATATTTTACACCTTGATCTCATGGACATGGTTATGTAGGTAGTCTAGGTAAATGTAGGAGGTTCCCAGACTCAGGTTTTTGTAAGCATAGTTGGTGAGTTATTTTTTAATCGAATTGATCAATTTGCTTTACTACAAAGTAAAAGAATTAAAAAATAGTAAAGTTAAACTAAAAACCTCTTCACTTAGAAGAGTTCCAATATGAATGTTTGCTTCCTCAAGGTGGGTTGTGAACCTAAATTACATTTCTTTATAGATATCAACCTCAGTGCATTTCCAATAGGGAAATGCAGTTTCTCAAGAAATGACTCAGAACACTAATTGTCCCAATGAGTCAAGTCTTTAGCTAGATCAACAATATTGTCTATCTTGTATGGACAGAAGAGTCATATGACTAACATTGCTTGAGTATTCAGATAGAAACATAATGTAAACAAAACCTTTTCAAGAAAAAAATTATGTGAAATTTGACCAAATTAAGTTGTGTTAATCCTAACAACGTGTTGGGTTGTTACACATTACATAATACTTATGGTATGAGTTTATGATTTGAAATGTTTATGCATTGCATGTCACTGTTTTAATTCTTCAATAGACTAAAGTTTCATATATCATCCTACCTATGTGTAATGAATAATTTTTTTATGGTAAGAGTTTCATATATCATCTTACCTATGTGCAATGAATAAGTTTTTAATGGTAAGAGTTTCATATATTATCCTATTTATGTCTAATGAATAATTTTTTAATGATTAATTAGAAAGGGTTCTATTAGAGCCATCACCCTTAAATATTTACCAATACACTTTTTACAATTCATTGTGGTAAAGAATAACCACATTACCAAAATTCAAATATTAACTATTTGATTTTAAAGATTTTTCTTGGCCCTAACTTTGTCTAAGAAAAACCTATCATACAATTGGGGGAAGTTCATTATCTATGAACTACCCTAATCTTCATATGAGATCTAAGAATCATTTTGCAATAATTCTTATTCTCGGACAAGGACTTCCTCGATTAATTGCAGTCCAACCTTCTAGTTCATCCAATTCATTATTTTGAGGGGCATGAGCCAATTGACAAGAAAGAAAGATTTTTGCTTTCAAATTAGAGCTTGAACATTGCCTATCTGGAGAAGGGTCAAGTCTAGAAATTCCTTGTCTCTTTGATCCTCCACTTGGGGGCAAAAGATCTTATTTGCCTCAAATGTTGAAGCATTCCACTTACCAATATTGGTAGAGGTTGTCGCATGGGTCACATCCATTCAAGCTAAGTGATGAGGCAAAATAGATTGAGAGGCCACATACACCACTTGATGTTGTTTAACCCCTTTCCACCAAGAAGCTACCATCTTCTTTGCAGATTGTTTGCATGAACTATCTAATGTATAATTCCCATATGAGTAGCACATTCTGCATCGAAAAGAAACCCACTCATAATTAAGGAGTTGAGACCATACTTGGTCTCCAACTAATAATTGAACCTCTTTCGAGAGTCTATTTGCAAGTTCCATCTCAACCTGGATTCTTGCAAAGGTTATGTTAGAGTGCACACTTGTTTTGGGGGCTATTGCTAAGAATTTTCCCATTGAATTACCTATAGATCTTAAACTTGTTGGTTGCCAATATTTTAATGGAAGATTTGGGAGGTGTGTTGAGGTTTTTTCCTATTTTAGACCATGACCTGGTTTGGGTAGAACATCCTACTGGTAAAGACTTTAGGGATTATAGCCATCAGATTTCCACAGTCCATAATGTTATTCTTGAGTGCTTCAGGATTTAACCGTGTATGAGTTTTTCATCAACATTTCAGATCACACTCCGTGATCCATCATCTTTTTTGGTTGTTTTGTTTTCCTCTATTATATTCTTAGTTCCATATCTTTATCCTTTCCTCTGTCTCATATATATATATATAGAGGGAGTTAGTGAAGGATAGTTATTTATATCAATCATTTATTTGGCCATCTTAGTCTTTTCTTCTTCTTTTACCGTTATTTTTATTCTTCTTTTTATGCAGATATTTTCTTATTCCTTATTTTTCACCTTCATTCTCATATATATATAATTTCATGTAAATGTACATTTTTCCCAATTTTATAATTTTAATCTCTTTCCCCTTTAATTTATTCTTACACCTATTTTTGTTACTTTTGTTAATTTTATTTTTTCATTTTTAGGCACTTGCATTCATTATATTTAATTAAAGTAATTTGTTTATCTGTCACCCATTTTCCTTAATTTCTTTCTCACCCTTTCTTATATTTTTGGCTCCTCCATTTTTATATCCTTCTTATATCCTTTTTTCATATCCTCTTTTTAGTCTTTTTTGGGCTTGTGCCGTTATTCTCCATTTTACTCCAATTTCTTTCTTCTTACCCCTCTCTCTTATAGGTTTTTAGGGCCTTGGTTCCTTTGTTACTTTTGTTGATCCTTTATTTTTCCCTTCTGCTTTACTTCGACTTCTTTTAGCCTAGCTACTTTGCAATGTGTATTTTATTTTTTCTTTTACTTATTTTATTTTATTTTTTGTTTTTAGTTGTTTCTTGTTTGTTTTTATTGTGTTACCATATTCCCTTAGTCTTTTCATTTCTTCCAATTTTTCTTTCTCTTTTCTTTCTATCATTAATTGTTAATTTTTGGTTGTTTTTAAACTTCTTTGGTCTTTGCCTCTTGTTGGGTAGTTGTTTGTTATTTTTTCTTTACTTTTTTATTTATGTTATTTTTTATTTCTCATCTCTTGGTTATTGAATATGAGATTTTGTCTTTCCTTATTGATTTCATTTGCATTTTTCCATTCTTTCCTTAATTTAAGTATTTATTTTTCTTGAATTGTCTTGGGATCTTAACCTTTTCCCCCCCTTCATTCTATTTATCTTTTGAGGTCTACAAATTGATCACTCTCTTTTCTCTTCTTTGGCTCTATTTTTTCTTGATGATGGATCATAGAGTGTGATTCAAAATGTTGATGAAAAAACTCATACACAATTAAATCCTGAAGCACTCAAGAATAACTTTAGGGATTGTCAGACTTTAAAACAATAGGGTTTAGAGAAGACACCTTTGAACTAGGGGTGGAAAGGACCAAGGCATGAGAAAGAGCTCTTTTCTCCTTGTTCTTTGAGCTCACTAGGACTTAGGGGGTATTCCCTTATAGATCCTCTTAAGGATTTACTATCAATATTACAACTTTAGGTTGACACATGAATGCTATCAAGTGGATAGATGACCACCTGAAGGCTTCTACTCTCTAGACCAAGCTTTGATGATACAACTCTAGATCCAATCATCTTGTCACTAACCTAGGCTAGTTAAACCATAGAGTAGCAGGAGGAGAATTTCATAATGCAAAAAGGAAGAATAAAATGATTGTAGAGACAAAAGTCATGGAACAGAAAGGGCATTTTGTAGTTCTATGTGAATGACAATGGGACTCAAGTTAGCTTAAATTATCTTGGAATGAGACATTATTTGAATTAACATGGAATATTGGGAACATGATGTATGACTGATGCCTTTATGTTGAGAGTACAAAGTAAAGAATGGGTTCTACAATATGATAGAATTCAAGGTGCCCTTATACTCAAGGGCCAACCTAGTGATAATTGACCTTGTCATGCAAGGTCTAGGTCATCAATTGCCTCTTTCTCTAAAACCTCAAACTTTACTTAGTAATCCTTTGGATTAGATTATGATTTTGTTATTAAGTTGAAAGATAGATCATCTTAAACAAAACATTTAATATGAATTTTATATTATTATAAAAATCACCAACTAAGATATCCTTAATAGAAAATGTATCGAATGTACACATAGAGACCAATGTTTCTCAAAACCATACCTAACAAAATAGGAGATAATTCTAAATTTCAAAGAGAGAATGTCTTATATTGGTATCCTTAGAACAACATTACACTAAAGAATTGATACAGTGTAAATACCATAAAATTTTATTGTAACCTTTTATTCTTTGTAAAATATTTACACCTTACAATGCATAAATTCCCTCCCAAAAGTCCCTTTTACAATGAAGAAAATCTCTTTTTATAAGATGATAATAATATAAAGTTTGTTAGAGTGTTAGCACCAATAGGAGTGCTCGCATGGGCCTACTTTTCCAACATGTGGGAGCTAGCATATAAGATAGGAGCTAGCATATAAGAGAAGGACCATCTGCAAGGTAGATGGAAGATACCACATGGGATAGTTCTAATTTAATTTCCTTAGCTCCTGGTCATGTCGTAACCTTGCCAAAAAAATGAACATATAGTTGTAGAAACCCACTTCTTAAAGATAACATCATCACACTCAAGTAGCTCAAGCCCAATACATTGGGATAAACTAGAAGCATAAATAGGGGCTATAAAAGGAGGTGCTAGTGAAATAGTAATGACAACTAATTGTCCTTCATGCTTCCCACCTGAGAAGGTTCTAAAATGATGTATTCGGTTCCCCTTAAGCTTCATTTTTTCCTCTAATGTGTACACATATGGTGGACAACCTCCTCCTAGCACCATGTTGTAGGACAATGCAAGGATGAAATATAGGACCCTAGTTATGACACCTCACCCAAGAAAGTGAGTTTAGGATAGTAGAGAAAACTTAAAATACTCATGCGACCAAAGGAGGACAAATAGCTAGAAAGAAGATAAGACCAAAATAAAATTTACAAAACATAGTTTAGGCCTCTTGATAGACCCTTCCCTTCCAGAATAGTAGAAAACACACTACAACTGCATCTTGCAAATGAATATTGAGGTGAAATGCATAGACACCACTTCTATAAATAGTATATTTTCAAGAATCTTTCTTACCTTGTGAATAATTCAAATCAACCAAAGGTTGGGCATGCTATGTGTGAAATAAATGCATAACTTACGTTAGGACCCTTGATCATCCCAAAGAGGTAAAGCTTAACATCCAAGAAGAAATTCACCACCTTCTTCAAAAGAATCAAATTGGTGTGCTTGAATAAGATATGGTGGCACACTCCATAATATATGGATGCACATATCAAATTTATAGAGGATAGAATGCACATATAAGTACTCTTTTATAAATCTATCCATTCATTGATCAAACTCTTTTAGTTGGCTACCTTGATTCTAAAATAG
Organism: Cunninghamia lanceolata; assembly: GCA_027924645.1. Lineage (NCBI taxonomy): Eukaryota > Viridiplantae > Streptophyta > Pinopsida > Cupressales > Cupressaceae > Cunninghamia > Cunninghamia lanceolata. Next base: position 4,061,761 of record BSBN01000435.1, on the reverse strand, counting down.
TCTTGATTTTGTTGACGTTGGTAGCATACTTGACATCCAACACAATCCTTACTTCCTTGATAAAGTTGTCCATCTTGTTTTCTAGCACAAGGGATTTGTCCACGTAGCAACTAACTAATAAGATCCAATTATGCCACCGTGAAGGATGGATTGATCCATAAAGGGATCAAACAGTTGAATCATGTTTCCAATCATTCACTTCCTTTATTTTTTTGGTGGAGCCCAAAATATCTAGAATGCCAAGTCTTACTAAGTCGTTGAGTTCTTCTTCCTTTTTTTTAATAATGTCTATAATTTATTTAGAAATGCCAATACGCCACTTGAAAGGTATGTGGCTTAAAATACTACAAAAATTTGATCAGGGCTATCATGATTATACTTGGCATTTTTAAAGACGATCTTCATTATTGTCACCCTGGGAACCCATTTTATGTTCAACTCCAACAACTTTGGAGTCAATTCCTATATATGCTATGTAGTTCTGTTCATATTATTGTGGCATTCTCAAAAATCATTTTCTATTCTCACCAAATTTGAAATTATATCCCTAAGAATTCTCTTAACAAGATCTTTGGCATCTTGCTTAGCTTTGAGAGCCAATTGTTTCTTTTATTCTTGCAGATCCTCAATTTTCTCTAGCAGTCCCTGATTCTCTCCTTGGGATGAGCTTCCTTCCTAAGCTATGCTTGTTGAAGGGCCAAAAATGTTTGTAGTTAGTGCTCTAACTTGCTACAAATAACTCACTAACTTTGCTTTTTCTTCTTCCACTTCATTATTCAATTTGATCACATCCTGTAGCAAAGCATCATAATCACTCTATAGTTCCCTAGTAACTGGCTCATTGAACTAAGTAGTATGCACATTCAAAATGATAGCCTATGGGGTAAGTGTATCATATATTCTTTTGATAATCAAAGATCCCAATAACCCTTGGGATCATCATGCACTTGAGGATTATCATGTGGTTAGGAGAAATGGACCATAAGGATAAGATTTTTTCCTAGGGGTGTAATATCTTGAACTTGAGTAGAATTTCTTGCTTGCTCAATGTTTTGAAATACATCCCCACCCTTTGCATTTCTCCATAAAGTATCAAAAGCCAATACTGATGCTATATCTGATTTGGGAAGAAACAAGGTACCAATTTCTCTAACTAATCTCCTTGCTTGTTCAGGGCTAATGTGCTCATAACTGATATTGAAGATTGAATCACTCTTTGCTATGTCATGATCATGATCTAGGGCTCTAGAAAATTCTTGCCTGGAACTTAAGTCATTCATGGCATGTCTTCGACTTCAACATGAAGTTCTTAAAATCTTTATCCCTAATAAACTCATCATCTTCCATAAATATTTCACAAGCTTTGGTTCTAACATCATTAATTATTTCATCCCCCTCCAACTCACCCAACAAAGCAAAGACTCCAAGGGTAGTGGCCTAAATTCTCTTTGTGTGCTTTTATCTTATCAGTGTCATTTTTGTTGTGATCTTGTAATGTAGGATGTGCTTGTATTTTATATTTGGTTTATGTACTTTCTTTATGTGTGAAATTGTGTATTTGAGTTTTGAATGTTTGGATTGTATGTTGTTTTATGCTATTGCTTGTGTGTATGCTTATGTATTTGACTTGTTGGTTTATATATGTTTGGATACTTGTGCTGTACTAAGGTTAGGATGCATGTAGTTCTACCTTGGGCATGTGTTCATAGTAAGACATATAACATCATGTGAAGAGAGTTTCATAGTATGGGATGTGAGTAGAAATTCATGTGGATGTTGGATATGGTCTTGGATGTATAGTTCTATGTCAAACCTTATAGGGTTAAAAAGACTTGTGGCTTCTATTGATGGTCATATTTGGCTTGTTCATGTACATGCATTCATATGTGTATTAAATGCTAGAAAGGATGTGTTGATGTGCATTGTGTAATCTATTTCCATGTATTTGAGATGTTTTGAACCAATGGTTTCATGTGTATGCTTATGTGTTAATAAGAAAATAAACTAAATAAAATCATCACTAGTATTGTATTGTACCACACCTTTAGATTATGGATGGTGCTTTTTCACCTTGACTAATGGATGGGGAAGAAAGGGACATCCTCATGGTGGGTTTAACCCCTTCCTCAATTAGCAACAAGAGCATGGGAGCTCGGAGGATTAGCTTGCAAAGTTGATCTTAGAGTTCTTCAGATAATGTTCATGATGTACATTGTATATGGCCATTTGTATTTGTGGTGGTTGGTTCATGGCTTATTGTATTCATTATCATTGATGAGGGTTGTAGTATTTGACCCCTTGTATATGTTGGTTATATAATTATGTTAGCTTTGGTGAGAAGTACTAGATATGTACTTGGCAGACTTTCATAGTATTTGAGATGTACTTAATGTTGTACTTCCTTATTATATTTAATGAGTTGGAGTCATATTGTGTTAAGATTATTTGGATATCACTTGCATGTTTTGCACATTGTTACATAATATTGTATCATAGAAGTTAATGAAAATTGTTGGAAGTTTATCTTACACCCTTTTGTTTGCATTAGGTTGTTTGTTTTGCTTAATACTTAAGAATTTTGAGGTTGCATTTTGGAGGTTGTTATAAACTATTTACTTTGTATCTTTCAAGTTATATTTAGATTGAGTGTAACAATGCCATCAAACATTACATGATGCTTGTTGACATTCAAGTTTGCACCTGCATATAAACCTACATCAACATGGGAAATCTCACAAACGTGAGATGTAACATATGAGATAAACTCTGGAATTTTAGAGGTTAGTCTTCATAAGATCTTCAATAAATTCACTTCACAATTATACAAGAAAAAGGAAGAAGAAAACTGAAAATAAAACCTATCTAATAGGTAAAATGCTAACTGAAACTCCCCTATTTTCATACAATTGATTTGCACATGATTCTGTAAGCATAAAACAAAATGAATACAAATGTAGTAACGAGAGGTAAAAATTGCATAATCATTTAACTCATAGGAGATTAATTGATTTTAGATTTACAAATCAAGGCTATGCATGTGAAAATAGGAAAGTAGAGATAAATCAACCAATAAAATTTATGGAGCACAACAAGACAAATCATTTTATTTCATTCCTATAAATAATTTAATAGATAGTGTAAAAGTCCCAATGCACAATTGTAAAATTGTTATTAACGAATACAATGATACAAGTGTTCACTTAAAAGGCTAGAGTGCACAAATTGGTAAAGTTTTTGTGGTAGAAATCCCTCCTCTTTGTTCAAATGAACATTACATATTTATAGAAGAAGATGAAGCCAACTTCTAGAAGACAAGGAAAAATTTGGAGATAAAAATCTTGATCTAAATTCATCCTTGCATGATGAACACTGATGACTTTAGTTTTTGCATTCATTTCTAATTTCATCTTGCCATTCCATATGTAAAAATATAAGTTATAGAATACATAGAGCAAATGAAAGAAGACTACAGAAAGAAAACAACAGAATGAATAAACCATTCACACAAAAGAGGAACTCAGAATTTTAACGTGGTTCACCATGTCTAATGGCTACGTCCACAAAAGATGCAGGGGATTCTCCTTAAGTTTACTCTTCATACATCTACAATACAGAGCAGCAGCCGCTCATACTTCCATACCAAAAAGACTCATTTTTCACTGAACACCAACCATCTTCTGGAGATAAAATCATCGACATAGAAAGAAGAATATTATAGACCAAGACAAAGCTATTACAAAGAAGACGATTACAAGAGAATAATATAGAGGTTTTGAATGAGTAATCCGTTACATTGGGCTTCACCTTTCCACGTGCCCAACAATCTCCTACTTGAAGGCTAATGGGATCGGCAAAAGAGCTGCTCAGAGAAATCCCCCACATGAGGCTCACTGTCACATCAGAATGAGATCGAGAGAAGATATACAGAGCTCAAACTTCTCTTGTGGTACAATCTTGGTTAATGCATCAGCCGAAATCACTTTCGTATTAGAAGCAAATCCTCTATCAAACTGCTCATCCGCCCCTCCAAACACAAAACACAAAAATATACAATAGATGAACAAAAATAAAATCAAAGATACAACAATTCTAGCAATTCCACCAAATTCAGTGCCAACTTTGATGGTAGTCTTCTTAGATTTAGCTGCTCCATATTCCATATTGGTCGACATATTTTCAGAGGCACAATTTCTATTACTAGCAGCATTACAAACTGACTCCAAACTATCACTCTGATCACCATTACAAACAGGTGCATCTTCAATCACCTTCAAATTTTCATTCTCATCGCCATTAATTTCAATTGCCCCAGGTTCTATGGCATCAACCTATACACCATCATCTAACTGATCCCCAAAACTGTCAAACATACTAAGAAAATTATTAATAACAGAATCAACATCTAATTGATCCAAAGACCTTTGCTTGGTAGTCCACAATGACGAATCTGAAATAGGATGAACAACTCCCACTTCAACATGACTCTCTATGACATACATGGTGCCTAATTTGCTACCCCTTGCAATTACCAAGGCCCCCTTTTTAACCTTGCATCTATTGGATTTAAAACTACTCTCACAACCTTGAGAACCTAATTGCCCAGCCAAGATTACATTTTCTTTGAGCTGGGGAACATATCTAACATCATGTAACAACCAAGTATATCCATTTTTCAATTTCAATGAAATATTCCCTACTCCAACAACATCACAAGATTCATTGTTACCAAGAAAACCTTACCGAAGTCACTAAGTTGCAGATTTTTGAAATATTCCTTGCATGAAGTGACATGAAACGATGAGCCAGAATCAAGTACCGAAACATTTGTTGGAACTTCTTCTTCAGTTAAAATAAGAACTCTTGCATCTTCTTGGCATGCTGTGTTGGCTTCGTTACTGCACACCTTTTCTTGTGCCTTTTTGTAGCTCCATCAGTTCCTTTTTGTGTGACCTAGATTGCCACAAAACCAACATTCTCCATTTCTGGTTCTGGACTTCGATCTTCCTCTATTGTTATTTCTACCTCTGTGTTGACCCCTTCCTCTATTGTCAGTAGTTACAACAGTCAAGGCATCACCATTTATTTTGTTTTGCCCTCTTCTCATATCTTCATTGAGAAGAGTGGCTGCTACATCATCATACTGCAACATTGTTTGTTTTCTCTTATCTTCCCCTTCTTCGGATCAACTTTTACCAGATACCAAATTGCTTATGGTCATGATCACACTGTCCCAACTATCATGAAGTGAGCACAATAGCAGCATGGCTCTCATTTCTTCTTCAAGATTGACATCAACAGAAAGCAATTGATTGATAACAATATTAAATTCATTTAAATGATTCGACATGTTGTTACCTTCTTTCATTTTCAAGTTTACCAATTTTTTGAACATGAACACTCGATTCGTTCCTGGAGCCCTCTCATACATGTCACATAGCTTGTCCCAAATCTGTTTAGCTGTTTCTCCGTGGCAATGTTGAAGAGGACATTGTTGGACAATGATAAAATGATGGTTGCAGCTGCTTTCTGGTCTAAGATATCCCAATCTTCATTTGACATCTTCTCCGGCTTCTTAGACTTCCCTTGCCGCGCAATGGCAAGATCCTTCTGAATCAGCAAAGCGCAAATATGGAGCTTCCATAAACCGAAGTTATGTCCCAAGAACTTTTTGATTTTCCATTTGTCTATGTCGTCCATGGCTCTAGAAATTCTTCACCGATTTCCAAAGAACCGCTTCAACACTGAGCTTCTCCACCAAGCTCTGATACCAATTGTAAGTTACAGAATACATAGAGCAAATAAAAGAAGACTACAAAAAGAAAACAACAGAATGAATAAACCATTCACACAATAGAGGAACTCAGAATTTTAACGTGGTTCACCATGTCTAATGGCTACGTCCACAAAGATGCAGGGGATTCTCCTTAAGTTTACTCTTCATACATCTACAATACAGAGCAGCAGCCGCTTATACTTCCATACCAAAAAGACTCATTTTTCACCTAACACCAACCGTCTTCTGGAGATAAAATCATCGACACAGAAAGAAGAATATTACAGACCAAGACAGAGCTGTTACAAAGCAGACGGTTACAAGAGAATAATACAGAGATTTTGAATGAGTAAGTCATTACATTGGGCTTCACCTTTCCACTTGCCCAACAAAAAATACTTCTTTTTGCTGCATGACAGCCACCTCTCTCTAGTGAGAATATAAAAAAGGAGCGCTATTGGCTAACTTTGATCCTGAGCTGGTGGGAACAACCAATGGCCCATTAATCCTAGCTAACATCTCAGGCGAACTCTTCTGCATCGTGCGCTCCATTGATGAAGTCTTTGATCAGATGGTTCTGAATTTGTTGGACGTTTCATTTCCTTCGTAACAGTCTTTTACACTTCTGGCTACTCAAAATAACTTACACACTATTTTAATAGTGCTACACACCATTTAAATGATTGTGCCATTGTTTTGAATAGTTACGTTAGGGTTTATAAGTGGCCACACAATGTTTGAAGTTGTATTTGAGGCTTGTCTCTGGTTGCATTGGATAGTGGAGATAGAATTGCCTGCGCAATGCCTTCAAAGGTTGCGCTCTATCTTGGATCTTTTGTATCATTTTTACAGCCGTGTTTGGGTTTAAAGACGTGCTCTAGCTATATATTATAATAGTTCACATCATTTTTGAAAGATTACATAGTATTTTGATGTGTCTGCGCAATGGATTGATATGCTTGTGCAGAAATTTGTAGTGGCTGAGTTGGAAAATGGCACTACAACTTTGGTGAATTGTGGGGAAGTGTGCTCATACACATCAAACCTCATATCTCATGCCTTCATTCCATTAGGCATTGGAGTCAAAATACTTCAGTACAAAGAACTTCAAAGATTAAATTAAGCATAAAGCTCAATGTATCATGAAAAAATAATAAAATTCATTAGCATGAACTCCGCCATATAATCCTAGATCTGAAAAGCAACTTCAACCAAACACTAGTGCTCTAAAACCAAATTGGCACAATCTTAATGATGCAACACCAAATTGACCCAAAACTTGTCATGCACAACTACGAATGCTAAACTGAAACTCTGCTACATCCACTGATACACTGCAACTACCCATAATTGACAAACCACTAGACTTTGCATTAAACATTCTGACTACCACAACTATCACTATGCTTATTCAAAACAAACTAAAAATTGAAAACTATAGTCACAACTATAACTTATTCCTTAACCACTGAGAATAAACTATTATATACAAACCAAAATCATGGGAACATGTCCATTCACTAGGATTGTAAAATAACTTCCCATGCAATCGATTTTGAAATGATGAGAGACCCAATAAAATGCACAAAGAGATATAGAAAGAACTTGTACCTCTTTGCCTTTCATTGTTCTAGCATTTCCTCTTTCAATCTATGATGCCATTTACTTTGATATGATGCCATTTGCTTTGATATGCGTGTTCATCTTCACTTGATGGAGGTGTTGGATTGTGAAGTCCAAAAGATATATTGTTTTCTCCTGCCAAATTCTTGATTCTTGATCTTCCTTATCCATTGTGGATATTGCTCTATTAAAGAGAGATGTATTGCTGTTGTTAAGCATTGTATTCACACTTCATACATAGATAATAAAATTGTTCCCCTGCTCCTGTGGATGTAGCCAGTTTATGGTGAACCACATTGAATTTGTTGTCTCGTGTGTGTAATCTTTATTGTGTGTTCTATTTCACTTTGCTTTCTCTGTTCCATTTAATTTAACAATTGGTATCAGAGCTCGGTCAAGGAGCTGGTTGAGAAATTCGTGACGAATTTCGAAGAAATGCTTTGTGACATGTATGAGACGACATCTGCAAGCAATAGGGTCTTCTTGTTAAAGAAGTTATTCAATCTAAAAATGAAAGAGGGAAAAGGATTTTCAAATCATTTGAATGAATTCAATATTGCAATCAGCCAACTTGCTTCTGTAGAAATCAATTTTGATGATGAAATGAGGGCTATGCTACTCTTGTGCTCTCTTCTTGATAGTTGGGATAATGTCATGATGACGATCAACAATTTGGTACTTGGGAGAAGGGGATCTGAAGATAAGGAAAAGAAGGCAATGTTAAGATTTGACGATGCCGCTGCCACACTTCTCAATGAAGACATGAGAAGAGGACAAAATAAAATATCTGGTGAAGCCTTGGTTCTAGGCAATAGGGGAAGAACCTAAGATCGAGGAAAACATAATAGGAGAAGATCTAAATCAGTCAAGAGATCAAAGTTAAGAGGACGGAAAGAAGGTTGCTGGTTTAGCGGAAAAGATGGATATGCCAAGAAGGATTGTTGGTGTTACAAGAAAGCCCAAAAAATAGCTGAAAGAAAATGAGGTTAATACGACTCTTGAAGATGATGGAGGAGCTCTTGTCTTGGCAACAAGTGAAATTGTAGCCAACTCATGGATATTAGACTCCAATGCCTCCTTTCATGCAACCTCAAACCGGGATGCCTTCAATACATATCAAGAAGGAAAATTTGGCAAAGTTTATCTCGATGACGATGAGCCGTGTGAGATAGTCGGCAAAGGTGACATATTTCTACAACTAAAGAATGGAAGCAAGTGGCTACTAAATGATGTAAGACATGTTCCTAAACTTAAGAGGAACTTGATTTCAGCTGGACAACTTGATGCTCAAGGCTACAGCATCACTTTCTCTTCCAACATTTGGAAAGTGACCAAAGGAGCCTTAGTTGTTGTGAAAGGTAGCAAATCAGGATCTCTTTATGTGTTAGAATGTACCTCTCAAGTGGGAGTTGCGATGACTGTAGTGGACAGTGGGACATAACTTTGGCATAGGAGACTTGGCCATATGAGCAAGAAGGGAATGGAAGTTTTTCTCAAAAGAGGTCAACTTTCTGGTTTACAATTAGCAGATTTAGAGCTATGTGAGCATTGTCTTTACGGGAAACAAAGGTGGGCTAGCTTCTCCAAAACAAGACACGAAAAGAAGTTAAGACCCTTGGAACTCGTGCATTCAGATGTCTTCGGTCCCACGGAGGTAACCTCCATTAGAGGAGCAAACTATTTTGTAACTTTTTTAGATGATTGCACCCATAAACTTTGGGTCTATATGCTCAATAGAAAATCAGAAGTTTTTGCAAAATTTAAATTTTTTAAGGCTGTTGCTAAAAATCAAATTGGGAGCAAAATTAAATATCTAAAAATTGACAATGGGGGGAAGTTTTGCTCTTTAGATTTTGATACTTATTGTGCAGATAATGGTATTCAACACATTAAGGTTGTACCATTTACACCTCAAGAAAATGGTGCAGCTGAAAGGATGAATCACATGATTCTAGAGAGGGCACGAAGCATGCTCTCTAATGCTAGTTTGAGTAAAGAATTCTGGGCTGAGGCAGTTAACACAACGGTTTATTTGATCAACCGAAGTCCTTCTCCTAAGCTAGATTTTAACATTCTCGAAGAAGATGGTTTGAAAGGAAGATCTCCTACAATCACCTCTGGGTCTTTGGCTATGAGGCGTTCGTTCACATTCCCAGGGAAAAGCAAACAAAATTGGATTTCAAATCCAAACGATGTATCTTCATCGGTTATGGGGAAGAGCAATATGGATTCAGGTTGTGGGATCCTATTGCAAAGCAAATCATTCGCAGCCGTGATGTGGTATTCAATGAAAAAGTGTTCCCAGCCTTGCAAGCACAAAAAACACAAGCAAAGGAGTATATACCAATTGATGATATTGGGAGTGGATGTGACTTTTTTTGAAAAGATATGCAGTTTAGTGGGAGTGAATTCAATTCTTCGCCTCAGAATTCAGGTGATAATAGCTATGAAGGAAGTACATGAAATGGTATTCTGATACAAAGTCCTTTTGAAATAGAGTCTAATGTTTTGCCTACTTTAAATCCCATGCAACCCTCTCTAACATCCATGCTGCCTTTGCAACCTATGCATAGCTCCACGCTGCTTTCTGATACGTAGCCTCCAAACACTTCCACGCATCCTCAAAAATTTTCAAAGCAGAACTCAGAAATCCCATTGGTGCCTTTGAAAACTTCTAATCCCACACAGTAGGTTACTCCACAGCCATCTCATATGCTTCAGTGCACTGGGATATCAAATGTGCGAATGTCTTATTAGGACTTTGGGTCAAACACATCACAAGACACATTTCTGTTCCTGCCCTCTATATATAAAACATTGCCTCCTTTGCAAACAGCGACCCCACAACCTCTGGCAGATGCCACGTCCTCTTTGCAAAATCAAAGACCATTGACTCCTTTGCACCATGTTCTGCCTCCTACGTAGCTTAGAACTTGTGACTGCTCATACTGGTAAAAGTGTTCAAAAATAGTGGGAAATGTCCCCACACAGGATCAAGAGGTAGAGACTTCAGGACATCACTCTCATAATTATGGTGCAGCTGAAATTTCATTGCAATGGCCTCAACAAGAAGTGGAAGACATCTCAACGCAGCATGCCAGAAATACAACACAGGTAGTAAGGGAGTCCCCAATGTTAAGGGAGAGGGAAAATACTCTAAGTGAAAATTCATTTCTACCACCTATGTTTAGCTAGTCATAGGAAATACAGAGGGGCATTACCAGATCAATGGGCATACAGAGAAGTGATACTGGAAAATGTGTTGAACAGAGCACTGCACATGAACAGGGCAGTCTGTAGGGACAAATTTCTCCATTAAGGAGGTCTACCAGGGAGAGGAAACTTCCTTCAAAGTTTGATGATTATTAGTTGCTTATATCTGATCAATTAGAACCAAATACATTTTGAGAGGCCTGCAATGCAAAAGATAGTGAAATGTGGATGGCTGCCATGAAAGATGAAATGGAGTCACTAATGGCAAACCATACATGGGATCTAGTCCGGCTTCCACCTGATCACAAACCTTTGAAGAATCGGTGGGTCTATAGAATCAAAGAGGAAGAAGGCGACACAAAATGCTATAGGGCTAGACTTGTTGTGAAATGATATGATCAACAAAAGGGAGTAGACTTCAGTGAGATTTTCTCACCAGTCGTGAAGATGAACACAATTCAAGCCGTTTTGGGCTTGGCAGCAGTCTATGATCTTGAGCTTGAGCAACTCGATTTTAAAACCGCATTTCTCCATGGTGACATAGAAGAGGAATTGTACATGCATCAACCAAAAGGTTTTGTCAAGCAAGGGCATGAAAATCTATATTGCAGATTAAGGAGGAGCTTGTATGGGCTAAAATAAGCCCCTAGGCAGTGGTACATCAAGTTTGATAACTTATGGTGGAGAATCAGTTTATACGTTGTGAATCTGATCCATTTTTATACTACAAGGTGTTGCCAAGTGGTTGATGCAGAGCCACAACTAGAAACGTTAAATGGAATGGTGGGATTTCATATCCCTTATTTCATTGGCAAGAAGTATCAAAATGTCTCGCCAATATGTGTTATCAGCCTAACAATCACTGCCGGTACACAAGGAAATCGTCACGCCAAAGTCCCCCTCATACCGATGGATATCCTTCTTATTGCCTATTGGTAGGATATCGCCCATTGGTCTTGCTAATTTAACTTGCTCCGACGACTGATGTCACCCCAATAGTTATTCTGGTTATGTGTCTATCGGTAAGACTTCGCTTATCGGCCCAACTTTTTGGTCGTTCTCCGATGTCGAATGTCACACCGAAAATAATCAACACTAGCTCTATTGTCGGCCAGACATCCAACATCGGTCTGACTTCCAACTCCTCCGTCAATGCTTTTCCTCACACCGATGCCTTTGATACATACTATCACCGGTGAGACTTAACTCACCGGAAGTCACCACAAATCTCACACCGACAGCTGATGAACTTATTTCGGTGACATACGCCGGTGGTCACCCCAATATATCCTCTTGGTGAGACCTTCACCGTTGGGCTAGCACAACTCCTTTTCGCCAATGCCTTGCCTCACGCCGATACCTCTTTCATCGGTGACACTTTGTAGTCGTCATCCCGATCAGCAAAAGTGTCCCCTATCGGTGAAATGAAAACCGTTCAATTTGATAGTCCTTCTCATGCCGATGTCTCTGAATGATGACTGGTCCACCTCAGTGATTGTGTCTTTGACTCTATTGTGGACTCTGTTGCATCTGCAGAAACTCCAGTGTATGACAAAGTAAAACCCTCGAAACTTCACAAGTTTCACACAGGAAAATCTAGGATCGGCCCGATCCGCTATCTTAACACATTCAGCTTAGAATCTTATCCTTCGAACCCTAGCACATGAGGATGCTAGGAACAACTACTGCATGCCACAACTCGATCCCAAAACATGAAATGTATGAACAGAAAAAACAAAAAAAGAAAGCTAATCTACTGTACATGTCCATTCCACCGATTCAGAGAATCAATCGGTGGAATGGATAAGTAAATCCATCTCGCCTGCAAATAGGAAAATTAATTACGCCGGTAGATTGAAAATTAGACAAATGAAACAATAGGATCCTCTTTATTCCAATATCAGAAATGCATACAAATATCTTAGTCCCACTGTATCACAGTGTTTTGTCAAATCTCCAAACACAACACCTCTGTTTCTCCTATCCAATCCTGAACTATCCAACTATCTCTATTTAAAACAAACTAACCTAGGGCATAAATAGCCATGCTTCACGAGTACTGCACTTGATTCCCAGTGGCTAGGAGCCTTCCAAGTGGCTGGGAGGAGATAGCTAAGACAACTGGCATAACAGACTTCTAACTAACCTGCACATCCACCTAGGTTGATCTAAAAAATACGCATTAGTCCAATGGACCTTATTACATCATGAAGTCAACATACTATAAATAGACTTATGCTTTGTTTTGAAGGGGTGCTCCTGCACCATTCTCCCTAGAAGAAGAAATCTCAAGTCCACTTGAGATGAGAGTAGATAGGTCTGCACCATGTTTGTTGATCTGCTCTTCCATCATCCACACTGCTTCTGAATCAGGTTGTCCCTGCCAAGACACCAAATATTCCACATAGTCTTTGTTCCTGGTTTTCTTAATCACTTGTGTGTCTAAAATCTTTTGCAACTGTGGTGGATCATGTTTTGGAATGTCATCAGCTGCTGGATCCTGTAGTAGTTCCTGTTCTTCATCGGGATTATGCTTGTATGGAGTTAAATCACACACATTGAATATAGGTGATAATCCAAGATCTGGAGGAAGTTGAATCTCATAAGCATTCTGTCCACACTTTTTCAAAATCTGACATGGTCCAATCTTCCTCTGCATGAGTTTAGTATATTTACCTTTAGGAAGTCTTTTCTTTTTCAAATGAACCCATACCAAATCTCCAACATCAAACTATACATCTTTCTTCTTTTTATCAGCATACTTCTTATACTTCAATGTAGTTTGTTGGAGTTGGTTTTTGACCTGATCATGTAGCTCTTTTATGGCTTCTGCAAAAGCTTCACCATCTGCACTAACTGAATCTCCTGTAGGTAGATCTCTCAGCTCCAATATACCTCGTGGATGTATCCCATACACTATTTGAAAAGGTGATTTCCCTGTACTCCTATTGATAGTATCATTATAGGAAAATTCTGCCTAAGATAGGATATTATCCCACTTTTCTCCATGCTGTCTTGTCAAACATTTGAGCAAATTCCCTAAGGAACGATTGACCACTTCAGTCTGTCCATCCATTTGAGGATGATATGCGGATGAGAAAGACAAATTTGTTCCAATCTTCTTCCAAAGAGTCCTCCAAAAATGACCTATGAACTTCACATCTCTATCTGATACAATGCTCAAGGGTAGTCCATGTATTCTTACTAATTCTTTAAAAAACAAATCTGCAACATATGAAGCATCAACAATGGTTGTGCATGGCAAGAAATGTGCCATTTTGCTGAATCTGTCCACTACAACAAAAACACTGTATCCCTTTCTGGTTCTAGGTAATCCCAACACAAAATCCATACTTATGCTTTCCCATGGTCTGGAGGGAATGGGTAATGGCTGATATAGACCTACATTAGTGGATCTTCCTTTGGCTTTCTGACATATCACACATGTCTCTACAAATTTTCTAACATCTGATTGTAACTTAGGCCAATAATAATGTCTTCTAACAAGATCAAGAGTCTTATCCAAACCAAAATGTCCTGCCATAGCTCCACTATGTTTCTCTTTAATGATGTTCAACCTCATAGAACACCTTGGAATACACAACTGTCCACCTTTGAACAACAATTCATCTTGGATCAGAAATTCAGGGAATTCAACATGATATTTATCTCCAAAAGAAGTACATACCTGATATATCTGTCCAAAATCTTCATCATCATCATACATGGTTTTCAATGAATCAATGCCAACACTTTCCAACTGAATCTGGTTGACTATTAGAGCTCTCCTGCTCAAGGCATCTGCCACCTTATTCTTGACTCCTTTCTTATGCTTCAGTGTGAAAGTGAACGCTTGCAAAGTTTCTACCCATTTCATATGCCTATGATTCAGTTTTTCCTGGCTGTTTATGAAACTCAGAGCCTGATTATCTATGAATACTATGATTTCTTTTGGCATCAAGTAATGCCTCCATTTCTTGAGTGACTGGACTAGAGCATACATTTCCAAATCATATGACGAATACCTCTTTTTAGCATCATTGAGCTTCTCACTGAAAAATGCAATTGGTCTGCCTTCTTGGCTGAGTACTGCTCCAATGGCCATGTGACTGACATCACATTCGACCTAAAAATTTTTGTTAAAATCTGGAAGTGCAAGGACTAGCTGCTGTGCCACCTTCTTCTTCAATGTTTCAAAGGAATCATCTGCTTCCTTAGTCCAAGCAAATTTGCACTTTTGTCCTCCTTTTATAGTATCAAGCATTGGTGCACAAATATGACTAAACCCTCTTATAAATTTTCTGTAGAAGGTTGCTAACCCATGGAAACTTCTGACATCATTCATAGTCTTTGGAGTTGGCCAAGATAATATGGCACTTACCTTCTCCTTATCCATTTGTAGCTTGCTTTGTGAAATGACAAAACCCAAATATGTGATCTCCTCCTGCATGAACAAACACATGTCCAAATTTATCATCAGCTGTTCTTTATGTAATCTCCTGAGAACCAAATCTATATGTCTGAGATGTTCTTCCTTTGTATTACTAAAAATCAGAATGTCATCTAGATACACTATGACAAACTTACCCATGAATTCTCTCAAAACCTCATTCATCAATCTCATAAAAGTAGTAGGTGCATTAGATAAACCAAAAGGCATAACCTTCCATTCATACAACCCTTCATTTGTTTTGAATGCTATTTTCCATTCATCTCCTGGCCTAATTTTGATATGATGATAACCACTCTTTAGATCTATTTTTGTAAAATACTTAGCACCTCCCAAACAGTCAAGTAAATCCTCTATCCTAGGTATTGGAAATCTATACCTAATTGTGATCTTATTAATAGCCCTGGAATATGTACAAAGCCTCCAAGTGCCTTCTTTCTTTGGTGCTAGTATAGCTGGTACTGCACATGGGCTTAAACTTTTGCCAATCAGACCTGTGTCTAACAATTCCTCAATTTGTCTTGCTACTTCTGCATTCTGTTCTGGAGTTAGCTTATATGCTGCTTTATTTGGAAGTGTAGATCCTGGGATTAGATCTATGCAATGACTGATATCCCTAACAGGTGGTAGGGATCTTGGCATGCCATTAGAGATGATGCCTTTATACTTACCCAATAACTGTTGGACAGCTGGGTCTATGGACCTCTGCTTCTTCTCTTTCTTGACTTCTTGCTGCTATTCTTTGTTCACTGTGAGACATGGAATTAGGGCATATGCAACTGTACCTTCTGTTGCTATTTCTTTCGTGAATTGTTTTCCTTCCGTCAGCATTACCTTCACCTCTTTTCCTTTTGATTTCTCTTCCTTCTCTGTCAATGGGATTAACTCTATCACGATACCATCTTTGGTGATTGTATAGGTGTTCCTAACACCGTCATGGCGTGCCTTTAAATCATACTGCCATGGTCTCCCAAATAAGAGATGGCAAGCATCCATCTTGGTAATATCAAACAACAACTTATCTTTATATGCTCCAATCTGAAATTCTACCCAAGCTTGTTCTTCTACAATGGTTTGCTGACCTTGGGTAAGCCATGAGACCTTATATGGGGTTGGATGAGGTAATCTTTGAAGCTTAAGCTTTGTTACCATTTCATCAGATATAAAATTTTCAGTGGAACCAGAATCAATTAGAACTTTACATACCTTTCCTCCTGCCTTGCAATTAGTTCTAAAAATAGACTTTCTTTGTGGGGGTTCTCTATCAGGTACCTTCATGGTAGTCATTGTTCTCCTCATCATCAAAGATTCTCCACTTTCTGGATATTCATAATTGTTAGGAGCATTCACACTTTGAAAAGTGTCTGAGCTTGTTGCACTTTGACTATCAGGTTCTTGGATCAGATTCGTTCTCCTTTCTCCTGCTGAACTTGTTGCCTTTTCTGGACATTTGCTGGCTATATGGCCTTCTTAATTACAGTTATAACATCTGATAGATCCTCTACCCTGGGATCTTCCTCTGAAAGGTCTTCTGCCTCTGAAACTTCCTTGCTGATTGTAACTTCCTCTCTGGCTTTGACTGTTATCTCCCTTGCTGTTGTCATGACTAGATTCTCCCTGATATCCAAATCCATGGCCTCTGCCTCTGAAAGGACCTCTTCCACCTCTTTGTTGTTTTCCTCTTCCCCTATTGTTCTGTGCTTGTCTTCTCTTTAACTTCTCTTCCACTTTCAATGCCAACTGAAAACATTTCTGAACTGTATCTGGGTTATGCAGATTCAAATCTTCTTGAATGTTGAACCTCAATCCATTAAGGTATCTGGCTACCTTTTCCTCCTCACTCTTTTTTACCTTTGTCTTGACACAAAGCTTCATGAACTCTTTTGTATATGAGCTGACATCTAGCTCCTTCTGCTTCAAATTTTGCTTCCTCTTATGCAATTGGATGCTGTAATCCAATGGAACATAGGCTTCTTTCACTAAAGCCATCATCTTCTTCCACGTAGCAACTCTATGCTTTCCTTCTTGTACTCTATCATCTTGGATAAAATTCCACCAAGTTAATGCAACCTCTTTCATTTTTGATTGGGGTATCTTCACCCTCTGGTGTTCTGGTATCTCTTCTGTCTCAAAGAAATTGTTTAAGGAGTCTATCCACTCCATCACAGAATCAAGATCCATCTTCCCTGTAAACACTGGCAAATCTAGTTTCACATCCATGGTTCTCCTCTCCATGGATTTGAGGGCATTAATCAAGGGTCTCTAGTCTTCAGGAACATCTACCTTGTTCTCCCTAAAGATTTCCTCTTCATCCCTATCTTCTTCTTTACCAGAACCTACTCTGTCCCTCAACTTCTCCAGTTCATTTCTCAACACCTGATTCTAAACTTTTATAGCAATGCTCTCTGAAATCTGCTTCTTGACCAGAACAGCCAACTCGACATTCGTCATCTTTGTTGGAAGTTCTGATGTTCCTTCTTCGTCTGACATTCTGTATTTCTCTATCTTCCTAGAAGATACTCCTTTGCTCTGATACCACTTTGATGTAGAGCCACAGCTGAAAACGTTAAATGGAATGGTGGGATTTCATATCCCTTATTTCATCGGCAAGAAGTATCAAAATGTCTCGCCAATATGTGTTATCAACCTAACAATCACTGCCGGTACACAAGGAAATCGTCACGCCGAAGTCCCCCTCATACCGATGGATATCCTTTGTCTTATTGCCTATCGGCAGGATATCACCCATCGGTCTTGCTAATTTAACTTGCTCCGACGACTGATGTCACCCCGATAATTGTTCCGGTTATGTGTCTATCGGTAAGACTTCGCTTATCGGCCCAACTTTCTGGTCATTCTCCAATGTCGAATGTCACGCCGAAAACAATCAACACTAGCTCTATTGTCGGCCAGACATCCAACATCGGTCTGACTTCCAACTCCTCCATCGATGCTTTTCCTCACACTGATGCCTTTGGTACATACTATCACCGGTGAGACTTAACTCACCGGAAGTCACCACAAATCTCACACCGATAGCCGATGAACTTATTTCGGTGACATACACCGGCGGTCACCTTGATATATCCTCTCGGTGAGACCTTCACCGTTGGGCTAGCACAACTCCTTTTTGCTGATGCCTTGCCTCATGCCAATACGTCTTTCATTGGTGACACTTTGTAGTCATCATACCGATAGGCGAAAGTGTCCCTTGTCGGTGAAATGAAAACCTTTCAATCTTATAGTTCTTCTCATGTTGATGTCTCTGACCAACCGACGACTGGTCCACCTTAGTGATTGTGTCTTTGACTCTATCGTGGACTCTGTTGCATCTGCAAAAACTCTAGTGTATGACAAAGTAGAACCCTCGAAACTTCACAAGTTTCGCACAGGAAAATCTAGGATCGGCCCGATCCGCTATCTTAACACATTCAGCTTAGAATCTTATCCTTCAAACCCTAGCACATGAGGATGCTAGTAATGACTACTGCATGCCACAACTCGATCCCAAAACATGAAATGTATGAACAGAAAAAATGAAAAAAGAAAGCTAATCTACTGTACATGTCCATTCCATCGATTCGGAGAATCAACCGGTGGAATGGATAAGTAAATCCATCTCGCCTGCAAATAGGAAAATTGATTACACCGG
The DNA here is from genome assembly GCA_027924645.1 of Cunninghamia lanceolata. Classification (NCBI taxonomy): domain Eukaryota; kingdom Viridiplantae; phylum Streptophyta; class Pinopsida; order Cupressales; family Cupressaceae; genus Cunninghamia; species Cunninghamia lanceolata. The sequence goes on along the minus strand of BSBN01000435.1, from coordinate 4,043,050 downwards.
TAGATTGAAAATTAGACAAATGAAACAACGGGATCCTCTCTATTCCAATATCATAAATGCATACAAATATCTTAGTCCCACTGTATCACAGTGTTTTGTCAAATCTCCAAACACAACACCTTTGTTTCTCCTATCCAATCCTGAACTATCCAACTATCTCTATTTAAAACAAACTGACCTAGGGCATAAATAGCCATGCTTCATGAGTACTACACTCAATTCCCAGTGGTTGGGAGCCTTCTAAGTGGCTGGGAGGAGACAGCTGACAGCTGGCATAACAGACTTCTAACTAACCTGCACATCCACCTAGGTCGATCTAAAACATACGCATTAGTCCAATGGACCTTATTACATCATGAAGTCAACATACTATAAATAGACTTATGCTCTATTTTAAAGGGGTGCTCCTACACTAGTGGTGAATTTGTTTTATTGCTACTCTATGTTGATGACATGCTCATTATTGACACCAACATGAGATTGATTTGAAGCAAATCTTGGGAAACAAATTTGCAAGGAAGGACCTTGGGGCAGCAAAGAAGATTCTTGGCATGACCATCATTCGGGATAGAAAGAAGAAAGAAATTAGATTGTCTCAACAAAAATATATTGAAAAAGTTATGGACATATTCAATATGAGAGGTGCTAAGCCGGTTAGCACTCCACTTGCCGATCATTTTCGCTTGTCTTCTGCATTGTACCCCAAGACACAAGAAGAACAAGATTACATGAAGAACATTCCATATACTTCAGCCGTGGGAAGTCTTATGTATGCAATGATATGCACCTGTCCTTATATTTCCCATGCAGTGGGAGTTGTGAGCCAGTTCATGAGAAATCCCAGAAAAACTCATTGGGAGGCTGTGAAGTGGATATTGAGGTATCTAAAAGGCACTTCAGATTATACCTTATGCTTTGGTGGGAAAGTTGTACATCTACAAGGCTTTGTTGACTCTGATATGGTGGGTGACTTGGATAAAAGAAGGTCTACATTAGGTTATGCTTTTACTTTTGTCGGGGCAGCTATCAGCTGGGTCTCAAGATTGCAACAAGTAGTTGCTCTTTCCACTACTGAGGATGAGTACATTGCCCTTACTTAAGGAGCAAAAGAAATGGTTTGGTTGTAGCGTTTGTTAACTGAGTTGGGATCCAAACAACAAGTTTTCACATTCTTTTGTGACAGTAACAACGCTATTCATTTGGCCAAGAATGTGGCATTTCATAACAGAACCAAACACATTGAGCTGCGGTATCACTTCATCCGTAGCATGATTGAAGAAGGCAAGTTTGCAAGTTCAAAAGATTGACACCAAGATCAATCCAGCTGATGCATTGACCAAGGTTGTGACTTGAGAGAAGTTCAAATTATGCTGGGCTTCTCTCGACATTGTCAAGATGTGACATTGAGACTGGAGTAGGGGAGTGAGCAACAATCATTGGACTTCAAGTGGGAGATTGTTGGATTGTGAAGTCCAAAAGACACATTTTTTTCTCCCGCCAAATTCTTGACTCTTGATCTTCCTTATCCATTGTGGATATTGCTCTATTAAAGAGAGATGTATTTCTGCTATTAAGCATTGTATTCACACTTCATATAGATATAATAAAATTGTTCCCCTACTCTTGTAGATGTAGCCAGTTTACAGTGAACCACATTAAATTTGTTGTCTTGTGTGTGTGATCTTTGTTGTGTGTTCTATTTCACTTTGCTTTCGCTGTTCCATTTAATTTAATAGGAGGGTGGTAGGGAGACACCAAGCATTGGAGCATGTGCTATTTCTTGCATTTGTAGATATTTGACATCCTAATACCACCGATAACCTCATTCTTCATGTTGCAATTCGAGAGAATACCAAAATTTGGCTTGAAGGCAATGGTGCTACACATGATAGTCCTAAATTTGATTGGGATTCCTTCCCAAATAAAGAATGTTGTATGCTTGTTGCCTACATACAACTCTTTGCTACTATAAGTGACCTTTGAAATGCTACGATAGGGGTGTTTTGAGTGTACTTGATAGTCCTGTTCAATAAAGAGAGAATATCCATTCTTAAAACTAGTGAACAAATCCATTCTATCTTCAAAATCTACACATACCTTATTTGTGCTCCCTTCATGATTATGTAAAATTAGCTTTGAAAAAGAAGCCGTGAATATGCTCTATGATGCAATCTCTTTCATCAAAAAGGTGATATCCCATCCTGTTAGCGTAGATTTCATATTACAATATTTAGCAACCACTTAGTTTAGATAGCATATGGTTATGCTTGTTATGCAGTTACATGCAGTTATGTAGTTACATATATAATATTACAACTACATTTCTCCTTTGTATAAATGAGTTTTCTATTCATCAAATAATCAATCAAGCATTTTTACTTTTTCATTTTGGTATCAGAGTAGATTAGAAACCCTGTGCCTGCACATTGAAATCTATAGAGAAAGGAGAAGTGAGTGGAGTGCGTAGGTGCAAGGGCTCCTGTTTATTTGGTCATTGTTTTAAGGATCATTGTGCCAAAGTTCCTGAGTTGAAAATGGTGCATGGGACAACAACAAAAGTGATTCGGTGAACCAAATCTTGCAGAGAAGTATGTTTCCTTAAGTCATCCTCCTTCTACATGATATAGAATCAACTGGGGCAACAAGAAGAAAGTGATTGTTTCTAGTCATGCTCAATTTGCTGTATTTTTTTGCAGGTGACGTAGCATCATTGATGGCTAGAAGATCGTTGTAGAGACACCAGAGATACGTGTCATCATGTTAGTGCCAAAGTTGCTTCTTTTGGATGCCTAACTCCTATAAGGGCCCAACTATGCAGAGTGGAAGATGAAGATGCGCATGATTCTCCAATTTGAAGAGCTATGGGGGATCATTACTAGAATAGTGCCATGTACAACTAACGCTAATGAGTAGAGGAAGTACAAAAAGGCCAATGCGAAAGCCTTGATGTTGATCACACTCGGCATCTCCAACGAAGTTCAACCACATGTTTAGGATGTGACAATGTCAAAGGTGGTCTGGGACACTTTGTCCACCATATACGAGGTGAAGAACCAAACAAAGATACTCCATCTCTAGTCAAAGCTTCATACACTTAGTATGAAAGATGGTGAGAAAGTAGAGTTCTTGTGTCGGGTGTTAGATTTATGAGCAGAACTTGTAGAACTCAGAGAGAAGGTGGAGGACAAACTACTGGTCTCGATCACTCAGAGAGATCTTCCTTCCTAGTTTTGGACTTTTGTCACGACATTGAACATCACAAAGTAGGTGGTCATTTGAAGAAATGGTGAATTTTCTCAAGCAGGAAGAAGCCATCTATTTAGTGCAAGATGCATTTGAAGACAAAGCATTGATCTCAAGACAACAACATGGTCAAAAGTTTTGAAAAGGACCCCCACAAAAGCAGCCATAGAAGCAACAACAACAACAATAGAAGCCACAAAAGGTGAATCGATGGTGTCACATCTACACTACAAACACACATGACACTGACAACTGTTTGTATAATGCCTTGACTTGAAGAAATTCTAGTAAAGAAGACACATCTGATCGCAGTGATTCTCAGTAATCAAAATGATGTCCTCATCAAAGGAGGCACATAGGACATGTCATGGCCCAACAAGATGATGCATCTGATGAGGACGTATTAGAAACATCCAATTGCAGTGCCCATCAGAATGTTGTTCTTGTCTCCCAAACCTTGTAGCCAAAGAGGAATGTTTGGTTGATAGACTTTGGCATCAACAAGCATATGACATATGCGGCGCAAACTATTTGATACACTGACTAATCAACCCACTAGAGATTGGGTTTGGATCACAAATAATGAGTATGTTGTAGAAGGAATTGGAAATGTCACCATTCCTCTTGGGCCGAGAAGTTGTACCCTCATGAAGGTAACTTTTTATAAAGTCTTCCTAGTAGATAACTTCTCTAACCACCATACAGGAATCACTCCCAACTAACTACTAACTAACATAAGTCACTAAGGTTTATTAATGTAAACCTTAATATTCCAACAATACTCCCCCTTAAGGTTTACATTACACAAATAAAACATATAACAAAACATGTTGATTACACAAATACACATTCTTGAGAAGATTTTTCTTTGAAGAAACAAATCTTGAATTAGGTGGAACTCCATCAAGCTACCTCATAACCCTCGAAAGGGTGTAACTCCTGAGCTAAATTCTTGAGTTCTTAGATTACCACGTCCCTCCAAATCACTGATCCCCCAAATTATTGGACAATAATCCATGTTGAACACATCCACAGTGCTCCATCAAGTTGTCTCATGACCCTCGCAAGGGTATAATTCCCAAGATCCACGGGCTCTCAAACTATCTAGACAAAAGTCCATATTGTTCAACAAATCCCTTCCTATCTTCAAAAAAGAAACTTCGCAATATATGCATTCTTTCAAATTTTTAGCAAGAACACATAAGAAAACAATAATATATGCTTCTCATACAAGACACCATCTTTGAGTGAGAAGCTAGCTCGAGATGACGAAAAACTCCTCCAGCCTCTAGTGCTTGCAACCTCTAGTTTGACATTTGTTAATTCTTACCCTCCAAAATGAGAACCAGAGGAAGTACTACAATCCTCGAAAGCCCAATTAATATAAACAAGATTTTCAGGCGTATTTGTAAATCTCATAATGCAAAAGGATGTCAGATTCAACCAAAAAATGCATCTGTATATTGTCTTCCATATTTCTCCTTAAAAAATGAAATATCTCTAATACTACACAAAATATGTATCACCAATGTAACATCAAACCTTATTTCTCCTTAAAAATCTAGTCACCATAACACATGTATTATAAATATAAATCTCTCACTTATCTCCACCACATAAGACAAGAATCCTTTATAAATCTTCTTAAATCTTCCACAATACAATATGCAATAAAAACTTATAACTTATTTTAGACGCTTGTATTATCTTCACTGTAATCCAATTTTATATTCTTCAACCTTTGTATCATCCTTCAAGTAAGAAACTAAACATTTGATGACACTGAGCCAAGTGGAAATGAATGGATTTAATGAGTCAGCCACAACAATGGTTTCCTTTAAGCATAAATATTACAATTTCGGTTGTGCCTTCAAACAGTTAAAGAAAATTAAAACTTCAACAAAAAGAACTTACAATTAAATCTTCACCACTCATGGTTCTAAGAAAGGAAAAACCTTATGAGATGATTTGACTCCATGACCTTAAAAAAATGATATTCACACAACCTTCATGGCCAATACTACCTTCGTGGCTAATACTAGAGTATATATGTGTTTTTCAAATGTTATTCCTCCTCTACGTGGCCTTTCAAAGATGAATTCTGATGCAATAAGTTTCGTGAAAAAGGTAAAACCCTAGGCTTCTCATTCCATGTGGTCTTCTTAGATGACTAGCGGTGGTGTTTTCTTAGATGCAACTATGTATTTGCTAAACCTCTGAGCGACAATGGTGGAATTGTATTAGCAATGCTTTCTTTTTAATAGCCTGATAAAGTTCATACCAACAACCACCAAAATTCAGTAGCCTTTCACCTCTGATCACACATTTTTATGTGCCATCATAGGTCTGTGTGGCTAGTAAACACCTTCTTTTCTCCCACAATCTTCCTGCTACACTCAACAATCATCTTCAACCTTTCTCTTCTCAACCCATTTTTGGAATCACTCTGATACCATGTTGAAAAATCAATGATCAATAACTTGAAAACATAAATATTGATCATATTGTTGAGATGATATCAAAGTATATCTCATGAGAAGGTATGATAATTGCTAGAGCTTTTATGAAGGATTGTTTATTTGCACTAGATGCAATCTCATCCTCTGTAGTTGCTCTATCTGCCTCTACAACCGAATCTATTGCTCTCTAACATTATCGATATGGGCACCTTTTTGCCGGCTCCCTGTATCATCTTAGTTCTAAGGAGATGGTAAGAGGACTTCCTCAACTTTCCCATTCTTTGTGTTACATTTTCAACTTATGATTTATCTTAATCTTATTTTTGTATGGTAATCAAGAGGATTAACCATAGCCTAATGATTAGATATTGTGGAAATATCTGAATTAAGCATTGATTATGATTACTGACTAATGTTAGTTAGACATGAGATTACATGCTCATATGATTATTTAATTATTATGAATTGTGAATTAGATGATGATGCATTGATCATGATTTCATGATGGTGAGTGTGAACAGGGAAGTAAACATCCTTTGAAGATAGAAGGAGAGATCATGATAGGCTGTTGTGAGGTCCTAACACTTTAGTTGAAAAATATATCAATTATGTCGACCGGGTAGTGTCCGAGGGCTGTATGCAATAGATAATGTTTTGGCCATCTCTCTTAGTAAGGTTTTCTAAATTTTTGAATTGATTGAAAATAGAAATTAAGCTAGAAAGCATGAAATTGTCTAAACTAGAAAACATTAAATTCCTATTTTATAAAGCAAGAAAACTATCTAAGAAAAGTAATTGTAGTTTAACTATGAAACTTAAACAAAGGTGACCAACTACCAATGACTAACTATTAACTGAAAGTACACCTAACATCTTTTAATCATCAGCTAACAACAGTTTCATAAATAGAGTGGATGCTCTAGAAATTTTAAGTAAGCAAAAACTTAGAGATCAGTAACTTAAAGACACAACCTACATGCACGCACAACAGTACTGAGAATATAATAACATTTATCTCATCATAACATGTACATAATAGAAATAACAACATAAAATAGGACTAACAACATTTAACAATGAAAATACCTATCTAATCTACGAGATGCCTCGAGTGGCCAGCTCTCGGGCATTCCTACTAATAGCTCAAATCACATATAGTACTTTTGTAGCTTCAAAGTGAATCCATTCATAACACTTCCATTACTCAGAACAAATTACTTAGAACAATCTCATGATATTCATTCATTCATAACATAAAAGTATATTAGCACACTCAGCATAATGGAATAGTATTCAGAATAACATAACAACATGTCCTTGTTTTCAACAGCTACCATATATATACTGCACTACTACAAAATCCTAATCTGCAGATGGCAGGAAAATACCATTGAAAAAGTCTAAAAAAAATACAACTCACTGATGTTCATGACATAAAACATAATAAAGGCTCTAAGTGGAGCTGTAAAGTCTCAAATAGTCTCAACAAAAATTAACAGAATGCTTTTAAAAAGTCTTCCACTATGCAAGCCTAAATTTCTGGCGCTTAAACTTCTGGCGCTCTAACTTCAACCACTTGAAGTCCACTCCTCTCGTAGGCCATGCATAAATCCTGTAAAATTACTCAAAGTCTATACCATTATATCAACATTTAGTTAGCTAATTCAATCAATTTGAGAAATAAAGATTCATACATCATTTTATAAAAAGTAGACAATTACTGCTTCTAAAAATAAATAAATTAGCATGGATGAGGTGGATGGCAAGAACAAAAAGGGGTATTTAGCTCATCATAAGAATGAGGTTGTTTGTACCTCATCATATCGTTCAGGAGGAAGAGGGTGGGTGCAAAAAGTTGGGGGGCCAAAAAGTGGCCAACTTTAAAAAAAATTTAGACATAACGTGAGCGCGTTATAACGCGCTCGCATTATAGCTTGGTGTTGCCGAGCCTACACCAAGCCTTAACGCTCTTGCGTTATAATGTGAGCACGTTATGTGCTGTTATATATATATATATATATATATATATATATATATATATATATATATATATATATATATATATATATATATATATATATATATATATATATATATATATATATATATATATATATATATATATATATAAGCAGTGTTCCATTTCATTATTTCACAGCAAATTGTAAGAAACCCGCGGCTTGAAAAGAGAAAAGTGCGCGCTCACGTTATCTAAGATCCAATCATCAGCTATTTCTCACCGATTCATCATCAAAATGCCGCCACGACGTTAGGGAAATCGAAGAAGTAAGTTTTATTTTCTTTCTTGTGTGAATTTGTTGCTAAATAGGTAGGTTAAAATAGTTTTTGATGTAAATTTATTAAATTTACAGGAGTTGATAATGCACCTCCTCCTCCTAAAAATCTACAAAATCCTCCATCACCTGAACAACAAATACCTGCTAAAGAAGAACCCCAACCACAAACACCTCCATTTACTCCTAAATATGCCCCTAGAACACAAGAAAATATAATGGGACAAATTGAAAACAATAAGAAACAAATTGAGGACATAATTGCAAGGTTGAAAGAAACTGCAACTTCAACCTTGCATAGATCCACACTTGCTCAATCCCTTGAATCTATGTTATCAATTGTAGATTCAATTAGCAAGCAAATTACTAGTTGGACAGAAAAGAGGAGAGAATTTAGAGAGTATTATGCAGACAAGTTGTCATATGAACAAGTTAAAAAAGAATAAATTACAAAACTGGACTTGTGTTCTATTTTCACAGACCCACGAACAAATGAATCTCTACCCCTTACATGCAAGAGGTTCCCTATCCATTGGTGTAATAACCAAGCGATAAGGGACAATTTTGTGCAGAGGTCGTGAATGGTTTTTGACCATCCTCCATGCAACAATAATGAGGTCCCGAAATTTTTTTTGAGGAAACTCTACTGCGAGTTTGTCAAAAATAAAGTGCTAAATTATTTTGATATACGGGAGTTCTAGGGTAGAGGTAGGGGGTCAGCACAGGATAGACCAGGGGCACGTGTTGACCCACAGCAGCCAACGAGACGAGCATTCACCAGACCAGCCCATGAGCACATTTCTATCCCTTCTATTGTGAAGGAGAGTGTTGAGGTCGAGACACTTCAGTCCATTAGTGCGTTGACCTAGAGCATCTTACATCATGCTAGTCCTACAGCACATCGTGGGTCAGGGGAGAGTTCAAGTACGATTCCACCCCATACTTGTCAGACTTGCGGGTGAGCATGTGGTTATGACCCTACGGATAGTCATGACGCAGGTGTGCAGGCTACATTTGCAGTTGAGCAGATGGTGATGACAGATGCCCTCCTGAGTGAGACTTTTAGACTTGATACTCAGGTAAATCTTAGCAAGTTCATTGAATTTAATTTATTAAATTTTATTTTTGAAATGCAAGATTAACTAATTTAGTTTGATAATTTTAATGAAATTTCAGGGTCATAGCGTTGATGTAGTTTTCAGTGGTTCTCCACTTGCATATTACACTACATCATCTACTGTCGGGGTATGTAACTAGTAAACAATTATAAATATTACATGTGAATAGTATCGTTATATGAATGGTATTCTAACATCTGATTTTAGATGTTGAATAGGTTAATATTAGAGATTTCACAGCAACACCTACCAGTGGTGGTGGACTTCAAAGTTTCACGAAGGCAATAAAATAAATAGTTAAATGAATGAATTGTACTTACTAGATTTTTGTATGTGACTTGTGTGCTTTATTGTGTGTATGTCATGCCCACATTTTCCATGCGATCACGACACACAACACACGTGTCATGTCCACATTTACCATGTGGTCATTACACGAATTACGAAAAACTTTTCTACCTATCCCTAGGAACCCCCTTGCATGCGTCTGCATGCTCAGTGGCAATACGCATAAGGCGTAAACATGTCAACATAATTCGGGGAGGTGTGTTGTCCCATGCAGTCCCTTGCGTGATGATAGCTGTCTAGGGGGTATGCGACACAAAGTGTGTCACTTTTAGGGTTAGACTGATTTTAATCTGAACCATAAGTTTCGTAGGTGTGAACATGATTCTGCCAGCTTCAAGACCTAACCTTAACTTAGGTAAAAAAAATTAAAATAATGATTAAGAAAATAGTGGCATGATGGACGCATGATTAAAGTAGAGTGATGGAATGAAAATCAATAAAATAATGTAAAATTAAAACCCTAGAAATCTAGGAAAAATTTGATAGCATAACGCGTTTTCAATAATCGAAATAAAAATTTTAAAATAAAACTCCAATAAGAATTTAAATTAAATTTTAAAAGTAAAAATTAAAACAAAACTTAAGAACAAATTCAAATGGTTAAAATAAAATAATAAAGTAAATATCCTGCCAAGGTCAAATAAATTGACCTTGCATAAAAAAGTTTAAAAATTTGAAATAAAATAATAAAATAATAACAAACATCAAATTAGATTTCAAAATTGAGTCCGTTAATAAATATAATTTTGGCATTACATTTATTAATGAACTCTGAATAAAGAGGAGGAAGGAGGTTAAAATACTCCTCGTAAAATAATAATAAAATAGATAAATAATTAAAAGGATAAAATCCCACTAGGGAAAAATAAAACAAATATCCCAGCTATGATGAATTTAAAACAAGGGGAATATTCTTTCCAATTTGAATAAAATTAATACCTCCCTATAGAAAATCTAATTCATAATGCAATAAAATAAAAAAGCAAAAACTCCATCTAAATAATCTCAAAAGAAAAAAAACACGAGAATTAAAATAAATATGAGGGCAAAAATAGAGGATAAAACAAATAAGGGATAAAACAAATTCCTCACAACTCCCCTCAATAAAATATTGCTTTATAAATAAGAAAAGCCCTAATCTCTATTTTAAAATAGGTTTTCTAAATAGAAGAGCCCTAATTCCAAATTAAAAATTGCTTTTCTAATGGAAAGGCCTAATTGTATTTCATTTCCATTGTCTTCTCTTTATCTTTTTTTTTTGTTGCCCTAATCCTCTAATCTTATCCTCTCTTCTCTTTTATTTTTGTTTGTTTTCTTTCATGTGTAAGCAGGTTAGGGTTTGAATGCAAAAAGGAGGCCATGGATGGAAACTTGCTGGTACCTCCCACGGAGGTATACACGACAGATTTGATTGTAATAAATCTATATATATATTTTGTGATATATATATAAATATATATATACTATTATATACTAAATATGTTTAAATATTATGAGTAGGGTTCAGTTGAATGCAGGGCCGACGACGGAATGCAGGGCCGACGACGGAGTGCAGGGTCGAAAGGGGAGAGAACCCGGTGGAGGGCAGGCCGAAAACAGAGTGAGAGGGGAAGCCGCGGCAAAGTCTCAATGGGGAGTGCGGGAAGGAGAAATGGGGAACAACGGTGCCATTAGTAGGAGGGTCGGTGTGGGGTCGAAGGGGAGGAGCGGAGCTACGGTGATAAGCGGCTGCGTATGGGTTTGGGGGTGTGGGTGGAAGCACAGTCTCCCCCCCCCCCACCATTTGTTATAAGCAGGGGTGGGGCTATGGGCGTTTCAGCCCACAGTCCCACCAAAATATTTACTTTTTTTTAACTTACAAACCTAAAACTGCCAACACTCAGTTCATTTTTTTTTTTGTTTACACAATAGTCTCTGGTATCAAGATTTTGGATTTAAATAATATTTATTTTTATATAAATTTACACATATATATATACATAAATATATATATATATATACATAAATATATATATATATACACATAAATATATACATGTATACATATATATATGTATACATGTATACATATATATATGTATACATGTATACATATATATATGTATACATGTATACATATATATATGTATACATGTATACATATATGTATACATGTATACATATATATATGTATACATGTATACATATATGTATACATATATATATGTATACATGTATACACATATATATATATATGTATACATGTATACACATATATATATGTATACATGTATACACATATATATATGTATACATGTATACACATATATATATATATATACTCAGATTCGCATCAATAGTTACTTAAAATCTTGTAGTATATTTGCATTTTTTCATTTATTATTATTATTATTTTTATTATAGATATGTGTATACACTTATATATATATATATATAAGTGTATATATACATACTTTAATAAATACACAGCAATTATATACAACTTTTGTTTCCTCTTCTAATCTCTATTTATGTACAGTAAAAGAAACAAACAACAACAACCTAATATTGAAAAGAAAATGAAAATGCGTATATATATCTATATACATATATATATATATATCTCATTCATATATGTATATTGTTATATATACACTTTAAACTAACTTAACAATAACATAAATCCTGACTTAACATAGAATTCTAACTCATTGTCTAAACTTAAATAATACAGAGGCTTTTTTTTTTGAAAGTATATACTATTCAGATACATATCTATATTTTTCTTGAAACAGTTCAAATACACAGAATACATTATATTTGTTTTTGAAGCAACAATAAGGTAGAAGTCTACAATTATTTTTAAATCTCTAACAGTTCATTTCATAACAGCACCTATAAATAGAAGATATCAAGCAACTTACAAAAAAAAATAAATCTCTTAAAACTTCTATCTTCTTTTCTGGTAAGCAATAAACTATAAACAACAACTGATGCCTATTTTTTTATGAAAGAAACAATGATAGCAATAATACAACTCATGCCTATTTTTTTTAAAAGAAATAATGACAACAATAATACAACTCTTGTATTTCTTTAAAACACACAAACTCCACAATATAAGAATAAACAGTTTTCGAATAAATAAAAAGATTGTTTACATTACAACACATATTTCAGCCAACTCCATAGTGGCATCACTTGACATAATTTATAAAAGGGCCTCAAGGGCCATGGCTCAAACAACCAACAACATAGAACTATAGAACACAAAATTGGTCTTCTCTCAACTCCATTTCTTCATTTAACACCTGCAAATAATATCACAACAAGGAGAGAAAACTCAACCACATTGAAATGTCCTCCTCCCTACCATAGACCCGCAAGAGGGTCACCCCCGAGCTAGGGAGGTAGGGATTCACACGGGTGTAAACACTCCACAACAAGAATCAAACAACATCAACACAAAAACAACCCCAAGGATAAATACATAACTCAACTCATGAAAATGAGTTTGATGGGGGTAGGGAATGGACCCCTCTACTTCAAAGGCCACACCAAAATACCAAGATGCCAATCTCATGGCCTCAAGCCAAAAATATCCAAAACCACAACTCTCCAAATATCACAAAATAACCTCCATGGCACTCTTGCCATTCAAATAATCTCCACAACAAGTAAAAGCCTTAAAGGCATAAATAACATAATGTGGGAGTGACCTCAAGGAGGTTCCTTTCCCCTACCCCAAACAAGTTGAGCCTTACCTCCAAATGGAGGTGCTCTCACCATACTCCCATCCCACACAAAATAATGAAACAACAACCAACAAAAAATACCAACACATCACAATAAATAAGCAAGGGTGAAGAACATAGTTCATGAGGCTTGCCTTCAAAGCCCTATAATAGAAGCACGTTTGGTGATGAGCTCCAAGCTTCTCCAAACCTTCCAATCTCCAAGAATTCCACTAACTTTCCTAAAATTGCTCAAAAATAGAAAGAAACTTCAAAATACAAGAACCCCACACTCCTCAACAAGAGGAGGTAATATAGGCCATCAATTTTGGCCTTGAGGAATGAGAAGGTGACACTTGTCACCTTCTCCTTCCTCCTCCTATGCCACTTGCAAGGGAGAGAAAGTGTGAGGGTGACAAGTGTCATCCTCCAATTCCATCTCAATCCTCACCTTATCCACTTGTGCTCTCACACATGTGTGAGAGAACAAGTGGTGAGGTTGAATTCCCATTCAAAACTCCAAGAGGATAAGGGATGCCATATGGCATCCTCTTATTCTCTAAAAGAGCCATCTCCCTCCAAGATGCTCTCACACATGTGTGAGAGTCTTGGAGGAAAATCCCACACACTTGGGAGTCTTGGAGACCTCCCAAGTCCTCCTAGGGAAGGGAGATGAATCTTTCCCAAAGCATGACTCATCTCCCACCTTATCTAAATTCAAATTTCGTCACTTTGATTAAACCATAGTTTAGAGTGACCAAAAGTGAGTTAATCCAAGGGTTAGTTAGTCAAAATTGACCCTAGACCCATGGGTAACCACCTAGGGTAACTTTTGGGACACTAAGGTTCACCAAGGGGGTCATAAATCCACTTTAAATGGCCTCAAAAAAAAAAATACCAAGTGGTGTAAGTCAATAAAAATTATACAACACTTAATATTAATTAATTTAAACAAAGGGTACTAGGCCAAAATGATAAAATTAAAACAAGTACTTAAATCAACATTCAATTTCAAACGTGATCCTTATCCCTCTTGGGAATGGATCGGTTTCACAGGGAATAACATTGGTGTGAATTCTACCTCCAATTTCCCATGGCTTAGGAATGTAAAACTTGCACATCTCGATCAAGTGTCAATCGTATCATGAATAATCATAGCTGAAGCAATTGGAATTAAATTCAAGCCATCGAATACAACAATAATCAACTATAACCTAAATCTGAAATAAACTGCATTTGTCTATCACATGTCAAATAATCATCATCACATAAATAACTAGAAATCACATCACAAAACATCATCTAATATATCTCGTATGTCAGATCACAAAATAGCATCAAAATAGGATCAAATTGAATCACCATATGTCTAATCAATGTCATATCAAAATCAAGAGATATAATCTAGTTTGCATAATGAAACCATAGTCTCTAAAAGTCTGATAATATCATCAACTAAAATACATAATGATCAAAATGAGGAAGGAAAAATAATCAGCCTCACATCCTCCCCCCTAAGACTAAACTTCCTCCTGGAAGTCGTCAAAAAGGTGAGCATAGAGTGCCCTAGTTGCATCCTCCCAAGTCACTGTGATTTCATCATAATGATCCCATTGGACCCTAACATGGTCCATCTCTTGATCTTGAACACCTAGCGTCTGACGAGCAAATATATGAATTGGCTCCAAAGCCAATTGCCTGTCTACCTCTACTCGTAGTCTCAAAGATGGGGGTCTGAAAGTCGGCCTCGCGGTTGTCAACCGCTGCAAGTATGTGGTGGGATCTACCCACATCTCCAACTGTTAGCTTAGATCCTTCGGCACGAGGCTGTCCCCCTGTTGTAAAGTCCTGTGGGCACTCTCTGGCAAGATGTCTTGCTCCACCACAAACATAGCATGGTCCCCGAGCCTAAACATGTACTGTATGTGTCTTGCTCGATGACTGCTACTGCACAGGTTAGCCCGTGGAACTCTGTGATCCTCCAAAGGACTGCTGCGATCATGCAGGTCCTGTAGCATGTGTCTGCTATCACCGGTCTCTGCATGGACCCTGCTGATGCTGCTGCTGTGGGGGCCGAGGAGGTAAGGGTGCAGAACTAAATCCTCCCTTATGAGGTGGCTGTGATGGTCTATGGAAACTCTGTTGATGCTGCTACTATCCACGATCTTGAAATTGAGGGCGTGAACTCTGCCCTCGTCCTTGAATCTCTTCAGCGATATATGCCTTTTCGGTGGCATCACTTAAAGTCTGGGGGTTTGCCATGTGAACAGGCCCTGCTATGTTGTGGTTCAGTCCTCTGATAAAATTATGAACTAGGAGTTTCTCGTCATGGAGATACTCCGCATATCGGGATAACTTTGTAAATCTACCCTCATACTGTACCACTGTAAGTCCTCTCTGCTGAAGGTCATGAAAGTTGTCTATGCGACGCTGCCTATAATGATCTGATAAGTATCACGTATTGAAGTGCTTAATGAAGGCCTCCCATGTGAGAGTGTCTAATGAAAGGTGACATTTGCCCTCCTCAGTGTGCCACCAGGTAGCTGCTACATCTCGCAACAGGTGTACTGCTACATGAGCCTTCGTGTTGCCCTCGTAAGGATGCAATGCGAAGCATCTATCTAAGCTAATGAGCCAGGCCTTTGCCTCAGCTCCCTCTGTGGTCCCGACAAAAGTAGGAGGGTTTAACCTCAATAAATGCCTAATGGGATCTCCTCTGTCTCTGTGCCCTCTGATAGGCTCATCTATGAAATAGTCATAAGGTCTGTGAACAATGTGCTCTACTCATACTGCCTCATCACGCCTAGCATGACATGGAGGGCTCTTGCTACGGACCCTGTCGGCTGAACCAACCTCCTCTACCATCGTCTCTGGCACCTCAACATAAGGCTCCACATGTGGTGCCCCTCACGGCTCAATGCGGGGCTCCACACATGCCTCGACATGAGACTCAGCTCATGGCTCCACACGTGATTCCTCTCGCGGATCCTCGCAGGGCTCAACACGTGGCTTTATGCATGACTCAACTATGGCTGGTGAAAGCCTATCTTAAACTACCTGTAAAGCCTGTAATATCTGTGGCCTAATATTTGGTAGGGCCGGTGGTGCCTGCAGTGCTTGTAGGACCGGATGATCCTGTCCCTCAACTGAAGAGTCACTGTGCACCTCAGGGGATGGAGTGCGGTGGGAATGTGCTCACTAAACTCGTCGGGGAGGCATCCTTCAAAAATAAGGTAACCACAAATTAATCAAAGTTGCAGAAATAATAATGTGCCCTAAGCAAGCCCAATGTTTAAACTTAGGCTTTGATACCAAATGTCATGCCCACATTTTCCATGCGGTCACGACACACAACACATGTGTCATGCCCACATTTTCCATGTGGTCATGACATGAATTACAAAAAACTTTTCTACCTATCCCTAGGAACCCCCTCGCACGCGTCTACATGCTCAGTGGCAATACACATAAGGCGTAAACATGTCAACATAATTTAGGGAGGTGTGTTGTCCCACGGAGTCCCTTGCATGATGATAGCCATCTAGGGGGTATGCGACACAAAGTGTGCCACTTTAAGGTTTAGACTAATTTTAATCTGAACCCTAAGTTTCCTAGGTGTGAAGATGATTCCGCCAGCTTCGAGACCTAACCTTAACTTAGGTCAAAAAGAATTGAAATAATGATTAAGAAAATAGTGGCATGATGGACACATGATTAAAGTGGAGTGATGGAATGAAAATCAATAAAATAATGTAAAATTGAAACCCTAGAAATCTAGGAAAAATTTGACAGCATAACGCATTTTCAACAATCGAAATGAAAATTTTAAAATAAAACTTCAATAAGAATTTAAATAAAATTTTAAGAGTAAAAATTAAAACAAAACTTAAGAACAAATTCAAACGATTAAAATAAAATAATAAAGTAAATATCCTACCAAGGTCAAATAAATTGACCTTGCATAAAAAGTTTAAAAATTTGAAATAAAATAATAAAATAATAACAAATGTCAAATTGGATTTCAAAATTGAGTCCATTAATAAATATAATTTCGACATTACATTTATTAATGAACTCAGAATAAAGAGGAAGAAGGAGGTTAAAATACTCCTTCTTGTAAAATAATAATAAAATAGATAAATAATTAAAACGATAAAATCCCACTAGGGAAAAATAAAATAAATATCCCAGCTATGATGAATTTAAAACAAGGGGAATATTCTTCCCAATTTGAATAAAATTAATGCCTCCCTATAGAAAATCTAATTCACAATGCAATAAAATAAAAAAGCAAAAACTCCCTCTAAATAATATTAGAAGAAAAAAAACACAAGAATTAAAAGAAATATGAGGGCAAAAATAGAAGATAAAACAAATAAGGGATAAAACAAATTCCTCACAACTCCCCTTAATAAAATATTGCTTTATAAATAAGAAAAGCCCTAATCTCTATTTTAAAATAGGTTTTCTAAATAAAAGAGCCCTAATTCCAAATTAAAAATTGCTTTTCTAATGGAAAGGCCTAATTGTATTTCATTTCCATTGTCTTCTCTTTATCTTTTTTTTTCGTTGCCCTAATCCTCTAATCTTATCCTCTCTTCTCTTTTGTTTTTTTTTTTTTTTTTTCATGTGTAAGCAAGTTAGGGTTTGAATGCAAAATGGAGGCCATGGATGGAAACTTGCTGCTACCTCCCACAGAAGTATACACAACAGGTTTGATTGTAATAAATCTATATATATATATATATATACTATTATATACTAAATATGTTTAAATATTATAAGCAGGGTTCAGTTGAATGCAAGGCCAACAGTGGAGTGCAGGGTCGAAGGGGGAGAGAACCCGGTGGAGGGCAGGCAAAAAATGGAGTGAGAGGGGAAGCTGCGGTGATGTCTCAATGGGGAGCGCAGGAAGGAGAAACGGGGAACAATAGCGCCGTTAGCAGGAGGGTCGAGCGGAGCTACGGTGATAAGCGGCTGTGTATGGGTTTGGGGGTGTGGGGAGGAGGCTGTGCCTCCACCCCACACCATTTGTTATAAGCAGGGGTGGGGCTGTGGGCGTTGCCGCCCACAGTCCCACCAAAATATTTACTTTTTTTTTGTTTACAAACCTAAAACTACCAACACTTAGTTCATTTTTTTTTGTTTACACAACAGTCTCTGGTATCAAGATTTCAGATTTAAATAATATTTCTTTTTATATAAATTTACATATATATATATATACATAAATATATGTATATATATGTGTATATATATATACTCAAATTTGCATCAACAGTTACTCAAAATCTTGCAGTATATTTGCATTTTTCCATTTATCATTATTATTTTTTTTGCTATAGATATGTGTATACACTTATATATATATATTTATATATATATAAGTGTATATATATATACTTTAATATATACACAACAATTATGTACAACTTTTGTTTCCTCTTCTAATCTCTGTTTATGTACAATAAAAGAAAGAAACAACAACCTAATATTGAAAAGAAAATAAAAATGTGTATATATATCTATATACACACACATATATATATATATATCTCATTCATATATGTATATTGTTATATATACACTTTAAACTAACTTAACAATAACATAAACCCTGACTTAACATAGAATTCTAACTCACTGTCTAAACTTAAATAATACAGAGGCATTTTTTTTTGTTGAAAGTATATACTATTCAGATACATATCTATATATTTTTTGGAACAGTTCAAATACACAAAATACATTATATTTTTTTTTGAAGCAGCAGTAAGGTAGAAATCTACAATTTCATTTAAATCTCTAACAGTTCATTTCATAACAGCACCTATAAATAGAAGATATCAAGCAACTTACGAAAAAAAGATAAATCTCTTAAAACTTCTATCTTCTTTTCTGGTAAGCAATAAACTATAAACATCAACTGATGCCTATTTTTTTTTGAAAGAAACAATGACAACAATAATACAACTCTTGTATTTCTCTAAAACACACAAACTCCACAATATAAGAATAAACAGTTTTTGAATAAATAAAAAGATTGTTTACATTACAACACATATTTCAGCCAACTCCATAGCGGCATAACTTGACAGAATTTACAAAAGGGCCACAAGGGCCATGGCTCAAACAACCAACAACATAGAACTATAGAACACAAAACTGGTCTTCTCTCAACTCCATTTCTTCATTTAACACCTGTAAATAATATCACAACAAGGAGAGAAAACCTAGCCACATCGAAATGCCCTCCTCCCTACCGTAGACCAGCAAGAGGGTCACCCCCGAGCTAGGGAGGTAGGGATTCACACGGGTGTAAACACTCCACAACAAGAATCAAACAACATCAACACAAAAACAACCCCAAGGATAAACACATAACTCAACTCATGAAAATGAGTTTGATGGGGGTAGGGAATGGACCCCTCTACTTCAAAGGCCACACCAAAATACCAAAATACCAATCTCATGGCCTCAAGCCAAAAATCTCTAAAACCACAACTCTCCAAATATCACAAAATAACCTCCATGACACTCTTGCCATTCAAATAATCTCCACAACAAGTAAAAGCCCTCAAGGCATAAATAACACAATGTGGGAGTGACCTCAAGGAGGTTCCTTTCCCCTACCCCAAACAAGTTGAGCCTTACCTCCAAATGGAGGTGCTCTCACCATACTCCCATCCCACACAAAATAATGAAACAACAACCAACAAAAAATAGAAACACATCACAATAAATAAGCAAGGGTGAAGAACATAGTTCATGAGGCTTACCTTCAAAGCCCTATAATAGAATCATGTTTGGTGATGAGCTCCAAGCTTCTCCAAACCTTCCAATCTCCAAGAATTCCACTAATTTTCTCAAAATTTCTCAAAAATAGAAAGAAACTCCAAAATACAAGAACCCCACACTCCTCAACAAGAGGAGGTAATATAGGCCATCAATTTTGGCCTTGAGGAATGAGAAGGTGACACTTGTCATCTTCTCCCTCCTCCTCCTATGCCACTTGCAATGGAGAGAAAGTGTGAGGGTGACAAGTGTCATCCTCTAATTCCATCTCAATCCTCACCTTATCCACTTATGCTCTCACACATGTGTGAGAGAACAAGTGGTGAGGTTGAATTCCCATTCAAACCTCCAAGAGGATAAGGGATGCCATATGGCATCCTCTTATTCTCTAAAAGAGCCATCTCCCTCCAAGATGCTCTCACACGTGTGTGAGAGTCTTGGAGGAAAATCCCACACACTTGGGAGTCTTGGAGACCTCCCAAGTCCTCCTAGGGAAGGGAGATGAGTCTTTCCCAAAGCATGACTCATCTCCCACCTTATCTAAATTCAAATTTCGTCACTTTGACTAAACCATAGTTTAGAGTGACCAAAAGTGAGTTAATCCAAGGGTTAGTTAGTCAAAATTGACCCTAGAGCCGTGGGTAACCACCTAGGGTAACTTTTGGGACACTAAGGTTCACCAAGGGGGTCATAAATCCACTTTAAATGGCCTCAAAAAAATAAAAATAAATACCAAGTGGTGTAAGTCAATAAAAATTATACAACACTTAATATCAATTAATTTAAACAAAGGGTACTAGGCCCAAAGGATAAAATTAAAACAAGTACTTAAATCAACATTCAATTTCAAATGTGATCCTTATCCCTCTTGGGAATGGATCAGTTTCACAGGGAATACCATTGGTGTGAACTTGTGTGTATGTTAGGAGCCATGATTAGGTGAACGTGTGTATATGTTAGGAGCCATGATTTGCATCACTATTATAGTTTTCGTAATTGAATAATGTTGTTTTATTTTTAGATGTTCCAGACTGCGGAGACACCTCCCGATGTTCATAGGGCAATGGAGCATGGTGTGTCCCTTGCAATTCATAGCTCCATGCCATTGATGGGGGTATGAGGTAGATTAGTAAATTTTAATTTAAATTCATTGCTATAGTTGTTTATTTTTGAAAATCAAAAGATTATTGATTTGAAGTTTAATTTCTATCTGGATGGTTTCTATAAGACATGACATCACCATAGCTTAATCCTGCTACTAAGGCAAATGAAGAGACAAATTATATGGTAGCGGTAAGTGATTTTTTTGTTAAATGTTTCATTTTTTATAACATGTAATTTCTATATATTAATGTCTATACTTTTTATTGTAACAACTATAGATCCACAAATGACTAAATAGGAGGAGCAACCCTCAGGTTCGTAGTAGACCACCCACATACGCATTTCCATCCCCTAGAAGATCAAAGGCTGCCCGTAATCTATTCTCTTCACCAGACAGAGGGGAATGACTTTTTATTGTGTTCCTTTGTTGTATGCCTATATGGCATTTGTGGACATATATTTTGTATTGCATATAGTTGACATTGTATGCCTATATGGCTATTTTGTATATATGTTATACTTATATCGATAGATATTGATGTATGCCTATATGGATATTTGGTTAATACAAATCTTTTTTATTGATGGCGTCCATATTTGCATTATAAATCCATGTTTGAATGGATATTTGTAGATGGTTATTTCAAATATTTAAAGTCCAATTGTATTACATAGGATGTTTGTTGATCCAATAAGCCAACTATTGTTATTCAAGTATCACCTAAACCTCATTCTGGAACTAAAAGATAAAAGTTGTATTTAGAATAAAAATGAATCGTCATGTTGAATAAAAAATATTCATATTCTTTATGAGTTGCTCAATTGAAAATATTCAAATGAGTATGTTGATCCATATTCTTTATGAGTTGGTCAATTGAAAATATTTCTTAATTTCTTGTTATTATACCATATTGGGATGCAAAGAGTATGTTTTTTGTTTTGAATAAGATAGTCAAAATTATATGCTTATGAGCACCTGATGACCATTGTGGTTATTAAATGTAATTCCTCTTGCATATAAGATGATGTTATGAGAGTACATTGAGTCTTACCTAATTTTAGTATGCAACATAACATTGGGGCTATAGGCTTCCATAAGTCATCAACAATTAAGGTTCAAGGTTGTCATTGAAGTCAAAGGGTCAAGGTTGTTTGTCATTGATGTCAAGGTTGATGCCATGATGTTGATAAGGTGATACAATGATTCAAGGTAGGTGATGGTCATAAGGTGCATGATGTTGTGAATATGATTTTCATGATAAGGTCTCTCAATTCATGTTGATGCTGCACAAGACAAACATGGTTCATATCATGCAAGGTTCATGTTCATGGTGGATGTGGTTTTGTTCATGCAAGGTTTTATAGTGAATATGGTTTTCATGATAAGGTCTATCTTGGAAGGTTGATATGATGTAAGGTTCATGTTCATGGTGGATGTGGTTTTGTTCATGCAATAAGAAGTCAGAGAAGACACAAACTTTCATAATCATAATTCAATGTCATCATCAAGGAGAGTTATATTCATCAAGGGGAGTCATGAGTTTGATTTGAATGTGAAGTTGTTCATGTCTTAGAACCCTAAGCCTATGATAAGTGTCATACTCTAATGTCTTTCTTCTGATGTCCCTGAGGTCTCTGAAATGTCCTAGATATCTCTTGATGAAAGTTAGAATGTTTAAGTCTTTCTTATTGATAGTTAGGGTTTGCATATTGGGCATTAAACCCTAAAAAGAATCTACTTTTCTTAAGACTTTAAAACCCTCAATTTCCTGTCATGTGTAAAGTGCACTTTTGTTTTAATTTAATATTGACTTATAATCATGAGTTACTATCACTTAAATCAACCTACTAAAGGGTCTTTAAGTCATTAGTTCACCAGCCCTTCAACCTAACTCAATTGACCTATCTGGTAAACTCTCATAAGCCTGAGCGCCATATCATAATCGAAGGTCATATTTAATTGATATAAGGGTAGGAAAAAGGATTAGAAGGTCAGTATTTAAAAGGAATTTGGAATAAAAATAGTCATCTCTATGCGGTTGAATTTGATGGGCATGCCCTTATAAAAGGCTAAAAGATAGCTTTATGCAGGATATCATGGTATTTGTAGTGTTTGAAGATTGAAGACTAGTTAGTGTTTGAAGCTCGGACTGTTTCAACATGTTTGGGTGCAAAACAGGACCATGCCTAGCCTAAACATACCCATCCAGATGCGTTGGAATTGTTAGTTTGGCTGCATGAGGAGAAGAACAAAAGTTACACCCCTTTGCAACTTTACACTGCCTCCTTCTGACAATTTTTGGGGCAGTAGAAAACCTTTCACCACGGGCAAACGCCTTAGAGATATAAAAACTGAGAGAGGTTATTGTAGAGGGACCCTATATGATCGCCTTTCCTCAGTCAGAATGTATTTAAATGACATGGTTTCCTGTTAAATAGCTCATCAAAGATTGCTGCCTTTTTGCACTTTGGACTCTTCAGGGATATCGTCAGTACAATGTAGCTCAGACTATTTCGGCATGTTTGGGTACAAAACAGGACCATGCCTAGCCTAAACGTACCCATCTAGATGCGTTGGAACTGTTAGTTTGGCCACATGAGGAGAAGAACAAAAGTTACACCCTTTTGCAACTTTACACTACCTCCTTCTGATAATTTTTAGGGCAGTAGAAAACCTTTCACCATGGGCAAATGCCTCAAAGATATTAAAAAATGAGAGAGGTTATTGTAGAGGGATAGTACATGATCGTGTTACCTTAGATAGAATATCTCTAAGTGACACAGTTTCTGAGTAACATCTCGTCAAAGATTGCTACCTTTTTGTACTTTGGACTCTTTAGGGATATCATTGGTACAATGTAGCTCAGACTGTTTCGGCATGTTTGGGTGAAAAAAAGGACCATGCCTAGCATAAACATACTCATTCAGATGCATTGGAATAGTTAGTTTGGTCGCATTAGGAGCAGGATGAAAGTTACACCCCTTTGCAACTTTACACTACCTCCTTTTGACGATTTTTGGGGTAGCAGAAAACCTTTCACTACGGGAAAATGCCTCAGAGATAAAAAACTGAGAGAGGTTATTGTAGAGGAACTCTACTGATCATGTTTCCTCAGGAGGAATGTTTCTAAGTGATATAGTTTTTGAGTAACATCTCGTCAAAGATTGTTGCCTTTTACACTTTGGACTCTTCAAGGATATCGTCGGTACAATGTAGCTCGAACTGTTTCAACATGTTTGGATGAAAAAAAGGACCATGCCTAGCCTAAACATACCCAGCCAGATGCATTAGAATAGTTAGTTTGGTCACATCAGGAGTAGGATGAAAGTTACACCCCTTTGCAACTTTACACTACCTCCTTCTGACAATTTTTGGGGCAGCAGAAAAATTTTCACCACGGGAAAATGCCTCAGAGATATAAAAAACTGAGAGAGGTTATTGTAGAGGAACCCTATGTGATCACGTTGCCTTAGATGAAATGTTTCTAAGTGACATGGTTTTCAAGTAACATCTCGTCAAAGATTGCTGCCTTTTTGCACTTTGGACTCTTTAGGGATATCATCGGTACAATGTAGCTCAGACTGTTTCAGCATGTTTGGGTGAAAAATAGGACCATGCCTAGTGTAAATGTACTCATCCAAACACGTTGGAATAGTTAGTTTGGTCACATTAGGAGTAGGATAAAAGTTACACCCCTTTGTAACTTTACACTACCTCCTTTTGACGATTTTTAGGGCAGCAGAAAACCTTTCACCATGGGAAAACACCTTAGAGATATAAAAAACTGAGAGAGGTTATTGTAGAGGAACCCTACATGATTGCATTACCTCAGAAAAAATGTTTCTAAGTGACACAATTTTTGAGTAACATCTCGTCAAATATTGCTGCCTTTTTGCACTTTGGACTCTTCAGGGATATCGTCGGTACAATGTAGCTCGGATTGTTTTGGCATGTTTGGGTGAAAAATAGGACTATGCCTAGTGTAAATGTGCCCATCCAGATGCATTGGAATATTGGTCACATCAGGAGTAAGATGAAAGTTACACCCCTTTGCAACTTTACACTACCTCCTTCTGACAATTTTTGGGGCAACAGAAAACCTTTCAGCACGGGAAAACGCCTCAGAGATAAAAAATTGAGAGAGGTTATTGTAGAGGAACCCTAAGTGATTGCATTACCTTAGACAAAATATTTCTAAGTGAAATGGTTTTTGAGTAACAACTTGAAAAAAATTGTAGTCTTTTTGCACTTTGGACTCTTCAGGGATATCATCGGTACAATGTAGCTCAGATTGTTTCGGCATGTTTGGGTGAAAAATAGGACCATGCCTAGCCTAAACGTACCCATCCAGATACCTTGGAACTGTCAGTTTGGTCACATCAGGAGCAGGACACCAAAAATGCAAAAGTTGCTTTGTGTAACTTGACAACATTGACACTTTTTTGCAACAAGACTCAAAGACTCAAACTGATCCCAAGTGACTCAAACTGACTCAAAAACATATGAAATGGTCTTAGAAGACCTTATTACATACAATTGATTCAATCAAAATAAAATTTTACTTTTTGACTCCTCTTGGAGACATGACAACTTGGGTGCCCCTGCACCATTAGTGCAACTGAAGTCGATAAAGTTTTACTATTAAGAAAAAGAGCTTCCCTTAGCTTCAAGAAATATAAATGTAAAGTATGTATCTATATTTTATAGACACCTATATTGTATAGTATGTATCTAGACAGCTAAGATACCTATTATATAGTATGTATCTAGATTTTATAGACATGATGTAAAAATGTGTATATGTGTAAACATGTGTATAGTATAGTATCCATCACTTAGGTCTAACCCCATGAAACATAACATGATGATGTAAAAATGTGTATATGTGTAAAAATGCAGCAACAAATAAAAAAAGACAAACCTTACAAATTAATGTGCATACTTACAACTCAATGTAATATGACTTTACAATATCAATGTGAATACTTACAAATTAATCCAATGAACCATCTGGGTCTGCTCTACTCTTTATTGTGTCAAGTATTGCTTCATGGTCAGACTCACGCACCTTCCACAAGGTCTTTTTTAAAGGTCTACCTCGATATTGTATCAAATGAACATTGGATTCCATGACAAGGTTCAAGTACTGAAGAATCTTCTGATGCGTGTCAAAGTCCTTAAACAACCAAACATTAACACTCTTATGTGGGTACCTTCTAATCCATGTTCCAGTAACAACCACTGAGCCTATAGGGTATTCGATATTTTCTCCATCTGTAACTGAGGCCTCCAATTTCTTTTTGGCCTCAACATAATGACACAAGTAATAATCTATTCCCTCTTCGTTATCTTCATCTACAATAACCACATATACATGCCCTACATTGATATGTGTAGCAAATTAGATGAAATTAGTCAACATTACAAAAACACTACAAAGTAAGGTGAAATTAGGAATTTCAAAAACTATGCAAATAGATATATTACCTGGTTGAACTAGATCTGATATGTTGTCAAAGTCAACTGATGATTCCATTTGTGTTAGTTCTAGTGCCATTGAGGGTCGATACGTGTCAAGTGGGCTAAGATAACTTAATTGCCATTCATCAACCCACTCATTTGACTCGCACTCATCCCAGGCTTGAATTGTACAGGAAGAACAAAAGCATGACATCTTTTGTGTATGGATACTCCATGAACCTGCAATTGAGCTTCTAAAAGAGTGCATCTCACTTGATCCTGTCAGTATAGAATAGTCCTCATATGGTGCAATGTTAGTATCATCTATCAACCAAAAAATCTACAAATTGAAGACTTACCTTCATTACCTAGACCCATGGAAGCATTACACCACTCGACGATCAATTTTGCATCTATCAACTTTGCATTATCTTTATACTTTAACTCTTCTCGTGCTATGGCTCTTTTGATACATGCTCCTGCACCATCATGCTCCTGCACCATCGTGCGCTCACGTTTTGTCCTACTATAGATTGATCCATGAATATTTGTGCCTATCTCACCTTTGATAACACCTTTGCAATATCTCACCTCTAGTTCCATTAGCTCATGTTCTATCTTTCACCTCTCTATATCTCACTTATCTCTCCCCCTCACCTCTCTACCTCTCCCCTCTCTATGTCTCTCAGTCGCTCCTTGTCTACCTCTCCATCCATCCTTAGCCATTTAGGTCTCACTTAATCCTAAACCCTTATCCCTCAACCCTCAACCCTTAAACCTTAAATCCTAAACCCTATCTCTAAACCCTCAACACTTTACCTTAAACCCTATCCCTAAAGCCTCAACACTTTACCTTAAACCCTATTCCCTTAACCATAAACCCTAATCCCTCAACCCTAAACCCTACACCCTATCACTAAACCCTAATACCTTAACCCTTATCCCTAAAGACTCAACCCTCAATCCTTAAACCTTCAACCCTACACCCTATCCCTAATCCCTATACCCTTGACACTCTACTTTCACCCTAACCCCTCAACCCTCAACCCTATCCCTAAACCCTCAAACCTCAACCCTCAACCCTCAACATCAATCCCTAATCCCTCAACCCTTAACTCTAATCCCTCAACCCTCAACCCTATCCCTAAACCCTCAACACTATACCTTAAACCCTAATCCCTCAACCCTAAACCCTAAACCCTATCCCTATACCCTAATCCCTCAACCCTCAACCCTAATCCATCATCCCTAATCCCTAAATGCTATCCCTATTCCTAAACCCTCAATGGGCTCGATACTATACCTTAAACCCTAATCCCTTATACCTAAACCCTTCAACCCTATCCCTAATCCCTATACCTTCAACCGTCAACCCTATCCATAAACCCTCAACACTATAACTTAAACCCTAATCCCTCAACCCTAAACCCTAAACCCTATCCCTAAACCCTAATCCCTCAACCCTCAATGCTAATCCATCATCCCTAAACCCTAAACGCTATCCCTATTCCTAAACCTTCAACGGGCTCGATACTATACCTTAAACCCTAATCCCTTATCCCTAAACCCTCCAACCTTATCCCTAATCCCTATACCCTTGAAACTCTACTTTAACCCTAATCCCTCAACCCTCAACCCTATCCCTAAACCCTTAACCCTAAAACATCAACCCTTAACCCTCAATGTCAAACCCTAGTCCCTCAACCCTTAACTCTAATCCCTCGACCCTCAACCCTATCCCTAAACCCTCAACCCTAAAACCTCAACCCTCAACCCTCAACATCAAACCCTAATCCCTTAACCCTTAACTCTAATCCCTCAACCCTAAACCCTATCCCTAAACCTGCAACACTATACCTTAAACCTTAATCCCTCAACCATAAACCCTAAACCCTATCCCTAAACCCTCAACCCTAATCCCTTAATACTCAACCCTAATCCCTCATCCCTAAACCCTAAATGCTATCCCTATTCCTAAATCCTCAACGAGCTCAATACTATACCTTAAACACTAATCCCTTATCCCTAAACCCTCCAACCCTATCCCTAATCCCTATACCCTCAACACTCTACTTTAACCCTAATCCCTCGACCCTCAACCCTATCCCTAAACCCTAAACCCTAAAACCTCAACCCTCAACCCTTAACTCTAATCCCTCAACCCTAAACCCTATCCCTAAACCCTCAATACTATACCTTAACCCCTAATTCGTCAACCCTAAACCCTAAACCCTATCTGTAAACCCTAATCCCTCAACCCTCAACCCTAATCCCTTAACCCTCAACCCTAATCCCTCATCCCTAAACCCTAAATTCTATCCCTATTCCTAAACCCTCAACGGGCTCGATACTATACCTTAAACCCTAATCCCTTATCCCTAAACCCTCCAACCCTATCCCTAATCCCTATACCCTTAACACTCTACTTTAACCCTAATCTCTCGACCCTCAACCCTATCCCTAAACCCTCAACCCTCAAACCTCAACCCTTAATCCTCAACATCAAACCCTAATGCCTCAATCGTTAGCCCTAATCCCTCAACCCTAAACCCTATCCCTAAACCCTCAACTCTATACCCTAAACCCTAATGCTTCTCTCTTGGATAATGAAAATAAAGCCTACAAAAATGCAGTATTTACCATCAACTAGCAAGAGCAAATGTCATCCATTGAAATTAGGAAAGGTCCTTGAAGTGCACCTTAACTCTTTAGATTCATGAGTTGTCCTTGCTTGCATCTCACATCTTGGGCCATATTGTGCCCTGTCAATTCTCTGAGTTTCTAGCTCCATCAGTAAAACTTTCTAGTTGAAGTGAATATTCAAATTATATGGCATGTTTTTCTGGCCCATTTGGGGTTCATTATGCCAATAGGTGTACACACTATGAGAAAAGCTTTGCGTCTAGTACATCTATAGTGAGTAATTAACAGTTGAAATCAGAAGGATGATCATTATGAGAAAATCTTTGCATTGGGGTACATCCATAGTGGGCAATGAATGGTTGAAATCAGAACCCCTGGTCAACATTAAGTGAACATTTTTTTATTATGATTTTTTAAAAAGATCAACATACTCTCTTTACCTATTTGCTTGAATTTAAATCAGGGCCATAAAAATGTGCACACATCTGCTCCCAATGTATAGCCTGGGTGTAATTAAAACCATCAACTAGGTAAAATAAATAACTTTGGTCATAAAAACCAATCAGTCTTTTAAAAATAGATATTAGTAACTATACATTTTAGATATCAGTAACTATACATTTTAGTACCGTTTCTTTCTTGATTTTCTATTTTTAATTAAATAATTTTTTTTTGTTTTAGACAAAATATTACAATCCTCATGAAGATCTTTTCTTGTATAATTTTCTCCTTTTATCTTTGGCCTGTCTTTTCCCTCCTAGAAGATCTTTCAGAAGGATCCTTATTTTATCTTTCGATCTACACCTGCTCAAAGATAAAAACATCTCCTTCTTTGATATTATTATGACGTACAAAATATGCCCAGCCGACACTTAGGGCAGGTATATTGTTATGAAATAGGCAAATAATCTCCCATTGTTTATTGGCTCTATCCACAAGAACTACTAAACTTTTTTCTCTTGGTAATTATAGAGGACATTCACCTATTTTTGGCAACTCTTGCATTCCCAAACCATTACAAAAACTAAGTTATTTTAACCCAATAAATCGCTGATTCCATTGATTTAATACTCTACTATTAAAGCTTAGCATTCACACAAATGCAAATGTTCACATTATAGAAGACTGCATTATATTAGACTATTCTAGAGATCCCTCAGAAAAATGTAATAACAAAACTGCTTTGCCTTATGTTAGATTACAATTAAACCCATTCTTTTTCACACTCTTCTCTTAATAAAATAAGAGTAATAAGAATAGAAGGTAGAGAATTTGATCTTACTAGTATGCATGGTCGGTTTACATTCCCTGACTTCATTTTCATTGAATAAAAAAGTTTATCTGATTTGAAAGGTGGGGCAGAGTTCACTGTCATCTGCTTTTCTAGATGATAGGGTCCATAATGTCTAGGGTTCTTCAAAGAAAGGCCTATAACAGAATTAAGTTTTTGTTATACCAATCCTCCTGGTAAAATACAATTCAAATGCCTACTTTGAAAGTTGAAATAAATTAAATTAGACTTACAATTTTGATTTTCTTCCATTGCTTCAACAACATCATTGTCTTCTTCATCAAAAACTAATTCAATCAACAACTTGATGCCCATTGGTTGACTTGAACTGCATCCTCTATTAGAAGAAGGGCAATTTTTTATTTGTATCAATGTTGGCATTCATAAGCTGAAGAGCATTGATATTTTTCACACCCTGTTCTTTGAAATATCTTAACCTTAAAATATGACTTGAATATGTATTTGAAGACAACAAAATCTCCAATCTCCATCCCATGATGATTCACAAATTTTTTCCAACCCTACCTAAATTCCATTTTATTTATGGTACCCCCTAATTGCACATCCCACTCCTTCCCACCTGGGCCTTGCAACACCATATGTTCGTCTGTGTTGTCTATAAATTGTGAAACAAATGTAGGAGGAATGCGTTGCCATAAACATACTACACAATTAGATTTTACAAGTTCTTAATAGTGTACAAGAAATAAAAGAATGAAAAATAATGTATAGAGTTACCAGTTTTTGTGTAAAGTCTCCAAGCATAACTTTGAAGAAGGAGGCACGCCCATTAAACCAATTCATTCAAAAACTTGCTGCCCATTGGTTGACTTGAACTGCATACTCTGTTAGAAGAAGGGCATCTTTTATCTGTATCAATACTGGTATTCATAAGCTGAAGAGCATTGATGTTTTTCACACACCCTGTTCTTTGAAATATCTTAACCTTAAAATATGACTTGGATATGTACTTGAACACAACAAAATCTCCAATCTCCAGCCCATGATGATTCACAAAATTTTTCCAACCCTGCCTAAATTCTAGTTTATTTATGGTACCCCTTAATTGTAAATCCCTAAACCCTAAACCCTAATCCCTAATTATAATTTATGGTACCCTAATCCCTAAACCCTAAAACCTAATCCCTTATCCCTAAACCATAAACCCTATCCCTAAATCCTCAACCCTCAACACTTAAACCTTAAATCCTAAACCCTATCTCTAAACCCTCAACCCTCAACACTATACCTTAAACCCTAATCCCTCAACCCTAAACTTTCAACCCTAAACCCTATCCCTAATCCCTCAACCCTCAACACTATACCTTAAACCCTAATCCCTCAACCCTAAACTTTCAACCCTAAACCCTATCCCTAATCCCTTTACCCTCAACACTCTACCTTAATCCTAATCCCTCAACCCTCAACCCTAAACACTATCCCTAAAGCCTCAATCCTAAACCCTAATCCCTCAAGGTCCTAAACCTCGATCCCTTATCCCTAAACTCTAAATCCTATCCCTAAACCCTCAACCCTCAACCCTAATCCCTCTTGACCTTAAACCCTCAACCCTTATCCACCCCTCTCCGCCCCTATCTGCCTCACCCCCATCTCTACCCTTGACACTATACATACATACATACATACATACATACATACATACATACATATAGGCATACATATATACATACATACATACATTCATACATACATATATACATACATACATACATACATACATACATACATACATACATACATACAATCATACATACATACATGCTTAATAACCTTGAACATAAAATAATCCAAGGGGGACATAACATGAGCGCGTCATAACATGCTTGCGTTATGTCAAACATGACAAACATTGAGCAAACTTTTGTGAAAAAGGAAAAAATGCAAAACATAACATAACATGAGCGCGTTATAACGTGCTCGCGTTATATTTTGCTTTGGGAATCCCAAGCCTTAGGCTTGGGATTTGCTTTGGATTTCCAACCTAAAGGCTTGGAGTGCCTTCCCAATCTCCAGAGATGTGTTTTTGTATATTCTACAGGATTTCACATAATTTCATTCGTGCTAACCCTCAGATTTGCACGTGTTTCAAGGTCAAACAAATCAAACACCTGGGTAATGTTAGGCTTTCTCTTCGTTATTTAACAATGTAATTTTTTTCACATTTTGACAATGTTAAGCCTTTCATCTTTAATTTCTTTTGTTTGTGTGTCCGTTTTTGGGCAAAAACTAGTGTTTAGTCTTTTTTTCATTGTAAATAAACCATTCATTGAAATTTCAAAAAAATTACATTTTTAGAAACTAGACTCCATTCTACACATATTAAAAAAAAAAATTTTCAATTAGTTTTCAAAATTTATAGGGGTAGCACGGCCAAAATTCTATTTTTCAAGATGTGTCCACTTTGAAAATTAGTAAAAAATTAAATATTCATTAAAAAATTATTAGAAAAATTGGGCATAAACTACATGTTGTTAGCTAATTTCTCACTGAAGCGATTTTAAAAATACCAAAAAAAAGTTAACCTTTTGAGGGAGCCACAAAACATGCTATGTTATGTTTTTTTGACATAAACCACCAATTTATGTGGCTCCCTCTTTTGAACCCCTTAATCTATACCATTTTAAAAAAAAATTAGTAGTTTAGAAAGTAGACTCGGAGCACTACGAAGATTGTTTTGGTTGCATCTCCAAATTTTAAGTGTAACTATGCTCAATTTCTCATCCAAGACCAAGATTTCCTGATTTCAGAAAAAAAGTGGCCAATTAAGACCCCTTTTTGGCCCCCATCTTCTTGCACTTACCCAAGAGATAGATGTCAGGAAATGGGGTCAATTGCCATCTGAGTGTCAGACATTATGTCCTTGAAAAATTGTGTAGGTTGGCATAAGTTACGCTTCTTTTTGGACATTTAATTTTCCTTTTGTGTCATCTTATCAATTTAGTCATTTCGACAAAGTTGCATTGAATCAACCTAACGACGTTCTTGGAATGTCAATACGAGTTGAGAGTTAGTCTTGCCTTGTGTCAGAACATTTTCTTATTGCTTTAAATATTCCCAAACCGGTATCACGAATCTAATATTCTTGGTCTATTATGCTTTGGGTTCTTAGCGAAGAAGGGAGAGTGGTGCTCAATCCCTAAATTGCATGATTGACCCTATCTACATGAAAATAATATTATGCTATGATCATTTAGTCTAATATAGAATTATCTTTCTATGTTATTATTTTTATTATTTTGATATAGTTAACATCACCCACAGTAGTGGAGTGATATTGTGGAACTAATGGGAGCTTTGAGCTTGCCTTAGATTGGCGGATATCATGATTGGATGAGCCTTTGAATGTGGTAGTTGGCCAAGTAGGGGAAACCAATCACCCTGTCTTGGTATAGGGAGGTAGTTTCCACCAAGATCGACATGTGAAGAAGGATGAGTTAACAATTCTTTAGTTATCTTGGAAGATCATATCTTCGATTTTCGGAGGTAGAGCTCTCTCTGCACTAGGGAGAAAATACAGAGTAGGATAGAATGGTGGACAAACTGGGATAGATTTTCATTTGAAAGACTGTATTCAGGTAGAATAAAGGACGTTGTCCTTGTATACATTTTAGTTTTTATAAGTTTCATTTGTGTTGAGCTTCCATAGCATGCATATCGTATAAAGTTCCATGCTTTCATAATTGTTATAGTGGCACGGGGCCATTAAAGCCATGTCCTCATCTAATGATACATTCTTTGTTACGGTGGCTCAAGGCCGAGACTGCATAATCTTTGAGACATTTTTCATTGCAGAGGCTCAAGGCCGATAGGGCCAAGACTGCATGACCATTAAAATAGTCTTTGTACAATGGCTCAAGGTCATTGTGACCAAGCTTAAAACTCTCAAAGTTCCTTTGAGACTGTGGTTCGAGGCCCTTAAGGCCAAGCTATATTGCATTATAACCTTTATTGTGACTGTAGCTCAAGGCCACCAAGGCCGAGCATTCATTGTATTATAATCTTTATTGTGATTGTAGCTCAAGGCCACCAAGGCCGAGCATTCATTGTGTTATAATCTTTATTGATTGTAGCTCGAGGCCATGAAGGCTGAGCTTAATGCATTATAATCCATACTATTACCATGGATCGAGGCCATTATGGCCGAGGACATATATATACTACAACATATACACGTTGAATAATGAAGTGGATTGAATAATAACAGTGCCAAGACTCGTATAATGAGTCAAGCTTAAGGTGCTTGCAGCACAAGAAGTGCTAAATGATGGTGTTTAGTACTTACTTAATGTTACGGCCTGCATTATAACCAATACAACCACCATGACTATGGTGATGGCTGATATGGCCTTAAACATAACTGTGCTTATAGTACTCAAATGAAATCTTGATTCAACTTGCATAAAAACTTGACTGTGGTTTAAGAAGGGGTTGTTAAAATAATTATGATTGAACTTGTCTACCCCTCGAGTAAGGAGGTGGTGTGTTATTCAAAAGATCACTTATTATTATTATGGCAGCTTGCATGCTAGCTAAATCATTAACGAGAAATCCCTTCTTACTAATGATAACATGGAAGAATGGGAAGCATGATTAGCTAAGATTTGTATGGATATTATTAATAGATTTAAACCCTTATCTTACTTATGAGTGAACTCTTTGGGGAGAGTGTTTATCATTAAAAACTCATATGGGTATTTGAATGATTGCTTATTAATGAAAGACATTTTCTTTCTAGTGGCCCAAATCCATGAAGGGAGCATATAATGTTATGAACTCATGTAGAGTCCTTGAGATAAGGCTACAATGTGTTCATCGACCGGGTTAGGTCCCGAGTCGACAACATGATTTAACTTTTGTCATTATGAAAGTATGGGAATAAGGTGATGTGGAGTCATAGATTCCCTATAATAGTGCTTGACTATTAATGATAGTTATTATGATAGCTATGATTCATCTTATGTATTTAAAAGATATGTTGACTCTTTGTTGAAGGAGAAACTGAATAAGAGGTAAGTTGTATTGCCTTGTAGGCAACATTAAGTGCATGCTGGGTTTATTGGAGGAACTAATTCTCCTAGATAATTATATACTTATGAGAATAAATACTATGGTTAGTATGAAACTCTTGTATTGCAACATAAATGAAAGCCATCTCTTTTTGAATGGCCATACTTCATGAGTGAGGTATTAGATATTAAAACCCATGAAGATACTTGAGATACAGTCTTATAGTAAGACCGTCTTATTAGACTATTATGATATAAGTCTTAAATGACATGAATTAAATGTAAACCTTGTGATAGGTCAACATGAAACTACAAACCTAGGAAGGTCAGAAGTTGGAAAACTTGTTTTGACAATTTGGAAAATGGAATAGGGTGATGAGGAGTCACAGGTTCCTTGTTGCGAAAGAAACCTATTATATTTGAGGAACTCCTAAGATAGGAGTTGATTGTCCTAGTACTGGACTATGAATCGAACTGAATTCACATTTTACTAGACCTAGAGTGAAAGGTCAAACTAAGCATACTGTAGGATGAGACAACTTCTAAGTTGAGTAAGGGTGGTGGACATACAACTACGTTCATTGCAAAATGTATATGTATGTAAATCTTTGGCCAAAGTAATGCATTTGTCTCTGCATGCATTGTCGGTCCACAGTGCTCTAGATGGCATAATGTCTCCAGTAGTGTCATGCTTAGTTAGAGTGGATCTATAGTTGCGGGACCGAGAGACATTATGAAGGACACAACACTAGATACTCAGATGGAAAACCTAATGGTTACTTATATCTATACCTTCCATGAAGGGTAGGGCTACTTCCAGGTAGGAAGTTGTGCGGGAGACCACTGGTCTGTGGTTGGAGGAAAAGCACTGGGATGATGCTCTCCTTCCCAAGCATGAGACAAGCCGAGGCTTATGAATACAGATGTCAAGAGTTCCAGATGCAGTACTTTTTCATCATATGACTTGATAGTCAGTTATTATGTATAATTTGATATTTGATGCCTTGAGCATAGCTTTGTACATGCATAGTGAAAGTTATTCACTTGGATATGTAAATGATTATCGAAAATGTAAGCTTTGTTATATTCTATTTGGAATAACATGCTTAGTTGATGAAATGATAGTGAATCATTATTGTTTAATTTGAAATGGATAATCATGTTGTTATCTAATCTCTTAATTAGCATGAATGTTTTATGTTAATTTTTTAGGCATTATGGAATGAGATGTTACATATGGTATTAGAGCTACCGGGTTCAATACATGGACCTATGAGCTCACTACACAATAATTTTATTTATCCAACATTAACAGTTGTTAATGCTTGGATGTTATTATGCCAGAATGCTAAGAATAAGAAGAACATGCAAAAAGAAGGTGACAGAAAATGGACGTTACCTTAAAAGGTCTTGAGGGAGCAACCCTTAAGAAGGAAAAGACTTGAACATAATGGTTACTTGGTAGGAGCATGGTTAATAGATGAGGAGACCTTCGTTGATGCCATTAAATACATCAAGCAGGAGTTGAGAAAAGCAATTAGGATTGCTGGTCCTAACTCTAATGATGCATCACTAGAACCCTCTGCACCTAAAGCACCAGTTGTGGAAAACAATTCTAAGGGTTATGAGGTAACCAGGGAGGTTGTGGATGAGTACCTGTTTGTACATCCACCTCCTAAAACTGAATTGATAAATCTCAAAGTTGAGAAATGAACATGGGAAGCTATCCCAACTTGAAAATGACTTGCAGTAGCAAGGTGTATACAAAATTTTGTAATTTTGATGGATTATATGTAATTAGATGAAAATTATAATGCATTTGAAAATTTTGACAATCTTTCCTTTCTTGTTAAATATTACATGAAAGAGAATAGATTCATGTTATGATTGGATTCACTGGTATGTGAAATTAATCCATGATTACTCTGTAAACTTTAGGAAGAAGTAGATTGTAACAAGGTTCAGATTAGAACCAGGATGGAGACAGCTAGGATGAAGGGAAACCTTCAGGGCACTTTGAATCTAAATTTGACTAGATCCTTGCTATGCTCCAAGAGATGAGGGCGAGAGTAGTACCTCTTGAGCAGGAGGTTAGGGGTTAGCATGGATCCAGGTGAGATGCCTATGATGGGGGTGATGACGAGGTACGTCATAATGACACCACCCAAAGTGAGCACAAAGAGATTAACTCTGAGGCTAGACAAGAAATGAATAGAAGGAGTCATATGGCTTTGGAAATTATCTCAGGACATGAAAAAGATTATGCCCCCAAGTTCAATGGTTCTATAAGCAGAGATACCGTAGAGGCATGACTTATGGAAATGGAAAAATATTTGAAAGAAGAAACTATAATGAGACCACCAAAGTGGTATGGGGAGCATACTAGCTGGTGGGTGAAGCATCCACATGGTGGATGAATAAGAAAATGGAGTTAGACTTGAGATCTACAAGTCTAACTTGGAATAGGTTATGATACATGTGCGGTTTAGCCAGTTGTCACCATACTCTGGAGGTGATAGATACTAGGTGCTATCTGTTGTATCTTGGGGTTAGCCAGTTTTCACTAGTACTATACAGGTGATAGATGCCAGGAGTTACCCCATACCAGGTTGGACTGACTATCACCAGTGGCATGGAGGCAATAGATGTCAGGATCCACCGACTCAATGGTTTAGCAGGATGTGGAATCTTCTTAATAGTCATAGGTGATGTATGTGGTTATACCTATTCCTTAATCAGTGATGGAAACAAGTAGTATGGGATGCTTGCTTGTCATCATAAATGGTTGTGAATGTGTATGTTGTTACCCTATTCCTTAACCAATGATGGAAACAAGTAGTATGGGATGCTTGCTTGTCATCATAGATGGTTGTGAATGTGTACGTTGTTACCCTAGTCCTTAGCCAATGTTGACAACAAGTAGCATGGGATGCTTTCTTGTCATCACAGTTGGCTATGAACTGGGAAAAAATGATGGGAGCCCATGTGAACTAGTGAACCAGGGACTTTATGTGTTATCACACTTGAGCCCTCGCCAGTGATGACCGCAAGTAGTATGAGATGCTTGTTGGTCATCATAGTTGGCTGTAAATCAAGAAAAATGATGGAACCCATGGTGTACCGTTAGGTATACCAACATTTCTTTTTTGAGTTAGGAAGAGGGAGTCCATAGATAAGGAGAGATCAGATATGGACAGGTACCCTTTTCTTAGAGATTTTGAGGATGTATTTCAGGATGAGCTACCAGGATTACCTCCTAAAAGAGCTTTTGATTTTTCTATAGATATGATTCTAGGGTTAGAACCTATATCTAAAGCTCCCGACAGAATGAACACTACAGAACTAATGGAACTAAAAGCTCAATTACATGAAGTTCATGAATTTTTTTTCTAAAATTGTATTTCCTATAACTTCCTTGCAGAGAAAAGGTAAGAGATTTGAGTGGTTAGATAAGTGCCAGGAGGCCTTTGACCTACTAAAGGAAAAATTGACTTTAGCTCCAATTTTGAAAGTACCTAACCTAAAGGGTCAATTTGTAGTCATTACCGATGCCTCAGGAGAAGGCTTAGGTGGTGTACTAGTCCAGGATGGACAGGTCATCGCGTATGAATTGCGTAAACTAAAAAAATATGAAAAGAATTATGCCCCACATGATTTGGAACTTGCAGCAATTATTCATGCACTTCAAACGTGGAGACACTATTTACTTGGGAAACCTTTTGAGCTAAAAATAGATCACCAGGGACTCAAATATTTGTTCACTCAACCACATCTTAATGCACGACAAAGAAGATGGTTGGAATTCATCTTGAATTATGATTTTGAGATTAAATATATTCAAGGAAAAGAAAATTGAGTGGCATATGCTTTGAGTAGGAGAAGACACATCTCCTCCATGATCTCTATACATTTTGATTTTAGGAATTAGGTGTTACAAAAAACTAAGGGAGATGAGTTTTACGAGTAGGTAAAACAAGCCCTTGAAGAAAACCCCCAAAATCCAAGATATGAAGGATTCAACCTTGAACCAAATGGGTTATTAAGGTTTAAAGGAAGGATGTATGTACCCAACTCATCTGAGTTAAGGAATATGGTATGGAAAGAGGTTCATTCTGCACCATATTCTGGGCATCCTGGAGTAACAAAGTTACTTGTTGATGTGAAACCCCTATATTTCTAGAAAGGAATGAAGAGGGTTGCTGTAAATTTTGTAGCTATGTGTATGGAATGCCAGAGGGTGAAGGAGGAACACCATCACCTGGCAAGACTCTTGTACCCTCATGAAATTCCTGAGTGGAAATGGAAAATCATAAGCATGGACTTTGTGCAAGGGTTTCCTATGTCAAGGAATAGGCACAATGCTATCTTGGTTGTGGTGGATAGATTCACCAAAGCCACTCATTTTATTCTTGGAAACTTGATGGATGGGGCACCTGTCATTGCTCAAAATTTATCTAAGAGATTTTCAGACTACATGGCATTCCTGAGAAAATCATCTCAGATAGGGGTGCACGAATGACATCGAGGTTTTGGCAAACCTTGTTCTCTTCACTTGGAACCCGATTGAATATAAGCTCTGCTTATCATCCTGAAACGGATGGACAAACTGAGAGAGTGAACCAAGTGCTGGAGGATTTATTGAGGATGTATTGCATGGATCAACAATACAAATGGGAAGATTATTTTCCTTTGGTGGAATTTTCCTACAATAATTCCTATCACTCAGCGAATAAGATGGCTCCATTTGAGGCATTATATGGATGGAAGTGCCAAACCCCTATAAACTGGGACAAGCTAGAAGATAGGGTTATTCTTGGTCCAGAAATGCTGTCAGAGATGGAAGAGCAAGTCCATTTGATTAAGAGAAGGCTAGCGGAAGCCAATGATAGACAAAAGAGTTATGTAGATGCTAAGTGCATCAAAAGGCATATCTCAGTGGGAGAAAAAGGCCCTTCTAAGGGTAAAACCCCAAAATACCCCCATTAAGTTTGGAAAGACTTCCAAACTGACACCTAGATATGTGGGTCCCCTCTAAGTTCTCGAAGAGGCACAATACTTTTCTTATTATATTGGTTGATCTTTGAAGACAATTAATCATCGGGGATGATGATTCTTATGGGGGGAGGTATGTTACATCCCCAACTTATGATTTAGCTTAATCTTATTTTTGTATGGTAATCAAGAGGATTAACCATAGTCTAATGATTAGATATTGTGGAGATATCTGAATTAAGCATTGATTATGATTACTGACTAATGTTAGTTAG
This sequence comes from Cunninghamia lanceolata, assembly GCA_027924645.1. Lineage (NCBI taxonomy): Eukaryota > Viridiplantae > Streptophyta > Pinopsida > Cupressales > Cupressaceae > Cunninghamia > Cunninghamia lanceolata. The sequence goes on along the minus strand of BSBN01000435.1, from coordinate 4,002,287 downwards.
ACATGAGATTAAATGCTCATATTATTATTTAATTATTATGAATTGTGAATCAGATGATGATGCATTGATCATGATATTATGATGGTGAGTGTGAAAAGGAAAGTAATCATCCTTCGAAGATGGAAGGAGAGTATCATCCAGGAGGAAGAGATAGATGTCAGGAAATGGGGTCAATTGCCATCTGAGTATCAGATATTATGTCCTTGCAAACTTGTGTAGGTTGGCATAAGTTACACTTCTTTTTGGACAGTTGATTTTCCTTTTGTGTCGTCTTGTCGATTTAGTTATTTCGACAAATTTATATCGACTTGACCTAATGACGTTCTTGGAATGTCAATACAAGTGGAGAGTTAGTCTTGCCTTGCGTCAGAGCATTTTCTTATTGCTTTAAATATTCCCAAACTAGGATCACGAATCTAATATTCTTGGTCTATTATGCTTTGGGTTCTTCGCAAAGAAGGGAGAGCAGTGCTCAATCCCTAAATCGCATGATCAACCCTGTCTACATGAAAATAATATTATGCTATGATCATTTAGTCTAATATCAAATTATCTTGCTATGTTATTATGTTTATTATTTTGATATAGTTGACATCACCCATGGTAGTGGAGTGATATTGTGGAACTAATGGGAGATTTGATCTCACCTTAGATTGGTAGATATCATGATTGGATGAACCTTTGAACATGGTAGTTGGTTGAGTGGGGGAAACCAATCACCCTGTCTTGGCATAGGGTGGTAGTTTCCACCAAGATCAGCATGTGAAGAAGGATGAGTTAACAATTCTTTAGTTATCTTGGAAGATCATTATCTTTGGTTTTTAGAGGTAGAGCTCTCTCTTTGCGTTGGGGAGAAAATACAACGCAAGATAGAATGGTGGATGGATTGGGATAGCTTTGCATTTGAAAGACTGTATTAAGGTAGAGTAAAGGACGCTATCCTTGTATACATTTTGGTTTTTATAAGTTTCATTTGTGTTGAGCTTCCATAGCATGCATATTGTATAAAGTTCCATGCTTTAATAATTGTTATAGTAGCATGGCACTGTTAAGGCCGTGTCCTCATCTAATGATACATTCTTTGTTGCGGTGGCTCAAGGCTGATTAGGCTGAGCCCACATAATCTTTGAGACATTTTTCATTGCAGAGGCTTAAGGTCGATAGGTCCAAGACTACATGACCATTAAAATACTCTTTGCACAGTGGCTCAAGGTTGTTGTGACTGAGCTTAAAACTCTCGAAGTTCCTTTGAGACTATGGCTCAAGGCCCTTAGGGCTGAGCTGTATTGCATTAAATCTTTATTATGACTGTAGCTCAAGGCCACCAAGGCCAAGCATTCATTGTATTATAATCTTTATTATGACTGTAGATCAAGGCCACCAAGGCCGATCATTCATTGTATTATAATCTTTATTGTGATTGTAGCTCGAGGCCATGAAGGCCGATCTTAATGCATTATAATCCATACTGTAATTGTGGCTTGAGGCCATTATGGCTAAGCACATATATATACTACAACATATACACATTGAATAACAACATGGCTTGAATAATAATAGTGCCAAGACTCGTATAATGAGTCGAGCTTAAGGTGCTCATGACACAAGAAGTGCTGAATGATGGTGTTTAATACTTACTTAATGTTATGGCCTACTATAACCAATACGACCACCATGACTGTGGTGATGGCCGATATGACCTTAAACATAACTGTGCTTATAGCACACAAACGAAATTTTGATTCAACTTGCATAAAAACTCGACTGTGGTTTAAGAAAGGGTTGTTAAAATAATTATGACTGTACTTGTCGACCCCTTGAGTAAGGAGGTGTTGTGTGATTCAAAAGATCATTGTTTTATTATTATGGCAGCTTGCATGCTAGCCAGATCATTAATGAGGAATCCCTTCTTACTATTGATAACATGGAAGAACAGGAAGCATGATTAGATAAGATTTGTATGGATATTATGACAAGATTTAAACTTATGAGTGAACTCTTTGGGGAGAGTGTTTATCATTAAAAAATCATATGGGTATTTCAATTATTGCTTATTAATGAAAGCCGTTTTCTTTCTAGTGGCCCAAATCCATGAAGGGAGCATATAATGTTATGAACTCACGTAGAGTCCTTGAGATAAGGCTACAATGTGATCATCGACTGAGTTAGGTCATGAGTTGAAAACATGATTTAACTTTTGTCATTATGCAAGTATGGGAATAAGGTGATGTGGAGTCATAGATTCCCTATAACAGTGCTTGACTATTAAAGATAGTTATTATGATAACTATGATGCATCTTATGTATTTAAAAGATATGTTGACTCTTTGTTGAAGAAGGAGAAACTGGATAAGACATAAGTTGTATTGCCTTGTAGGCGACATTAAGTCCATGCCGGGTTTATTGGAGAAACTAATTCTCCTAGATAATTATATACTTATGAGAATAAATACTATGGTTAGTATGAAACTCTTGTATTGCAACATAAATGAAAGCCATCTCTTTTTGAATGGCCATACTTCATGAGTGAGGTATAAGATATTAAAACCCATGAGGATACTTGAGATAGAATCTTATAGTAAGACCATCTTATTAGAATATTAAGATATAAGTCTTCAATGACATGAACTAAATGTAAACCTTGTGATAGGTCAACATGAAATTGTGAACCTAGGAAGGTCAGAAGTTGGAAAACTAGTTTTGACAATTTGGAAAATGGAATAGGGTGACGAGGAGTCACAGGTTCCTTATTACGAAAGCAACCTATCATATTTGAGGAACTCCTAAGATAGGAGTCAATTGTCTTGGTACTGGACTATGAATCGAACTGAATTCACATTTTAGTAGACCTAGAGTGAAAGGTCAAACTAAGCATATTGTAGGATGAGACAACTTCTAAATTGAGTAAGGGTGGTGGACATATGACTATGTTCATTGTAAAATGTATATGTATGTGAATATTTGGTCAAAGTAATGCATCCATCTCTGCATGCATTGTTGGTCCACAGTGCTCCAGATGGCGTAATTTCTCCAGTAGTGTCATGCATAGTTAGAGTGGATCTATAGTTATGTGACCAAGAGGCATTATGAAGGATACAACACCAGATACTCAGATGGAAAACTTAATGGTTCCTTATATCTATACCTTCCGTGAAGGGTAGGGCCACTTCTAGGTAGGAAGTTGTGTGGGAGACCGCCAGTCTGTGGTTGGAGGAAAAGTGCTGGGATGATGCTCTCCTTCCCAAGCATGAGACAAGCCAATGCTTATGAAGATAGATGTCAAGAGTTCTAGATGGAGTGCTTTTTTATTATATGATTTGATAATCGGTTATTATGTATAATTTGATATTTGATGCCATGAGCATAGCTTCTTTACATGCATAGTGAAAGTTATTCACTTGGATATGTAAATGATTATCAAAAATTTAAGCTTTGTTATATTCTGTTTAGAATAACATGCTTAGTTGATGAAATGATAGTTTAATTTGAAATAGATAATCATGTTGTTATCTAATCTCTTAATTAGCATGAATGTTTATGTTAATTTTTGGGCATTATGGAATGAGATGTTACACTTTGCCTATATGTCCTAGATGTCTTGCATGGAAACAACATCTAGGTCCATTTGAGATGAGCACCTTCCATGCCAAGGAATGTCTTGTGGTCATGCATATCGATCTGTGTGGACTTCATCTTGCTTCCTTTGAAGGGTTCAATTACTTTCAGTTATTGGTGGATGACTTCTCTCTCAAGACATGGGCATTCTTTCTCAAGAAGAAGAGTGAAGCCTTTGAACACTTTCAAGACTTCTACTAGTGAGTTGTATAATAGATAGGACAACCTCTTCTTCTCCTTTGCTTAGATCGAGGGGGGAATTCATGTTAAAAACGTTCTTGGAATTCTTGAAGCATCATGACATCAAACAACACTTGACTGCCCCTATACACCCCAACAGAATAATTGTAGAATGTTGCAATCGAACTATCTGTTAGGGTTATCCGGTTAGCCGATAGAAGATATCAATTAAATACAAATGAAGATTAAACAAAGGAATGAAAATACATAGAAATAATAACAGTGAGAGATAAGTTTTTAACGTGGTTCACCCAAACTCAGGCTCAATCCACCAACAAAGAGTCCAATATTATTATCCAATAAATCAAACTGATTACAACCAGCAATCCCTGCAACTCAATACCGCTGCAAATGCTACAATACAGTATCAATGGAAACCCTAACCCTTAGCCGCTTTTATAAAGCTTTTTTTCGGTTACAAAAATATGGTTTTTTTATGTTGGCCAATGAAAAATAACTCCCGGTGCCTTTATAAAATAATAAAAAACCGTGTGAGGTTTGTCCCTAGACCCCGTCTTGGGGTGCTGCCCCCAAACCCCCATAAGGGGTGCTGCCCCTTGACCCCATAGGAATTTGGGGGGAAACTGCACCGATAAAAGTGGGGTAAATTTAACCTTCGAGTCTGATTAGGCTCCATATAACAACACTATCATGGAGATGGTTCATGGCATGCTTTCCACAACTAAGTTGGAGGATCAATTTTGGACAGAAGCAAGTATGGAGTGGTCATAAGCCTTCAATCTCCCATCTTATATTATTTAGTTGTATAGCATACATTCATTCCCCAGCTAACAAGAGGAAGACGATCTATCCCAAGACACTCTAGTGTATCATTTTTGGGTACAATACTACCTAAAAAGCATATTGTCTCATGAATATGAGACACAAAAGATTTATGAGAGTTGAGACATGGTATGTGATGATTTGTCATTTGATTCATTGACACACAAAGGAGATTCAAAACTAACCACATCTCATAGATTTCTCACAGTCAGATGATGAGCATGAAGAATCCTCTCAAAAAGAAGATGAGCTACAAGGATAATTGTTCATTGATCTTGGCCATCTGGAAAATAATTCTTCACATCAAGAACAACATCAACATCCAAAATGGGTCCAAAGCACCATCAGGGACTCCCACCAGAACTCTCTTCTAGATATTTCATTAGGAGTTAGAATGAGAAGATAGGTGAGAAATGAGGTAAATCTCGCACTGATGAGTTTAGTTGTTGACAACACCAAACCTGTTATAGTTCAAGAGGCACTAATTCAACCACAATGGAAGAAGTCCATGGATGTTAAGTATGACTCCCTGATATAGAATCAAACATGAGAACTTGTTGATCTACCTATAGGAAAGAAACCCATTGGCTACAAATGGATTTTAAAAAAAAATACAAGGCAAATGGATCTATCGACAAATACAAAGCACAACTTGATGCAAAGGGATATGTTTGGTAGGAGGGCATTGATTATGAAGAGACCTTTACACCCATTGTAAATATCAAAACAATTAGAGTTGCCTATGCATTAGCAACATAGAAAGGATGGAAGCTTCAACAGATGGATGTCAAGAGTGCTTTCCTAAATGGTGATCTAAAAGAAGTATACATGACCCAACCAGAAGGTTTCATTTATGAACATCATCCTCAAAAGGTATGTCATCTCATTAAGTCACTTTATATACTTAAGCAAGAACCTAGTGCATGGTACATTAAAATAGATGATAATTTATTGTAGCATGGTTTCACCCTTAGCCCCTCAGATTCAAATTTGTATATTATGTAGGTAGGCACAAAGATTGTCATTATTGTTTTATATGTGGATTATATTGTGATCATAGGAAGCTGAGACAATCTCATTGATGATGTAAAGAATGATCTAAAGAAAGCCTTAAACATGATAGACTTGGGTCTACTTCACTACTATCTTGGTTTGGAGATATGGCAAAAGAAGCATCACATTTTTATCTCATAGATGAAATATGCCAAGACACTCCTAGAAAAGTATGGGATGTCCAATTGTAAATTTGTGTCAACACTAATGGAGAAAGGTTTGCAACCCTCTTGATTCTAGGATTCACCTCAAGTAGATGCAACTCTCTACAGGCAACTTGTTGAGAGTCTCATTTACTTGACTTCTACTAGACAGGACTTATGCTTTGCTGTCAGCTATCTTTTGAGATTTATGTAGGAGTTGAAGAAATGTCATTGGGTTACAACTAAGCATGTTTTGAGATATATCTGAGGTACAATTGATTATGGTCTGGAATTCAAGAAGAACCCTTAACTCTTTTTGCAAGGCTATATTGACTCAGATTATGCTGGATCTGTTGATGACAAGAAGTCAACTACAATATTTGTCTTTCATCTTAGATTTGGACCTATCTCATGTGGATTAGTAATAAGTAAACTTTTGTTGCTCTCTCATCCACCGAGGTTGAATATCATGTCATCGAGGAGCCATGTGTGAAGTGATTTGGTTATGTCACATTTTGGCTAACATGGACATTCCTAAAGGAAAACCACCTATTCTTTATTGTGATGATCAGGGTGTGTTGAGGCTTGTGAGGAATCTAGTTTTATATGAAAGAACAAAGCATATTGAGGTTGAATGTCATTACATTCAAGAACAAGTCTTGAACCACCACATCTAGCTCCAGTATTGCCCAACATATTCTCAGGTAGCTGCTATACTCACCAAGTCTCTTAGCAAGGTGAAATTTGAGATGTTTTAGGGGTGCATTTACCTTCTCAAATCCTTAGTGTACTATTCATTATGCTCAATCTTCTCTATGTTTGGATTCACATCATCTTCTATAAAATATGGGATCTCGTTAAATAGACCAATACAATCACTTTTTGTAGGTTATGTGATAATTTCCTACACAACTTCTTCCTTTGAATGTGATATTAAGTTTTCATCATTATTTGAGGACTTTTCAAATTCTAGCATAGTTATGAAATCATTATCACCATAATACTCTTCAACCTCTTCTTCATTTGATTCCACCTTCAAATGATATTGCAAAAGTTCTCTTTGGATATCTAAAGCTTTTTACCATGCAATCTCTACATTTTACTCTTATCCATATCATAACAATCATGAGAAAATCCTTCAAATGAGCCAAAATCTAGAGGGTTCAATGTTGTGTATGATTCCAAATTTTTCACATGTGCATGATGCTCATGATATACCAAAAAAATTGGATAATCAATGACATCTTCTTTCATTTTATGATGATCTCTAAAACTTGAGTACCAATGACATTCCCCTTTGATATCAAATTGATAGAAAACTTGATCTAGTACTTCTATTGGCTAAAAATTTGTCTTAGAAACCATAGGAGTGTGAAAAGCACAATTTTCAAAGTGGTTGAACATTTTATGTGGATGAGGAAGGGGCTGTCTTATAGGATAATTGCATGCATATTGCTATTCTTGAGAGTTCTGAGGCATGAAATTTGGATTAGTTTGGTATATGCATTGGATTTTTCACTCATTGAGCTCATGAGAAAATAGTTCTATCAGGTTTTTCATTTCAACCATTTCTTTATGATCTATAAAATTAGTAGGTTGGTGGGTGGAGAGTTGTGAATTTGCATTTGATCATATGGAACAGCTTGGGAAGGGGTATTCTCTTGAGAAATCAATGATTTTACTAGAAAAGGATTTAATTTTGTAGCTTCTATAAGGCTTATTTCATCTCTAATAATTAGATCATATGAATGTGGTAGAGTTTCACCTCCTAGGACTTGTATCATGATAGCAATTTCAAAATTTAAAGCTCTCAAAAAAATATAAAAATGCAAAACTTGGAGGTAGTCAAACATTGAGAAGGAATCTCTTCCAAGCTTTGTCAAACTATGAGATGAATTCATTCATGCATTCTATAGAATGTCTCTTGATTGCGATGAGACTTTTAACAAGTGAGCTAGTATCTATTTTCTCTTAAAATTGATTAAAGAGGAGTTGACCAAGTTGACCCCATCTTGCAATCAAACCAGGTTGTAAAGTTCTAAAGCATTCATGTGCTCTACCTTTGAGAGATAAAGTGAGAAATTGGAGAGCAATATCCTAAGTAAATATGATATATAGGACAAATGAATCCATCCCCATAAAAGGAGGCATTGCCTTCAATGTGGATTCATGAATCTAACACCTTTATTATTGTTGCAATGGACCACTTGAATACCATTGGAAAATGGCCAATTCCTTTCTAAAATACTTAGATGCACATAGATATTGTGAGTTGGCATAGTTTGTAGCAATGGAGATTTTAGATTTTTGACTAATGACGTCACTAACAAAGTCACCAGGTGGAAGATGTGTGATATTACAAGATAATTGTCTTATGATTTACCACCAAAATCACAAAATCTAGAACAAATATCAATGAGACATAAATTGAAGCCTTTGACTTGTGTCTCATTGAGCATACCAAAACTATTGATGTTCAAGTTTGCACCTACATACAAACTTGCATATCAAGGCTACGTATGTGAAAATAGGAAACTAAAGATAAATCAATTGGCAAAATTTAATGGAGCACAATAAGACAAAGCATTTTATTTCAATACTAAAAATAATTTAACAAGTAATGTAAAAGGTAGAATGCATAGTAATAGAATTGTTATTAATGAACACAATGAAAAAAAATATTCACCTAAAAGGGTTGAGTGCATTGTTGACGAGTAGGATTGCACCCGTTATGCAGAGCTGTGAAGCCCACCAATCCTGTGTAACATGGGATCAAACTTAGGCTGTGGGTGACCTATGATGAGCTTGACCCTACAGATTATTGGCTAGTTCCCTTAAAATATTTAATTGGATCTATGACTTTGATGTGGAAAAGGGTAAAAAGGATCTTCTAAAAGCACTAAAACTGTAATAGAAAAAAGGTGATGCACCTAAAATTGATGGAAAACTAACAATTTAACTCACAATAGATTTCAAAAAATCTATCCACACAAACCACTTTTGGCAATTTGATCACATAAATAATTCGAAGGGAGGTTGAAAAAGATTTTCTTTTTTGAAGGAAAAGGGGTTTTTCACAACATAAAAAGGAAATTTCTCCAATTGCATAGCCTAAGACCTGTGATTTTTAATACTATCTAACACATGCAAGTACAAATGAGACAATGATTTTAAAGGTTTTGATGTTCAAACACAATAAAATCTCATCAAATCATTCACAAAAGATGCATTAATGGAAAGGTAGACACTTGATTCAGCTAAAAAATAAAGGAATAATTGCATAAAAAGACAAAGTATAGAACCTATAACTTACTGTAATCTCTATAAATCTTCAAAAGTGAGTTACGAAACCTTCTTTCTCTCTCAAAGTGTAAAGAGAAAAAAAGGCAAGAACTAGAAAAACCTATGTTTTTCTTACAATATATAATCTGCTCTCTCCAAGAGACCTAGAAAGGTCAACTATAGTCAACTGTCTCTAAAAATAAGCCCTCAAGATTGATCCACGAGCAAACAAGAAAATCCCTAAAAATAAGGGCTATAACTTTCCCAAAACGAGTAAAAATAGCTCGAAACTACTCTCCTCCATGTGTTTGACCAAAAAGTTGACCAATCTCTCCAAAATTGTCCACAAGAGTCATGTAATGAACTCAAAAGTCTTTAGCTAACTCCACTCTTCCAATTTTGCATGATTTTGGAATGCAAGTGATGTGGGCAAGTAATAAAGTAATTTAAGATAATTACTTTATTATGAGTTACATTTTATTCTATCTATTTGATTTTACAACTTGTGACAAAATAATAAAGTAATTTATAAATACATTACTTTATTATTTGTTTACATTTATCTTGAGTTGTAAAAACATGCAAATTTGGATGAAGAGAAAAACAATACCTTATCTCTCCCTTTGGATTTACATGACTTGCATAATTGCATTAATAATGATGCCAAGAAAAGATAGGTCATCATGCATGTAAAAGATAAAGAATACTCTCATTCTATTCCCTTATGTCTCCCTTACATTTATGGTAATCTCCTCATGCCAAATATATCATGCACTTGCATAATTTATATGTGTTATTTCAACCTTATGACTCCCTAAGGCATTGTGCATTTAATACATTTCAAAATTTATTATTTCTTGTATCTCCTATGCATTACATATGCATCACATATCTAGACACACGTTATGACTCCATTCAATCATGTATCATCATATATCAAGCCCCCTTATAGCTCTTATGTATGCATGCATCATACATTATATATTACATAAAGCACCTTATCACTCCATGCAGATATATCTCACCTTCAAACCTTTTCTCCATTGTCCTTTTATCTCCATGCTTTGCAAGAAATAATCTAAGGTATAGGCCTTAACCTTGCATCATTGATTTTGTTGACTTTGAAGAACCAAAAAAGTAAAAAGAACCTTGCCCTCACGGGCCCCATTGGTCATCATTAGGTTTGAAGACTTAAAAAGTCTTGACCCTGCTAGTGAAATAGGATAACAATGATTTCAAAAATTGAAAGTCAAAAAAGAGACTCCAAAGGCATCGACTAGAAAAAGGAAAAAATCATAATCTTTGTCATTTTCACTTCCCCTTTTCTTCGAGCTGCCGCCATGCAAGGATATGCTAGGGTTTTCTTTTACATTCCAAAGGCATTATCGTTGTTCCTCTTACACTTCAAGGCCACAAACTTTAGGTAAGTTTCTCCTCTATGTTTTATTGTTTCTTTTCTACAAAAAGAAATGGAAAAAAAAAATGGTTTAGATGCTTCTTTCAGCTGCTCTCCTCTGTATATCTGCTCCACTGGCACAATGAAGATAGACTTTCTATTTCTCTGTATTTTCTCACTTTTCATTCTTTGTTATAAAGGAAAAGGAAGAAAAATGGCTTTTTCTTTTTTTGCACTTGGTTTCTTGATATATTCTTTGCAATGCTCAGTATACTCTTTTCTTCTCTTTAGTTCGACTCTACGACATGAGGGCTATGATAGTATGTGCTTCGCCTTGTCTGCACTACTAACGATCTTTATTTAATTTTTATGCTAAAAAAGAAGGCCGTGAGGGTTTGTTCCTTTGGTGACTTTCCTCCATTTGGGTCTATTGCTTGATGAACAAAATAGATCATTGTTTCCTTACTGTGTCTCTAAAGAAAATGTGCCCTTTGAGATATCATTTATTTCACCATTGGAAACTCATTGGCAGTTTTACATTTTATTCACAATAAAAAGTGGTAAATATTTCTCACTTTTGTTACCCAGTTGAGCTTCTCATGGTTGTTGACTATAATTTATGTTTTGGTAAGACAGAGTCTAAAGAATCTTGAATAGGTTGATTGAGTCACATTGACATTGGACCACTCTTTTCTATCAAGTAGATAATTGACCCACCATGGTCACTGTTAAAGCTTAATGCTGATATCATGTCATTAAGACAGCATCGCTGAAAGTAGCTGGACCACGTAGATGAAACAAATAACCTCTCCTTCATCACTGGTTTTGAAGAGCCCATTTGCACAAACAAAGAAGTGTCACAAGTAGATGAATTTGATATAATAGAGGATCCAAGACCATTGCCACACTTTACTTTAGCTCTCACTCCACTACAATTGTCAAGATTAGAAATGCTATTTTGTGAATAGTTATTAAATACATGAACTAACAACACTTGAAGAAATTGTGGTCATAGAAGTCTGAGTCATTGATGTTATCATATGCTTTGGCTATACCTTTTGATATACTGTTCCAACTTGGCATGGAATAATTTTTTTTCATGATGAACTGCTCTCCTTTTATTGAAGTATTGTGATGAATCTTCACTATTTATATGATGTAACAAGGCTTTACCTTGCTGTCCTAGTCTTACAGTTAGAACATGACTTCTCTAGGCTGCCAAGAAAGTCATTTAGAATGCCTTTTCCTACCTTCTTCATTAGTGAAGATAGTTAATAGGTGGCTGTAATGGAGTGCTATTTTGAAATGCCTAGATGTATCTTTTATCTTTTTCTTTGAAAGCATACAATACATTGTATCATGTAAGTCTGTACATAGAGATCACGCAGTTTAGAGGCTGGGAAATCCTATGAACCCCTAGCTTCAGACCAACCATGCATACTTTCACATGATCCTATGAAGCTGGACCTATGTCCTTCATACCAAATGCTGCCTTCTCTGATTCTTCATGACCCATATTTTGTCTTTTAACAGTCACACACTTGATTTCCATGATTGCATTCATGCTTTCTTTGTAATCATATCTTGAATTCTCCTCTGTCATTGAGCCTATGCGACTATTCCAAAATGCTCCTCACTGCATCATATGTTCTCTATCACCCTTACTCAGTGTGATTGTCACCCTGGTGCATTGTGAGGTATGGACCCTATTCAAGGACTGCTCTATCACAATCTTTGAGATTGTTACCAATGATTTGTTGTTTTACAACCCCTAGACAATCATCTATTGGCTATTATGACCCTTAGGCATGACAGTCACTGTATGTCCTTAGTGATTGTTTTCTCTATCTAACATCTTGTGACAGTCATTTGACTGCTCCCAAACTGATGAGGCTCAAAAGAAATGTGAAGTGCCTTTACTTCCAATGAACAAGCTTCTAAAGAACTTGAATGATCTCTTTCTGACCTTGATCATCTACATGTGTCTACATAATGATGCATCATATACCTTATCACTATTAATCCTATATCATTTAACCCTTCAGATCTTTCATCTCAAGACTACCCCTTAGATATTTTACTTCCCTTTGGTTTTAGGCAACTTAGATAATTGGAGGATCTTCTACCCTCTTAGAATACTATCACTTGTCTCCTTTTTGATGGATGATTCACTCAATGCATCTCTATTCTCTGGGGTACATAGCTGTTGTCCTTCCATGATACATGAAACAAGGCTATCCTTTCTTTAATGTAGATTGTTTTGGACTCTTTTAACTATTACTTAGCTTAAATATCACCTTCATTGTATCATTATGTCTGATCTTCATTCCATCATTCTTAATCTTATGATGAAATGACTGTCCTATGCAAAGGTTGTCCCTAAGACCGTACTTAACTACACTTCATGTTTGCCTTTTACTGTCACCTGTAGTTGCATGGCTATGTTTACCTTATGCTTTGATGACATTAATGTGTCTCTGCATGATGTCTTGATGACTATGCATATGATGCTTGTTTCATATTGGTACTTTATAAATACTACACTCTCTGTTGTCTCTTCTAGGTAAGCATTATTTGTCATTACTCGTTGATCTTTGATGGCTGTACCTTCAACAAAGTTAGACATCTTAAATCAACTCATTTACTTATTTGTGACTTCCATTTCAAAGTGGAAGGCTACTTCATATGCATACTGGGCTCTTTATTTTTAATCTCCACAACATGATATTGTCCTTTTGTATCTTCAGTTGTATGACTATTCCTGGCATGAGATGACTATACTTTGTGGCTCAGTTGATAGCATAATGGACTCTTTATAGCTGTTCTGTATGGCATTTTAGCTGATTCTCTATTTGATAGATTCTTGAAGTGCATGAAGAGTACATGTATGATTATCATCTATATCTTTGATTCTTATACTTTCAAGGTTGCTTTGTAAGACCTCCCACAGAGAAAAAAATAAAAATGATGAGACTCCAGTTGACATTGTTTTGCTTGTCCTGTTATCATAGTGTTGTTGACTATCTCGAGCATGACTACCTTAGACTTTGTTAAGATTGCAACCTATAGACTAAGCTTGCTATTGTTCTTTTCATACCTCTTTATCAATGCTACTTGTTTTCTTTTGAGACAGTCATGATGACTACTATTCCACCATGATGTATCTTGTAGTGTGTATGCATCATGTTTCATGATGCAAGTGGTTGTATTAGGACTGCTCACTTATGAGGCTGTCCCATCCATGTGTATACACTTTGATTGTTACCTTGGATGATATAGGACTATTCATTTGTTCATTAGTAATATCATACTTCATTCATGATAAAAAGGTGGGAAAAGTACCTGTCTTAAATGCTATAGTTGTACTTTTTGTCATTTGTGTGGTAACTTCTTTCATGATTGTTCTATCTTGTATACTGCAGCATATGATTGTAGCATGATATCTTTTGATTGTCCTATATGTCATAGTGAGTCCCATGATATGACAACACTTTTACTTCTTTCTCTTCTCTTGCACTTGATCATTGATGAGATATGGAATATGGCATAACAGGAACATGATGTAAAACTGCTATTTGTTTGTTTAGTTGAATATCTGTACATAATGGCATTACTTTGAGCATGCTAGGTTCAACCCTTATGGGAGCCTATTTTCTCCACATGCTTTAATGTCTTCAAATTAGAAACATAACTTTTCCTATACCTACATAGTGAACAAATCAATTAGCATAAAAATATACCTTTGGAATCTAATTGATCTCTCTCATGATGATCTAATTTATTGCACATGTCTGATATTGATTTAATCACATTAATGCATAATGTTTGCAAGTTTATATGTTTTCTGATAAAGCATATGATGAATTTGCATATCCATAGCTTCTAACATGACTTTTCTCTAATTTTGTAGGTCCACTATCTTGATCAGGAGCAAGAAGATGAAGACATGAAGACCAAGCTGCCAGACAGGAGAATTAACCTTAGATAAGGCAATGATGGAAATCCACTTTCCTCATGTGTTCTTTTCCTTTTCTTTATCATCAGATGTATAGCTTGCATGCTTAGTTGCATTAGCTCAATTTAGTCATTCCCACGGCTTGTGTGGGACATATTTAAACATTCTCTTGAATATAATTTGTTATTTTACCTTATGCACTGATTTATGTATGTTTGCTTTCTAAATCAAATACATAGGATATAACAACTGAACTTGATTTGAAACATATGTTTAAAACATGATGATGAAATGATAGTTTATAAATACCTTTTCTTTGCACTGAACTGTGATATCTGAATAACTCAACAACATCATAACCGAAAGATAAAACTAGTTAGATGCCTGTCATTCCTTAAATGCCCGCCCTCTTGTCATTAGACCATTTTTCATTTATCAGGATGGTTTGACAGTTCTGATTGGACTGTCACATTATCTTGATAAATGATCTTCTATTTTTCACTTGAAAAGATGTCAGGCGTTTGATTGAGTGATCATACACTTAATTTTTTTTTTCTTTTATCCCCTTTGTAAATACCTGTAATCTAGGCCTTTCTAAATTAGGTGTGAACAAAATTTAGTAACATTTTTGGTAACCTCTCAGGGGTGTTTGCTTGCTAAACAAAATAGAACAAGTAGCCTTGCAATTCCATTGGGCATATGAGTCTTTTCTTGCCTAAAACTTTGAAAACTTCTTGTAACTCAAATCGATAGAAAACTACAGTAGCAAAACAAAATTGAAATTAAAACTATTCTAACCTGTTTAGGACATGGCCAACAAAATGTGCATGTGCACTTCTTGGAAAATGAAATACTGAATTGAAATCCTACTCTACCCTACACTAACCAATCATGGTTACTGGTCAAACAAACCCATTAACTAGCTTTGTAAAATAACTTCCCTTTCTGATTAAGAAAGGATGTTCTGCAAGATGATTTATTGCTGACAAGATATGAATCATGAGAGTATATCATACAAAATGCTGCAAAACTCTCTAAAGAATGAAAACAAAATCACTCACCATCTGATTACAATCATTTATTCTACTATTATGGAGTGAATAAATGGTCTCATTTTACTGTTCTAAGGCTGCAATTTCATCTTTGGATACAATAGTAACATGTATCTCTTTATTTAGCTCTCTGCCAGCTAAATCCCTGATGGGACACCCTCTTGTAATGATGAATCTTTAGTTAATACTCCTAATGTCTTGATTTGGATATGATGTCTTGTTTTTAGTTACAATCTCAACCTGATTTGAAAGAGTTAGCTCACATGAACGAAATGAAGGAACACTTACCTCTTTAAACTGAATTGGGTGATCACATATTATTGACTCATATGACACTAGCTTATCATCAATGTTAGAGCAAAAAAATTCTATGATACCTGAAAACATTCTCTCATCTAACTGATAACCTTGCACTGAATCCAAATGAGTTTCCTCACTTTGCTGCTTAATATTTTTACCGTGCATGATGGCCTGCCATGCCAATTCCTCCTCCATGGTTAATGAATCATCTTCTTCTATTAGGACATCCAATAACTCATCAAAACTATTAGATCTTTGAAGGCTCTTAGGAACAAAAACCTCCTCTTTCACATCCTCCTGTTGTCCCTTTATTTCTGCCTGTGGTATGAGCATGCCTTCCTCATTTGGCTCAACAAAACTAGGTAGCTGATCAAACAAAAAAACTAGTTCTTCCTCCTCACATGGGGCTTTCTCTTGGGCATTCTGTCTTTGCAACTGAAGACTTTCACCTTGTGACCTTTGTACTTTGCTTTCATTCATTTTATAAATAGCGTTAGAAAACTTTTCAAATGAATCGAAATGAAAAGGATTGAGTGCCAAGTTTGAACCTGCATCCTCTTCATATTCATTATACTTATTTTCAGTTGGGGACATAGTAAGAACAACAGAAACTTTAGCTGCTAGACTGAAACTTGGAATTTTGATAGTCTCAGATTTGACTACCTCTTCTCCTTCTGATTTTAGATTGGTATGGAAGGGGTAGATTTAACAAGATTTGGCATTTTATAATAAGGATGTTTGGTCCAAGAAGGCTGCCATGGTTGTTGAAAACTTTGGAGATTTTGTTCAGGCTCTTGATATGAATGATACTGATGATTAATGGTGTGGCTTTGAATGCAAAAAGGCTCCTAAGCAAAATCAAAACTTTTGAAACTTGGAATTTGGAACTTGGGAGGGTTAAGAGGCTCATTTTGTTTGAAACTTGAAAATTCACACCTACTAACCTCATCTTGAACAGGCTGATCTGGAATGAATGCAGCTGTCTAGACCTCATACCTTTGTGCTTGTGCAAGCAAAAACTTGATCTACTTTTCTTTTGCGGCTATCTCCCTCTTAAGATTTTCTTCAAATTGTAACCTTTGTGCCTCCAACTCTTGATCATGAAGTTAGGCCTGATAATCTAGTTCCTCCTGATGCATGTTATACTCTCATTCTCTGTTAATCTTATCTATCTTTGAAAATTCAAAGTAAAATTTTGAATGCTATAAGCAGAAATGGGAACAAAATTATCATTCTAGGGCTGATTTTGAACAAATGTAGGTTGATATGGAGTTTGAGTAGGGGGTGGTAAGTGTACTGAACATACTGGTTCTCTTAAGAAACCATAGAATTTGGGTTGAAACCAGCAGCATGGCTGATTTGATATGGCTGATAAGATGGTGGATTAGCAACATTTTCATGATATGATGGATGATATGACATGTTCCCATGAAAGGTAGACATGCCTACTCATTCAAAAGTTTGAAAACAAATTCTCATAAGTTGCAAAAATCTGATCTATTCAAACCAGAAAGTTAGAGTCGCTAGGTATTTTTTTGAAATAACACCTCTAAAAAGGCTGCATTAACTACTGACCATACCAAAATAGAAACAATAATAAGTATTTTTTGAACTGAAAATCAGTTCAAGGTCCCACCAGGTGTGCCAAAAATTGTTAACGAGTAGGATTACACACGTTATGTAGAGCTGTGAAGCACAACAATCTTGTGTAACATGGGATCAAACTCAGGCTGTGGGTGACCTATGGCAAGCTTGAACCTCCAGATTATGGGTTGGTTCCCTTAAAATATTTAATTGGATCTATGACTTTGATGTGGAAAAGGGTAAAAAGGATCTTCTAAAAGCACTAAAACTGTAATATAAAAAAGGTGATGCACCTAAAATTGATGGAAAACTGACAATCTAACTCACAATAGATTTCAAAAAATCTATCCACACAAACCACTTTTGGCAATTTGATCACATAAATAATTCTAAGGGAGGCTGGAAAAGATTTTCTTTTTTGAAGGAAAAGGGGTTTTTCACAACATAAAAAGGAATTTTCTCCAATTGCACAGCCTAAGACCTGTGATTTTCAATGCTATCTAACACATGCAAGTACAAATTAGACAATGATTTTAAAGGTTTTGATGTTCAAACACAATAAAATCTCATCAAGTCATTCACAAAAGCTGCATTAATGGAAAGGTAGACACTTGATTTAGCTGAAAAATAAAGGAATAATTACATAAAAAGACAAAGTATAGAACCTGTAACCTGCTGTAATCTCTATAAATCTACAAAAGTGAGTTACAAAACCTACTTTCTCTCTCAAAGTGTAAAGAGAAAAAAGGCAAGAACTAGAAAAACCTAATTTTTTCTTACAATATATAATTTTCTCTCTCCAAGAGACCTAGAAAGGTCAACTGCAGTCAACTATCTCTAAAAATAAGCCCTCAAGATTGATCCACGAGAAAACAAGAAAATTCCTAAAAATAAGGGCTATAACTATCCCAAAACGAGCAAAAATAGCTCGAAACTACTCTCCTCCATGTGTTTGACCAAAAAGTTGACCAATCTCTCCAAAATTGACCACAAGAGCCATGCAATGAACTCAAAAGTCTTTAGCTAACTCCACCCTTCCAATTTTGCATGATTTTGGAATGCAAGTGATGTGGGCAAGTAATAAAGTAATTTAAGACAATTACTTTATTATGAGTTACATTTTGTTCTATATATTTGATTTTACAACTTGTGATAAAATAATAAAGTAATTTATAAATACATTACTTTATTATTTGTTTACATTTATCTTGAGTTGTAAAAACATGCAAATTTGGATGAAGAGAAAAACAATACCTTATCTCTCCCTTTGGATTTACATGACTTGCATAATTGCATTAATAATGATGCCAAGAAAAGCTAGGTCATCATGCATGCAAAAGATAAAGAATACTCTCATTCTATTCCCTTATGTCTCCCTTGCATTTATGGTAATCTCCTCATGCCAAATTTATCATGCACTTGCATAATTTATGTGTTATTTCAACCTTAAGACTCCCTAAAGCATTATGCATTTAATACATTTCAAAATTTATTATTCCTTGTATCTCCCATGCATTACATATGCATCACATATCTAGACACACGTTATGACTCCATTCAATCATGCATCATCATATATCAAGCCTCCTTATAGCTCCTATGTATGCATGCATCATACATTATATATTACATAAAGCACCTTATCACTCCATGTAGATATATCTCACCTTCGAACCTTTTCTCCCTTGTCCTTTTATCTCCATGCTTTGCAAGAAATAATCTAAGGCATAGGCCATAACCTTGCATCATTGATTTTGTTGAATTTGAAGAACCAAAAAAGTAAAAAGAACTTTGCCCTCAGAGGCCCCATTGGTCATCATTAGGTTTGAAGACTTAAAAAGTCTTGACCCTGCTTGTGAAAAAGTGTAACAATGATTTCAAAAATTGAAAGTAAAAAAAGAGACTCCAAAGGTATCGAATAAAAAAAGGAAAAAACCCTAATCTTTGTCATTTTCACTTCTCCTTTTCTTCGAGCTGCTGTCATACAAGGATATGCTAGGGTTTTCTTTTACATTCAAGAGGCATTATCTGTTGTTCCTCTTACACTTTGAGGCCACAAACTTCAGGTAAGTTTCTCCTCCGTGTTTTATTGTTTCTTTTCTGCAAAAAGAAATGAAAAAAAATGGTTTAGATGCTTCTTTTAGCTGCTCTCCTTTGTATATCTGCTCCACTGGCACAATGAAGATAGACTTTCTATTTCTCTGTATTTTCTCACTTTTTGTTCTCTGTCATAAAGGAAAAGGAAGAAAAATGGCTTTTTCTTTTTTTGCACTTGGTTTCTTCATATATTCTTTGCAATGCTCAGTATACTCTTTTCTTCTCTTTAGTTCGACTCTATGACATGAGGGCTATGATAGTATGTGCTCCACCTTGTCTGCACTACTAGTGATCTTTATTTGATTTTTATGCTGGAAAAGAAGGTCGTGAGGGTTTGTGCCTTTGGTGACTTTCCTCCATTTGGGTCTACTACTTGATGAAAAAATAGATCATTGTTTCCTTACTGTGTCTCTGAAGAAAACGTGCCCTTTGAGATATCATTTATTTCACCATTGGAAACTCATTGGTAGTTTTACATTTTATTCACAATAAAAAGTGGTAAATATTTGTCTCACTTTTGTTACCCAGTTGAGCTTCTCATGGTTGCTGACTATAATTTATGTTTTGGTAAGACAGAGTCTAAAGGCTCTAGAATAGGTTGACTGGGTCACATTGACATTGGACCACTCTTTTCTATCAAGTAGGTGATTGACCCACCATGGTCACTTTTAAAGCCTCATGCTGATCTCATGTCATTAAGATAGCATCCTTGAAG
Organism: Cunninghamia lanceolata; assembly: GCA_027924645.1. Classification (NCBI taxonomy): domain Eukaryota; kingdom Viridiplantae; phylum Streptophyta; class Pinopsida; order Cupressales; family Cupressaceae; genus Cunninghamia; species Cunninghamia lanceolata. The sequence continues at coordinate 3,982,072 of BSBN01000435.1, read as the reverse complement.
GTAGTTGGACCACGTAGATGAAACAAATAACCTCTCCTTCATCACTAGTTTTGAAGAGCCCATTTGTACCAACAAAGAAGTGTCACAAGTAGATGAATTTGATATAATAGAGGATCCAAGACCATTGCCACACTTTACTTTAGCTCTCACTCCACTACAGTTGTCAAGATTAGAAATGCTATCTTGTGAATAGTTATTAAATACATGACTTAACAACACTTGAAGAAACTGTGGTCATAGAAGTCTGAGTCATTGATGTTACCATATGCTTTGGCTGTACCTTTTGATATGTTGTTCCAACTTGGCATGGAATAACTTTTTTCATGATGAATTGCTCTCCTTTTATTGAAGTATTGTGATGAATCTTCATTATTTATATGATGTAACAAGGCTTTACCTTGCTGTCCTAGTCTTACAGTCAGAACATGACTGCTCTGGGCTGCTAAGAAAGTCATTTAGAATGCCTCTTCCTGCCTTCTTTAGTGAAGATAGTCAATAGGTGGCTATAATGGAATGCTATTTTGAAATGCCTAGATGTATCTTTTATCTTTTTCGTTGAAAGCATACAGTACATTGTATCATGTAAGTTTGTGCATATAGATCATGTAATTTAGAGGCTGGAAAATCCTGTTGGTGCAGGAGCACCTTGATAAATTAATGCTTCCATAGACCAATATTTGGAATTTGATTAAACTTTGATGATTCAACATTGTAATGAGATCAATTAAGTCATTTGTCATGTGTCTAGGTCATTAGGAGTGTTAAATGTTCAAGTTTTATGTTCATTTTGCAAACTATGAAAAGTTGTCTTTTAAAACAAAAATGTAAAATTGCAAAGGGGGAAGGTGAAGAGACATTTAGTTTCCAATTCATTGGAAGGTAGTTGAAAACTGAAGAGTCATGTGTGGAATGCCTTTAAAAGGCCTTGTAACCATTTGAGATGGTTTGGGTGATTGAAGAAATGAAAGTTGAATAAAGAAAACTACTGTTTCTTGCATATTTCATCAGAAATTTGCTGTTTTCAGTTGTTGTACGGCCCTGTATGGGCAAGGATTCATGCCAAATTGATTGTAAGTAAATGTAGGATCAATCACCTTCCATTTCTCATTTGTTTCATGTAGATTGGTGAAGATTTGAATAAGTTATTGCAAATTTTGTCAAAACTGTCAAAACCCTGTTTAGGGTAAACATAGATCTAATAAATTATGTTTCATTCCTTCTATATGGTAGAAACTCCTAATTCTTGGTAAGGTGACCCTTTATTGTGCCCACTTTCATGTTCTCTAAGTTTGAGATCAGTGGAGTAAGATTTATGTGCAAGAAACTAGAGTTTATGATTGTAATTAACTGAGAAACAGAGTTTCTAAGAACAATCAAGTGTTACAGGCCTAGGGTTTGGTGAACCACTCATTGAAAAAAAATCCTAATGGTGTATAAAGGTTATTTGGATCTAAAATGAGGTGTTTGAAAAGTTGGTGTGGAACATTTGTGACTAGAGTTTGTAGAATCAAAAAACCCTATGCTGACCCTGGCCTAATTAGGCCTAATCTGAGACAGTAACAGTCATATTTGTGCACTATTTCCTAAAACAACCTATGCTAATTCTAAGATATGTTTTAAAACACTGAAATAGGTACTTGAAATGCTGATTACAATCATGTTTAAAGGTCTAAATGAAGAGATATCTCTGACAGTATGTGTTAGAAGGGCTACAAGGAATGGAGCAGCCTATATGGGAAAAGAGTATTGATGGAGTCTCCTAATTCTTGGAGTGATTTAGGTGTATTTGGTTAGTGGATTTATTCTTCTTAGATGTCTCTTATACCCTGGTGAAGGTCTAGATCATTGTGAGGCATTAGAAACTAGTTCATTGAAGAATCATTGTGTGGTTTTGTGAGGCCAATCTGGAAGTCAAGTTGGGAAATTTGGTACAAGTCAAGTGTTTTCCACCTTCCTCTACATTAGATTGGTATCAGAGCTAGTTGATCTAGTGGTTTGTTGAGTTAGTTTGTTGAAATTGGTTTGTCAAGTTGTTGGTTGCAGGTGCTTGATCCATCTTAAAGCTGTAGTGAGGAAGAATTGAAGTTGTGTGTTGGTTACAGACAAGGATGAGTTTGTGTTCACCATCCTCCAATGGAGATTAAGCTGGGTAGAAGGTGCAAGGCAAAGAGAGTGAGGCATCTTCCAGTATCTGCTATTGGGTAAGATGGATGGTTTGATGAGTTGGTGAGTTGTGTGGTAAGGTAGTGAGAAAGGTGGATATGTGACTAAAGAAGCACTTGAGGTTGCAGCCTGAAGAGTACTCCATTGATGGGAGTAGATGCGAAGATGACAAGACAGAAGAAAAATTTGAAGACAAAGATGAAGGGAAGACTCAGACAAAGACAAGTAGAAGATTTAAGAGAAAGGAAGAAGAAGTAGTCCAAAGCAGATTTGAAGTTGTTTTGCAGGTACAAGCAAAGTTGATACAATATGTTTCCGAGGGACTTGGAAAGTTTTGTTGGTTGGTTGTATGGTGCAGGAGCACCTTGACAAATTAATGCTTCCATAGACAAATCTTTAGAAACTTATTAAACTTTGATGATTCAACATTGTAATGAGATCAATTAAGTCATTTATCATGTGTCTAGGTCATTAGGAGTTTTAAATGTTCAAGTTTTATGTTCATTTTGCAAACTATGAAAAGTTATCTTTTAAAACAAAAATGTAGAATTGCAAAGAGGGAAGGTGAAGAGACATTTAGTTTCCAATTCATTGGAAGGTAGTTGAAAACTAAAGAGTCATGTGTGGAATGCCTTTAAAAGGCCTTGTAACCATTTGATATGGTGTGGGTGATTGAAGAAATGAAAGTTGAATAAAGAAACTACTGTTTCTTGCATATTTCATCAGAAATTTGTTGTTTTCAGTTGTTGTATGGCCCTGTAAAGGAAGTGATTCATGACAAATTGATTGTAGGTAAATGTAGGATCAATCACCTTCAATTTCTCATTTGTTTCAAGTAGATTGGTGAAGATTTGACTAAGTTATTGTAAATTTTGTCAAAACTGTCAAAACCCTGTTTAGGGTAAACAGAGATCTAATAAATTGTGTTTCCTTCCTTCTATATGGTAGAAACTCCTGATTCTTAGTAAGGTGACCCTTTATTGTGCCCACTTTCATGTTCTCTAAGTTTGAGATCAGTGGAGTAAGATTTATGTGCAAGAAACTAGAGTTTATGACTATAATTAACTCAGAAACAAGGTTTCTAAGAACAGTCAAGTGTTACAGGCCTAGGGTTTGGTGAACCACTCATTGAAACGAACTCCTAATGGTGTATAAAGCTTTTTTGGGTCTAAAATGAGATGTTTGAAAAGTTGGTGTGGAACATTTGTGACTAGAGTTTGTAGAATCAATAAACCCTATGCTGACCCTTGCCTAATTAGCAGTAATCTAAGATAGTAACTCTCATATTTGTGGACTATTTCCTAAAACAACCTATGCTGATTCTAAGATATGTTTTAAAACACTAAAATGGGTACGCAAAATGCTAATTACAGTCATGTTTAAGGGTCTGAATGAAGAGATATCTCTAACAGTATGTGTTAGAAGGGCTACAAGGAATGGAGCAGCCTATATGGGAAAAGAGTATTGATGGAGTCTCCTGATTCTTGGAGTGATTTAGGTGTATTTGGTTAGTGGATTTAATCTTGTTAGATGTCTCTTATACCTTAGTGAAGGTCTGGATAATTGTAAAGCATTAGAAACTAGTTCATTGAAGAATCCTTGTGTGGTTTTGTGAGGCCAATCTAGAAGTCAAGTTGGGAAATTTGGTACAAGTCAAGTGTTTGCCACCTTTCTCTGCATTAGATTGGTATCACAGCTAGCTGATCTGGTGGTTTGTTGAATTGTTAGTTTGTTGAAGTTGGTTTGTCAAGTTGTTGGTTGTAGGTGCTTGATCCATCTTAAAGCTGTAGTGAGGAAGAATTAAAGTTGTGTGTTGGTTACAGATAAGGATGAGTCTATGTTTACCATCCTCCAATGGAGATTAAGCTGGGTAGAAGGTGCAAGGCAAAGAGAGTGAGGCATCTTCTAGGATCTGCTGTTGGGTAAGATGGATGGTTTGTTGAGTTGGTGAGTTGTGTGGTAAGGCAGTGAGAAATATAGATACCTGACTGAAGAAGCACTTGAGGTTGCAGCCTGAAGTGTACTCCATTGATTGGAGTAGATGAGAAGATGACAAGACAAAAGACAAAGTTGAAGATAAAGATGAAGGCAAGACTGAGACAAAGACAAGCAGAAGATTTAAGAGAAAGGAAGAAGAAGCAGTCTAAAGCAGATTTGAAGTTGTTTTGCAGGTATAAGCAAAGTTGATACAAGATGTTTCCAAGGGACTTGGAAAGTTTTGTTGGTTGGTTGTATGGTGCAGGAGCACCTTGAGAAATTAATGCTTCCATAGACCAATTTTTGGAAATTGATTAAAATTTGATGATTCAACATTGTAATGAGATCAATTAAGTCATTTGTCATGTGTCTAGGTCATTAGGAGTGTTAAATGTTTAAGTTTTATGTTCATTTTGCAAACTATGAAAAGTTGTCTTTTAAAACAAAAATGTAAAATTCCAATGAGGGAAGGTGAAGAGACATTTAGTTTCCAATTCGTTGGAAGGTAGTTGAAAACTGGAGAGTCATGTGTGGAATGCCTTTAAAATGCCTTGTAACCATTTGAGATGGCGTGGGTGATTGAAGAAATGAAAGTTGAATGAAGAAAACTACTGTTTCTTGGGTATTTGATCAGAAATTTGCTATTTTTATTTGTTGTACGACCCTGGACGGGCAAGGATTTGTGACAAATTGATTGTAAGTAAATGTAGGATCAATCACCTTCCATTTCTTATTTGTTTCATGCAGATTGGTGAAGATTTGAATAAGTTATTGTAAATTTTGTCAAAACTGTCAAAACCCTGTTTAGGGTAAACAAAGATCTAATAAATTGTGTTTCCTTCCTTCTATATGGTAGAAACTCTTGATTCTTGGCAAGGTGACCCTTTATTGTGCCCACTTTCATGTTCTCTAAGTTTGAGATCAGTGGAGTAAGATTTATGTGCAAGAAACTAGAGTTTATGACTGTAATTAACTGAGAAACAAAGTTTCTAAGAAGAGTCAAGTGTTACAGGCATAGGGTTTGGTGAACCACTCATTGAAACGAACTCCTAATGGTGTATAAAGCTTATTTGGGTCTAAAATGAGATGTTTGAAAAGTTGGTGTGGAACATTTTTGACTAGAGTTTGTAGAATCAATAAACCCTATGCTGACCCTGGCTTAATTAGGCCTAATTTGAGATAGTAATAGTCATATTTGTGCACTATTTCCTAAAATAACCTATGCTGATTCTAAGATATATTTTAAAACACTGAAATGGGTACTTGAAATGCTGATTACAATCATGTTTAAGGGTCTGAATGAAGAGATATCTCTAACAATATGTGTTAGAAGGGCTACAAGGAATGGAGCAGCCTATATGGGAAAAGCGTATTGGTGGAGTCTCTTGATTCTTGGAGTGATTTAGGTGTATTTGGTTAGTGGATTCAATCTTGTTAGATGTCTCTTATACCTTGGTGAAGGTCTAGATCATTGTAAGGCATTAGAAACTAGTTCATTGAAGAATCCTTGTGTGATTTTGTGAGGCCAATCTGGAAGTCAAGTTGGGAAATTTGGTACAAGTCAAGTGTTTGCCACCTTCCTCTGCATCAGAGTGGTATCAGAGCTAGCTGATCTGGTGGTTTGTTGAAGTTGGTTTGTCAAGTTGTTGGTTGCAGGTGCTTGATCCATCTTAAAGCTGCAGTGAGGAAGAATTGAAGTTGTGTGTTGGCTACAGACAAGGATGAGTCTATGTTCACCATCCTCCAATGAAGATTAAGCTGGGTAGAAGGTACAATGCAAAGAGAGTGATGCATCTTCCAAGATCTTCTATTGGGTAATATGGATGGTTTGCTGAGTTGTGTGGTAAGGCAGTGAGAAAGATGGATACCTGACTGAAGAAGCACTTGAGGTTATAGCCTGAAGAGTACTCCATTGATGGGAGTAGATGAGAAGATGACAAGACAAAAGACAAAGTTGAAGACAAAGATGAAGGGAAGACTCAGACAAAGACAAGCAGAAGATTTAAGAGAAAGGAAGAAGAAGCAGTCCAAAGCAGATTTGAAGTTGGTTTGCAGGTACAAGCAAAGTTGATACAATATGTTTCCAAGGGACTTGGAAAATTTTGTTGGTTGGTTGTGTGGTGTAGGAGCACCTTGACAAATTAATGCTTCCATAGACCAATCTTTAGAATTTGATTAAACTTTGATGATTCAACATTGTAATGAGATCAATTAAGTCATTTGTCATGTGTCTAGGTCATTAGGAGTGTTAAATGTTCAAGTTTTATGTTCATTTTTCAAACTATGAAAAGTTGTCTTTTAAAACAAAAATGTAAAATTGCAAAGAGGGAAGGTGAAGAGACATTTAGGTTCCAATTTGTTGGAAGCTAGTTGAAAACTAAAGAGTCATGTGTGGAATTCCTTTAAAATGCCTTGTAACCATTTGAGATGGTGTGGGTGATTGAAGAAATGAAAGTTGAATAAAGAAAACTACCGTTTCTTGCATATTTCATAAGAAATTTGCTATTTTCAGTTGTTGTATGGCCCTGTACGGGAAAGGATTCATGCCAAATTAATTGTAAGTAAATGTAGGATCAATCACCTTCCATTTCTCATTTGTTTCATGTAGATTGGTGAAGATTTGAATAAGTTATTGCAAATTTTGTCAAAACTCTCAAAACCCTGTTTAGGGTAAACAGAGATCTAATAAATAGTGTTTCCTTCCTTCTATATGGTAGAAACTCTTGATTCTTGGTAAGGTGGTCCTTTATTGTGCCCACTTTCATTTTCTCTAAGTTTGAGATCAGTGGAGTAAGATTTATGTGCAAGAAACTAGAGTTTATGATTGTAACTAACTGAGAAATAAAGTTTCTAAGAACAGTCAAGTGTTACAGGCCTAGGGTTTGGTGAACCACTCATTGAAACGAACTCCTAATGGTGTATACAGCTTATTTGGGTCTAAAATGAGATGTTTGAATAGTTGGTGTGGAACGTTTGTGACTAGAGTTTGTAGAATAAATAAACCCTATGCTGACCCTGGCCTAAGTAGGCCTAATCTGAGACAGTAATAGTCATATTTGTGTATTATTTCCTAAAACAACCTATGCTGATTCTAAGATATGTTTTAAAACACTTAAATGGGTACTCAAAATGCTAATTACAATCATGTTTAAGGGTCTGAATGAAGAGATATCTCTGACAGTATGTGTTAGAAGGGCTACAAGGAATGGAGCAGCCTATATGGGAAAAGAGTATTGATGGAGTCTCCTAATTCTTGGAGTGATTTAGGTGTATTTGGTTAGTGGATTTAATCTTGTTAGATGTCTCTTATACCCTAGTGAAGGTCTGGATCATTGTAAGGCATTAGAAACTAGTTCATTAAAGAATCCTTGTGTGGTTTTGTGAGGCCAATCTAGAAGTCAAGTTGGGAAATTTTGTACAAGTCAAGTGTTTGCCACCTTCCTCTGCATCAGATTGGTATCAGAGCTAGCTGATTTGGTGGTTTGTTGAGTTGTTAGTTTGTTGAAGTTGGTTTGTCAAGTTGTTGGTTGCAGGTGCTTGATCCATCTTAAAGCTGTAGTGAGGAAGAATTGAAGTTGTGTGTTGGTTACAGAAAATGATGAGTCTGTGTTGACCATCCTCCAATGGAGATTAAGCTAGGTAGAAGGTGCAAGGCAAAGAGAGTGAGGCATCTTCCAGGATCTGCTGTTGGGTAAGATGGATGGTTTCCTGAGTTGGTGAGTTGTGTGGTAAGGCAGTGAGAAAGATGGATACCTGACTGAAGAAGCACTTGAGGTTGTAGCTTGAAGAGTGCTCCATTGATGGGAGTAGATGAGAAAATGACAAGACAAAAGACAAAGTTGAAGACAAAGATGAAGGAAAGACTGAGAAAAAGACAAGCAGAAGATTTAAGAGAAAGGAAGAAGAAGCAGTCCAAAGCAGATTTGAAGTTGTTTTGCAGGTACAAGCAAAGTTGATACAATATGTTTCCAAGGGACTTGGAAAGTTTTGTTGGTTGGTTGTATGTTACAGGAGCACCTTGACAAATTAATGCTACCATAGACCAATCTTTGGAATTTGATTAAACTTTGATGATCCAACATTGTAATGAGATCAATTAAGTCATTTGTCATGTGTCTAGGTCATTAGGAGTGTTAAATGCTCATGTTTTATGTTCATTTTGCAAACTATGAAAAGTTGTCTTTTAAAACAAAAATGTAAAATTGCAAAGAGGGAAGGTGAAGAGACATTTAGTTTCCAATTCATTGGAAGGTAGTTGAAAATTGAAGAGTCATGTGTGGAATGCCTTTAAAAGGCCTTGTAATCATTTGAGATGGTGTGGGTGATTGAAGAAATGAAAGTTGAATAAAGAAAACTACTGTTTCTTGCATATTTCGTCAGAAATTTGCTGTTTTCATTTGTTGTACGGTCCTGTACGGGCAAGGATTCATGCCAAATTGATTGTAAGTAAATGTAGGATCAATCACCTTCCATTTCTCGTTTGTTTCATGTAGATTGGTGAAGATTTGAATAAGTTATTGCAAATTTTGTCTAAACTGTCAAAACCCTGTTTAGGGTAAACAGAGATCTAATAAATTGTGTTTCCTTCCTTCTATATGGTAGAAACTCCCGATTCTTGGTAAGGTGACCCTTTATTGTGCCCACTTTCATGTTCTCTAAGTTTGAGATCAGTGGAGTAAGATTTATGTGCAAGAAAATAGAGTTTATGACTGTAATTAACTGAGAAACAGAGTTTCTAAGATTAGTCAAGTGTTACAGGCCTAGGGTTTGGTGAATCACTCATTGAAACAGACTCCTAATGGTGTATAAAGCTTATTTGGGTCTAAAATGAGATGTTTGGAAAGTTGGTGTGGAATATTTGTGACTAGAGTTTGTAGAATCAATAAACCCTATGTTGACCCTGGCTTAATTAGGCCTAATTTGAGACAGTAATAGTCATATTTGTGCACTATTTCCTAAGACAACCTATGCTGATTCTAATAGTGAAGGTTTGGATCATTGTAAGGCATTAGAAACTAGTTCATTGAAGAATCCTTGTGTGGTTTTGTGAGGCCAATTTAGAAGTCAAGTTGGGAAATTTGGTACAAGTCAAGTGTTTGCCACCTTCCTCTGCATCACCTGTGAACCTCTAGCTTCACACCGACCATGCATACTTTTAGATGATCCTATGAACCTGCACCTTCATGAAGTATTAATGATTGAGTTGCTACGCTTGACAAAAGCTTTACACATACTCAACAGATAAACTACTATGTTCTTCATATCAAATGCTATCTCCTCTGACTCTTCATGACCCACAATTTATATTTTGGCAGTCACACACCTGATTTCCATGACTGCATTCATGCTTGCTTTGTAATCATATCTTGAATTCTCCTCTATTATTGAGCCTAAGTGACTATTCTAAAATGGTCCTCACTGCATCATATGTTCTCTATCACCCCTACTCAGTGTGACTGTCACCCTAGTGCATTGTGAGGTATGGACCTTGTTCAAGGACTGCTCTATCACAGTCTTTGAGACTGTTACGAATGATTTGTTGTTTTGCAACCCCTAGACAATCATCTCTTGGCTATTATTACCCTTAGGCATGATAGTCACTATATGTCCCTAGTGATTGTTTTCTCTATCTGACATCTTGTGACAGTCATTTGACTACTTCCAAACTGACAAGGCTCAAAAGAAATGTGCAGTTCCTTTACTTCCAATGAACAAGCTTCTGAAGAAATTGAAGGATCTCTTTCTGACCTTGATCATCTACATGTGTCTACATAATACTGCATCATATACCCTATCACTATTATTCCTATATCATTTAACCCTTTAGATCTTTTATCTCAAGACTACCCCTTAGATATTCTACTACCCTTTGGTTTTAGGCAACTTAGAGAATTGGAGGATCTTCTACCCTCTTAGAATAATATCACTTGTCTCCTTTTTGATGGATGATTCACTCAATGCATCTCTGTTCTTTGGGGTACATAGCTTTTGTCCTTCCATGATACATGAAACAAGGCTGTCCTTTCTTTAATGTAGACTGTTTTGGACTCTTTTAACTATTACTTGGCTTAAATATCACCTTCATTGTATCATTATGACTGATCTTCATTCCATCATTCTTAATCTTATGATGAAATGACTGTCCTATGCAAAGGTTGTCCCTAAGACTGTACTTAACTACACTTCATGTTTGCCTTTTATTGTCACTTGTAGTTGCATGGCTATGTTTACCTTTTTCTTTGATGACATTAATGTGTTTTTGCATGATGTCTTGATGACTATGCATATGATGCTTGTTTCATATTGGTACTTTATAAATAGTACAGTCTCTGCTATCTCTTCTATGTAAGCATTATTTGTCATTACCTATTGATCTTTGATGGCTGTACCTTCAACAAAGCTAGACATCTTAAATCAACTCATTTACTTATTTGTGACTCCCATTTCAAAGTTGAAGGCTACTTCATATGCATACTAGGCTCTTTACTTTTAATCTCCACAAGATGATATTGTCCTTCTGTATCTTCAGTTGTATGACTATTCCTAGCATGATATGACTGTACTTTGTGGCTCAGTTGATAGCATAATGAACTCTTTATAGCTATTCTATATGGCATTTTAGCTGATTCTCTATTTGACAGAGACTTGAAGTGCATGCAGAGTACATGTCTGATTATCATCTGTATTTTTGATGCTTATACTTTCAAGGTTGCTTTGTAAGACCTCCCACAGAGAAAAAAAAAAATGATGAGACTGCAATTGACATTGTTCTACTTGTCCTATTATCATAGTGTTGTTGATTGTCTCGAGCATGACTACCTTAGACTTTGTCAAGATTGCTACTTGTAGACTAAGATTGCTGTTGTGCTTTTCATACCTCTTTATCAATGCTACTTGTTTGCTTTTGAGTCAATCATGATGACTGCTGTTCCACCATGATGTATCTTGTAGTGTGTATGCATCATGTTTCATGATGCAAGTGGCTGTATTAGGACTGCTCACTTATGAGGCTGTCCCATCCATGTGTATACACTTTGACTATTACCTTGGATGATATAGGACTATTCATTTGTTCATTAGTAATATCATACTTCATTCATGACAAAAAGGTGCGAAAAGTACCTGTCTTAAATGCTATAGTTGTACTTTCTGTCATTTGTGTGGTAACTTCTTTCATGACTATTCTATCTTGTATGCTGCGGCATATGACTGTAGCATGATATCTTTTGACTGTCCTATATGGCTTAGTGATTCCCATGATATGGCAGCACTTTTACTTCTTTCTCTTCTCTTGCACTTGATCATTGATGAGATATCAAATATGGCATAACAGGAACATGATGTAAAACTGCTATTTGTTTGTTTAGTTGAATATCTGTGCACAAGGGCATTACTTTGAGCATGCTGGGCTCAACCCTTATGCGAGCCCATTTTCTCCACATGCTTTAATGTCTTCAAATCATCAACATAAGTTTTGCTATACCTGCACAGTGAACAAACCAATTAGCATAAAAATATACCTTTGGAAGCTGATTGATCTCTCATGATGATTTGATTTATTACACATGTCTGATTTTGATTTAATCACATTAATGCATAATTTTTGCAAGTTTATATGTCTACTGATAAAGCATATGATGAATTTGCATATCCGAAGCTTCTAACAGGACTTTTCTCCAATTTTGTAAGTCCACTATCCTGATTAGGAGCAAGAAGATGAAGACATGAAGACCAAGCTGCCAGACAAGAGAATCAACCTTTGATAAGGCAATGATGGACATCCACTTTCCTCATGTGTTATTTTCCTTTTCTTTATCATTAGATGTATAGATTGCATGTTGAGTTGCATTGGCTCAGTTTAGTCATTCCCACGGCTTGTGTGGGACATATTTAAACATTCTCTTGAATATAATCAATTATTTTACCTTATGCACTGATTTATGTATGTTTTCTTTTTGAATCAAATGCATAGGATAGAACAACTGAACTTGATTTGAAACATATGTTTAAAATATGATGATGAAATGACAATTTATAAATACCTTTTCTTTGCACTGAATTGTGATATCTGAATAACTCAACAATATCATATCTGAAAGATAAAACTAGTTAGATACCTGTCATTCCTTAAATACCTGCCCTCTTGTCATTAGACCATTTTTCATTTATCAGGATGGTTTGACAGTTCTGATTGGACTATCACATTATCCTGATAAATGATCTATTATTCTCTTGCCAAGATGTTAGGCGGTTGACTGAGTGATCATACACTTAATGTTTTTCTTTTATCCCCTTTGTAAATAACTGCAATCTAGGCCTTGCTAAATTAGGTGTGAACATAATTTAGTAACATGCATAAATTGGTAGATTTTCACTATAGAAATCCATTAGTGCCTTTGTTCGAATGAACATTACATATTTTAAGAAGAAGAAGAAGCTAGCTTTTAGAACAGAAGGAAAATTTTGGAGATTAAAAATTTGATCTAATTTCATCCTTTGCATGATGAACACTTGTATTAGATGACTTCAATTTTTGCCTTCAAATTTCTACTTTCATCTTGTCTTTCCGTATGTAAAAATTTCTATTAGAAATCAGGATTTTAGATTACTAATAATCACAAATAAAATATAAGATGAATGAAATGAAAATTACAAGATGGATAGATTCAACACATTACACAATATATACATGGGGAAAACTCTTTCGGGCAAAAAATCCCATAAAATATTATTCCATTATAAAACACTTACAAATTTGCCTATAAAATTATAGACAAAACTTGGGGATATCACTTCTCCTCACTTCCACATGACCATTAATACCTCTTGTGCATAGTGATAAAATTCAATATAAATTTTTAAATTTAATTACCTCTTAATGAGAGAGAAGCTTCTTAAATATAAGAGAAGGGGTGGAAAAATCCCTTGAAAAGGTATTAGTCACACCTATTCAAAACAACCATTTCTAAATAATTAATAATATAATAATATATGCTTTATAAAACATATAATAAACATAAAATTTACTTGCCCTTCAATTTCTTTAAATGCTCTTTGATTTAAATAAAACCCTTTCCTTATTTTGTTTGTACTCATGATGTAGCCTTTCTTTATATTTTTTATATGAGGGCCCACCTCCTTTAACACCTCCTTCCCTTTTAACGATTTTAATGAAAATAGTTTTAAAATATATGGAAGATAATAAAGTTCTCATGAATTAAAAATAATTCTTAAAGGAGTGCTATCGGCTGACTTTGATGCTGAGATGGTGGAAACAACAAATGGTGCATTAATCCTAAGTTCTAGCTCACATCTGGGGTGAACTCTTCTGCGCTGTGCCCTACAGGTCATTCACAATAAAAAATGGTAAATATTATCCTATTTTTATGAGTTAAAATTCACCAAGATTATATTTAAGAATAGCAATCATTCAAAAGTTGTGCTATGTCTTGGATCTTTTGTATCATTTTTATCCCCTATGTTTTGGTTTAAAGACATGCTCAGGTGGTATATTGGAATGGTTCACAACATTTTGGAAAGATTGCACAGTATTTTGATATGTATGCATGATGGGTTGATATGCTTGCGCTGCATTTTGATATGTTTGTGTAGAAATTTGTAGTGGTTGTGTTGGATTTTGAAATGGCTCGTGAGGATTCTTTGATCACCATTTCTTCCAAGAAACAATACCATGGTTCCTTTTGTTTATGGATGCAGCTTACACATTCATTAGCCTCCTCCACCCATAATCAACCTCGTACATAGGAAACCTTGGAGAACTAATTACGTGCACAATACACCTCTCTCTCACAGAAAGCTTCTCAGACTTCTCACATTCCATGTTCTTCTAATTAGATTCCTTCCATTTTATCATGTTTATATGACTTTTTTCTCTGCTCTAGTTAATTGTTGCTTTTATAAGGTTGCTTCCGAAGGACTAAAGAAGTCTCTTTTATGCTTCGAAAATCTGGAAATAGGTGTTCCTCTACAACATTCTGCCCATGATTATATGAAATGCCAATACGTGTTTCATCTGCCACTATGTGATGAAGACAAGTCCCAATGCAAATGTTGCCTCCATGAAATGTTGTTAACCCGTGCAATGGCTTAGAGTTGCTCATAGAGGGGTGCATGTTGGAAGCATTGATCACTTTGATACCACTCAATGAAGGAAATAAGAAGAATAAACAAGAGAGAGAGACATGGCACAAATGAAATACAAAAATTTCTATTTATATGTAAAACTATTTTACATTCAAAAATATAAACTGTAGAGATATAGTTTTGTTTCTCTATCTACAAATACTGCTATAATGTGGGAAAAGAGGAGTTTTCAATTCAATGTGTGATTAGGTTAGATCCTCCTTTCACTACATACATTCAAGGACATTTAACCAAATTGAATCACTTCTCTTGCAAGAGGATTCACCTACAGGTTGGTTGTCACTTGGAATGAAAAGGAAACTTGGAATTTGCTGATTAATGTGTTAACTTAAGCATGATTATGCTCAAAACCCTAATTATTTAAAATCCTAAATAAACAAACTGTATACGCCTAAAAATGACACGATTCATCCTAAATAAATATTCTAAATATTTATTCCATTCTTCTATTAATTAAATAAATATTCTAAATTTATTTAATCAATTCACTATCCCATAATTAAATAAATTCTATTTATTTAATTAAAATTCTTCTAAAGTCCTTCACAATTAAATAATCATAAATTATTTAATTAAGCCTAATTCCTCTATCCTAAAGTTCTAAATTCAAAATTCCACATCACCTTTTCCACCTCACCTTGTCCACCTCATCAGGTTGCACATGTAATTAAATATATTTAATATTTAATTGCCTTATTTTCCCTCACCCACATGGCCTATTTCTTCTCCAATCAGAGGTCAGTTAACCAATCAATCAAATCTGTTAACTAACCTGTTAGTTGAGTCAAATCCTCAATCAATTCAGTCAGTTCCACAATCCACTCTTCTAACTGATCAATCAATTCTGTTAACAGACCAGTCAATGGAGTTAACTCTCCAATCAGTTTTGTCACATCCCACCTTTCATGATGGAGCTGGGACACTTGGCACGTTTCCACTGGTTGCACATTCCTCAACCATCCTCAACCGTTGATCTTCATATCTCCTCTCAACCGTTGATTCCTATTCTTCCAAGTCTATAAATGAAGCTTCATCCTTCCATTCTATTCATCTAGGCTTTTGACATCGTTACTCTGCAGAAATATCACCAGCGCGCCTTTGGCACCCACTTGTCATCTACAAGCTTGAGATCACCATTGTTGCATTGGAGATCACCTTCATTGCATATCACACTATAGCCGTTCACCATCGACTTCCTCCAATAGCTTTAAAAGATTGCACTCTCTGAGGGCTCATCTCATCTGCGAAAGGACGATTCGTGATAGGCGAACAACAGAAGTTTCGAAACGGAAGAGGTTTGCTGTGTTTGTTCATTGCTTTGTTCATTTGAATCTTCTTTGTTTCACTATTCTGTTGATGTTTGGGTCATCTATTATTCATTTGATTGATCACTATTTTACCCTCACACAAACAAATTCTGACAAATGCTTGCACACAGAGATGTTATATTCATAGTAGATACATACCAGATTTCAAGATTTCGGATGCAGAAAAGTCAAGGGCTAAAGAGTAGGCGTCCAAGCCCAAGGTAAGAACTTCTTTAGGGATTTTCAAAGGTTATCTGTTATTGTTCACCACTGTTTGGGAGATTTTCTAGTCTAAAGATCCAGAGGGCTTCGGGGCAGGCACCCAAGCCCTTGCAGTACTTTTCTTCTCAGATCTAAAATCTATACAATTTGTCACCAGCCCTTTGTAACTCCACTTCGCAAGATACAACACTTGTCACCTGCAATCACAAGGACATTGAGTGGTGTTTAGGAGCTTGCCTCAGTCAAGCCTTAGAAGGACATTGAAGTCTTCCAAACACCGTTGTTAGATAGCGAGTGCGTATCCTTGCAGGATAGAGGCAAAAACAAATTGATAAATGATTGATTCAAACACAAATAGATATCACCTCAGAGGTGTAGCTCTCATGGAGATGAAACTCATTCACACCATGATAAGATGAAGCCAAATATGCAATAACAAACACAACAAGACAGGTCTGCCCTGCAACACAATGAATACTTTGAATGCTCTAAAATCAAAAGTTCACCAAAATCTCATAATCATCTTCTATTTTACAAATGAAACCCTAAACATGCTTATATATGCATTTCATAATGCAAACTTGAAATGCCGACAAGGAACACCTCTAATGGTAGCATTGTTGTCATTGAAATTTGGGACCCCACCAAAATAGAGTAGGAACAATGCCCCCTAGATCCCATTTGACATGGGTTTTTGGGGATTCTTCATCGGGAGTTAAAATGAATATGCATGATTACATCTAAGGGACCCGTGAGCTAAACTTTAGGAGGTAATTTAGTCCTAGGGGTATATTTTATGAAATAACATTTAGCCCCCACTTTAATGTACGTATGATCTTACGACCCATACATGCATTAAAGTATGGTCAACAAACTCGTCAAACATGCTATGCACTTAAAGGAGATGCATACACCAAGATTGAGAGACTATTTCTAGCCCCCAACCTTAGGTAAGCATCAGGAGACACACCACAGGCATGTAAAACATAGTGAAGATAGTAGGAAGCACACAAGACATGGAGAAGACAGTTACAAGCATGCAAAACACAAAGACAACACAAGAGCAGTCATAGAGAATAAACTTGATTTTGCTTTTTCATTTTTCATATATATATAAAGATGCAGATGCATGAAAGTAAAAATGCAACACACAACCCCAAAATGTAGGAGGGGCATTTCACCACACTCTTGAGATAACATATGGGGGAGAAGACACACAATACAAATCTTAGAGTGTAGGAGGGGCATTTTTCCATGCTCTTGAGAATACAACATGGGGGAAAACACACAGAAGACACACGAAATACACAAGCGTTGTATAGCATGCCAAAGACATACTATACATCTAAAACATGACAAACAAGATGGTGGAAAGAGCTTATTTCTAAGTTCCCACCATCTCAAACATGTCACAAACACACCTGATGGTTGGGATTATGCCACAACAATCACCAATGAAATGCTTAAGAGAGGATACACCAACCCTGCGTACTTAGAGGGCTTTTGAAATAAAAGTATGTGCACTAACTCAAGAGATACACCATCCTGCCTCGCGCAGAGGGCTTTTGAATAAAAGGATATGCATGATATCCTGCCTTCATAGAGGGCTTTTTGATTGCAATATAGATAAAGATGTGCACTCGCATTGGAGATACAACATCCCACCTCCGCAGGGGGCTTACAAACACACTTCTTTAGTACCAAAATCATTAGACAACTTACCTTATATACCCCCACCTTAAGGTGGTTGATGTCATGTACCGATATCAAGCATGTTAAGGTAGAGAGAAAACACACAAGGGAACAAGAGCTCTTGCAAAGCCCATGCCCCCAAAGGTGACATGTGCTTCATGATCATCGAATGTTTCCACAAACACACAATATGCTAAGATAACTACGATGCATGAAAATAATCACATAAAGAGCCAAGGCTATACTACGGGTTTGAAAGCTGAGTATAACAGTGGGGCTATACTACAAAAATCTCAAAACTGAGTGTAACTAAGGCAAGATTCAAAATAATCAAAGTGCACAAAGTAGATGTATTGTTATGAATTTGTTAGAGAAGATAATACAACACTGAATATCACACGGAGTGATTCTACTAGTCAAGCATCAGATATATATCAACCCCATCATCATAGATGGACTAGGTCCATTTTTTCTTTACTTGCTGAAGAGATTCTTGGTCCATATCAGTATTTATTTATTTTTCATCATCTGTCAACTAGATAGAACCACTAGAAGAAGGTAAACAATAAATCAAGAGAGGATAGAAAGTGCCTTAGGGTCGTCACGTAGGAAGGTGCCTCTAGGTCACCAACCACAATGCTATGCCCCTAAGGCACAACACACAATGATAAAATAGGGAAGAGGAGCAATATAGAAGAATTATGATACAAGTAGAAGAATGGTCACAACATAGGCAGTCCTTGAACTTACAAGAGTATCAAGGGTCATCCTAGGAGGCCTAAACAACACATAACACATCACAGGGGATCACAACACAGAGAGAAGGGCTATAAATACTTACTCGATACACCACAATGTTAAGAACATACATATTTAGGAGAAGGCCGCCTTTGAGAGCAACTATAATAGTTGCTACAATGAGTGTGGCTTAAAGAGGGAGAAATACTTACCTGTTCAATGGGATATTTCCTGGCAAACAATTCTTGTCTATTAGTCCAGGGTATCTTGCATGTTGATTTGGTCTTGTTGATATTGCATTAACATTAAGTTTAGGATGATGAGAGGCTTTGGTGGGTTTGAAAGAGAGATATCCTATACCGGCTATATAATTAATTCTAATAACTTATAAAGGTACTTTGATTCCTTTTTGATTTACACCACATCAATTACTAGCATAGTCACAATTTTTTTACAAAATCTAAAATCCATGACTGTATAGAGAGTCCATTTCCTTAGAGGATGGTGAAGCCTCGTAGGTATCATAATCTATAGTATAAGTAAGGGTATTGTCTTTGTTTTCTACAAAGGGGACTTTAGTTGTCTTAGGTGTTTTAAAAGATTGCTTGGATGAGATTGATGTGACTTTTGATGTGCCGGAGTTGTTAAGTTTATATTCCCCATTAAAGGAAGGAGTAAAATCTAATGAACCCCAATTGTCACCAAAAAATGTATTCAATGGTTTAGAGTCTTGCACAACATTATCTGTGGTAAGAGGAATTGTTGAATCAACTTGTAAATTGTTTAGACTTTAATAAATTTTAACTTATTTTTGCATTTCAATATGCAAACAGTTATCTGGTTCAGGATCGGCTTCAGCGATGTAGGGCTTGTTTTTATAAATAAACTTTATTGATCTATGAAGGGTAGACGGAACTGCCCCCATTTCATGGATCTACGGTCTACTAAGAATCATATTATATGAAATTAATCCAGGCATGATATGAAATAGGGTAGACAAAGTCATAGGTCCAACCTTTACAGGTAAAGTTATAGTACCCAAGGATTGTCTACCAACATTATCAAAGCGACATATATTAAGCCTATCCAGTTTCATTGAAGATGTGTTGACCTTTATTTTGTGTAGTAAGTTCATGCCACAAACATTAAGAGCTGATCCATTGTCAATCATAACTTGCTTTACCAACTTTTTATCTATCACGATAAATATTATAAGCAGATCAAATTGGTTTTGAACTTCAATTGACGGTAATTCATGTGGTTGAAAGAGAATGTGTGTTTTTGTCACATGCATACAATCTAATAGAGCTGCTACAACATTCAGCTTAACAACAGGTGGTACAATCACCTTTTGTAAAGATTCTTGGAGCATTCCATGGTATGTAGGCAATATTTATATTAAATCCCAAAGATAAATCTTAGCTAGAGTAGCATGAAGTTGCTCGACTAGATCATATTCTTAACCACTTTTATGAGTAAGACGAGGTGGTGGAGGGAGCATAGGTTGAGAACATGGAAGAGAGACAGGCACATGAGGTGATTGCTTACTTTGCTTGTTATTATGGGTGTTATATGTGTGAGAAATCACATTGTGATGTGGTTGTTGTGACACATTTTGAACACTTTGACTTCTTTGAGTAATTTGTCTTGCATAGTTTAAGATGTAATCGGGGGGTCTAGGTGGTTTTCAATCTCCTTGAACCGTAATCATTGGTTTTAAGCAAGAAGGTGCACTAGGTGACCCTCACACAATCATCTTAGGAATATTGCTACACTTATCTAGTAACCCCTTGGTGGGTGGAATAAGTCTATTAGTGAAGATTGAATTAACATTGTTTCCCCCGTGATTATACCCAACATCTATCCCTAAAGGATTTAATGTGAGAGACCTTTTCTCATCCACTAATGCTTCGTCTTGGCCAGGGAGAGCATTGGAATGAAAGAAAGGTAAGGTGTTGTTAGGAAGGTTAGGTGTTGTATCATTAGTGATGTCTAAGGGACTTGAATTTACAACCACAATAGAGCTATCCATAGTCTTCTCATCTAAGGTTCTTGGACATTCAACTATATGAGAAGTAGGATAACTTATGGGATCATCAACATTATCATATTCTTTATCTATCAATTCCAAGGCATTAACAGAAGAGGAATTTTCACACTTTCTCATGAGAGTTCTTAGAGATGAATTTGGTTAAATATTCTAATATCAAAGGATATGATCCTATGAGTAATGTGAAGATATAAAAATAATGTATATAACAAAGTAATTTAAGTTCATGTCTAAAACATTTAGAAACATCAATATCATGTACACATGCTATGTGTTCCAGAACATGAGGGTTCTCATTAGTGAAACTAGAGAAAATTTCAAAATCCAAGATATACTCATGCAAATATTTCCATGAAGATGCCATCTTGAAATCTCTTGTAGCATTAATGTCCAATGAAATCTAGTGAGACAATTCATGCAAAGTTTTATGATGATTAAGGTACCCTAGATGTGTGACTATTTCGCTCCTAAACACTTGTTTGAGGGAAAAAGGGCTAAAAGGACACACAAAGTCCACAACAAACAAAATGGATAGGAGGAAAATAGTACAACATAGCAAGGCCCAATTGACTATTTTATATATTTAGATTGAATGCAATGAAACAACACAAATTATGCTTGTGTATGCACCTAAAATGTTCACTTTTTTCATCTTTTTCAATGCAAATGACTAAAAGATGAAGTGTTGTAATGAAATTGATGAGGGGTAGCAAATTAAAAACCTTATATCAGTCCAATAATGCAGCAATATCCTTCACAACACACCTTTCATGGCAATCTAGATGAATGATAAGTCAAAATTTAATGAAAATGCAAGGTTTTTAAACCCTAGTTGTGAATTTAAGGCATGAATATGTGAAAAATGATATATGAATGAATTATAGAAAGATTTATGATATAAAACAACTCATCTCAAATCAAAAAATGATTTTAAAGTCCTATAATGCTCAATGCAAATGCACTTTTAAGGATAAATGAGTGAAAATGCTAGTTTTTGTTGAAATTGATTGTGTGTAAATGCAAATTTTTTGAGATATGAATGCAAACACACACAATAATGCAACACTACAAACAAAATCAGATTTGAATGAGCACCTAAGATGAGTAGTAAAATTTGAAACAAGATTTTGACTACAAACCCTAGTTTTTGAAATCACTACCTGTTATGAGAAAAATTCAAAATTTCAAACAAAACCCTAGCAATTTTAACATGAAAGTGCAATGAAAAAGATTGTAAGATGATGAATTTATGTAATTTATATCATATTTGATGTAAAAATTAGATATTTAGATTAAATGCAATGAAATTTATGCAAACTATGCCCTAATGCAAGCCTTAGAATACAAATTTTTTCAAAATTTTCAAATTTTTTCAAAATTTTCAAATTTTTTCAAAATTTTCAAATTTTTTCAAGATATATGAATGTAAAATGATGCAACATGATATGTATGAATGTAAATCTGATGTATAATAGTCAACAAGATGCAATGCTCACAAAAAAATGGGTTCACCAAAATGTAATGTGGTAAAAGAGGAGTTTTCAATTCAATGTGTGATTAAGTTAAATCCTCCTTTCACTACATATATTCAAGGACATTTAATCAAGTTGAATCATTTCTCTTGCAAGAGGATTCACCTACAGGTTGGTTGTCACTTGGAGCAAAGAGGAAACTTGGAATTTGCTAATTAATGTGTTAACTTAAGCCTAATTATGCTCAAAACCCTAATTATGTAAAATCATTAATAAATAGATGAATTTCGACAAATTCTTACACACAAAGATGTTATATTCAGAGTAGGTACATACCAGATTTTGAGATTTTGGACGCGAAAAAGTCAGGGGCTAAAGAGCTGGCACCCAAGCCCAAGGTAGGAACTTCTTCAGGGATTTCCAGAGCTTATCTGCTACTATTCACCACTGTCCTAGAGATTTTCTGCTTTGAAGATCCGAAGGGCTTCAGGGCAGGTGCCTAAGCCCTCACAATGCTTTTCTTCTTAGATCTAGAATCTATACACTTTGTCACCAGCCCCCTGCAACTTCGCAAGATATGACACCTATCACCTGCAATCATAAGGAGTGTGGTTGGGGGTTGTGGTGTTTAGGAGCTTGCCTTAGTCAAGCCCCAGAAGGACATACAAGTCTTCCAAACACTGTTGTTATATAGAGAGTGCGTATCCTTGTAGGATGGAGGAAAAAACAAATTGATAAATGATTGATTCAAACATAAATAGATATCACCTCGGAGGTGTAGCTCTCACGGAGATGATTTTCTTTCACACCATGAGAAGATGAAGCCAAATCTGCAATAACAAACACAACAAGACAAGTCTACCCTACAGCACAATGAATACTTTGAATGCTCTAAAATCAAAAGTTCACCAAAAGCTCATAATCATCTTCTAGTTTACAAATGAAACCCTAAACATTCTTATATATGTATTTTGTAATGCAAACTTGAAATACTGACAAGGAACACCTCTAATGATAACATTGTCATCATTGAAATTTGAGACCTCGCCAAAATAGAGGAGCACTAGGTCACGAGCGCCCAAGCCCTGAATCCTATTTTGAGCAAGGTTTAAGTTCAACAATGCCCCCTAGGTCCCATTTGGCATGGGTTTTCAGGGATTCTTCATCAGGAGTTAAAATGAATATGCATTATTACATCTAAGGGACGGTCCGAGAGCTAAACCTTAGGAGGTAAAAGTCCTAGGGGGACATTTTACGATGTAACAACTACTCTCTTTAGAGCTTACTAGACATTGTTGTTGTCCCACTCAGTTTGGAGCTATTCACTACTCTTTCCACTATAATTGTTCTGTGCATGCCTACTTGGAGATACTACTTTGTTCAGAGTTTCCTGCTGTCCAGAGCTATTCTCCTCTCTACAATATTCTTCCTATTATTGCTGCAACTTCTTTCTTCTCTCTACTATGCTCTACTACTGCATATAAACTTTTTCTATGCTATTGCATACATTCACATTCTTCCTTTTGTCTTTTCCTGTCCTCAAAAATTTACCGCTCAAACTCAAGTTCAAATTCACCTACTTGCATTGAAGAAGACTGGCCAACATTTAATATATCTTGTTAGGCCAACAAAATGGCATTAAAGGAAAGGTCAATGTGGAAAGAAGGAGATCCCAAAAAGATCTCTAATAGGGTAGGTGGAGTAACTGCTCACACCAAATTAGATTTTTCAATACCCCCCTTAATTTGGAGCCACATATGTTACATATGAATTATCATTCTATGTTTCTAACATCTAGCTATCTGTAGCTTATTTTTGAAGCTGCTATTTAGGGCTAATTTCTAAGCCTATTCTCTAGAGATGTTTAGAGCTTTCTTTCTAGAGCTGAAATCTAGAGCTGTCCATAATGCCCAAGCTTTCTCTTTGGTGTTTAAAACTCTCCTTTGACAATGTCTTAGTAAAAATGTTAGTGAGTTGTTGCTCAGACCTACAAAACTGTAGTTCAATTTCTCCATGCTCTACTAGCTTACTTATGAAATGATAATGAATCTCAATGTGTTTGCTTCATCCATGAAAGAATGGATTCTTTGTTAAGGCTATTGATGAAACATTGTCACAAAATATTATTATACTATTTTCTTGTTCCTCATTCAAATCTTCCAAGATTCTTCTTGGCCAAATAGCTTGACACACAACTGCATAAATGTTGCTATAGACTCAGCTTCTACTGTGGAGAGAGAAACTATGGGCTACTTCTTTGATGTCCATGAAATGGGTCCTGAACCCATGTGGAACACATATCCAAATGTGCTCTTTTTGTCATCTATACTTCTTGCCCAATCACTATCTGTGTAACCAACTAGCTCAAACTCATTAGATGCAATGTACAAAATACCATAGCTTTTGATGCCATTGACATATCTCAAGATCCTCTTTCTTGCTTTCTAGTGTGTGTCCTTAGGTCTCTCCATGAACCTATAAATTAGACTTACTGCATAAATTAAATCAAGTCTTGTAGGACTCAAATACATTAGACTTCCAACCATGATTTTATAGAGGGTTGGGTTTACTTTATTGTTGTTGTCCTCCTTGCTCAGTTTTAGACATGTAGATGTTGGTGTTGGTGCAGACTTGCTATTCTACATTTTAAATCTCTTCAAGATCTATTTGGCATTGTTAGTTTGCAAAATAAATATGCCATGCTTAGTTTGTTGAACCTCAATACCTAGGAAATATTTTAGCAGACCTAGGTCTGTCATCTCAAATTCACTTTTCATTACCTCTTTGAAATCAACAATGAAGAGGTCACTATTCCCTATGAAAATCAAATCATCTACATACAAAATAGTAATTAAAATCTCACCATGAACCACTTTGATGTAGAGTGTGGGCTCACTGTTTCTTTTTCTGAAGCCATTACTCAAAAAATATGAATCTATTCTACTGTACTATGTTTGAGGTGCTTGCTTCAACCCATAGAGAGATTTCCCTAGAGCCTATACACTTTGTATTCTTTCCTTGGGACTTCAAAGTCAAGTGGTTGCTCCACATATACCTCCTCTTTCAGTACTCCATTCAAGAAGGTTGACTTCACATCCATTTGCTATACTTTCCACTTGTGTTGGGCTTCTATTGCTAAGACTGTCCACATGGTTTCCAACCTTGCAATTGGTGCATATGTCTCATCATAATCTCTTCTAGGCAGCTGATTGTATCCCTTAACAACCAACCGTGCTTTATGCAGGTTTTAATATTTCCTTCAGCAGTACTCTTGGTCTTGTAGACCCACTTGACTCAAATCACTTGTTTACCCTTGGGTAAAGCTATTAACTCACATGTTTCTTTCCTTTCTATTGCATCCAAATCCTCATCCATGGCCTTACACCATTTTCATTTCAAGTGGTTAAGTGGAGATTATAAATTTTTGTTTCCATGATATTGCTATAAACTTCTACTTTTGGGAAATACAAGAGTATTTGATTTGCCAAATGTATTGGGTTAGAGAAGTTAAAACCCTAAAATCAAACCCAAAGAGTTTAGAAAACCTAAAACTCTCAAGTTGATTATGACATTGATCTAGTCTATTGTATGGTTGAGAAACCATAGATTAAGATATTATAGATTAGAAAGAGTCTTAGAAGCTTTTTGATAAAGTTTAATGATTTCTTGTTAAAGTTGAAACATGACTTATAGCACAAGAGTGCTTAATCTTGAGTCGATGAGTAGAATGACATGAAGCCATAGACTCTAATGTTTGCAATAATGTAACTAAGGACTCTCTGAAAGGTTAAATCATCTAAACCTATACAATGTATATATCGTAGATTAAAGATTAAATTCTAAGTTAGATTGACTAGGGTTGAGTTTAGCCAAGATGATTTATGTCTAGAGTTGCTAGTCAAACAAGTCAAACTGTAGGATGAGATAGTTTCCAAGTCAAGTTAAGAGGTATGTGAACACATGAACATGTTTATTTCAAACATCTATTTATATGGAAACTTTGGCCAAAGTGATGCATTTGTCTCTACATGCATTAGTCAGTTCACTATGTCTAGATGGCATAACTTGTCAATGTGATCATACTTAGATATAAGAATGTTTAGAGTTGTATGGTCAATTGAGTTACGTAAGACACAACACTAGAACTCAAATAGCAACTTGTTGGTTCCTTATGTCTATAATCTTCATGAAGGGTAGGGCCACTTCAAGGTGGAAGGTGTGCGAGGGACCATCGATCTGTGGTTGGAGGTAAAGTACTCAGATGATGCTCTCCCTCTGTAGCAGCTCGCTGAGGCTTATGAGATAGATATCAAGATTCCAGATGCAATATACTTTATGTCATGACTTATGATGAATAATTATTCTTTTTACCAAGTGCAACCTATTTGTAAATGTAAAGTGATATATTTTCACTATGATTTATCTTTGATTGCATTATATTTCAAGGTTGAAAAATATTCAGAAAAGATATGCTTTTATTTCTTTGTAATTATGCAAATGATAAAAAATAATTTATCTTGTTTGTCATGTTATTTTACTCTCTTAGTAAATTATGCATGTAATTTTGAGTAATATGAGATGGCATGTCACATATAGATTATATGAGATTGTTTCCTAGATCTTTTTCCTTGTTTGCATGGAAAAACTATTTGGAACAAGCTAATTATTCTACTTATTGTATTTTTGTAGGAACTCCACAACAACTAAAAAAAGAGAAATACAAGTCTAAATTCTAACTTGATTTGGTAAGATGTTCAACTTTGATAACTATGAAACAATGTAAATCTATTTTGACTATTCTACTTTTCAAATTTATTACATCTCAAGCAATTACTTTCTCCAAAGTAATCCAATTATTTGATAACTATCAAAGGTAGATACATTTACTAGTTCTATTGCAATTACGTCAAACTATAAGTTACATAACAATTCAAATACAATTATACATATTCTTGTATAGTCTAGTTGTATTAAACTATTTCAAATTAAAAATCATTTCATAACGCAATTTATGACTAATAATGGCAGAAGTTTTAGATGTAGAAAAATATTAGAGAAAGATACAAGACACACATACTAGTATTTAAAAAATGTTAATTGAATATTATTTAATGAGACTAAAATATTTTCACTTTAACTAAGGAGACTATTTGTTTGACACATTTCAAGTGTTATTACACTTTCAATATGTTATAACTATGATTTAAAACTAGAGCTTCTATATGAAATACATGGAATTTGAGATGTAGACACCTACCTTAGGATAATACATTGTTTAGCTAGAATGTAATTGCATAGTGTATAGAGAGGATTGTTGGTGATGTATTTTGCATACAATGGTTGTCAAAGTGGGTCAATATAGGCATTACAGTTTGGTCCTTGACTAGGAAAAAGAGATACCTATTATTCAATGCAAATTTATACACAAATCCATTTTGTATATTATTTCATGATAGCAACCCTCTTGTAGGTCATCATGAGCCACCATTATACAAAAATACAAATCTATCCATTACCAGAGCCAACATATTATCTATCAAATTCTTTTACAAATGTAGAAATGAGATGGAATTGCCTTATGCCTAAAATGTGAATGCATGGGTTATGTAATCCTAATATGGCTTCTAGTCACTATGGTGATAGCTTATTCAATGCCATATGCTATTTATCAAACAAAGAATTTTATGAGAAATCAGTGAGACTATATATTTCTTAAACATTTTGTAATACGTTCATGGGTGGTGAGTGTAATGAAAGAACTTGTTTAGATCTATTGTATGAATATATTATCACACAAGATGTACAATGTATTGCAAATTGATAATTTTACATTATTAAATTAGAACAACCCTATTTGAAAGGTCACATTGAAGGAGGAAGATTCTGTAAATACAATGCCTGTCACAAACATTGCACATAAAAATTTGAATTTGGTCATCAATAACTTGCAACATTCTTAATGTGTAGGTCATAGTAACACAAATAATTCAATTGCATATGACATAATGTATTTTCAAATAGATACAACACATTTGCATTTTGAACCATTAGAAAGAACACAAGGATATGTTTTCAATTGTTTGTATGAATAACCTATAAAAGAAAACATCACTTGCCAAAAAAGAGAAAAAAATCCATACTACAAAATAAAATGGGATTGCAATATGTCTCCATGCAAGCATAGATCAAACAAATGCAACAAGACCACAAATCATTGCAAAACCCATTATTTACAATTGAAATTGGAAACCAAAAATCCACTAGCTATCGTAAGTCACAATAAAATATTACAAGCCAAAGAAAGAAAATCATGATAAGTGTATACAAAAAGGATCAATGACATACCAAAGCATGATTATCTAATATGTGAACAAGTACATTTTGGCTATAACATGGTATCCATGACCAAAGATGGTGAATAAGTGTATATAAATATAATAAAGAATAATAGTCAAATTGAAAAAATTCATATCTATAGTTTGTAAAAGATCTCTTAAAAATAAAAATTTGCCTCCTTTTACAACACAAACACATATTAGATGAAATAACTCATTGCCACATGTAAAAATGCTAACTAATTTAGAAGAGAGACTTGTGTCACTTCAAATTGTGTAAAAATTAAACAATATGGTTACAAATAACCTCAAATGGGTCTTATGGGACCAATCATCAATGCCCCTAGTAATATAAGCATCGTGCAAAAAGATTTTCCAAGATGCATTGACAAGACAACAACAATTATAGTTTCATTTAAAAGTAAAATAAAATACCAAAATGCATATCAATCAGGCAAGGTGCATGTAAGAGTTGTCATGATTTATCTCTAGAGGAGTTGTGCACAAGACAACTATATATAAATGAAAACATTTCAAATAGACAAAAAGTGGAATGTTGTGCAAAACAACAATAATTGTACTTAACAAACCAACAAGCTATCATTTGAAAGTGAAGTAGAAAGTGATATAGAAGATGAAAGTCTAGGTGACACTTTAGTACATGGATTCATAGACTCTAGATGTATTTATGATATGCATGGCAATATTATTGAACTCACTTTCTAAAGGACAAGGACCACTTGGAAATTTCAAGGACAAATATGTAGAAGAGAAACTTGCCAAAACTATTCCATGGAGAACCATGTGACGAGAAAATAACAAAAACATTACCATACAATTTCACACTAGAGGAGCTATTACATAGTAGCCATGAGTTTGTGAATCATACAACAAACATATTTTTCAAAGTAGTTAGAATAATAATAGACCAAGTAATTTCAAGCATGTAGATATGAATTAGAGAAGGTCAACTATGTCAGAAGCTACTAGAAAAAGATGTCAAATACAAACCAGACCTTGATCATGTTGTAAAATCTAGTATTGGATATAGATTTTTAAGCACATTTGAATCTTAATAGATTACCTTTAACAAATGAAAAAAATTGTAATGATTAGACAATTAAGACCCTCAACATTTTTTTTGACATTTACTAGTGTAGAACACAACTGGGAGCCATTAGTAAATACATTGTTGGACTTGTACGAGCACACAAACAAATGCAAGTTCATGGAAGAATAATAGAAGACAATGATATTGATTACTTGATAAAAAAGATCGTGTGACTTGCACCTATTATTACAACCATAAATTGCAATCCATAAAACAATTAATTGTTTTATTCCAAACACAACACAACAATCAAATAGCTATTATCAAACACATAAGCATATGCAATTGGGACCATAGCCACAATTGTAATAAATGCAAAACAAATTGGCAATGAACAAATTATGCATATCAAAAATGGTCCTTTACACTCTGATGAAGCAAAATATCATACACTCATCCATTTTCATTTGTGTCCTTCTAATTTTAATATATTTCTTGAAATAATAATTTCTCTATTTTGCATTATTGTACTACAACTGTAATTGTTTCTTGCATTTGCTTCTCATTTCTCATCAATTCAACAACTCCTCCAGACTAGGAAAAGTCCACTCCTACTATTCAAAAATATAGTAAAGAAAAAACCAGCACAATTCAAAACACCTCATACAACCAAATCAACATTTATTATAGAGTTGGATGAAAAATGGCATTGGAAAACCTACAACGGTTACTCCTCTCAACATCTAAGGTACAAATGCATATATTTATCAACTTACTATATAAAATAGAAAATATTAGTTTTGACATTTACTTAAATGCATTTATTTCATGTTCTCAGTCAGAGATATATGTCTCACATGTCAACATCTAAGGTACAAACGCATATATTTATCAACTTACTATATAAAATAGAAAATATTAGTTTTGACATTTACTTAAATACATTTATTTCACATTCTCAGTCAAAGATATATGTCTCACATGTCAACATCTAAGGTACAAATGCATATATTTATCAACTTACTATATAAAATAGAAAATATTAGTTTTGAAATTTACTTAAATGCATTTATTTCACATTCTCAGTCAAAGATATATGTCTCACATGTGTATAAGTATAGGGGAAACTCATAGTTCCAAATGCATATACAAATCTATTTTCACCTATTTGTGAAATATGTGGTTCTATAATTGAATGTTTTGGCAAATTAGAGGGAAAAAATATATAATGCATCAATTGCCATTAGTCAATTGTATATGTCTACAAACACCTACTAACATGCACTTTGAAAACTCTAGATGAAAAATCTTCCAATGCATTCTACAAGATGTGCCATTGAATCAATAGTTTCTATCCCTTGCAAAAATGCAATATGAGCAATATTTGAAAAACAAATCCATAGTTATGTATATGTTACATGATTTCCAAGTAGAAGGTGACTTTACTTTAGATCACAACAATATCATCTTACACATAGACTTGTACCAAAACATTGTATATTACATTTAGATTTCAAAAGAGAAAAATATATTGATATGTCTCTTAAGATATTGCATTGTTATCTTCTGTAAATGAATATGATTTAGGTACATCATTCTTTTTTAAAAGTTTTTTATAATAAAGAAAATTACTTCTCCTATTTTCCTTAATCTTCTATTATAACACAGTTAGTATTTAAATAATTCCATATAAACCATCTTTTTCTACTGAATGCTGATTATAATTAAGACAAATAAGGTTATTCTTAAGAGTGGTGTTTTAATTAAATCAACACAGAGTAATAATTCATTTGAATTAACTATTTAGTTGATGGCAAATGCATTTCTGATTTAATTTATACTAGTAAATGTATTATAAACTTTATGAATTTAAGCTATTATCTATTGTTACAGATTTCAATAGGTTTTCCTTAAAACAAAATCTGCATTAGTAAATAGGTAAATATCAACTACTATATCAATTAGTATTTATTATTCATATAAATAATTATTATCAACTAATTATTATTAACTACATTTTTAACTCTCTGTTGGAATTACAGGGACATGTTTATGGAATATGCTTTTATAACGGTCTCCCTAGCAATAAGGGAGGCGAGGAACATTTTACAACATTTTGTTGTCTTTTTTGAGAAGGCCAACAACTTTTCCTTTTCAGCTGAAACTAACTACTACGAAATATCTGGTTCTATCTTCCTGTCTTGTACTTGTTCAGCAAAATTAAATTTTAATAGTAACATACATTTCCATTATTTGATGCACCCTGCACTTTATATACTGCACTCCACATCTCAAGCCCACGGGAAATACTGTAGATCACCATTTATCTATCTGTTGACGGAGAAAATTGCAATATGATGGGCAGGTGTATGTCTTTTCTAGTGTGGAGTGTAGTGATTTCTATGGCTTCAGCTCTGCCTGGTGCACTGTGTTGGGGAACTGAAGGGCATATTGCCACCTGCAAGATTGCTGAGGTGAGGAGCCTTTTCTTTTACCAGTGCATTTTTTCACCCTTTTTTTCTTTCTACATCTTGGACGAGGTTATGAACTGCCTTTATTATGTTGTGGAGTAAGATTGATCCTTTTTCATAAGATTTTAAATCTGTATCAATGTACCCAATTAGGCCACAGCCTTGTGTCTTAACTGTACATTATAACAAAAAGGATAAGAATTCAATTTAGGTCAGTAGACTGAGAACAGGTTTCCCGCCAGCTTTGAATTCAAATGAATCGAATTTGCGAGCCAGAGTATTACTGCAACGGTCCAATTTTCTCTTATTGAACGTGACAACTATTGATTCTATGTGATGGCTCATTTGGGCTTCACCCACTAAGTTACAAGTGGACCATTCCAGATGGTAGGAGATAGTCACAGAAAAGTGGGTCATAAAAGGATGGGCTGGAATTAAATATACCACACCAAGTCAATCCTCCCAAAATGATATCCTAGTGGGCCACTCAAGCTTATGAGAAAGAATGGCTACTCATGAGGAAGGGGTCGTTGAAGATATGATTTGAGGATTGAATACTGTACAAGATCAATCTTGAAAAATCAATATTTATAAATGCAAATGCATTTGCAGAATACATACCAAGATACTATTGCTAAAAGTCTTGACTATCAGCTTAGTTAAAAATGAAGGCCAAACCAAGCACTTTAATTGTGGTTAAATTCGTTGAGTTTAAGCTTAACAGATTCTCTCTTGATGGAATACCATGTAGTGTCTTAACAGACTCTACTCTGCATTCCCATTGGCCAACACTAACATAAATTTTTTCTTTCTTTCTAATGACCGAGACAAACAATTCAAATTATATATTCCCTTGAGCACTTCCCCCTCATTTGGGTGTTTATATTTGTAATTGAATCTATTGTTGAAGTTTACCTTGTTTTTGTGGTTTTTCATAAATAGCCTTCTGAATTGACTTTTCGATACATTTACTGTCAATGGAAAGAATAAAATTGACCTTTGACTGTTGAAGTGGATGATATTTAAAAACAGCCCACACCAAGGGCTACCCACTGAGTTTAAACCTTGTTCTCTCTACAGTAAGTGCCCCAACTTAATTGGCATGAGGTAAGGTTGGGCTACAATCTAGTCTGGGGCTATACTCTTAGGATTTGATCTTGGTCTGACATGCACATGCCCCATTAAACTGGGTCACGCTCTAATGTATCCCATATTTGTTAGAACACAACCTTACCACATGTCTGCTGGGGTTATGGGCTGCTGCAATGCTTCTATCTGGTGCTATGATCTGTCTATTTCCTGTTTTTAAAAGATGAAAATTTGTCTTTATTGTCTGTCATAATATATAAGTGCAGGCCCGTCTAAGTAAAGAAGCAGCAGTTGCAGTGCAGCAACTGCTTCCAGACAATGCGGAGGGTGATTTTCCATCACTTTGTAAATGGGCTGACCAGATTAAGAGCAAATACCGCTGGAGCAGTCCACTTCACTACATTGATACACCGGATTTCAGGTGTAACTATGACTATTCTCGTAAGTGCCTTTTCTAGCCAGATATTATGCACTGATATCTGTATCACTCTACATGCACTCATATCTGTATCATTCTATTTAAATATCATTTGTTTTAATGGTCAAATAATAAATAACAATTTTACATCTCATCTACATTTTTATTGGTCAAAATTGACATTTAACTATTAAAGTGAAGTGGAAAATGTTTAAGAATAACCCAACTGCATATAGTCATCAAATATAATTAAAGTTACTTATCATCGTGTTATTTGTTTTCATCATCAAAACTAGAAGTGGAGTATGTTTTTGCACTTGAGATTGTAAGGAGAAATTATCATTTTGCTTATGATGATTCTTAGTCTCACCTAATTTTCTAAGTATCACAAAGAGCATGTTGGAATGATTGAAGCTTAGCAGCAGTTTGCCATCATTTTCTGGACACATCTTTTTTCATCCATTTATAGATAGATTTAATGTATATGAAAATGCATGCAATTGCCATACTTTGACATTCATTATTGCCACTATTATTTAAATGAATGTCACTATTATTTATGGTACAGGGGACTGTCATAATGAACAGGGAGAAAGAGACATGTGTGTGGCAGGAGCCATCAATAATTACACTTCTCAGCTTACAACAAATGACACATTGTCTGATGTGAAATGTATGTTTCTTCTTTAGGAATTATTCTATCTTGTTAGGTGCTGTTCTACTTTCTATAACTCAACGATGCTTCTTAATTATGTATTTAATTTGCAGCTTCTGATCGAATGGACATCTAGTTTTAGGAGACATCTAATTTGGAAACTTATAGATATCCCTGAATTTGGCAGATAATTTGACAGAAGCATTACTTTTTCTGTCTCACTTCATGGGAGACATCCATCAGGTCTTGTTCCCATTATCCATGTTTTTCATTCCATTAGAGTGGGGTAAAACATATTGTATTTTGGTGGTATATACGTTAAAAATTCTTAAGGAGTGGGAGATCATTGCCCAAGGATCTCAGTGGTATTCTAAATATCTTTTTACATCTAGAAAACTGCTTATGTATGTTCACAGAGAAACTGCAACTAATAATTTTGCAGCCTCTGCATGTCGGATTCACTGAAGATAAAGGAGGAAACACAATAAATGTACGCTGGTATCGGCGAAAGGCCAATTTGCATCATGTAAGTATACAAACTGGTTGGAGTATCTATGTAGTTATGGCGAGAATTAGAAGAAAAAGTGAATTTAAGGATGATGATCAGAAGACAAATGGAAAACTGCAGCTAGGTCATTTTTCATTTGTAGATTTTGATTTTAAATTAATATATGTAGGACAGTCTGTATTCTATCTACATGTCGTAGGATTTTCCTTTCAATATGATGTTCCTTTACTATTAGGTTGGACCTTTGATTCGGTATTGACAGGCTATTCTTAAACACTTTTAACAGTCAAATGTCTGTAACAGCCTGCCTGGTTTACGGAATTACCAAGTTCTGGACTTCATCATACAATATATATTTGGATTGACTGATTGTGATAATAAAGTTGTTTTCATAAAGAAAAAGATAGCTATTCACCATTGACATTTTTTATTAACTTATACTTTTTGGCTTTTGTCATTGCCTACAGGTATGGGATGATATGATAATTGACACAGCAGTCAAGGACTTTTATGACTCTAACCTTACTCTTATGATAGAAGAAATTCAGACAAACATAAGTGTATGTGAATCTCCTAGCCTCTCCTCTCCTCCCTGATTTTCTCTCAATTGGTCTGCTTATTCTATTACATCCTTGCTATGGAAATAGAAGAATGCACATCTATGAAAACTAAACTTAGCAAAAACATTTTATGTTCCGTTTCTGAGCTTCTTAATTTTTGATTAGGTTGAAATTTTTTTCTTGTTAAAATTACTAATGATGTTCCTTCTGGTAAAAAAAGAATTAATTATATTGGCAATTTTAGGTTTTGAGAATTTATATTTTTCTTCCAGAAAACGATCAACACATATTCATGTATATTAAGCTATTAAGATATAGGAATGTAAGGAGAAAGAAAGTACTGACCGCCTGTAAGGAAACCATGCATCCAATTTTGAATCACCAAAACAAGCAGAGACATACAATGATATCTTCTTTAAGAGATGCTCTCAAACTTATCTAACACCCATCTCCATTGATCAGATAGGAAAACACCATTACAAGAGGGATATCAAACATCTAATAAGACACAGGCTTAGTAATCTTCCAATAATGACTTAAGCTGTCTGCTATTTGACTTGGCCAATAATGAATTCTTTTGTTTTTCCTTTACTAAATATTCCCCTGGAAACCTTAGGGAATATATCTAAGCACTGCATTGTACCTTCCTCTATCTTTAGATTGAGTTGTAGGATTAGATTCAAAGCATTTGGAAAATGCACATTAAAAAATTATCTATAGTCAAGGAGAGGAATCCCTTTAAATTGTACCTAGATCCTTTTGTCTTTGAAAAGATATCGTTGTGCATCGCCTTTATGAAATAAAAAATGGTAGTTGTTATCCTTGGATTTCTAAAATTCTATTGCTCTGAATTTTGGATGAAAGTCATGTCACCTGCTTGGCATTGAGGTGGTGGATTGAGATGGATATAGTCACACCCTCATTTTAATGAGTTTTATTGATGTTCATAAATTACTTAGACCATATTTTTACAACATAGAAAAAGGCATCCATACTTCGTAACTGTTTTGTTTAACTTATATTCATAATCTGTTGAGCCATTGTAGAAAATTTCAAAACATAGGGATGTTTTGATTGGTAAATTGTTTGCTTCATTCCTGCTTTTATAAAGACAAATTTTCTTCCTTTCCATCTCGTTGAGTTGATCTTTATGCATTCATATTATTATGTTTACTGCAAATAATCATTTTTTTGGTTGTTTTTGAGAACAGGATATTTGGTCAAATGATGTTCCTAAATGGGAGAGATGCAGCACAAATAAATTTGCTTGCCCAAATCCGTAAGACCAAAAATCACTCTTGGGTACATTTATTTAATTAGAGTAGGAATCCTTTGCTATAGGTAGTTGCTAGCCAAGAAACCCCCATATGTGATATTTTGTGCTCTGTGAACCTTTTTTTTTTCAGTACTTATTTCATGCAATTAGAAAAATGTTTACATAAAAAATTAAAAATATAAACTCAAAGAAGCTGTGGTCTTCAATTTGTGTGAATGTTTTATAAAAGCTCTAAATCTCAAGAATCCTAGAGGACCTAGACTGAGAGGGCAAGGGTACTCATGAAACTTTTATATTGTAGTTGGTGTTGCTTGTCTAAGTTAATTCAACTGTTTAGGCAAAAAGATTGACCTTCCTTGGGGCACGATTACAATTGTTAGCACTTTTAGGTTTCTAAGAAAGAGACTTTCCTTACGCTCCTGTTATTAGATTGACTTAATTCTTTGTTCCTTCAAGGTATCATAAGATGCATTTTTCAAAAAACATATAGTGCTTCAACGAATTGAGGTGACAGACATCCTTTCTAATATTTTAGTTTGCTATTGAAACTTCACAGGTGAAATTTTAGTTTTAAATTATGGATGCCTATGAACCTAGCGTATGATGTTCAGTCATGTGCTTGCCAATCTCTAGTATTGTGCAACTTTTCATGAGTATCCAACTAGTTCTAACTGTAGAGTTTTATATACACGATATCCAAAGGATCAGTCTAATATATTTGATTAAAAGTTGTTCAGAACCAACCATTCCAACCATTCCTTTCTGGCATTAGTAACCTTATCTGTTGTTAATGCAGAAGGTTGAAATAAACTTGACATCTTCGTTTCTATGAACAAAATTATATTTTGTTGATAAGATATATAATATATTACATTACATCGAGAGTGGATACTGCCATATCCCCTAAAGACATCCATTCTACCTTGTCGTGACCAGTGTTTTGATCAATTTGGGAATGGCGGATGGTATAGGTTTGGAAGTTCATCGAAAATATAAATGACATTGTCTTTTGGTGTTGTCATCGAGACCCATCTTGGAAAGATATGTTGCTAACGAAAATCATATGCAACAATAATTTAAATTCTAAATAATACATCTAAATCACATATAAAATATTTGATACAATTTATAATGCAAATATGAACAAATCTAACCTATCATCCTAATCTAATGACATCCCTATGACAGGCATATGATGATGAATAAAAATTAAATAAGAGGTCTTCAATGCAAAGGAGGTAGCTGGCAGACAAAATTTATGGCATAGATTTGGTTACACAGATGGGAGAAGGCCAGGCTTGTGACTCCATTTATTATGGTATGGGCTTATAGTTGTGGCCATTTTAAAAATTAGACATGGCAAGAGTTTGGGGGAAAGGAGTAATGTTTGGTTTTAGGGCATGGAGAAGAGTCACAACCCGTTTTGGGGGAGGATGGAGAGGGGAGAATGTTATCTACCCACGTAAATATTTATGAGGGAATATAACCCTTTTAGCTGATTATTGTTGTTATAGATGGATCTTTTTATTCCATAAATCAATCTATAGAAGAAGTTGTTATGTCACAAGATCTTCATCATCCATGGCTCCCATAACATTGTTGTTGATTTCTCTGCTCATTCTACAATGTGGGCTTACTCACTGTAGAGGCCTCTCCTCTACAAGTTTCTCCAACCATCCTATAGAGATTGCCAACCTTTTTTGATGTAGAGGACTTAGGACAGTTTGAGGATTCCATAGTTTGACAAGACTTTCTTTTTGACATTCAAGAACCTAATTCATGGATCCACATGAAAAAGTGGGAACAACAGTTAGTTTCTTTAAAACCACCATGTTGAGGCTTGTTTGACATACCATGGGACCCATCTAGACCATTGGCTAAGGTTTAGCAAGTTTGGGTTTAGGACTTCCTTCACAAACCTAATGGGATCCTTGTAGCCCTTGAAATGAGAACAGTAAGCAATAACTCCTTTTGGTGGCCTTCAAACTTAAATCTTAGACAATCCTAAGATACCCTTTTGGATGCCCTACAACATATCAAAGACTCACCATGGGTTGTTTTGCAACATGTGCCACTTTCAATAAGGCTGTCCTATTGCAAAGAGCCCCAATTAGCCCAAAATTACAAAGCAATTACTCTTAAATGGGATGGCAGAACTTTCTGAACTACTTGAACATGTCAAGGACATGGCAAAACCACAAAATCTAGGGTTTGTTTGCTTCTACAGTCGACTGTAATTGAATTTCACACTGCTGTTCCCTTTAGCAAGCACCTAGCACATGGTTTTGCTAGGTTCTTTAGACAAACTCCATCAAATCCACTTCTCTGCCCTTGAACCTCACACAACACATTGAAATAGACTTAAAACAATCCATTCCACTAATCTAGAAGGGTTTACATAAGTGGAATGGGCATAAATATACAAATTTCTATCAAAAACCCTAAAGTAGGGTTTATCTACCAACTTACAAGAAAACACCTATAACTTTGCAGTAGAAAAGTTTCAAGAGCCCAAACCAGATGCAAAAGAAAGATGGGTCAGTGCAAGAAGTTGGGTCTACTTTTTGGCCAAAAAGTGGAAGTGTTTTCCCTGATTTTTAAAATTTGTCACATTTGACCTAAATATTTGAGGCACTTAAATATTGAATCTTAAAAAAAGTTAGTACTATAAAATGTAGTACTCAGAGTCTAGTTTCCAAATATGTAATTTATTTTAATACCCAGGTGATATAAATTAATTTTCAATAGGCATTTCTAAAAACCACTGTTTAAAAATCACTTTTTTTTACCATACCATGCACGTGTACGACCAACATAATTTGACCTAAATAAAAGTATTTTTATAAATCCTTTTGGGGAAAGATGTGTAGTACAGTGAAGTTTGATGAGGATATTTGTTTATAAATTTTTTCTAAATATTTTTTTTATTAATTTTTTATTGGCCCTAATTGCTATTTTCGAAAACCCTCGTGTACGACCAACATAATTTGAGCAAACCTAATCATAAAATAAAATTTCTTTTATCATTGTGTAGAGAATGATGTGTAGATTGATGACATAAATTTTTTTTGAAAATCTTTAAAAATTAAAAGTTATTAAAAAAATACAAACACCTGTCATTTCAAGTTTTTGGACCAGTTTGCTCATAAATTTATTAATAAATAGAAAAACAAGTCGAATTAAAAAAAAATTATATATTTGAAAACTAGACACTGTCATCTGTAATGGGTTTTAATTTCGTAAAAAAATTCAGAAAAAAATGTCGTTAGCCATATAGGTAAACTCAATCTTTTCTCTTGTTCTGTACTTAGAAAAAAACTTGCAGGTCCATGGCAAGGGTTGGCTTACCATACATTTCCCAAGCCTAAGCTTTTAGTAATGGGTACCCGTTCTAAAATGGGTACGCATTATGAATGGGTACCCGTTTTAAAATAGGTACTCGTTCCCTTTGTGTGGGAAATAAAGCACACATGTTTTTTTTTTCAAATTCAAACATATATATAGAAATAGGTACCCATTTAGGATCAGGTACCCATTTAGGATTAGGCACCCATTCCTAAATGGGTACCCATTCCTAAGTGGGTACCTGTTTAGGCTCAGGTACCCATTCCTAAACAGGTACCCGTTTCTTTTAAAATGGGTACCCGTTTCTATCAGGATTTTTTTTTGCCCAAGACTTCCCGTCTATGTGGACCCAATTTCTTGCACTTACCTAGATAACTCACTCTACTAACATGCCAACATCAAGAATTTCTGCAATTTGTCCATACAGGAACATGGTATGGCCTATAGCAGCGAATTACACAACAAACTAGGTAGAAAACTGAACTTCTCTATTGATTTTCTCCTCCCAGTCACTTCATACTCTTTCTGACATTGCAATACACCTCTACAAGGTTTAAAAAGGCCTTCATTCGATCCAAAGAAGGCAGTTAGGGTAGGTTAGATTGATGGGAGGGTGTGAAACTACCCTGCAACCACCGAATAACCAATGGCTTTGTCATTTTCTACTCCTAATGACATGAATCAGTGGGTGGTTCTTGAGTTTTTTAGAGTTTACAAAGTTTCCAAACATTATTACAAGACAAATAAGCCTTTGACAAGGCACTAGACCTCTTGACACCTCCCTACATGCCTTAGAAAGGCTTACAAACATGAATCTTTATGACTGCCTCAACCATGACATCAACATGATGACTTTTGGACATGGTCCTTATTACAAACATTGGAATGGTCTTCCAAGACCTTATTACAACATCATGAACATCAAAACAAACATTAACAATGCAAGATAAATGGAGATCTCCTTAGTGCTCCTGCACCATACTCCCGGGGTGGGAAAGAACTCAAGTCTCTTGAGGAAGTAGATCAACAAATGTGTTCCCATGCTTCAAGATGTCTTCTTCACTCATCCAAGTGGCATCTTCAGTAGGTAGACCCCTCCATTTGACAAGGTACTCCTTGTAAGTCCTCCTTCTATTCTTCTTCAAG
The DNA here is from genome assembly GCA_027924645.1 of Cunninghamia lanceolata. Lineage (NCBI taxonomy): Eukaryota > Viridiplantae > Streptophyta > Pinopsida > Cupressales > Cupressaceae > Cunninghamia > Cunninghamia lanceolata. Next base: position 3,941,433 of record BSBN01000435.1, on the reverse strand, counting down.
ACTTTGGTGTCCAAGATGCATTCCAATTCCAAAGGTTGATTGGGTGGGAGACCCTTAACCCATTTCTCATCTCTTGCTACTGTCACATCTGCCTTTGAATTTGCAGCATTACCACCTCTGAAAGGAAACAAACTTGAGACATTAAAGATAGGAGATATGGCCAAGCCTTGAGGAAGCTCAATCTCATAGGCATTAGGCCCAAATTTGTGCACAATCCGGCAGGGTCCTATCTTCTTCATGAGGAGTTTGGTTGGCTACCCCTTTGGAAGTCTTTCCTTCTTCGAATGTGCCATGACCAAATCCCCAACCTTGTATTGCACATCTCCCCTTCTCTCATTGGCTTTCTCCTTATACTTCTCATTGTTCCTTTGAAGAGTTTCTCTTACATTATCATGGATGTCCTTCATGGCCAATGCAAAGTCTTCACCTTGAGAACTCTTCCTCTCTAATCCATGTAGATCTCTCAATTCAAGAATGCCTCTTAGGTGAATCCCATAGACAATCTCAAAGGGACTCCTTCCTGTGCTTCTATTGGTGGAGTCATTATAAGCAAATTTAGCTTGAGGGATGATCATATCCCATGCCTCTCCATGCTACTTTGTAAGATATCTAAGAATATTTCCCAAGGACCTATTCACTAACTCAGTTTGGCCATCAGTCTGAGGGTGATAGGCTGAAGTGAATGACAATTGAGTGCTCAACTTCTTCCACAAAGTATGCCAAAAGTGGCCTACAAACTTTGGATCCCTGTCAGTCACAATGTTAAGAGGCAAACCATGGATTCTAACAATTTCTTTGAAGAACAAACCAACAATGTGTGAAGCACATTAGTGCATTTACATGGCAAGAAATGAGACATCTTACTAAATCTATCCACCACAACAAAAATGCTATCAAAGCCTCTTTGAGTCCTAGGAAGACCCAAGACAAAATCCATGCTAATACTTTCCCATGGCCTATGAGGAAAAGGAAGTGGCTAATATAGACCATCATTAGATGATGTTCCCTTTGCTCTTTGACAAATACTACAACATTCAACAAATTTTTTGATGTTTGATTGCATTTTAGGGCAAAAATAAAACCTTTTCACCTGATCCAATGTTTTATCTAGCCCAAAGTGACCTCCTAGTCCACCACAATGTTTTTCCTTTATGATGTTTTCCCTCATGGAACACCTAGGAACACATAATTGGCTGCCTTTGAACAACAAACCCTACTGCAACAAAAACTCATAAAAATTAGAATGATAAGAGTCTAAAAATTGTGAACAAACTTCATATACCTCCTTGAAATCTTCATCATCTTGGTACATATGTTTGAGAGCATCAATCCCCACACTTTGCAACTGAATTTCTTGCACCATACACACCCTTCTACTCAATGCATCTGCCAGTTTATTGGCCTGCCCCTTCTTGTGTTTGATGGAAAAGGTGTATGCTTGGAGTTGTTCAACCCATTTCATATGCTTGTGATTGAGTTTCTCCTGTGAATTCAGAAAACTAAGTGCATGGTTGTTAGTATAAACAATAAACTCCTTAGGCAAAAGATAGTGCCTCCATTTTTTAAAAGCTTGCACCATTACATACAACTCCAAGTCATAAGTAGAATACTTTCTCTTAGCATCATTCAATTTTTCACTAAAGAAGGCAACTGGTCTACCCTCCTAACTCAAGACAGCCCCTATAGCAAGGTTACTAGCATCACATTCCACCACAAACAACTTCTTAAAATCAAGTAGAACAAGAATGGGCTGTTGTGCTACCTTTTGTTTCAGAATTTCAAAAGAATCATTGGCTTCCTTTGTCCAAGAAAACTTGCATTTCTGCCCCCCTTTAATGGTATCCAAAATAGGTGCACAAATATGACTAAAACCCCTTATAAACTTCCTATAAAATGTTGCCAAACCATAAAATTTTTTTACATCACTTGCTGTTTTAGGAGTGGGCCATGACAAAATAGCCTCTACCTTTGCTGGATCCATCTTCAAATTGCCTTGGGAGATGACAAAACCAAGATAGGTGATTTCTTCCTTCATGAAGACACTCTTCTCCATGTTAATCATCAATTGCTCATCATGCAACTTCTTCAAAACCTGAGTGCTGCAAATGTTCTTCCTTGGTCTTGCTGAAAACAAGAATGTCATCAAGGTACACCACAACATATTTGCCAATGAAATCCTTCAACACTTCATTCATGAGATGCATAAAAGTACTTGGGGCATTGGATAGGCCAAATGGCATCACCAACCACTCATAAAGTCCCTCATTTGTTTTGAGTTCTATCTTCCATTCATCCCCTTGCTTTATCCTAATTTGATGATACCCACTCTTAAGATCAATCTTGGAAAAGTATCTAGCCCCTCCCAAATAGTCCATTAAATCCTCAATCCTTGGCATAGGGAACCTATATCTTATAGTAATCTTGTTAATAGCCCTAGAATCTATACATAGGCTCCATTTACCATCCTTTTTAGGGGCTAGGACTGTTGGGACAACACATGGGCTAAGACTTTTTCTCACTAAACCCTTATCCAACAATTCTTGCACTTGCTTGGCAATCTCTTCATTTTGAGAAGGTGTCATCTTGTAGGCTGCTTTGTTTGGCAAAGTAGATCCTGGTATGAAGTCTATTTGATGGCTTATGTCCCTAATAGGTGGTAATTCATTAGGCATCTCCTCTACCATGATACCCTTATACTTGTCTAACAATTGCTGCACTTCCTTGGGAACTTCTTCCTCATGAGGACCATGCAAATTAGGACTGTTTTTAGGCTTCAAAATTAGAGCATACCCTTGGGTTCCTTCCTCCTTAAGGGTGTTAAGAAACTCTTTATCACTCACAGTTATGACACTTGACCCAACACTCTTCTCTACAGTCTCATCTGGCAAAGGGTCCATTCTATACTTCCTACCATTCTTGGTTATGATGAAGGAGTTAGATTTACCATCATGTTGGGATTGAACATCATATTTCCATGGATGTCCTAACAGAAAATGACAAGCATCCATGGGGATTATATCACACAAAATCTTGTCCTTATATTCCCCTATCTCAAACTCTACCCAAGTTTGTTCATCTACCAAAACTTGTTGCCCCTTATTCAACCATGACACTTTATAAGGACTAACATGTTTTCAGTTTCAACTTGTCTACCATTTCAATAGAAATCAAGTTTTCAGTTGAACCTGAATCAATAATTACCTTGCAAATCTTACCATAGGCCTTGCATGTTGTCCTGAACAATGTCTTCCTTTGAGAGGCACCTTCAACATGGTTCTCCTCATCATCAAATTTTCTCCATCATGGACTGGGGCTGCACTTCCAATTGGAGAATAACACTTTGGTAATCTTCCTCTTGGATCAACTGGTTCCTTCTTTCTCCTCCATGAGAGCTTGAGGCTTGCTTTTCAGGACATTTGAAGGCTGGGTGTCCCACTTGGTTGCAATTGTAGCACCTCCCTGTGAAGACATTAGGACCTCTCCCTGGTCCACCATATCTACCCCTTCCATTGGGTCTCCTTCCTCTAAAGCCTCCTCTAGAACCTAATTATCCACTTTGTTCTTGGGAACTAGATTCCCCTTGACTTCTTTGAAACTGATTTCTACCTCCAAAACTGCCCCTACCTCTAAAATTTCTGCCACCTCTTCCTCTATTTTGCTGCTCACCTTTCCTCTTCAACTTCTCTTCAGCCCTCAATGCCATTTGAAAGCATTTATCCACTATTTCAGGGGTTAGTATACTGATTTCATCTTGTATACTAAACTTCAAACCATTTAGATACCTTGCCACTTTACCTTTTTCATCCTCCATATGTCCACAACAAAGAGAGAACTTGTGAAACTCCTCGGTGTAGGTGGTCACATCCAAATCTCTTTGTTTGAGATTTTGCATCTTCTTATAGATCTATATAGGTCATAATCTGATGGAAGGAATTGGGACTTGATCCTCTCCAACATTCTGCTCCATGAAGAGATCATGCTCTTCTCACTCTTCACCCTCTCACCTTGGGTGTAATTCCACCATGTGAGGGTAGCAACTTTGAGTTTAGTTTTTGCAAACTTCACCCTCTTATTCTCAAGAACTTCTTTGTATTCAAAGCAGTTATTTAGGGCCTCAATCCACTCTATAACTTCATTAGCATTCATCTTGCCACTAAACATTGGAATCTCCATCCGAGACTTTGAAAAATCTTTTCCAATTGCCTTGATGGCTTCAAGGAAATGTTTATGATCTGCAGGTACCTCTATCTCTTCTTGATCTTCTTCTTCCTCCTCTTTTTCTTCCTCTTCATTAGAACCTTCATCTACCTTCTTCCCTATCCTCAGTGCCTTCAATTCAGCTTGGAGTGCTTCCTTGACTCCACTCTTAATCTTTTCTTCCATCTCCTTGAACTTCTTAACCACCTCAGTGGTCATCCCTTTTGGAGGCATGTGGCTAGCCTCTCCTTCAGTCTCCTCTATTGACATATACCAGGTCTTACACACAACTAAAAATAGAACCTTTATGGCTCTGATACCACTATGATGTAGAGGACTTAGGCTAGTTTGAGGATTCCATAATTTGACAAGACTTTCTTTTTGACATTCAAGAACCTAATTCATGGATCCACATGAAAAAGTAGGCATAGTAGCTAGTTTCTTTAAAACCATCATGTTAAGGCTTGTTTGACATACCATGGGACCCATCTAGATGATTGGCTAAGGTTTAGCAAGTTTGGGTTTAGGACTTCCTTCACAAACCTAATGGGATCCTTGTAGCCCTTGAAATGAGAACAGTCAACAACAACTCCTTTTGGTGTCCTTCAAAATTAAATCTTAGACAATCCTAAGATACTCTTTTGGATTCCCTACAACATATCAAAGACTCACTGTGGGTTGTTTTGCAACATGTGCCACTTTCAATAAGGCTGTCCCATTGCAAAGAGCCCCAATTAGCCCAAAATTACAAAGCAAGTACTCTTAAATGGGATGGCAGAACTTTCTAAACTACTTGAACATGTCAAGGACATGGCAAAACCACATAATCTAGGGTTTTTTTGCTTCTATAGTCGACTGTAATTGAATTTCACACTGTTGTTCCCTTTAGCAAGCACTTAGCACATGGTTTTGCTAGGTTCTTTAGATAAACTCCATAAAATCCACTTCTCTGCCCATGATCCTCAAACAACACATTGAAACAGACTTAAAACAATCCATTCCACTAATCTAGAAGGGTTTACATCAGTGGAATGGGCAAAAATATACAAATTTCTATCAAAAACCCTAAAGTAGGGTTTATCTACCAACTTACAAGAAAACACCTATAAATTTGTAGTAGAAAAGTTTGAAGGGCCCAAACTAGATGAAAAATAAAGATAACTCACTCTACTAACATGCCAACATCGGGACTTTCTGTAATTTTTCCGTACAGGAATAGGGTACAACCTGTAGCAGCGGATTACACAACAAACTAGGCAGAAAACTAAACTTCTCTATTGATTTTCTCCTCCCAATCACTTCATACTCTTTCTTACATTGTAATGCACCTCTGCAAGGTTTAAAAAGGCCTTCATTTGATCCAAAGAAGGTAGTTTGGGTAGGTTAGATAGATGGGAGGGTGTGAAACTACCCTGCAACCATCGAATAACCAATGGCTTTGTCATTTTCTTCTCCTAATGACATGAATCAATGGGTGGTTCTTGAGTTTTTAGAGTTTACAAAGTTTCCAAACATTGTTACAAGACAAATAAGCCTTTAACAAGGCGCTAGACCTCTTGACACCTCCCTACATGCCTTAGAAAGGCTTACAAACATGAATCTTTATGACTGCCTCAACCATGACATCAACATGATGCCTTTTGGACATGGTCCTTATTACAAACATGGGAATGGTCTTCCAAGACCTTATTACAACATCATAAACATCAAAACAAACATTAAAAATGCAAGATAAATGGAGATCTCCTTAGTTCTCCTGCACCATTTTCTCCCTTTAGCACCACCAACACTCCCTTTGTTACCTTGAGACAATTATTTTCACCACCGAATCGATAACCTTGCTCATCGAATACTCCAAGTGACAGTAGATTTTTCTTCAATCCTGGTACATGTCTAACATGCTAAAGTGTCCTTACTATCCCATCAAACATCTTGATTCTAACCTCTCCTTCACCAATGGATTCACACGGGTTGTCATTTCCCATGTAAACCATACCTCCATCACATGATTGGTAATAAGAAAACTAATCCTTGTGAGGAGTCATGTGAGAAGAGGCACCAGAATTAATAATCCAAAAATGATGCATTGAAACTCTTAGATTAGAAAACAAAACCTCTCCATCTTCCAATGGTGCTTCAACTTCTATTGTATTTGTCTCTGATGGCTGTGAGCTAGGATTTCTTTGTTTTCTTTCGGCACCCTGCACTCCTTTTTGACATGCCCTATTTTTCCACAATTCCAACATTTGACTCTTTCTTGCCTCTTGGATTTGGACCTAGTTTGTCCATGCTTGGTTTTCTCTCCTTCTTGAGTTCTGCCCCTTGCAACTAGGGCATATTTGAAGAAGACCCTTGAGATGACTTCCACCTTGAATCTTTAGAAATTACTGTAGCTACAACATCTTCAAAGACAAGTTTCCCCTTCAGTGTTGAGTTACTAAGTGCCATAACTAGTTGGTCCCAAGTTTTAGACAAAGAGCACAATAATATAACTGCCTTATCCTCTTCTTCAATTTTCACCTCCAATGAAGCCAACTTGCTAATCTGTGTATTGAAATTGTTGAGATGATCTATGATTGATGAACTGTCACGCATCCTCAAGTTATACAGTTGCCTTCGTAACAAAATTTTGTTTTCCAATGACTTGGTCTCATACAACTTTTCAAGCTTAGTCCACAAGTCAGGTGTTGTTTTCTCCTCTACAACTTTGAATACAATTAAATTAGCCAGAGATAACTAGATTGTAGCTCTAGCCATGTTATCATTTTCATCCCATTCATCTTGCTTCATGGCTATAGGTTTTGATGTCGCCCCTTGGAGAGCCAAGGTGCATCTATCCTTCACTAATAAGACTTGAACCTTTAGTTACCATAGAGAAAAACTGGAACCATCAAATTTTTGAACCTTAGATTTGGTAATCATGCTTCCTATCAATGCTTTTCACAAAGATAAATACCCATAAAACAATTTCTTCACAAAACCGTAAGCTCTAATACCAATTGTTAGAAAAATATATAGTATAGAATTGAAATAAATAGTGAAATAACAATAATATGCACAAAATGGACAATGCATATTTACGTGGAAAACTTGGTTATCTACCAAGAAAAAACCACAGGCAAAGATCTCTCAATAATTTTATTCTTGGAAGAAATTCATTGTTACAGAATTTTTAACCATGCATTCACATTCAAGCTCAACTAACTTAAATAATGACAAAAATACATGCAAATAATCAAATCCTTTCCGAAGAAGGATTTTGATGCATAGAAGCACGAGTGGTACTTTGGCATGCACTTTCACATCTTGTACATGTGTCATATATGACTCAAACAAATTCTAGCTCAGCCTAACGACCTTTCTAGAAAATGCCTTTAGCATGGTAGGGGGATATACACAACCCCCTGCGACCCCCTACCCTTCAACCTTCGGTTGAACTTTCAGGCCTTCAGCCCTGCCCAACAAGTACGTCAAGTCACTACTGTGGTACTCGTTGTCAACTGCTTTATCACTACTAGAATAAGAAAAAAACTAACTTCACATACCAACAATCCTTGCTTATATTGGCATCTATTATATCTAGAAGTAAGGAGATTTCTAAAAACAAGTGCTCATTGGAATGAGTCTACTTGTGGGGTCAACTGTTATGTTGCTAACAACTTAATGGGGGTCCTATCTTGTTAAAAAGGTTGATCTTTCTAAAATGTTAGAGGCAATTGATCATTCAGAAGATACAAAAGGTCGCTTGGTCTCTATGAGGAAGGGAGTCTTCCTTTTCACATTTGGACTAAGGAAGGAAGATGTTGCAACGACTTAACTAGGCACCAGACTAGCCCTAGAGTTGAAAGTAGAGTTCCGTACCTAGAGTAGAAATATCTTCAGCATTGTCCCTAGAACTAAGTACACTTCATCACATTATTTTCCTAAGATAGTATTTGTTTTTGAATTCTTTATTCTTGTAGCTTCTATAGCATGAAGTTATAAATTATCCACTATTGTTGCTAAAAATGTTTTAATCTAGGTTGATTTATACTCATGCATTAAATATTAGATATTCAATAAATTGAATGGCACCTTTTATTCTTAAATTGTGATGCAATTTGTTAGTAAGTGCAATCTGAACAATGTGAGTTTTGGTAAGGTTGTCTTTATACTATTTTGGCCACAATATATGATGACATTAAATGAAATGAAAATCATGCTTTATAAGATTTTGGGAATCAAAATCTAGAGGTAAATTAATATCTAGTATTGCGCTCAATAACTTGAACCCCTTAGAATTTTTGGTATGTGCCAGAAGTTGGGATTATGCGACCAAGAACTTACTATAATCAACGGTTAATTATTTGAATGTCTATGTATGGACTTTCAAGTAGACAAGGTGGAATATAACACATGATCTTACTTTGAATTCATTATATCCTTATGTTGGGATTTCAAGTGAAATAAGGTGGCAAAGTGTTTTAGGTCAAATATCTAGCTGTAAGATCACCTTATAATATGAAACAAGAATAAGATATACTTCATATGAGCCTTGGATTGTGGTTGCATAAAATTTAAGTGATGATGACTTCACATAGTGGCAGCAGAATGACACTACTAATTATATCTTTAATGTTGCAACTTGATACTTTTGGTAGTCTGCTTTGGACTTGGGGTTAAAGGCTTTATATGACTACAAGATATCTATTAACTTATTTATAAGAATCTCGAGATTGGAGCTATTATGTAAATTTTGAAGGAAGGGTATTATAGTTATATTGGATTGTGGTATGATTGCATACTAAATGGAAGGCATCTGCCACTTAATTTGACATTGTTGTTGATATTGAGTTAAAAGATAAACCATCTTTGATCATACCATATAGCATCTACTAGTATCTTACTATTGATCATTAAGGTCATATTTAATATAAATAGCAAGTGTGAATGTTATCTAGACCATGATCCAGGCTATCATAAGAATATTAAAGATCAAGCATCATATGGTAATTGAAATCAAAAGGTTAAGAACATTATTATTAATATTATTGAGTGTACATATTAGTATGATGATCTAAAGAACATACTATTACCAAACGACTTGAGTATGACTTAGATATTGATCATTCTTAAGCACGTTTATGAGTATCATTGTAAGCCTTAGAGGTTTCAAATAATACTTATGTGACCTTGCTGATGGATGCTATCTTATGTCAATTTGAAGGATGTTATAATATAATATAGCATGATGATACTTATTATCATTAAAATCATATTATAGTAGGACATCATTTGGGGCCATATCAAAGATTTATGTAACTATTGCATTGTGAAGGTATTTTGATTGCTACTATCCTATGTTCGGATATGACTAGACTTATTTTATGTTGATTATGATGTTATGCATATTTTTTGTGTATGGATTCGATTCTAGGAATATTAGTAAATGTGGGTATGAAATTTGGATGACAATGAAACCCTAAGGATAGGAACCTATGTTTATAATCCTTGAGAGATTAAGTGAGGAGAGTTTTCAATCCCATTTGGAAGAAAGTATGTAGGAAGTTATTGGGTGAAGGATGCCTTTGGACCCCAAGTCTATAGGCAAGAGGTTTAGGTAATGACTCCAAGGTCAGGGATGTTCCTAAATTTGATCAACCTTCCCTCTTTGGTATGTTTTAGCTTGAGGCTAAAACTACATCAAATGGCTATGAACTCACCTTCCAATTAATAAGTCCTAACCATATAGGCCTGAGATGATAAAAGGCACTCCATTATCATCAAGCTTACCTACTCCAAGCTTTGTGGAGTTTGTCTTTCACAATCTACTTTAGTATTGGATGAACTTTTAAAGTCACTATCATCATGGTCAGTCTCTAATGTGAATGCATGAGAATGCCTCTAAAATAGTTGGAATTAAGATTATTAGAGTTTTGGGTGATGAACACTATGGCATCGTGTCTAGGCTAAGTATAGGAAGTTATATGTTACATCCCACCCTAAACCTTTAAAAACTATATGTTTTCACTTTAGTAAATTGTGTAAAGAAACTCGTGTTTGGAAGTTAGGATATACTTTGATGATTGTGTTTGGAAGTTATGACATGCTTTGATGAAATCATGTAAGCTTTTGCTTTGATAAGATTATACAATGTCTTGTTTTAAATTTTTGAATTGGATTATGAATCCTTGATATCATGAATTTGATGAGCTATGATATGATTGAGAAAATACTTCTTTGAAATACAAATGAAAATAATATGATGTAATGAATGTATCGGATTATTTGTCAAACTAATTATCTTTGTCTTTTCTTGAGTGATTGAGATAGGACAAATCAAGCATCCTCAGAGCGCAAGAGGGAAAGTATCATCTGGTAGAGAGGTTTTGTTGAGAAGACCTTGATGTTATCATCTGATCTAGGGTCAGTGTGTGACTTGGGAAACCTGATAAGCCTAGGTCATGTCTTTCTTTATATCCTTCAAGGTAAGCTATCTCCATACCTATTACGCTCTTGCAATTATCAAATCGAGACAATAATTTTAGTCTCATCAAATTTGAATATCAAATAGGATCAACTTGATGCCTAAAGATGTAAAGACTTATTTCAAGTCGTGATCATTCAATCCCAAGTTGAAAGTTCTTTTCTTCAGTTCTCAACGTCATCATTGAGCAACGTTAGCAAATTATTTTGATGCATCTAGAAGACTATAGAAAATTTTTAATAACCTAACTACTTTGTTATCACATTCAAGCAAAAATGACATGAAGTGTATATCATATATATATATATAGATTTCATGTAGTCCTTAGGAATTATAAGAGTATTATTATTCCTTAACAACCTGAGACTTACTATTTTTCACAATATAAAGTACACTATGTTCTATCATGAACCTTTATCTACTTGAAGGCCACAAATGTGAGCAGAAGATGATTGATTACAAGTATAATGTTTTGTTTTTCAATCATACATTGGTGATTCTTAGTGGGCTGATGGAATCAGGCCATAATGGCACACGTCCATCATAATCTCTCGCTTGAGTAAATAATATAATTGGTTATGATAACTGACTATGGCTAAGTCCTGCAAGCCACAACCAATAGGAAGATGAATAGAGTGACAATGGGAGGAAGAGGCTAAAAATCATTCTTGTAACCGCCGATGAGAACTGAATCTTAACATCATTCAATATATAAACTTCAACATTACAAGTTTGCGGGATTGGATGCTATCTTGTGCTGCTATTGTAAGGAGGATTGTGCCTAAAAAAGATAGGAGGACGTCAATAAATAGGAGAAGAGAAGATTGGAAAAAGGGAGGAAAAGAAGTCTGCCAAGAAAGAATTTCTCCCACACCGAGACACAGAGGTAAAGGTCACTCATTTATTTTATGATCAACTAGTGTATTGTGTTAAAGGTTTGATGCTACTGATGTCGTAGTATAAAGATTGTTTGGCTTTGCAAGCTTTTGATATGATACTTATAGCACAACTTGTATGGTTTTGTTCCAACCTGTTTTGGCTTTTATACGTACAAGTCTTGGTTTCTCCTTGTTTATACATAGGGTAACATAGAAATTATAGTAGTAGAAGTATATCAACCTTGTAGTAGAAACCACAATCATGGATGCGTGCATTCTTTCACTTGCAAAATACTCTTTAGACTCCACCGAGAAGTTTCTTATTTCTTAGAGAATTACTTTCACCTTCAATATGTCAGATATTCTCATTTCCTTGTCGTCATAGGAACAATCTCTTGAGACCGAATGGTTAATACCAAAAGTCCTATCCAATTCTTATTTTTGCAAAGTCAGTTTCTTCAAAGGCTGTGTGTGTCCTCTCTAAGAGAGGAGAGAGGCTCACATTCTATTATTGTTGCATTTAAAAGACTTATTACTCCTTCAGTTAAGTAGTTGACTAATAGGATGTGATTCTTTGTATAAGTCGTGACTTTATTTAAAGGCTGACTAATGTTATAAATTGGAGAGCTTTATAAGACTAACGTTAAACAATTTAATTCCTGTGTAAGTGACCCTTATGTACTTTCAAATCTTGAAATGAGAGGCCGTCAACTACCATCTATCAAGTCAAGAATAAAGTTTAGGAAGGAATAGTAAGTATTTCCTGTGTTGTTACACACAAACTCCATGTATGTGATAATACATGATTTAGTACTTATTAACTACTTTTATGAGTTAATAGAAGGATCATGTTATCCTTACTAGAAAACCAAGGTTGAAGATATATAATAATAATAATCTCAACTACATTACACAAGGAGTTTCTTGTTTAGTTATAAACCTTCTTGCAATGAAAACCAATTAAGACTATTAATAAAGCTTTGTGTTCAAATCTCACATACACTACTTATAAAAGCCATGAGTTTTCCACCACACAATATCTCTTTCTCCATAGGATAGAAGGTCCTCACAGTTCTTAAGATTAATATGAAAACTTCCTAACAAGGAGGGGGTCTTACACTTTCACTGCTAATGAATTACATGTCCAAATTAGACAAATTCTAATCACTACCAAGATATACAAATACCAAGAAGACTCAGATCTAGTGACTGAAATCAAGTTTCAAAGATTGTCAAGAGACTCGAAGGTTCAGGGATACTTCTATCGATCGTCAACCCATTGAATTCACAATGATAAAATAAGTCTTAAAACATGAAAGAATCCCATCTTATCGAATGTGGGCGGATAGGTAATCCGGTAAGCCTAGGATCAATAGTCTCTCCAAGTTGAGCAGGGTGGTGAACCATGACTACGTTCACTGCGTAATGTCTATATATTTAGAAACTATGGCCATAGTGATAATCGATGCCACCATGTTCACTCGTCAATTCATAGTACTCTAGACACTTAGTTAATTAGGGTGGTTGTACTTAGTAGGAGGGTATCCTTAGTAGTGCGATAGATTTAGCCAAGTGGGGGTACACACCAGAGCTCAAATGGTAACTGAGAGGGTTCTCAACACAGCCTTTCATTGAAGGGTAGGGCTGCTTCCAGTCAAGAAGTGTGTGGGGGACCGCTTAAGTTCGTGGTTGGAGGTAAAACAACCAGATGATGCTTTCCCTCACTTTAGTGGCATACTGAGTCTTGGAGATGAAATTATACCAGATAAGGGTTTATAATCCTTTCTTTTTATGTCTAATTTTCAATATAATATTCTAATGAATGAAATGATTGAATTTTTTTGTGCATGATGGTTAACCCTTGCAATAATGACACAAGAGTTAGAATTAACCCCATTCCTACTTTGATGATTAACAATAATTTACTTGTTTTATGTAATATTCTTATGTAAATTATTATTCCTTTTAACACATGGTAAATTTTTTTCTTGGTAAATTTGGGTATCGGGATGGTTGGTTGTTACATGTGGTATCAGAGCATCTAGGTTGAACACTTGAGTCTATGGGATCATTGCGTAAGTATTGCACATGATTCATAAATTGTACAACTAATTCTTTTGAATCATCTTGTGCCAGAAATGGTGCGAACCAAATAGATTGCTAGAAAATCTGTTGCCAACAATAGGCGATACCTACAGGTTGAAAAAGAATGGGCAACTTTGACCAAAACTATTGAAGGGACAAATGTTAATGGGGAGGGATGGATTAAGGATGAAGAAACCTTCTCTCATGCGATGAGTAGAATTAAAGATGAAAAAGTAGAGTCAAAGCAAGCTACTATTGCTTACGCAAGTATTATGGAAGACCTAGCTCATCAACCATCTACTTTGAAACATGAACCAATCAAACCAACTTCTACTTTACCTGTACCCAGTGAGGGAAGTGATAACCCCACTAAAATTATTGTAATCAATTTTGATGAGTTGGAAGGATATAAACCTACACTCTGACATGGAAAAAAATCCTTGTTTTGAAACTTGAGAATGTAAAAAGTGTAGAAATTTCTTGGAAGTAAAAGCATTTATAATTCTATGTTAAAAGTTTCATCCTTCTTATGATTGAGATAATAAAGTTCTCAATTTATGTGTGAGATGGGTTGACTATGCTTGAGACTAATTATAACCCTAAATCGAAACTTTAGGTAGAGAAATTATAATAGCATGGTATGAACCCGGAGTCATCACGAACAAACCTACGAGGTGGGTCAGACCCCTGAAAATGCGGAAGCTAAACTGGATTGAATCCTAACTCTCCTATAGGAGACTAGAGCTAGAGTGGACCATCTCAAAAAGGAAAGGGTTGGCAAGTTGTCTACTTTTGAAGGCGACACTGGAAGTCGCCATATGGATACCACACAGATAGAACAAGAAGATACCCATTCAAGATCTAAATTTCAAGAAATAGACAGAGAGCAGTTGGCTCAAGAATGATCTCATGATATGAAGAAAGTAACCCCACCTAAGTTCGACGGATCTGACTTAAGTGATGCTGCTAAAACTTGGCTGACCGAAATGGAGAAATACTTTGAGATCCATAATTATTCTAAACTACCAAAGTAGTATGGGGAGATTTTCAATTGGCTAGTGAAGTGTCCAATGGTGGATGAACAAGAAGATGGAATTGGGGATAGGAACCAAAGGATTAACGTGGGGAGAATTTGTTACTATTTTCAGACAGAGGTGGTTGCCTCAATTATATTATGATAAAAAAATGATGGAATTCCAAAATCCGAGACAAGAGGACTTAACCATTAATCAATACTAGGAAAAGTTTACTCGACTCCTTAAATACGTACCTCAGTACCAAGCAGACGAGAGATTTTGAATTAGGAAGTTTATCATGGGACTAAATTCTTAGATTGGTGGAGAAGTAGATGTTCATGGTCCAACTACAATGGACCAAGTCTACAAGAAGGCAGTTAAATTGGAGTAGAGACTTAAATCTTTGGCATCCTATAGGGAGAAGAAACAAAAGAAATATAACTGGAACCAATCCTCCCAGTCCTTCAAGAAGAAAGGGGAAAAATCATACTTTTAGTGAAGAGGCGACAGGAATCGTCGTGAGAATAAGAGTGAAGATCATAGAGATAGGAGGAATGGAGGCCATCAAAACAATAATGTTAAGAAGAATCATGAAGCTCCTGGAAAACCTACCGAAAGACGAGGGCCACTTGGGGGTTGTTTTACTTGTGGCAGAAATCATTATGCCAATCAGTGCCCCACAAAAATGTTAGGTCCTCCATCCCATGGGAATCCTATACTGCCTTAGGAAGTTGCATTTCAATAGCCTATTCATGCCGTACTAGATAACAGACAAGCAGAGTACTAGATAAATCCTATCGAGACCACAGGATGTTATTTGGTACACCTATATCAGTTTTAATAGACACTGGGGCAACAACATGCTTTGTATCACCAAAAGTTTTAAGTAAAATATCTAGAAAGGCTAGTTTGATGGAAAATTCATGGTCAGTTGAATATGCTAATCAGTCAAGAGCTTAGGTAGAGTAGTGCCTATTTAAGGCTAGGGTAGACTTGCCAAGTTTTTCGATGGAAGTTAACCTTTACGTGGCTCCCCTAGGATCCTACGACGTCATATTAGGGATCAACTGGCTATGGAGGCACAAAGCAAAAGTAGATTGTTACACCAAAATAGTTGAATGCCTAGATGACCTAGGGCATAAAGTGTTATTCAAGGAAAGGCAAGAATAGATGTAATAAGGCAAATTTCTGCAATGCAACTTAAGAGAGCCAAATGAAGGGGTTGTTAATTATTTGCAGTTAAAATGGAAAAGTTAGACAAAGCAAAGGAGAACCAAAATTCTCTGATGACCTAACATTCTATGAAGCCCTAAAAACACCAATAGGAGAGACTAATGAAGCCTCATAAAGAAAGGGTTCAGAATTGGACAAATATCCTTACCTTTGGAAGTTTGCAGATGTTTTCCCTGATGAATTACCAAGGTTACCTCCAAAAAGGGCATTTGACTTTTTGATAGATATCATACTTGGATCAGAGCCCATCTCCAAGGCTCCATATCAGATGACTACCATTGAATTAATAGAATTGAAAGCACAACTGTAGGAACTTTCAGATAAAGGTCTAATAAGACCTAGTGTTTCACCTTGGGAAGCACCGATTATAATTGTCAAAAAGAAGGATGGCACTCTTAGATTATGCATTGATTATCAAATGCTCAATAAGGCCACAATAAAAAAAAAATCCCTTGCCCTGCATAGATGATCTATTCGATCAAATGCGAGGAGCAATGATATTCTCTAAGATCGACCTACAATCTGATTACCATCAATTGAGATTGTAGGATGAAGACATACATAAAACTGCTTTCAGGACTAGGTATGGGCACTATGAATTTATAGTGTTACCTTTTGGCCTAACTAATGCACCAGCGGATTTTATGAATCTAATGGATAGTGTGTTTCGAGATTGCTTCAAAAAATTGGTACTTGTTTTTCTTGATGATATTTTATTATACTCGAAAAACAAAGAACATCTCCAACACTTACAGTTTGTATTGCAATGTTTAAGAGAAAATAAACTATATGGAAAATTATCCAAGTGCTCATTTTTCCAGAAAGAAATACAATACCTAGGGCACATTATTTCTACAGATGGGATTGCAGTAGATCTAGCAAAAATAAAGGTGATAATTGGATGGCCAAAACCCACAAATGTACACGAAGTTCATAGCTTCATGGGTTTGGCAGGATATTATAGGAAGTTCATAGCCAATTTCTCTAGAATTGCATATCCTATTACCTCCCTTTAGAGAAAAGAAAGAAAATTTGTATGGACAGAGAAATGTCAGGAAACTTTTAATTTGTTGAAGGAGAAATTGACTACGACACAAATTCTAAAGGTGCCCGATCCTGAGGGACATTTTGTAGTTACCACTGATGCTTCAGGAGAAGGAATAGGAGTACTCATGCAAGATAGGTGGGTGATAGCCTATGAGTCTAGGAAACTAAAGGACTACAAGTGAAATTATGCACCTCATGATCTAGAGCTAGTAGCAATTGTGCATGCGCTACAAATGTGGCGGCATTATTTGTTAGGTAAACCCTTTGAACTCAGATTTGATCACCAAGGATTACAATATTTGTTTACTCAACCTAATCTGAATGCTCGGCAAAGAAGGTGGCTTGAGTTAATATCTGATTATGACTTTTAAATCAATTATATTAAAGGAAAAGAGAATCTTGTAGAAGATGCTCTTAGTAGAAGGAGGCATGTTTCCTTCATGCTGTCAGTACAAACTAGTTTCCATAGTCAGGTATTACATCAGTCTTATGGGGATGAATACTATAATCAAGTCAAGAAAGATCTATTAGATAACCCCCAAGACCCTAAATATGATGGATTTAAATTTGAAGCTGTTGGTCTACTTCAGTATATGGGGAGAATGTATGTTCCTGACTTAGACGAGTTAAGGAGCACAGTGTTAAGAGAAGTTCATAATGTACCTTATTCTTGACACCCATAATTAATGAAACTTATGACAGATATCAAACCATTGTATTTATGGAAGGGAATGAAAAAGGATGCCGCTAGATATATGTACTGAATGTTTGGAATGTCAGAGGGTGAAAGATGAACATCAACATCCGGCAGGGCTTCTATACCCACATGAAATTCCTGAATGGAAATGTCAAATAATCAGTATGGATTTCATACAAGGACTCCCCATGTCCAAGAAGAAACACAATACAATTTTAGTCATGGTGGATAAGCTTACTAAAGTGGCACATTTTATTCCAGGAAACTTAACTGATGGAGCACCCATTATCGCACGTAAGTTTGTACAAGAGGTGTTTTGATTGCATGGTGTTCCAGAGAAGATTATCCCCAATAGGGACGCAAGGATGACCTCTAGATTTTGGAAAACTCTTTTTACCTCCCTTGGAACTCAACTTAATATCAGTTCTGCATACCACCCTGAAACAAATGATCAGACAGAAAGGGTGAATCAAGTTCTAGAAGATCCCTTGAGAGTATATTGTATGGATCAGCAGTATAAGTGAGAGGATTACCTTCTGCTCGTAGAATTTCCTTACAATAATTCTTATCACTCTGTAATTAAAATGGCTCCATTTGAGGCATTATATAGAAGAAAGTGCCGAACTCATATCAGCTAGGATAAGCTAGAAGATAGGATTAGCCCGGGTCAGGAAATGCTTTTAGAAATTGAGGAACAAGTCAGGACGATTAAAAAGGGGCTGGTAGAAGCTAATGATAGGAAGAAGAGTTATGTTGATGTCAAACGAACTCCTAGACAATTTTCCATGGGGAAAAAGTTTTATTAAGAGTAAAACCTCAGAAAAGTGCAATCAAGTTTAGAAAATCATCTAAGTTAGCACCTCGTTATGTGGGACCTTTTGAAGTATTAGAAGAAGTCAACCTAGTCGCCTACCAGATAGCTCTACCTCCAACTCTTGTTAGAATACTAATGTATTTCATGTTTCATACCTTAATAAATATATATCTAGCGATAAGCATATAACTGATTGGAATGAATTGCAAGTTTAGGATTTAGGAGTGGTCTCAATCGAACCACTCAGAGTACTCAAAATGCGTAAGCTACACTTGTGCAATAGAGATGTGCTCTAGTGCAAGGTTTAGTGGGACCAATACATTGAGGATAGTGCCACTTGGGAGGACTACCTAGATATTAAGAAAAGATTTCCATCTCTTTTACAAGAACATGAAAGATTGAAAAATTGAGACTCTATTACAGTATTAAGATTTTATTGCAGTATTAAGACTTTATTACAACATTAAGACTATACAACTAAACATCATCATGGATGATGATTCTTTACGGGGAGGATATGTTACATCCCACCCTAAACCTTTTAAAACTTCTTATGTTTTTACTTCAGTAAATTGTGTAAAGAAACTCATGTTTGGAAGTTAGGATATACTTTGATGATTGTATTTGGAAGTTATGACGTGCTTTGATGAAATCATGCAAGTTTTTTCTTTGACAAGATTATACAATGTCTTGTTTTAAATTTTTGAATTGGATTATGAATCCTTCATATCATGAATTTGATGAGCTATAATATGATTGAGAAAATACTTCTTTGAAATACAAATGAAAATAATATGATGTAATGAATGTATCAGATTATTTGTCAGACTAATTATCTTTGTCTTTCCTTGAGTGATTGAGATAGGACAAATCAAGCACCCTCAGAGCACAAGAGGGAAAGTATCATCTAGTAGAGAAGTTTTGTTGAGAAGACCTCAATGTTATCATCTAAGCTAGGGTCGGCGTGTGACTTGGGAAACCTGATAAGCCTAGGTCATGTCTTTCTTCATATCCTTCGAGGTAAGCTATCTCCATACCTATTACACTCTTGCAATTATCAAATCGAGACAATAATTTTAGTCTCATCAAAGTCGAATATTGAATAGGATCAACTTGATGCCTAAAGATGTAAAGACTTATTTCAAGTCGTGATCATTCAGTCCCAAGTCGAAAGTACTTTTCTTCAGTTCTGAATGTCATCATTGGGCAACATTAGCAAATTCTTTTGACACATCTAAAATTTTAATAAACTAACTACTTCTTTGTTATCACATTCACGCGAAAATGATGTGAAGTGTATATCATATATATATAATATCTTTCACGTAGTCCTTCGAAATTATAAGAGTATTATTATTCCTTAACAACTCGAGACTTACTATTTTTCATGATATAAAGTGCATTACATTCTATCATGAACCTTCAGCTACTCGAAGGCCAAAAATGTGAGCGGAAGATGATTAAGTACAAGTATAATGTTTTGTTTTTTAATCATACATTGGTGATTGTAAGTGGGCTGATGGAATCAGGCCATAATGGCAGACGTCCATCATAATCTATCACTTGAGTAAATAATACAATCAGTTATGATAATTGATTGCGAATGAGTCCTGTGAGACACAACCAATAAGTAGATGAATAGATCAGAAACGGGAGGAAGAGGCTAAAAACCGTTATTGTAAACACTGATGAGAAACGAATCTTAACATCATTCAATATATAAACTTCAACATTACAAGTTTTCAGGATTGGATGCTATCTTGTGCTGCTGTTGTAAGGAGGATTGTGCCTGAAAAAGATAGGAGGATGTTAATAAATAGGAGAAGAGAAGATTGGAAAAAGGGAGGAAAAGAAGTCTGCCAAGAAATAATTTCTCCCATGTCGAGACACAGAGGTAAAGGTCAATCATTTCTTTTATGATCAACTAGTGTATCATGTTAAAGGTTTGATTCTACGGATCTGTCATAGTATAAAGATTATTTGGCTTTGCAAGCTTTTGATATGATACTTATAACACAATTCATATGGTTTTGTTCCAGCCATTTCTGGGTTTTCTATGTACAAGTCTTGGTTTCTCCTAGTTTATACATAGGGTAACATAGAAATACAGTAGTAAAAGTATATCAACCTTGTAGTAGAAACCACAATCATGGATGCATGCATTCTTTCACTTGCAAAATACTATTTAGACTCCACCGAGAAGTTTCTTATTTCTCAGAGAATTACTTTCACCTTCAATATGTCAGATTATCTTATTTCCTTGTCGTCACAGGAACAGTCTCTTGAGACTGAATGATTAAACTTAAAGTTCTATCCAATTCTTATTTTCACAGAGTCAATTTCTTCAAAGGCAACAACTTGCTATGTGTGTCCTCTCCAAGAGAGGCTGAGAGGCTCACATTCTATTATCGTTGCATTTAAAAGTCTTATTACTCCTTCAGTTGAGTAGTTGACTAATAGGATGTGATTCTTTGTATATATCATGACTTTATTTAAAGGCCGACCAATGTTATAAACCGAAGAGATTTATAAGACTAACATTAAACAATTTAATTCCTATGTAAGTGACCCTTACGTACTTTCAAATCTTGAAATGAGAGGCCGTCAACTACCATCTATCATGTTGAGAATAAGTTTAGGAAGGAATAATAAGTATTTCCTATGTTGTTACACACAAACTCCATGTATGTTCAATAATAAGATTTAGTACTTATTAACTACTTTTATGAGTTAATAGAAGGATCATGTTATCCTTACTAGAAAACCAAGGTCAAAGATATATAATAATAATCTCAACTACAAATTACACAAGGAGTTTCTTGTTTAGTTATAAACCTTCCTGCAATGAAAACCAATTAAGACTATTAATAAAGCTTTGTGTTCAAATCTCACATACGATACTTATAAAAGGCACGAGCTTTCCACCACACAATATCTCTTTCTCCACAGGATAGAACCCTCATGGTTCCTATGATTAATATGAAAACTTTCTAGTAAGGAGGGGGTCTTATACTGCCACCGCTAATGAATTACATGTCGAAATTGGATAAATTCTAATCACTACTAAGATATGCAAATACCAAAAAGACCCAGATCTAGTGACTGAAATCAAGTTCTGAAGATTGTCAAGAGACTTAAAGGTTCAGGGATACTTCTATTAATTGTCAACCCATTAAATTCACAATGATAAAGAAAGTCTTAAAATGCTAAAGAATCCTGTCTTATCGAATGTGGGTGGATAGGTAATCCAGTAAGCCTAGGATCAATAGTCTCTCCAAGTCGAGCAGGGTGGTGAACCATGACTACGTTCACTGCATAACATCTATATATTTAGAAACTATGGCCATAGTGACTTTTGTTGCCTCCATGTGCACTCGTCAGTTCACAGTACTCTGGACACTTGGTTAACCAAGGTTGTCGTACTTAGTAGGAGGGTATCTTTAGTAGTGCAACATAGCTAGCTGAGTGGGGTTACACACCAGAGCTCAGATGGTAACTGAGAGGGTTCTCAACACAACCTTTCATTGAAGGGTAGGGTCGCTTCTAGTCAGGAAGTGTGCAGGGGACCGCTTAAGTCTGTGGTTGGAGGTAAAATGACCAAATGATGCTTTCCCTCTCTTCAATGGCATACCAAGTCTTGGAGATGAGATTATACCAGATAATGGTTTCTAATCCTTTCTTTTTATGTCTAATTTTCAATATAATATTCTAATGAATGAAATGATTGAAAATTTTTGTGCATGATGGTTAACCCTTGCAATAATGACATGATAGAATTAACCTCATTCCTACTTTGATGATTAACAGTAATTTACTTGTTTTATATAATATTCTTATGTAAATTATTATTCCTTTTAACACATGGTAAATCTAGGTACCGAGATGGTTGGTTGTTACACGTGGTATCAGAGCATCCAGGTTGAACACTCGAGCCTATGAGCTCATTGCATAAGTATTGCACATGATTCATAAATTGTAAAACTAATTATTTTGAATCATCTTGTGCCAGAAATGGTGCGAACCAAACAGACTACTAGAAAATCTGTTGCTAGCAATGGGTGATACCTACAGGTTAGAAAATAATGAGTAGCTCTGACCAAAACCATTGAAGGGACAAATGTTAACGGGGAGTGATGGCTTAAGGATGAAGAAACCTTCTCTCTTGCGATGAGTAGAATTAAAGATTAAAAAGCAGAGTTGAAGCAAGATGTTATTGCTTATGCAAGTATTATGGAAGACCTAGCTCGTCAACCATCTACTTTGAAAAATGAACCAATCAAACCAATGTCTCCTTTACCTGTAACCAGTGAGGGTAGTAATAACCACACTGAAATAATTGTAATCAGTTCTGATGAGTCGGAAGGATATAAACCTACACTCTGAGATGGAAAAAATCCTTGTTTTGAAACTCGAGAATGTAAAAAGTGTAGAAATTTCTTGGAAGTAAAAGTATTTATAATTCTATGTTAAAAGTTTCATCCTTCTTAAAATATGTATGCATGAGATAATGAAGTTCTCAATTTATGTGTGAGATGGGTTGACTATGCTTGAGACTAATTAAAACCCTAATTTGAAACTTTAGGTAGAGAAATTATAATAACATGGTGTGAACCTCGAGTCATCACGAACAAAGCTACGAGGTGGGTGAGACCCCTGAAAATCTGGAAGCTAAATTGGATCGAATACCTATAGGTTAAAAACTTTATTATCTAATTAGGGTTAGAAATTCAATTTAGGCTTTTAATTAGTCTCAAACATAGTCAACCCATCTCACACATTAATTGAGAACTTTATTATCTCTTGCATACATATTTTAAGAAGAATGAAACTTTTAACATAGAATTATAAATGGTTTTACTTCCAAGAAATTTCTACACTTTTTACATTCTCGAGTTTCAAAACAAGGATTTTTTTCCATGTCTGAGTGTAGGTTTATATCCTTCTGACTCATCATAACTGATTACAATAATTTCAGTGGGGTTATTACTACCCTCACTGGGTACAAGTAAAGGAGAGATTGGTTTGATTGGTTTACGTTTCAAAGTAGATGGTTGATGAGCTAGGTCTTCCATAATACTTGCATAAGCAATAGCATCTTGCTTCAACTGTACTTTTTCATCTTTAATTCTACTCATCACATGAGAGAAGTTTTCTTCATCCTTAAGCCATCCCTCCCCATTAACATTTATCCCTTCAATGGCTTTGGTCAGAGTTGCCCATTCTTTTTTAACCCATAGGTATTGCCCATTGCTGGCAACATATTTTCTGGCAGTCTGTTTGGTTCGCACCATTTCTGGCACAAGATGATTCAAAAGAATTAGTTTTACAATTTATGAATCATGCACAATACTTACACAATGAGTTCATAGGCTTGAGTGTTCAACTTGGACGCTTTGATACCACGTGTAACAACCAACCATTTTGGTACCCAGATTTACCAAGAAAAAAAATTACCATGTGTTAAAAGGAATAATAATTTACATAAGAATATTATATAAAATAAGTAAATTAATGTTAATCATCAAAGTAGGAATGGGGTTAATTCTAACTCTCATGTCATTATTGCAAGGGTTAACCATCATGCACAAAATTTTTCAATCATTTCATTCATTAGAATATTATATTGAAAATTAGACATAAAAAGAAAGGATTAGAAACCCTTATCTGGTATAATCTCATCTCCAAGATTCAGTATGCCACTAAAGTGAGGGAAAGCATCATCTGGTTGTTTTACCTCTAACCACGAACTTAAGCGGTCCCCCACACACTTCCTGACTGGAAGTAGTCCTACCCTTCAATGAAAGGCTGTGTTTAGAACCCTCTCAGTTACCATTTGAGCTCTGGTGTGTACCCCCACTCGGCTAACTCTGTCACACTACTAAGGATACCATCCTACTAAGAATGAAAACCCTGGTTAACTAAGTGTCTGGAGTACTATGAATTGACGAGTGCACGTGGTGGCATTGACACTCACTATGGCCATAGTTTCTAAATATATATACGTTACGTAGTGAACGCAGTCATGGTTCACCACCCTGCTCAACTTGGAGAGACTATTGATCCTAGGCTTATTGGATTACCTATCCACCCACATTCGATAAGGTAGGATTCTTCAGTCACTAGATCTAGGTCTTCTTGGTATTTGTATATCTTGGTAGTGATTAGAATTTGTCCAATTTGGACATGTAATTCATTAGCGGTGATAGTGTAAGACCCCCTCCTTGATAGGAAGTTTTCATATTAATCATAGGAACTGTGAGGGTTCTATTATGTGGAGAAAGAGATATTGTGTGGTGGAAAACTCATGCCTTTTATAAGTAGTGTATGTGAGATTTGAACACAAAGCATTATTAATAGTCTTAATTATTTTTCATTTCAAGAAGGTTTATAAATAAACAAGAAACTCCTTGTGTAATGTAGTTGAGATTATTATTATATATCTTCGACCTTGGTTTTCTAGTAAGGATAACATGATCCTTCTATTAACTCATAAGAGTAGTTAATAAGTACTAAATCCTTTTATCACATACATGGAGTTTGTGTGTAACAACATGAGAAATACTCACTATTCCTTCCTAAACTTTATTCTTGACTTGATAGTGAAGAGACTGAATGTCTCAAATTACTGCTTGGAACCTATTTTCTTTCATCTTTCTTGTTCATCGTTCAATCAACAAAAGTTGAACTGTCGGCGAACTCTTGAACTTGGTTCATCGGGTTCAATGGTTCAATCTCTATCCATTGGTTACTTCATTGAAGGCTTGAATTGTTCATCGGGTTCAATGGTTCATTGAATTGTTCATTGGGTTCAAGGTTCAATGTCGAAACTTAGGTTCAATGGTTCATTGAACTATTCAGTGGTTCCACAAGTTTGATGGTTCAGTGAACTATTCGTTGTTTCCACAGGTTCAATGGTTGTTTCCAAGGTTCAATGGTTCAACCATTGGTTCAAGGTTCAATGGTTCAACCGATGGTTCGATGGTTCCATAGGTTCAATGGTTTAATCAATGGAGATTGAATGTTTGGACATCGGTAAGAAAATTATCATCGGCAAAGTTTAGAGATATCTCTTTGATTGCCAGTATCTTTTCGATGGACGGTGAATGGTAAACCCATTGGTTTTGTCGACATATGTGTCGACAGTCTATATTCCTTTGGTCGTGTATATATATTACTGTTATGCTTGATGTCTGATGCATGTGGGATTAATCATCTCACTGGAATGCAAACTGGTAGAAGGCAGTTACACGACAGTTGTGACAGTGATGCTGAGTCAGTTGAAACGAGCAGTTAGGGCAGAAGTGAAAATGGTTCTTGCTCTTGAAGACTGTGGTTTATATACAGATTTGGTGAGCTCGTCAGATATGATGAAGAGATTCGATTATACAGTTTTATTCTGTAAATATACAAATGAAATAAAATGGTTTTGTGTAATTGTTGAGAATCGATACCTGAGCAACAGAGAGCTGGGATCTTTATTGTAACTATTCAGTTTACTGTACTAAAGATAGCTTCTATTGTGGTAGTGGGTTTTTTACCTGAAAAGATTTTCCCACATAAATCTGGTGTCATTCTTTGTTGTCTTGATTGTTCATTCTATTTTTTTGGTGTGTTTATCTGTAGTTGTCTTTGAATTGAAAGTTACCTGACTACATTATCCCCTTAGAATTAACATTAGGGAAGCTGTATTCCGCACCTCTACTTTCCTGATAGATAGATGTAGTTGACGACCTCTTATTTCAAGATTTGAAAGTATGTAAGGGTCACTTACACAAGAATTAAATTGTTGAACGTTAGACTTATAAATCTCTCCAGTTTATAACATTGGTCGGCCTTTAAATAAAGTCATGACATATACAAAGAATCGCATCCTATTAGTCGACTACTTAATTGAAGGAGTAATAAGTCTTTTAAATGCAATGATAATAGAATGTGAGCCTCTCGGCCTCTCTTGGAGAGGACACACACACTGAGTTGTTGCCTTTGAATAAATTGACTCTACAAAAAAAAGAATTGGATAGGACTTTCAATTTAACCGTTTGGTCTCAAGAGACTGTTCTAGTGATGACAAGGAAACAAGAATATTTGACATATTGAAGGCGAAAGTAATTCTCTGAGAAATAAGAAACTTCTCGGTGGAGTCTAAAGAGTATTTTACAAGTGAAAGAATGCATGTATCCATGATTACGGTTTCTACTACAAGGGTGATATACTTTTACTAGTATAATTTCTATGTTACCCTATGTATAAACTGGGAGAAACCAAGACTTGTACGTAAAAAAGCCAGAATAGGCCAAAATAAAACCATACGAATTGTGCTATAAGTATCATATCAAAAGCTTGCAAAGCCAAACAGTCTTTATACTACGACATTAGTAGCATCAAACCTTTAACATGATACACCAGTTGATCATAAAAGAAATGAGTGACCTTTACCTCTATGTCTCGGCGTGGGAGAAATTCTTTCTTGGTAGACTTCTTTTCCTCCCTTTTTCCAATCTTTTCTTCTCCTATTTATTGACGTCCTCCTATCTTTTTAGGCACAATCCTCTTTACAATAGTAGCGCAAGATAGCATCCAATCTTACAAACTTGTAATGTTGAAGTTTATATATTGAATGATGTTAAGATTTGGTTCTCATTGGCGGTTACAAGAACGATATTTAGCCTCTTCCTCCTGTTGCTGCTCTATTCATCTTCCTATTGGTTGTGGCTCGCAAGACTCATCCACAATCAGTTATCATAACTAATTGTATTATTTACTCAAGTGAGAGATTATGATGGACGTGTGCCATTATGGCCCAATTCCATCAGCCCACTAAGAATAACCAATGTATGATTAAAAAAAACAAAACATTATACTTGTAATTAATCATCTTCCACTCACATTTTTGGCCTTCAAGTAGCTGAAGGTTCATGATAGAACATAGTGCACTTTATATCGTGAAAAATAGTAAGTCTTGGGTTTTTAAGGAATAATAATACTCTTATAATTTCTAAGGACTACATGATATATATATATACTTCATGTCGTTTTTGCATGAATGTGATAATAAAGAAGTAGATAGGTTATTAAAATTTTTCTATAGTCTTGTAGATGCGTCAAAAGAATTTGCTAACGTTGCTCAATGATGACACTGAAAATTGAAGAAAAGCACTTTCAACTTGGGACTGAATGATCGCGACTTGAAACAAGTCTTTACATCTTTAGGCATCAAGTAGATCCTATTCGATATTTGACTTTGATGAGACTAAAATTATTGTCTCAATTTGATAATTGTGAGAGTGTAATAGGTATGGAGATAGCTTACCTCGAAGGATATAAAGAAAGACACGACTTAGGCTTATCAAGTTTCCCAAGTCACACACTAACCCTAGTTCAGATGATAACATCGAGGTCTTCTCAAACCTCTCTACCTTATGATACTTTCCCTCTTGCGCTCTGAGGGTGCTTGATTTGTCCTGTCTCAATCACTCAAGAAAAGACAAAGATAATTAGTCTAACAAATAATCTGATACATTCATTACATCATATTATTCTCATTTGTATTTCAAAGAAGTATTTTCTCAATCATATCATAGCTCATCAAAGTCATGATATGAAGGATTCATAATCCAATTCAAAAATTTAAAACAAGACATTGTATAATCTTATCAAAGAAAAATCTTGCATGATTTCATCAAAGCATGTCATAACTTCCAAACACAATCATCAAAGTATATCCTAACTTCCAAACACAAGTTTCTTTACACAATTTACTGAAGTAAAAACATAAGAAGTTTTTAAAGGTTTAGGGTGGGATGTAACATATCCTCCCTCTAAAGAATCATTGTCATTGATGATATTTAGTTATATAGTCTTAATGCTGTAATAAAGTCTTAATACTACAATAAAATCTTAATAATGTAATAAAGTCTCAATCATATCATAGTTCATCAAATTCATGATATCAAGGATCCATAATCCAATTCAGAAATTTAAAGCAAGACATTGTATAATTTTATCAAAGCAAAACTTGCATGATTTCATAAAAGCATATCATAACTTCCAAACACAATCATCAAAGTATATCCTAACTTCCGAACACGAGTTTCTTTACATAATTTATTGAAGTAAAATCATAAGAAGTTTTTAAAGGTTTAGGGTGGGATGTAACATATCCTCCCCCTAAAGAATCATTGTCCTTGATGATGTTTAGTTATATAGTCTTAATGCTGTAATAAAGTCTTAATACTGTAATAAAATCTTAATAATGTAATAGTCTCAATTTTTCTAGTTTTCATGTTCTTACAAAAGAGAAGGAAATCTTTTCTTAATATCTAGGTAGTCCTCCCAAGTGGCACTGTCCTCAGCGTATTGGTCCCACTAGACCTTCCACTAGAGCACATCTCTATTGTCGATCAGCGTATTGATCGAGACCACCCCTGGGTCCTAAACCTGCAAAGCATTCCAATCAATTATTTGCTTATCACCAGATATATATTTCTTAAGGTATGAAACATGGAATACATTATGTATTCTAACAAGAGCTGGAGGTAGAGATATCAGGTAGGTGACTAGGTTGACTTCCTCTAATAATTCAAAAGGTCCCACATAATGAGGTGCTAACTTAGATGATTTTCCAAAATTGATTGCACTTTTATGAGGTTTTACTCTTAATAAGACATTTTTCCCCACGACAAATTGTCTAGGTGTTTGTTTGGCATCATCATAACTCTTCTGCCAATCATTAGCTTCTGCAAGCCTCTTTTTAATCATCTTGATTTGTTCATCCATTTCTGAAAGCATTTCCAGACCCAGGCTAATCCTATCTTCTAGCTTATCCTAGCTAATAGGAGTTCAACACTTTCTTCCATATAAAGCCTCAAATGGAGCTATTTTAATCATAGAGTGATAAGAATTATTGTAGGCAAATTCTACGAGTGGAAGGTAATCCTCCCACTTGTATTGCTGATCCATACAATATACTCTCAAAAGATCTTCTAGAACTTGATTTACCCTTTCTATCTGACCATCTGTTTCAGGGTGGTATGCAGAAATGATATTAAGTTGAGTTCCAAGTGAGGTAAAAAGAGTTTGCCAAAATCTAGAGGTCATCCTTGCGTCCCTATCAGAGATAATCTTCTCTGGAACACCATGCAATCAGAACACCTCTTGTACAAACTTATGTGCGATAATGGGCACTCCATCAGTCAAGTTTCCTGGGATAAAGTGTGCCAATTTAGTAAGCTTATCCACCATGACTAAAATTGTATTGTGTTTATTCTTGGACATGGGGAGTCCTTGTACAAAATTCATATTGATTATTTGCCATTTCCATTTAGGAATTTCATGTGGGTATAAAAGACCTGCCAGATGTTGATGTTTAGCTTTCACCCTCTGACATTCCAAACATTTGTCCATGTGTCTAGTGGCATCCGGTTTCATTCCCCTTCAGAAATACAATGGTTTGATATCTACCATGAGTTTCGTTACTCCTGGGTGTCCAAATTAAGATGCATTATGAACTTCTCTTAACAATGTGCTCCTTAACTCATCTGAGTTAGGAATGTACATTCTTCCCATATACCAAAGTAGTCCATTAGCTTCAAATTTAAATCCATCATATTTAGGGTCTTGGGGGTTATCCTATAGAGCCTGCCTGACATGATTATATAGTATTCATCCCCATCAAACTAATGGAATACTTCACTACAGAAACTAGTTTGTACTGACAGCATGGAGGAAACATGCCTCCTTCTACTAAGAGCATCTGCTACAAGATTCTCTTTTCCTTTAATATAATTGATTTCAAAGTTGTAATCAAATATTAAATCAAGCCACCTTCTTTGTCGAGCATTCAGATTTGATTGAGTGAACAATATCGTAATCATTGGTGATCAATCTGAGTTCAAAGGGTTGACCTAACAAATAATGCCACCACATTTGTAGTGCATGCACAATTGCTGCTAGCTCTAGATCATGAGGTGCATAATTTTGTTTGTAGTCCTTTAGTTTCTTGGACTCATAGGTTATCACCCGCCCATCTTGCATGAGTACTCCTATTACTTCTCCTAAAGTATCAGTGATAACTACAAAATGTCACTCAAGATCAAGCACCTTTAGAATTGGTGCCATAGTCAATTTCTCCTTCAACAAATTAAAAGCTTCCTGACATTTCTCTGTCCATACGAATTTTCTTCCTTTTCTCAGAAGGGAGGTAATATGATATGCGATTCTAGAGAAATTAGATACGAACTTCCTATAATATCCTATCAAACCCATGAAGCTGCGAACTTCATGTACATTTGTGGGTTCTAGCCATTCAATTATCACCTTTATTTTTGCTAGATCTACCGCAATCCCATCTATAGAAATAATGTGCCCTAGGTATTGTATTTCTTTATGGAAAAATGAGCACTTGGATAGTTTTCCATATAGGTTAGACTCAAGACACTTGAAAGGTATATTCTTCTAAGAAATAAGGGCATGATAAACTTGGACATGATAGGGTTATGAATGAGTTGTGGAAATATGCCAAATTTACATTTAATGTTGATGTTGAACTAACCCATTATGATCTAATGGTGTGAACAAATTTAAATGTGTGGATGGTTTTCTTGTTCTAAATATGTGTCTAGATTTATGTTGAGTTAGGATGGAATCCATTATGACTTCCATGTTGAATGCAAGCAAATAATGGTAAGTATTACTAAACATGGTAAGGTGTATACCTTTATATCTATTTGGTGGGTAATTATATGTTAAGCTTTATGATTGGTAATATGTAAATGTTATGTACTCAGAAGTATTCTATGTTGTATAATAGTACTATTGTGGGTTTGAATTTATATCTAATAAATATTGTGTTTCAAATAACAATAGAATGATGTGAATGGTTTTTGAGATTTCTCTATGAGTTGTTTTATTATGTATATGTGACCTAGCTCATGTGGTTTAAATGTGTTACTTCATGTTAGTAATTTTGACCCCAAGACCTATAAGACCATGTGTAAACTTTTATGGATTCATATATGGTAATTGTAACCTAATTAACTAGTCTAAGGTGTGACCCCTTAGGATAGTATGTTTTAGATCAATTTTCTTAAACTTTTTAAAGTCATAATGTTGAATCAAGATAGATATAGGAGCTAACTTCTTGGCATCACATGATGGTTGGAGTAAGGGCTCTACGAGGGAATAGGTAGGAGGAATGCAATACCTCCTAGAACATAGTTTGTTTTACTCCTATGGTGATCACTGACATTATAAATCCTATGACTTGCATCAAAGATAATCTTATTGATGCTCTAGCTTGATAGTAGTCAAGGAGCATTCTTTCCCTAAAGAAGTATTCATTTGTATCATAGGGTTAGTAGGCTTTCACCAATAGCATGCAGGTGATAGATGCCAAGATCTATTGGGTTTCATAGGAATTAACAAGTTTTCACTAGTAGCGTGTAGGTGTTAGATGCTAAGAGCTACCCATTTTTTAATAAGGTTTAGATAGGATTTCACAAATGACATGCAAGCGACAAATGTTAGTACTAGTTTGACTTTCACCAATGGTATGCAAGTGATGGATGCCAATATCTACTTGTCTTAGGGGTTTAGTATTGGCATTAAGATATTAGAATGATTGTGTGTGCTTCATGTGTTGTTTTCTATCTGAAGTATGGCTCTCAATGTTCCAGTTATTAAATTAGTCCAAGTGAAAAGTATACAAGCACTAGTCTTAGTTTAGGTAAAACCATAAGATACTATGATTGTGTTTATCCAGTTATAAGATGACTCAAATGTTTATTGGGCTATGGAAATCTTATAATGGCCTTATGTGCTATATGTGGTTGCACTTACACCTTAGCCAATGATGACCATGAGTAGTATGAGATGCTTATTGGCCATCATAGTTGACAATGAACCACACAAAGGATAGGACCCATGGTGTATCACAAGATGCATCGACATTCCTTTTTCTATCGAAGATTTATTTGAGGGCTTATGGGTTAGTGAAGTAGGTAAAGGGGATGATGCTTGCAATATGGTGAAAATCATTCCCTTTTGCTAGCTAGTCACTATGTGTACCTATGATGTGCATATGAGACAATCACACTTTGTAGGTGTGGTGCATTCGTGAGTTATTCACTTGTGTATATGTGATGCATGTGTGAATTAGTCACTATGTGTATATGTGACACCTAAATGGGATAATCACATTGTGTATATGTGATTTATACACATGTAAACTAATTATATTTTGTATGTATGTTGCATGCATGAATTAGTCACACTGTGTATATGTGATGCATGCCTAAGTTATTCATATTGTGAATATTGATATATGTTTGAGAAAATCACTATGTGTGAACATGTGATGCCTATATGAGCTAGTCATTATGTGGTTTTGTGTATGTTCGTGTATTGATGTTGGCATTGAACCAACATTTGACTGGTATACATTTGCTATCACACTATTGGGTTTGAATTGAATTGGAATAATCATATATTCACTTAAAGGCTATGACTTTAAAAGTGAGATTAGAGATCCCATATCAAAGGAGAGGATGCAGTCTCTTTATTGTTGGTGTATGGATTATGGAGCCTTTAATTTCCAAGAAGGAATACGTAGGTAGGGCCATTACAAATGAACCCTCGAGGTTTAGGTCTGTGTCTAGGGATGACCTTGACTCTAGGGAGATTACCACATTGTTTTGTGTGAGTATATGTGTTGTGGCTCAGAGTTGTTGCCACAACTATGGATGGTAAGGCTATGAAGTTGACACTTCTAAATCAGATAGAAGATGCTTAGTCAATTAAGGTTTTATTCTTATGTAAAAAAATAGTAGTAACTAGGGTGGTTATTATAAATACACGGTAAAACACTGTTGGTTTTTCTTTTTTTTTTGGTTTGTTTTTGTCACATTTGTAAGCAATAGCCAGCAGTAATAACTTTTTTTTACGTTCGCAAACTTCTACAAAAGGTCAATGCAAGCTAAGAGAGCAAAATATTTCAAATCACCACATATGCACTTATATGGATAATAGTAATGTCATGAAGACAGATTTTATGGTGCATCCATTGCTTAGTTTCCATAGATACTTGTCCCAAGAGAATTGCGTCTGCAACATCCATGCCATCCCCTACTAGACCAGCCAGCACTGGCTACCAACCAATCTATGGATCTGCAACAACAGAAGAGCCAAACTGATCGGGCTCTAAAACTGACTACCTTGAGAGAGCTCTGGCATCCTCCATGTGCTCAGACTCTAGGAATGCAATCTCTATTGAGACTGCCTTAGTTTTGAAATCTGTGTTGGAACATGCCCAGAATGAGTTCTCTTCTTCTTTTTGTTTTTTTGACATGTCTGTCCTCAGAGAACATAAGGATAGAACAAGTGAAAATGTTAGATTGTTATTTGCACTGAATCGAATCCCTGAAAATCGCAGAGAATAGTTCTTTTCACATAGTTTTACTGAACTGTAAAGATATATACTTATGTCCATAATTGCTTTGCTCAAATGAATTTATTCCCTTTGATGTCTTTTGCTTCTAGGATAGAGTAAATTTTAATAACTATTTATATTTTTTGTGTAAGTTAATTAAGTAGCAGACGCATGATCTAGAAGGCTGACTGTTCTTTCTCTTTGTCCTTCTCACGTCTAGTATATATATACTTTTTAGTATTTACACAGTTGATTTGGTTCACTTGACTGTGGCATCAGGTATGCAGTTGAAAGCATTGGTTTAGCTTGCAATTGGGCATACAGAAATACTACTCCAGGCACTGTTTTAAGTGGTAATCTCATCTACTCTAGATTTTAGCACTTCAAATGTTTGCACTGTTTCAGCCCTCAGGCCATGAAAGTGAAAATTCTTCAATTGCAGATGACTATTTCCTGTCTCGTCTGCCTATCGTTGAGAAGCAACTTGCAAAAGGAGCTGTGAGGCTGGCTGCAACACTAAATCGTATTTTTTCTTCATAAATGGTTCATAGACAACTAGTAACCATATGTGAAGTTCAAACAATATTAAAATGAATTTCTTTATACAGATTTCTGCCACTATACACACTTGAATAACATATTTGGGATGTAAATTAAGTAATTGTGCATTTTTACACCAAGATGTATAAACTACAGTGGGAATACAAGTGGAAACAAGGTAGAAGCATCTGATGTCA
The DNA here is from genome assembly GCA_027924645.1 of Cunninghamia lanceolata. Classification (NCBI taxonomy): domain Eukaryota; kingdom Viridiplantae; phylum Streptophyta; class Pinopsida; order Cupressales; family Cupressaceae; genus Cunninghamia; species Cunninghamia lanceolata. The sequence continues at coordinate 3,906,839 of BSBN01000435.1, read as the reverse complement.
TGATTATGAAAAAAATGAAACAAAAATTATTTAGAGTCCACAATCAAAATTTTAAAAAATATATTAATACCTACAAATGAAACTATTAGAAAGTAAAATATAAGTATATAATATTTACTATACTTTTCAAAGTAAAAATAAAACAAAAAATTAGCTAAATACTGAATAGTGGCTTTTCCAAAAGCAAAATTAAAAGTTATGTACAAAAGTAAAACAAATGTTACAAATAAAAATAAAGTAAATAATGTAGATAAAATAAAATAAATAGTTTTAAAGTAAAATAACTCTTAGTAAATAAAATAGCTTGAGACCAATATCTCTTGGCCTTTTTTAGATAGATGTATTTAAAATATCTTTGCTAGTCATAAATAGATATTATATTGTTGCTATTTTTCACCATTAGAATTGGAGCAACTTATATTATTTGTATACTTTAATGATATCATATTTGAGAACATTTGATATTCATATTATAGATATGAGAAGAATTCTTTAAGCATAGTGACATCTATTGATACCTCTTGTCCAAAGAAATTGCCTTCATGGTTCAAGAGTATACAAGGCATTAAAGGTGTTTAATATTTGTATCATTGTATGTGAAAATATTTACTCTAAAAAAAGTATGACTTAATGTAGAGACTTTTCTCAAGGTTCAAATAGACTGGCTCCCATAGAGCAACATTCTGTAGAGCTATAATCCAAAGACTACTTAGAAATATAAGAGCTTATGTGTGACACTATATTGAACAAAGTTTCTTATAGATTGTGTTCAATGGTAGTGGGATTAGAGATGGAATGTTGATACTCGCCTATGGCTCTAAACCTAATTTTGCTTATAAATGGCTCTCTCTATACATTTCTTTTTGAGAGAAAGTTTTGTTGCAATGCCTTAACCCTTCACCTAGGGATTGGTGTCTTAGGATTTATAAAACCTAAGACACTTTGAGGGATTCACTTCCATCTTATCGTAAAGTGTGGGCTACCTTTGCCTCAAAATGGCACAATGTATCCTCACTTGAGTTTAAACCTAAACCATTTCTCCATCATAGCCTCAACATAGAGGAGAAACACAAATAAAAGCTAGAAGGCACGTTTGATTGTAGATGGGGACTATTTGTTATTGATGATTTCCACCTTTGGTTAGGGAGAAATCCCTCAATGGCCTTACAATTGGTGAAATAATAACTCTTGAAGAAATGTTGCTTTTAAATTGATTTTTATACTATCATTTTTTTTCACCATTATTTTTTGTTTTATTTTTATAGATTTTCTTGTAAGTATTTTGATTATTGTATTTTAATAAAATTAGTGCCATCTATAGATGCTATTGAATTGTTGATAGGCACAAATATTTATAGCCTTATTTACTAAGAATTGCACATTTATTGTGTAGTGTTTGGATGACAAGGTTATAAACATTTGTATCTATCAACTATTAACTAAAACCTTTAGGTAATTGTTATTAGTAAATATTATATCTATATAAAAGAATAAACATATCATGTGTAGATAAGCATATTCTCATTAGACATGTACCCTTCCATGCACACAAGTGTCCATTATCATCTTTGGTTTTATTCCAATCTTTCCCACCTTCACTCAATCTCTCTCTAAATTCATCGATTCTTATGCCTAGATAGAAGATCAAGTCTTTAGTTTTTCAATATTCCAATCCATCTAGAATTTTCTTCACTTTTGAATGCTTGTTTAGTTGATAATCCTTGAGGTTGGCCATTTCTACATCCTCCAAATCTATCAACTACTCCAAAAGAGGGATGTCTTGAATACCTAGGAAGTGTAGCAAGTGGGAAAACTAGATGAATTTTTAAACAACTTTGGTAGTTCTCTGCAACTCTAATATCAATTGAATTTTTAAACAACTTTGGTAGTTCTCTGCAACTCTAATATCAATTGAATAAAGTTGAGCATTGTTTGTTATGTTGGATAAATGCTACAATGACAAGACATTGTTTATAAGTGTAAGACATGCTAATGTATTTGGAAAATTCCTAAGAACAAATGTTTGTATAATAATTTATAAACTTATAGTGAGATTTGATATACTAATCAAACTAAAAGATTGCATTGGTGAATACCTATTTAATGGAACATCATACAATGTGTAAAAGAAATAAAATCACATACTTGTAGTAAGTCATTTTTCCTATATTATTTGATCAAATCCTTTAATTCCAATACAAACATAAAAAAATGTAAAAAAAATAGAACTTTCAATGCATGGCTAAACCAAACAACAACGCCATTGCCTCCTAGTAAGGGAGCATATGCTAACACAATGCCACATGATGCCATCACTTAATCAATCACTGCAATAGTTATGAGGCACAAGTGGCTCATCCTTTCTTTCTCAAAAATGCCAAGCATGCATTCATAAATAATACAAAAGGCATTCAAGTGGATCAAGCACTGCCAAACTATTATACATATAACATTAAATTGTTTATATAAGGATTGTGATACCTTATGGGTAGAACTTATTTCACCAAAATAGAGAGTTTGTCCTTGACAAAAATAATCAAAGAGAACAAACACTTCACTAGTGGGTTGATGAATGGAAGCAATCATAGTTTGTCTGTCACTAACTAGGCTTTTTGTAAGGAAAACAGAGGTGCAGAATAAAACTTCCCTAATGTCAATTCAAAGGGGATAATGCAGACAGGTAACGTTTAATTCAAAAATACAGATGAGCACACCAGAAAATAAAGAATAAACATATAAGATAACAGAGAATAACACTAGATGTACATGGGAGAACCCTTTCGGGTAAAAAGCCTACCACCACAAGAGAGACAGTCTTTATTACAGTAAACTTAAAAGTTACAACAAAGATACAAGTCTTCTTTTACAGGTATCGATTCTATGAATCATACATACAATTCACTTACAATTACAAAGTGAACAATATGATCGAATCTCCTCGTTGTTCACAGTCAACTTCAGCAAACCTGTATATTACAGTTTCCAAGAGCAAAAAATTATTTTGCAACTTCTGCCCTAACCGTTCAATCCAACTGACCCAGCACTGAGACTTCAACCATCGCAAAACTATTCACATACTTGCAAGACCATTAGTCTCACATTCACCAGTTCAAATATGATATTCCGGTTTACATACTTGCGTACTCACTAAGTCTATCATCAGAAATTTTGTTGCCGACGACGCCAAGCTAAGTCTCATCAGAGTGACCTCTGCCATTGGCCCAAAGACTATACATTGCGTCGATGGTTATAGTCTCGCCGATCCAAACCTTCATCAAAGAGACACAAGAGCATCGGAGTGACATTTCAAGGTTGGGCCGATAGTGATTCTTACACCGATACATTGCTCTTCAATGCTAACTCCCATTGGAGTAACCCAAACTGTCAGAGTGACTACCACAACCTTAGCTGACGTCCAACCTCATACCGATAGACATATCTTATCGGTATGACACATATCGATTGGCAAAGCTTGAGCATATCAACTTGATAGAGCATGTCAACCTGACAACTTGCCTTCATCGGTGTAACATTGCATATCGTCCAAAGACTTCTCACTCCCGTTGATACAAGAAGTCTTCCTGATGGCCACTACCATTGGTGAAACATATGCTGTCAGTGTAGCATTAATAAGGTCTACCAATAGTGAAAGTCTACCCGATGACCAAGAAATGAATGAGGTTCCAAGAAGTAACTTGAGACACTATGTCTCTTCAATCTCCCACTTGTCGAAGAGATTACTGCTACCTCTTAATCCACATATGATTACTAAGGATTATGGGCCCAAAGACCCATTGCATTTGAACACCATTTGAACTTGGTTGTGCTTACTGGTTTAGTTAAGGCGTTAGCGACATTTTCCAAAGTGTCAATCTTTTCTAGCTTCAGCTTCCTGTCTTCCACCATATCACAAACAAAGTGATATTGGACATCAATATGTTTTGTCCTAGCATGAAATATAGGGTTCTTCGCCAAACATATAGCACTTTGACTATCACAATGAATTTGTATCTACCCTCCATCATAACCGACATCAGAACACAACCTATTCAATCAAACAACTTCTTGGCATGCACGCGTAGCTGCCATGTACTCTACCTTTGTTGTGGACAAATCAACTACAACCTGCTACTTGCTCATCCAATTGATAGCACCACTATTTAACATGAATACATATCCATTGGTGGATCTTCTACTGTCAATGTCCCCTGCCCAATCAGAATCAACATATCCCTAAATGCTTATAGATCTTTGAGATCCAACAGAGTTTCCATGATAGCAAATAGCAAGGTTAGATGTCCCTTTCAAATACCTCATAACTCTTTTCATAGCATCCCAATGTGATCTGCCTAGATTCGCCATAAATTGGCTCAAAACTCCCACTGCTTGGGCAATGTCTGGCATGGTATAGACCATTGCGTACATCAAGCTGCCAACAACACTTGCATAAGGCACTTTTTTCATGTCGTCAATTTCATTCAAAGATTCTGCATAATCTTCAACAGATAGTTTTGTTCCCTACAAAACTAGAACAACTAACTGTTTGGAATCAGACATATTAAATTTATCAAGAACATTGGTAATATACTTGCTCTGGCTAAGTCAAAGCTTTCTCTTAGATCTGTCCCTTTTGATTTCCATTCCCAGAATGTACTTTGCTGCCCCCAGATTCTTCATTTCAAATTTCAAGGACAACTGAGATTTTAATTCTGAGATCATCTCCTTACCATTGCCAATGAATAACATGTCATCCACATACAATGCAATTATAAGAATCCAATCACCATCAGTTTTATAATAGACACAATGATCAGATTTAGATCTCACATATCCCAAAGATAAAACATATGTATCAAATTTCTGATACCACATTCTGGGAGATTGCTTCAAACCATAAAGAGGCTTCTTAAGTTTACATACCAGATGTTCTTTACCTTTTTGCACAAAATGCTCTAGCTGGGACATATAAATTTCTTCTTCAAGGTCCCCATGAAGAATTGTTGTCATCACATCCATCTGCTCAATTTCAAAGTCATATGCTGCTGCAAGTGACAACAGAAATCTAATGGATGTCAGCTTAGCTACAGGAGAAAATATTTCTCCATAAGCTATAGCTTCCTTTTGGGAATACCCCTTAGCAACCAGTCTTGCCTTGTACTTTTAAATACTACCATCTGGACCATATTTCTTTTTAAATACCCATGTACAACCCACAAGTTTTCTACCTTCAGGCAAGGCACCAGATCCCAGGTTCCATTTTTCTCCAACAATGACATTTTGCTATCCATGGCTTCCAACCAAGAATCTGAATCAGGTAAACTAATAGCTTCTTTCACAGTCCTAGGTTCATCAGTATTAGTAAGCAAAGCATAGGCACAACTTGAATCAAGTACTAAAAATCCATACCTATCTAGTTTTCTTCTTTCATGTGTAGACCGCCTCAAAGGCTGAGGTGCAGGTTCAGGTTCTTGCTCTGGATCTGCATCTTTGGAGCTACTCGAACTCACATCTAAATCATCTACACTTGGTGCTTGTTGTTCCTCTTTTACAGGGGTTAGAGGAATATTAACAACACTCTTTTCTTTCTTTTCTTCTATCTTTTCCGGTTGAGGATCAATAACCAAAGGTTTCAGCTCTCTGAAAATTACATTTCTGTTGTAAATTACCTTTTCAGTTTCAGGATTCCAAAGCTTGTACCCTTTAACACCGACTCCATAGCCAATAAAGATACATTTGACTGATTTGTAATCCAACTTAGATCTTTTTACCTCAGGAATATGAGCATATGCTTCACAACCAAAGACACGAAGATGTCTTAGAGAGGGCTTCTTTTCAGACCATGCTTCCAGAGGTGTCTTATCAACCAATGCCGAAGTAGGAGAATGATTCAGCAAGTAACAAGTTGTAGCAACTACCTCAGCCCAGAACCTTTGTTCAAGACTAGCATAACTCAACATACTTCTTGCTTTCTCCATCAATGATCGATTCAACCTTTCAGCAACTCCATTTTGCAGTGGAGTATAAGGTGTAGTCTCATGCCTTTTAATTCCATGATCAAGCCAAAATTTATCAAAATCTGCATTGCAATATTCATCACCATTATCTGTTCTCAAACATTTTATTTTTCTACCAGTCTAATTTTCCACAAGATTTTAAAATCTTTAAACTGACTGAACACTTCTGATTTATTTTTCAAAAAATATATAAATGCCTTTCTTGAATAATCATGAATAAATGATATGTAATATCTTGATTTAGACAGAGAAGGAACATCAACTGGACCAAAAACATCAGAATGTACATAGTCTAGAACACCAGAAGATTTATGAGAACTAGAGTAAAACGAAACACAGTTCTGTTTTCCATATATGCAATGTTCGCAGAAATCAAACTCCAGATTACAATCAATCAGCCCATCTACCAGGGTTTTGTTTTTCAAGGTTTTTTAACCTTTTTCACCTATGTGACCAAGTCTATGATGCCAGAGCATTGTTTTCTTTGCAGGAAGTTTAACTTCCATAGAGTTTTCATCATGTGTTACAATAGTAGCTTTTTCAGATTTTACAGACATTACTATAGTGTACTGGTTTAGCATCTAACCTATACAAAGTTCCAATGTGTTCACCTTTTACTAGTACAATAGAACCTCTAGTCATCTTACAATCACCATTCACAAAAGTAACTTGCACTCCAACATCATTAAGCTTACTAACAGAAAGTAAATTTTGAGCTAGACCTGGTATGTGTAGTACTCCATTCATTCCCTTGATTCTGCCATCCAGGAACTGGATTTTGACTCTTCCTCAGCCAATAATTTCCAGTGTCAAATCACTTGCCAGGAACACCTTCCCACCAGCATACGGTTCATACTTAGTGAACCATTCTCTGTGAGATGTCATATGAAAAGATGCTCCTGAATCCACCAGCCATACATCTTCAGATGCAGGCATTGCCAAGGCAGCAATGAAAGCATCAACATCACTCTGAGAAGAATCAGTGTTAGAGAAGTTCTTCTTCTTCTTCTTTTTCTCCTCTTTGTAGTCTTTTTTGATGTGTTCTTTCTACCCACAATTCTAGCACTTCACCTTGGACTTTTTTCCAGGAGATTTTGATCTCCCCTCTGATTTGGACTTAGACTTCTTGTCCTTCTTCTTGGCTCTTTCCTTTGATCTACCTCGAACAGACAGGGCCTCTTTAGCCATCTCAGAAAATTTCCTCTGCATCTCTTTAGATAACAGCGAGGCAACAACTGTTTCAGTTGTAAACATGGTTGTTGTACTTCCAATAGCCATCACAAGATGTTCCCATGAGTTAGGTAAGGAAAATAATAGAAGCATACAATGGTCCTCTTCTTCTATTTTTACACCTACAGAAGTTAACTGTGCAACAATTGTATTAAATGTGTTCAGATGATCTGCTATAGATGCTCCTTCATCCATCTTCAGAGAGTACAACTTCTTTCTGAGGAAAATTTTATTCATAAAGGACTTGCCCTAGTAAATATCTCCCAACTTCTTCCACAAAGCATTTGTAGTTTTCTCCTCATGGACGTTCAACAGAACAGAATCCGCTAAACTTAACCTTATCAGTCCTTTGGCTTTCCTATCTGCCAAGTCCCAATCTTCTTACTTCATGCCTGAAGGTTGAACCCCAGACATAGCAACCCAAAGATCTCTGTCGACCAGCATATCTTCAACCTTAAGTATCCACAACTCAAACTTTGTGCCATTGAACTTTTCAATGTTTATTTTTTCTGATGAACTTGCCATCTAATTTAATAAAATAGACCTCTACAGAACTCCCACTCATAGAACTGACATAAAAAACCCAACCTACCAACAAGGATAACACAACTAGCCAAGCTCTAATACCACTTGTAAGGAAAGTAGAGGTGCGGAATACAACTTCCCTAATGTCAATTCAAAGGGGATAGTGCAGACATGTAATATTTAATTCAAAAATATAGATGAGCACACTAGAAAATATAGAATAAACATATAAGATAACAGATAATAACACCAGATGTATGTGGGAAAACCCTTTCAGGTAAAAAACCCACCACCACAAGAGAGACAGTCTTTATTAAAGTAAACTTAAAAGTTACAACAAAGATACAAGTCTTCTTTTACAGGTATCGATTCTATGAATCATACATACAGTTCACTTACAAGTACAAAGTGAACAATATGATCGAATCTCCTCATTGTTCACAGTCGACTTCACCAAACATGTATATTATAGTTTCCAAGAGCAGAAAACCATTTTGCAACTTCTACCCTAACCGTTCAATCCAACTGACCCAGCACCGAGACTTTAATTGTCGCAAAACTGTTCACATACTTGCGAGACCATTAGTCCCACATTCACCAGTTCAAATACGATATTCCAGTTTACATACACGCGTAGTCACTAAGTCTATCATCACCAATTTTGTTGCCGATGATGCCAAGCTAAGTCTCATCGGAGTGACCTCTGCCATCAACCCAAAGACTGTACGCTGCGCCGATGGTTATAGTCTCGCCGATCCAAACCTTCATCGGAGGACACAAGAGGATCAGAGTGACATTTCAAGGCTGGGCTGATAGTGATTCTTACACCGATACATTGCTCTTTGATGCCAACTCCCATCGGAGTAACCCAAACTATTGGAGTGACTACCACAACCTTAGCCGATGTCCAACCTCATACAGATAGACATATCTTATTGGTATGACACATATTAATCGACAAAGTTTGAGCATATCAGCTCGATAGAGCATGTTAACCCGACAGCTTGCCTTCATTAGTGTAACATTGCATATCGCCCAAAGACTCCTCACTCCCGCTGATACAAGAAGTCTACCTGATGGCCACTACCATCGGTGAAACATACGCTGTTGGTGTAACATTAATAAGGTCTACCAATAGTGAAAGTCTACCTGATGACCAAGAAATGAATGAGGTTCCAAGAGTAACTTGAGACACAATGTCTCTTCATTTTTGACTATTTGTGTCATAAAAATGTAGAATCATTACAAATGCACCTACCATTCCACATTACACAAAGCAAAGGAAGAATAAAAAATAGATTTATCAAATGACACAGACCAAAAAACAAAGGAAAACCTATCAAGGCTACTTGTGGGTTTGTTAAGGAAGAGAAAATGAGGGCACTTCAATATCTTTAGAGAAATGTTGGCAAACCTCTTTTTTCCCTTGCTTAACCCTCTAATGTGCTAGTTTCCTATTAGAGTGTTTGTATAGTCTTGTAGTCCCATTTCCATGATAGTGCTTTCAATGATTACCATCTTTTCTTCTCATTGAATTTTATTTAGAAGCCTTAGATGAGTACAATAGTGGATTGATTCTTATACAATCAATGTACCTATTAGAGTATCTTCTCTTCCATAATAGAGCAAATCACATATTCGAGTGAGGGTATGCTTTAATTATTAAAGTGTTGGGGAAAGTAGATAGAAAACAACTCCTTGCTCAAATCTTCATTAAGTTTTTGAAGATGAAGCCACTCTACTAGCTACAATCAATGTAATATGCTTCAATTACATCTCTAGTTGAGTAATTTACATCCCCAGTTGAGTAATTTGCGAGTATCTTTACGGGAGGAGGAACATGTTATATTCTTAATACACACTTCACCAAGACCTCTACCTCCTCAACCTTAGTCACAAACTTGTTGTATTTAATCAAGAAACTTAGCTTCTCACTATTACCTTTTAAACTAAATAATTCAAACATGGTTCCCTCAAGCCAAGCACCTCCTGATCCTTTCTTGTCATTGCACACTTCCACTTTTTTACTAATTCCATGAGAGTTGCCAAAAAGGTACCTATAGTTACAAATTAATAAAAATAGCCATTAAATAAACACATCATAGACAAAAAAAAATTATATTAATGTAAGCTATATTTTTTAATTTTTCACAAATTTTAAAAACTATTTTTTCAAATAAAACTTTCTTCAATTATTAAAAAAATCTAATATTTAATAACTTATGGATCAAATTACTATCTTTAAATTTTTTTCCCATTATACCAAAGAATTCTTATGTAAATTAATACCATATACAAATCCATGTTTACATATATTCACTATTTTAAGTGAAATCCGTATATAAAGGTATTGAATTATTAAGTGCTTGATATTTCTATCAAGCATGTCCACGTAACTATAGTGATTATTAAGAAAGTAAAACATAATTATTAATTTTATCAATTCTCTATCACTTAGTTATCAATAAAATTATTCATCTTAAAAGGTTATTAACTATTTAAAAAGTGGTAATTTTATAATAAATTGATTCAAGAGTATTTTAGAAGTTGAATAATTTGCATCACATAAAAAGATTTATCTTTATTTTATACTATTTTAGTTGTTTGTATAGTCTACTAGCTACAATATTTGTATTTGTGAAATATGCATGAGTGGTTTGGTTTATAGCTTTGTTCATGTATGTTTGGGGGTCAAAGAATTTATTAGGTTAACACAAAAATTAGTGGTTGAGACATTAGTGTGACATGGACACACAAGCTAAAATAGACTCTCGCCTTTTGAAAGTAGAGTGTGAATCCTCATGGAATCATGAAAAAAAAATCATGTCACTTAGGTGTTATACATTTCCGCATAAGCTTAGTTAAGCCGTGTTGGGTCTAGTCCATGCATTGGAAAGTGGATATATAAAGAAGCCATTTCATGCCAATAAGTGAAAAATAACAAACACCATGTTAGTTATGCTAGATCACATAGACTATTGACATATAGATGCATTCTTAAAATAGGTAGGAATCAACAAATGTGCAAATGAAAGCTAAAGTTGCATGAGATCTTGGAGTTTTGGTTATAGGCAAGTGATGCATAAAGGAATTTAAGTTCTTAATCTTTTGGGAAGGTCAAATGATAGTGCGTCAACATAAAACAAGGCATTTACTATTAGTAGAGACTATTGAAGTGTTGTTAGAGTCGGAGTTGAATAAAAGAATGAACTAGGTTAGTCATAGGCATAGTTAAGATTAAACTTAAAATTATTGTGTTGATATGGGTTTTCACACACCAATTTGTATTATAATTTAATCCTCTTGAAAAAGGTAAAATACTGTCCAAAATTCAATTTATTGATTAAGATGTTTACACACTTAAACTAACTCAAAATTGTAAGCTTATTTATATTACAAAGGATTATTATTTAAATGAAACAAAGATTAAATTAACAAGTCAAAGTATATTTCATGTTCTAATATTTTTTTTGAAAATGTCTGCCACTCCTCTTCCCGCCCATGAGCCATTTATTATAGGTTTGCAGGGTTCATCTGCTACTAGGATGTTGTTTGTTGTAGGGACCTTTGTTGTTGTTGTTGCTATTGGTGCACCGTCCATGATAGAGGGTTTTTATATTGCTGGTGCACCATCCATGACTGGGGTTGCTATTGTTGGTGTGCTATCACAATTGGGGTTGCTGTTGTTGGTGTACCATTTGCGATAGGAGGTTTTTTGTTGCTGGTGCATCGTCTATGACAATATTAGCTAGTTTTTTGTTGTTGTTGGTGCACCCTCTATGATAGGGGATTTTTCTATTACTGGCGTGCCATCTATGATAGGGTTACCTAGTTTTGCTGCTATTGCTACTGGTGAGACACATTCTACTATTTTGTTTTCCTCTTCTACAGATCCAGAGATTGGCTCTTTTGCTAACATTATTCATGTTGGAGTCTCTTCTCATTAGAAGATGGTTGCCCCTACTACTATTCATTCTTCTCCTTTGACTAGGAGTTAAGGTGAAACCTTCTACTCTACCTCCCCCCGTTGTGATTTTAGGGGATGAAGTGTTTAAAAATGAGGAGTTTTTTTTTCTCATAAGGTATTAATATGCAGATTTGACAAAATTTGGCCATGGCTTCAAGATTTGAACATTTAGATTTTTGAGCAGTGGCACTCTCTTATAGATGGGAAAATTGAAATTTACCCATGTGCTATAGGATTCTTTGTAGTCGCATTCAATTCAGTCTCTAATCAAAATGCTATTTTTGATGGCCACTCTTGGTTTTGGGGGAAAAATGCATTGCTGCTAAAGCCTTGGGTTTCTACTTTTAACCTTCTCACTGAATCTTTCAATCAGCTACCAGGTTGAATTCATCTACCAAATTTGCCTCTTCATTTCTGGTATGACTCTTGCTATAAAGGCATTGGTAACTCTGTGGGTCATTTTATCGTGGTGGATCAAGTCACTACTTTCTTCTCTCACACCACCTATGCTTGTATATTAGTGGAATTGATGCAAGAGCATCTGAGTTCACTGGCAATCCCATGTCACCAAAAATATGTTTTATTTCCTAAGTTATTTTTGGCTTTATTTCCTTGCAAAGTTATTTTTTGTGTTTCAAGAGGAATTTCAAATTTATTTGGTCAATTCCAAGACATCATCTTGTAGAAGATCCAATTGGGTATGGGTAAGTGCAAGAAGATGGGGGGCCAAAAAGTGGCCAAAATAATTTCAAAAAAATTTAAGTCACTACGCGAGCACGTTATAACGCGCTCACGTTATGGCTTGGTAATGACAAGCCTTAGGCTCATCATTACCGAGCCATAACACGAGCGCGTTATAACGTGCTCGTGTTATGACCTAGTATAAATTAAAAAAAAAGCAATCGAATTTCATTTCATTTTGATTTTCTCCTCTGCCCGTGGCTTCCAAACCCTCAAAAACGCGCTCACGTTCTACAAAACGCCAATCAACACAAAAAACTTATCGATTCGTCGCCAAAATGCCACCGTGACGTCGAGCACACCAAAGGGGTGAGTTATCTTTGTTTTTTTGTTTGAATTTCTTTCTAAATAGGTAGGTTTTTGTTGATTTTTGATGTATATTTCATTAATTGTCAAGAAATGTTAATACACCTCCTCCTCCTCCTCAAAATCCACAAAATCCTGAGGAGGAAATACCTGCAGAACAACAACCTCCTCCATTCATTCCTCGACATGCCCCTGGAACACAAGATAATATAATGGGGCAAATTGAAAACAACAAAAAACAAATTGAAGATATAATTGCAAGGTTGAAAGATCCTTCCACTTCAACCTTGCATAGGTCCACGCTTGCCGAATCTCTTGAGTCTATGTTATCAAATGTAAATTCAATTAGCAAGCAAATAACTAGTTGGACCGATAAAAAGAGAGAGTTTAGAGATTACTATGCAGACAAGTTGTCATACAAAGATGTCAAAAAATTACAAATTACAAAATTAGACTTGTGTTCAATTTTCACAAACCCACAAATAAATCAACCTCCACCCATTACATGCAAGAGGTTCCCTATCCATTGGTGCAACAACCAAGCGATAAGGGACAATTTCAGGCAGAGGTGGTGGATGGTTTTTGACCATTCTCCATGCAATAATAATGAGGTCCTGCAATACTTTTTAAGGAAACTCTACTACGAGTTTGTTTTGAATAAAGTGCCAAACTATTTTGATATGTGGGACTTCCAGGGTAGAGGTGGGGGCTCAGCACAGGATAGACTAGGGGCACGTCTTGACCCACAGCGGGTAGTGAGACGAGTAATTAGCAGACCAGCCCACAAGCATGTTTCTATCCCTTCCTTTGTGAAGGAGAGTGTTGAGGTTGATACACTGAGGTCGATTAGTGCCTTGACCCAGAGCATCATAGAGCATGCCGATCCTGCAACACAGAGTGGGTTGGGAGATAGTGCGAGGAGTAGGGTCCCACCGCATACTTGCCAAGCTTGCAGGTTAGCCTGTGGTTATGACCCCATGGACAGTCAGGACGTAGGTGCACAGGCTACATCTGCAGCTGAGTAGATGGTGATGATAGATACCCTCTTGAGTGAGACTTTCGGCCATGATACTCAGGTAAATATTAGCAAGTTTATTGAATTTAATTTATTAAATTTCATTTTTGAAATACAAGATTAACTAATTTAAATTGATGATTTTAATGAAATTTCAGGGTCATAGCATCGATGCAGTTTTCAGTGGTTCTCCACCTACATTTTTCACTAGATCATCTACTATCGAGGTATGTAACTAGTAAACAATTATAAATATTACATGTGAATAGCATCGTTATATGAATGGTATTCTAATTTTTGATTTTGGATGTTGAATAGGTTAATACTGTAGATTTCATGGCAACACCTTCCAGTGGTGCTGGACTTCAAAGCTTTATGGAGGTAATAAAATAAATAGTTTAATGAATGAATTGTACTTACTAAATTTTTGTATGTGATTTGTGTGTTTTATTGTGTGTACTTCCATGTTTAGATGAACGTGTGTGTATGTTAGGAGCCATGATTTGCATCACTATTATAGTTTTCGTAATTGAATAATGTTGTTTTATTTCTAGATGATGCAGGCTGCGGAGACACCTCCCCATGTTCATAGGGCAATGGAGCAGGGTGTGGCCTCTGCGATTCATAGCTCCATGGCATTGACAGGGGTATGAGGCAGATTAGTAAATTTCAATTTACATTCATTGTTATAGTTGTCTATTTTTGAAAAATCAAAAGATTATTGATTTGAAGTTTAATTTCTATCTGGATGGTTTCTATAGGACATGACATCACCAGGGCCTATTCCTGCTACTGAGGCAAGCGAGGAGACAGATTATATGTTAGCAGTAAGTGATTATTTTGTTAAATGTTTCATTTTTTTATAACATGTAATTTCTAAATATTAATGTCTATACTTTTTATTGTAACAGGTAAAGGTGCACGAAGAACTAAATAGGAGGAGTAGCCCTCGGGTTCGTAGTAGACCGCCCACATGCATGTCTCCATCCCCTAGAAGATCAAAGGCTGCTCGTGATTTATTCTCTTCACCAGCCAGAGGGGAATGACTTTTTATTGTGTTCCTTTGTTGTATGCCTATATGGCATTTGTGGACATATATTTTGTATTGTACATAGTTGACATTGTATGCCTATATGGCTATTTTATATATATTTTATACTTATATCGACAGATATTGATGTATGCCTATATGGATAATTGGTTAATACAAATCTTTTTTATTGATGGCGTCCATACTTGCATTATAAATCCACTTTTGAATGGATATTTGTAGATGGCTACTTCAAATATTTAAAGTCTGATTGTATTACATAGGATGTTTGCATTTTCTTTGATAGGTTTGATAGGCCATGGATTACATGATGGTGTTTGATGGAAAAGTATGGTACTAGAAGACTCTAGTTCATTATTAATAGGCTTGTGATTGATAATATCTTTGCATGATTGCACTTGATCTTGGATTATGGGCATGTTGTTAGGATTTTGATTGCATTGTGGTGTTTGATGGATAGGCATGGTGTAAGATACCCAACTAGTTCTACGAAAATTTTTCCTTAAACAATTTTACTTGCTATCAATTCATCAACTACTTCAACAACACAAAGATATACATCAAAGATAACTACTTGAATGAATCAACCTTAGAGTTGGGTACTTGTCTAGTTATTTGACTCAATCAACTTGCAATGTCTTATTACATGGATAATGCTTTCAATAGCATGAAGTTACAACTTATTCAATGGAGATACAAAAGAAAGGCCTTGAAGCCTTGATGTTTACAATGGCGTCTACACTTGATCAACTCAATCAAACTCAATGATGTCAACTGAATGTCAACACCTCACAATATCACAAAGGAGCATCACCTTGCTTGTTGAGGGAGCATCACCCCAACACTTGAAACTCGCAGGCCTCAAGATCACAAGCTAAATAGCTTTGCAGAGAGAATTCTGTCAAAATGATTAGATAACAAATGAATGAGAGGGCTCCTTTTATAGGCCTTCCAAAGGCAATGAAGGCACATTTTTCAATGCACAAAGAGGAACTGAGGCATGTTTCCCAAGAAGCATATACAAGGGAATATTCCATAGTTGCAAGACTCTTAGGGTTAGGCACCAATATGATGTCATAGTTGCAAGACTCTTAGGGTTAGGCACCAACTGAAGGTAGTAGAGACCAGACTAGGCACCATCCTAAGTTGGGCGCTTCCTTGAGGTGGCAGAGACATGGATGAATGTCTAGTGGGGTTTGATGACTCTATATTGACAGTCAAATTCACTTAGGCGCAATATTAGTGTTCTTCTGACTAGGCGCCAGATAGGAGGATTCTCAGGGGTTTTGGCGCCTAGGTTACAACTTGTCAATTTCTCAAAGAATCTTTGAAACACTTGACTTCCAAGGATTATCATCTTACCCTCTGATGGAGCGCCTTGTTCCAAAATTGGTCTTGGGGACTTGCATCTCTCTTAGGCGCATGTTTGGAGTAATGTCAACTGGTATCAACGCCTATTATCTCAATTCACACTTGACATCAAACTTTTGAAGCTCTTTTACCCTAGCGCCTTTATCTTCTATCAAGTGCCTAACATTCTGGAGGTGAATTCCATCTTAATCCAAGTCTTCAAGGTACTTCCAAGTTTAGGCACCAAAATAGGGTTATGGAGGAGTAGAACCACGCCTTAGGAGGATGACTGAACCCTAGGTGCCAATTTGAGGTTGCAAGAGTATAGGTATGCACCAAGCAGAGTTTGATGCTCAAAACATTAACATTATTCAGTGAAATCCTTTTTTGACTCTAGGCGCCATTTAGAGGCTAGAAAGAGGGAAGTTGACACCAACTGCATTAGGCACATTTCTAAGGTGATGGAGACCAATAAGTGCGCCTTGTCCTCTGGCTCTATTCCTTGTTAACTTTATAACTTAGATTATCTAAACAACACTGAGAATGCTTCCCTTCTTCCTGATACAAGTTGAAGATCCACTGGGTGCCATTTCAGGTGTCTGGAGAGATCATCAACCAAGGGCGCTAATAGAGCCTTTGGCAAATGGAAAGAGTGCCTTACTTAGATTTGATTTTTGGATGCTAGAATTGAGGGATTTTGCACCTTGGCTAGGAGTTTCTCATTTCAATCTTGATTATTCATCTAAGTGACTTTCCTTAGCTCCCAAGCCTTCAATCTATCCATTACCCCTGCTAGGAGCTCAAAATAGAGTGTTAACGCCTTATGAAGGTTAGGTGCATTTTGAGGGTGGGGTAGGCAAGTGAGGGTGCCAAACCAGGCCTTGAGACTTCTCTCCTCATCAAAGGCTTTCAATCCTAGGCACTAGATCCAAGGAGTTCCAACCAACACATGCGCCTAGTGCTGTGAGTTCACCCAAAGGACATCTTTAACTTGAAAACTTTCAATCTTCATCCATCTATACTAGGTGCTCAATTGGAGGATCCCTAGAAACATGTATAGGCACCTTGAGGTTCTTAGACGCTTAATTTGGATGATCCTTGTGCTAGGCGCTTAGTAAGGAAAACTGGAGTGAAATGGGTGCCTAGGCTCCCAAGCTTCCATACTTAGTCAAATTTTAGGGTTCTGACCTTGTTCCTGCAAAACAAACAGATAGAGTTAGTCCGAAATCAATTCATTCCCTCATCATTTGGATTTAGCCTCCGGGAATGAGGAATAGGCTAATCCATTATACACTTGATGATCAAGCCAGGAACGGGGACATGACACATGGTATTAGGCTAATCATTTTGGGTTTTGCATGAGCCTCGGACAAGGTAATAGGCATAGGGTTTTTATCTTGCATAATGATTTTTTCAAACCAAGGGTCCATGATGGAAATGATTAAGGATGATAGAATGTTTGGATTTTGGACTTTGAGATGTTTATGGTTGTAAATGTTTATTGTTTAGACTCAAATTTTGTTAAATGGTTGTTTGAAAGAGGACACATCAAACACAACAATAAGATTGGTTTAAGTATGGATGCAAATGATGTTTACTAGTTTACTAATGTGATGATGTTTACTAATGTGATGATGATTTTGCATGTTTTCAATGGTTGGGATCTACAAGTTATGCATTTTTTTGGGATGCATACCTCATTGATTGTAGTGGGATGACTTGAATGCATATTGCCTATATCCACGGGATGACTTTGTTATTTTTCCTTGTCTATGCTCATTTGCACATTGGTATGTTGCATTGGGATGAGAGGATGGATGTTGCTTTGATAGTGATGTGTATTCGTCACCTAGTGATGGATGATCTTATATAGTGGTTGGGTGTAATGGACAAACTCTTGGATTATGATTATTATTTGTAGTGAGAGTGCTTTGACATCTTGGCTACTATTTTTAGGAGATGGTTATCTTCATGTGGTTTTAGATGTTGATCCTTGGTTTAGAGGTGTTTGGTAGTGTGTCTTGGTGGACTCTTGATTCTAGATTAGAGTATTAGCATGATACAAGTTCTCTTGAGACTAGGATATCTATATTGGTGCATGTGATCTTCTAGGAGAAGATGTTAGATCATGATGTCATGTTTGGATACCTAATTTTGTAGTTGGATTTTTGACAGTGGTCTTGTTGGTTCTCTTGGTATTGAGTACATTGGTCATGTGGTTGGGAGCTTGATGATAATGTGGTGTTGCATTTGGAGCTTAACATGGATTGATTGGTTGTAGGTTCTCATATATACTTCGAGACTTGGGTGAGGCTAGAGTTCTCTTGCGATTAGAGACAATTGTTGAGATGGTTACCCTTTAGAGGTTTTAGCAGGAAGACCAAGGAGACTTTCACTTGGATATGGGCGTGAGTTAATTATGGACCTAGAGAAGATTCTTATTGGAGAGAGTCATTGTGGCTTGGTGTATCTTTGAGGAGCATTATCATTCCCCACTCTTGGTCTACTTGGTAGAGTATCATCTAAGAGGTATTTCCCATCCTTTAGATGAATTTTTTTAATGCTTTATCTTCTCATGGTTATGGATCTTGAGCTATGGTTATTGGTTCTAGAGGGTTCATTCGAGGGGTGTCTCTAAACATGCTTTTTCTCAGGTGCTAAACTGGAGTTGTCTAGATGTACAAGTGTGCCTCCATCAATGAAGTTCATTTTGTTAACTTAGTTCATCCTAGTGACTCAAGGGGTTGTTATATTCTTTAGGCACAATCTTTCATAGACTAAAACATTCACTCCATGTTAAGGCGCTCAAAGGAGGCTCTAGAGATAGAAAATGGTGCCTTAACTCATTGATGTAAATTTTGGACTTTTAGGCAATTGCAAGATGTCTTGGAGGGCTCAATTCTTCAAGGCACCCATTTTGTTCACCACTTGTAGCATCACTTGTTCAAGGTGCATGTTTGGGATTCTCCGGATGATGAAATGCTCCTTGACTCCCTAGGCAGTTAGACTCCAACTCTAGGCGCAAGATAATGATGATTTGAGCTAAAATAAGCATCTAAAAATCCAAGGTATTATTTGAGGCTTCCACTCCAAATTCTACCTAGGTGCTCACCTAGGGTGAAATGATTATCAAAGTGTGCCTTAATCATTCCTTCCTCTATGCGCCCACTATCAGGATCAGATCATCAAGGAGCTCTAAAACTCAAACACCACTGACCTCATCATGTAATAACCCCAAGACATCATCTAAGCTTAGTCAAACACACTAGAGTTCAAAAAAAGTAGGGGGTCCCCATTTACAATGAGGCGATGTGTGATTTGGTCACAACAAGCGCCTAGAGTGAATAGGCTTTCATCCTGACTTAATACACTGCCTCCTTCTGACGATTTTTGGGGCAGCAGAAAACCTTTCACCACGGGCAAATACCCCAGAGATATAAAAAACTGAGAGAGGCTATTATAGAGGCACTCTACATGATCATGTTTCCTTAGACAGAATGTTTCTAAGTGACACGGGTTTCAAGTAACATCTCATCAAAGATTGCTACCTTTTTGCAATTTGGACTCTTTAGGGATATCGTCGGTACAATGTAGCTCAAACTATTTCGACATGTTTGGGTGAAAAATAGGACCATTCCTAGTGTAAATGTACCCATCCAGACATGTTGGAATAGTCAATTTGGTCACATCACGAGCAGGACACCAAAAATGCAAAAGTTGCTTTGTGCAACTTGACAACATTAACACTTTTTTGCAATATGACTCAAAGACTCAAACTGACTCCAAATGACTCAAAGTGACTTAAAATCACCTTGATTTTGGTGCCCAATGTACATTATAGAGGTTGAGGCGCTCCTTATCATTCAAACATCTTAGATGAGCGCATAGGAAAGGAAAAAGCTCTAAGTTTCATCATCATGAGCGCCTAATATCAAGAGACTTTAATGGCTCAAACCTTAGCATGGAGTCCTAAGGTGCATTTCATGTCTCCTTTCATCTAGTTTGGCACCTTATGTAGATTTTTCAACTTGATTTGGCACCCTATATGTGAAGGAAGATCTGAAGGCATGAAAGTGGATGTCATATTACAAGAGTTTGGATCATCAAAATTGAAATAAATAAGTCTATTAAGCTTGGGCACCCTTGGTCTTATTTTCATTCATTATGAGCACCTTGGGAGAATGGTATATAGGTCATCATCATGATTGGGCACCCTGGATCTAGAGTGTTGGAGAGATCATCAAATGGTGTCTAGAGGAAGTAGGGTGAGTTATGAGTTTGGTCACATCAGGAGCAGGACACCAAAAATGCATAACATGATGATGTAAAAATGTGTAGATATGTGTAAAAATGTAGGAGGAAATAAAAAAAAGACAAACCTTACAAATTAATGTGCATACTTACAACTCAATGTAACATGACTTTACAAAATCAATGTGAATACTTACAAATTAATCGAATGAACCATCTAAGTTTGCTCTACTCTTTATTGTGTCAAGTATTGCTTCATGGTCAGACTCATGCACCTTCCACAATATTTTGTTCAAAGGTCTACCTCGATGCTTTATCAAATGAACATTGGATGCCATGACAAGGTTTGAGTAATGAAGAATCTTCTGATGTGTGTCAAAGTCCTGAAATAGCCAAATATTAACACTCTTATGTGGGTACCTTCCAAGCCATGTTCCAGTAATAACCACTGAGCATGTAGGGTATTTGATGTTTTCTCCATCTGTAACAGGGGCCTCCAATTTCTTTTTGGCCTCAACACAATGACATAAGTAATAATCTGTTCCCTCTTCATTATCTTCATCTGTAATAACTGCATATACATGCCCTACATTGATATGTGTAGCAAATTAGATGAAATTAGTCAACATTACAAAAACACTACAAAGTAAGATGACATTACCTGGTTGAACTAGATGAAATTAGATGCATATATGTGCCCTATATTACCTGGTTGAACTAAATCTGATATGTGGTCAAAGTCAACTGATGATTCCATCTGTGTTAGTTCCAGTGTCGTTGGGGGTTAATACGTGTCAAGTGGGCTAAGATAACTTAACTACCATTCGTCAACCCACTCCTTTAACTTGCACTCATCCCAGACTTGAATTGTACAGGAAGAACAAAAGCATGACATCTTTCATGTATGGATACTCCATGAACCTGCAATTGAGCTTCTGAAAGAGTCATCTCATTTGATCCTATCAGTGTACAATAATCCTCATATGGTGCAATGTTAGTATCATCTATCAACCAAAAAAATCTATGAACTAAAGACTTACCTTCATTACCTGGACCCATGGAAGCATTACACCACTCGACAATCAGTTTTGCATTTGTCAACTTTGCATTGTCTTTATACTTTAACTCTTCTCGTGCTATGGCTCTTTTGATACATGCTCCTGCACCATCATGCTCCCCCTTTCCATGCCCGACCTCACAAAAGTTTCACATATGTTGAATACCTGTAAAATTATGCCTCCTACTCAGCCAATAGAAATTCTACAAGTTCTTGAATTGTGACGCATAGTTATCTAACCATATGATATGTTGACTGAACGATATGCCCCTTCTAGCCAAATCATTGTAGAACACCTGAAAGCAACCTTGTACGAACTCCGTAGAATGCGTGCAATCATCACTAATATAGAAATTATACTCCCTTATGACCTTTCTGTCATCCTCTGTACTATCATTCACATGAATGAATGCGATGTGGACAAATATAGAAACATGTGTGGAGTTGTAATATTGTGATTGCACCTCACGCTATGGCTGTAGACTGTAGTTCTCTGCAAAGTCGACGACTGAAATAATGGTACCAACCAGAAATGTGTCCTTACATAACTTGAATTGCAAGTCCAACCATCGAGCTCTATGGGCATGTCTTGCATACTCATACACTATGCTGTCATGAAATATAGGCATAAACTGATACACTGGAATCTTTTCAATAACTAATTCACACCTCTTTGCTTCTTTACCATCTTTTGTATTGTATGCCACTATTTTATACTTGTCAAACTCTACTAGTTCATTTCCAACCGCATGTGTTATTTCCATATGTTCACATATTGGCAAATGTTGCAGGCCACCGCAATGATGACATGTGCCATCCAAGCATAATTTCTTGTAGAATATTTGACCTTCCTCTCTTTCACATAAAATTCTTAATATGAAGTCTCTTGAAGATGCTGGTGGGGCACATATGGCACAACCCTGCAAATCATTGTTAGTATGCATATCTAAACATATAGACCTATAAGCATCAAAATGGTTAGAAAATTCAATATGTAATCTACAACAACAAGTAGTGCATGTGTGATTTATCTTAACGTAGAAAGGTTTTAGCAATTCAAAATATCTTTGACAAATTTTAATTTGAGGATACTTCTCTAAAAATTTACCATAAAACTGTGTTTGAGTCTCATCCAAAAAATGCTTTGGATGTGGCTCGCGGTTTTGACTACCGATTCTCCTTCTTACCACATCCCTTTGATTCGGAGATACCCTTGTGTAATTCTTCTAAAAGTATTCAATTAGTGATCTCAATGCTTCAACAATTGGTTTATCTTTTCATGGTAGTCTCCCCGAGAACGCCCATAATTCATTGGCATTAGTGTCCTCAATTCTTTGGTGTCTTCCAATGGCTCTTGATAAAGTTTTCCTATTAATTCTCAATTCTTGACTTGTCTTTCTAATGAGATGAGCTTTTCTTGTTTGACTACTTACTATAGTCGATATAATCACATGCCTTGTTGCATTACTATCTTTTGTGCGTGAGGTGTTACCCACACTCTCATACGCACTCATTAGATTCTTGACAATAGATTTTTCACTTGAAGCCTCTAATGTTCTCAACCCAAGAATCTTCATGATAGACCTATACTTTATACTTCGCATTATTTCAACGAATAGTTGACATCTTGCAGTCTCATTTAACTTTTCAAAGAACAATTTCCAAATCTTATTAGCATATCTTCTACAAATGCGTTTTGGAATCTTACCTTCCATTGGTTGCAAAATATTCTCATCAATATCAATCAAATACTTTGGCTTTCTATGCAAAATTCTAGGTGGTGTCAAGTTAGGTAAATTCATCTCAACATTAGGAATTTCATCAATATTTAAATGAGATGGGTTAGATGGCATACCTTCGATCAAAGATGGAATAGATGACATACCTTGAGGTTGAGGTGGGAACGATGTTGTACCTCCTTCATCACATGTGAGTGATGATGTAATCTCAACTTGAGATGTGGTAGATGGTGTCCCTACATGTTGACTTGCAGTAGAGGACGTTTCTCCAACTATGGTATTCAAATCTCTCATACCACGAAGTTTTTGCATTCGTTCTATTTGTGCCTCCAATACCATATCTCTTTGTGATGGTTGTGGTTCCTCTTCAATTGGTATGTCTTCATTTATCGTGTCCAATTTCCTCTTCTCACGAAGCTCCCTCATAGCCACTTCTTTCTTTGCATTCTTAGCTTCTATCTCTTCCTGTGTTGGTTTAATTCTTGATCATTTTCTCGTCATGACGGAGAATTTGTTTGTAGCATGATAAAGAGACCAATATTAGTTCCTAAGAAATGAATACAAGATAATAGTGGGATTGTATTTTTTTTATGTTGTAAGGATTTATTCTTGTATAGTTTGACATCATGGTATGTTAAGGTTTGTTTATTACACATAATTATTAAAGAGCCCAAGTGTAGAAAATATACATGGCATCATGTGAGATTGTAGGCTGCTTTCTTGATTGGGAATGTGTCTATTGTAAACATGTATGATAAAGTAATTCAATCTGAAATAAGGAAAATGTAAAGAACATGCATGTAAAGACTTGACATACCTAAAAAATGAAGATTTGAATGGAGAGAGTACCCAATTATGTAGTGTTTTTATCTTCTTGCATCAAACTCCTCAACAATTTGAGTTTTCCCCCACTTTCTTCCTTTTCAATGTTAAATTGATTAACACTCAAATATCATTACTAACAACAATACTATTAACCAATCTATAATGTTAAATTCCTAAAATTGAATCACAATTAACATTGCAACACTACAAAAATTGAAACTTGAATAGATATATATCAAACTTGGTGTGAAAACTATGTTATTTCCTCCTTCTCAAGTTGGAAAAGCAGAAAAGGTGGTGGAAAGATCATGCAAAGGTGGTACAATGTGTCAAATGTGCATGTGAACTTCTCGACAGCATGAAAGCACTTCTTTTGTGTCAGAGCACGCGTAGAATCAGTAAGAAAATAGAGCATGTGGGCCTGGATCACAGGGGTAACCACTTTTTTACCGTTTCAATAGCAAGACAAAATTTGAGTGTGTTATAACGCGCTTGCGCTCGCGCTATAACACGCTCGCATTTTCTCCTGCTATAGATTCATCACATCCTTTGCATTGATCACATCTCTTTCCTGCAAGAGTTTGCTAGATGCTCCGCCATATGATAGGCATAACAATGAAGGGGCAAGCCCTCATAATCAAGTTCTTGATAGAAAATGCCCTCAATCCTCAACCCTCAATGTCAAACCCTAATCCCTCAACCCTTAACTCTGATCCCTCGACCCTCAACCCTATCCCTAAACCCTCAACCCTCAACGTCAAATCCTAATCCCTCAACCCTTCACTCTAATCCCTCAACCCTCAACCCTATCCCTAAACCCTCAACCCTCAACGTCAAATCCTAATCCCTCAACCCTTCACTCTAATCCCTTAACCCTAAACCCTATCCCTAAACCCTCAACACTATACCTCAAACCCTAATCCCTCAACCCTGACCCTAAACCTTGTCCCTAAACCCTAATCCCTCAACCCTCAACCCTAATCTGTCATTCGTCATCCCTCAACTCTAATCCCTCAGCCCTAAACCCTAAACTCTATCCCTATTCCTAGACCCTCAACAGGCTCGATACTATACCTTAAACCCTAAACCCTAAACCCTCAACCCTCAATGTCAAATCCTAATCCCTCAACCCTTCACTCTAATCCCTCAACCCTAAACCCTATCCCTAAACCCTCAACACTATACCTTAAACCCTAATCCCTCAGCCCTCAACCCTAAACCTTATCCCTAAACCCTAATCCCTCAACCCTCAACCCTAATCTGTCATCCCTCAACTCTAATCCCTCATCCCTAAACCCTAAATGCTATCCCTATTCCTACACCCTTAACAGACTCAACACTATACCTTAAACCCTAATCCCTTATCCCTAAACCCTCCAACCCTATCCCTAATCCTTATACCCTCCACACTCTACTTTAACCCTAATTCCTCGACCCTCAACCCTATCCCTAAACCCTTGACCCTCGAACCTCAACCCTCAACCCTTAATGTCAAACCCTAATCCCTCAACCCTTAACTCTGATCCATTGACCCTCAACCCTATCCCTAAACCCTCAACCCTAAACCCTAAACCCTTCACTCTAATCCCTCAACCCTAAACCCTATCCCTAAACCCTCAACACTATACCTTAAACCCTAATCCCTCAACCCTAACCCTAAACCTCGTCCCTAAACCCTAATCCCTCAACCCTCAACCCTAATCCAACATCCATCATCCCTCAACTCTAATCCCTCATCCCTAAACCCTAAACGCTATCCCTATTCCTAGACCCTCAATAGGCTTGATACTATACCTTAAACCCTAATCCCTCTACCCTCGACACTCTTATTTAACCCTAATCCCTTGACCATTAACCCTATCCCTCAACCTCAACCCTCAACCCTCAACCCTCAACTCTCAACATTAAACCCTAATTCATCAACCCTAAACCCTAATCCCTCAAACCTAAACCCTATCCCTAAACCATCAACCCTCAACACTATACCTTAAACCCTAATCCCTATCCCTCAATCGTTAACCCTTAAAACTTAAACCATATCCATACACCCTCAACACTTGACACTATATCTTAAGCCTTAAACCCTCATCCCTAAAGCCTCAACCCTTAATCCTTAAACCTTTAGCCCTAAACCCTATCCCTAATCCCTCTACCCTCGACACTCTAACCCTAACCTCGACATTAAATGCTAATCCATCAACCCTAAACCCTAATCCTAAACCCTCAACCCTCAACACTATACCTTGAACCCTAATCCCTCAACCCTCAACCCTAAACCTTATCCCTAAACCCTAATCCCTCAACCCTCAACCCTAATCCATCATCCCTCAACTCTAATCCCTCATCCCTAAACCCTAAATGCTATCCCTATTCCTAAACCCTCAACAGCCTTGATACTATACCTTAAACCCTAATCCCTTATCCCTAAACCCTCCAACCCTATCCCTAATCCTTACACCCTCCACACTCTACTTTAACCCTAATCCCTCGACCCTAAACCCTATCCCTAAACCCTTGACCCTTGAACCTCAACCCTCAACCCTCAATATCAAACCCTAATCCCTCAACCCTTAACTCTAATCCCTCGACCCTCAACCCTATCCCTAAACCCTAAACCTTAAACCCTCAACCCTAATCTGTCATCCCTCATCCCTAAACCCTAAACGCTATCCCTATTCCTAGACCCTCAACGGGCTCGATACTATACCTTAAACGCTAATCCCTTATCCCTAAACCCTCCAATCCTATCCCTTATCCCTTAACCCTCATGATTAATAGCCTTGAACGTAAAAAAATTTAAGCAGAACATAATGCGAGCGTGTTATAATGCGCTCGCGTTATGTCAAACATGACAAACAATAGACTTGTAGGAAAGGAAAAATGCAAAGCAAAACATAACACGAGCGCATTATAATGCACTCGCGTTATGTCTTGCTTTGGGAATCCCAAGCCTTGGGCTTGGGATTTGCTTTGGATTTCCAACCCAAAGACTTGGAGTGCCTTATGAATAGTCACAGACATGTTTTTCCATATTCTTCAAAATTTCACATAATTTCATTCATGTTAACCATCAGATTTGCACGTGTTTCAAGGTCAAACAAATCAAACACTTAGGTAATGTTAGGCTTTCTCTTATCTATTTGATGATGTGATTTTTTTCACATTTTAACAATGTTAAGCCTTTCATCTTTAATTTCTTTTGTTTGTGTGTCCATTTTTAGGCAAAAACCACTGTTTGGTCTTTTTTTAATTGTAAATTAACTATTCATTCAAATTTCAAAAAAATTACATATTTAGAAACTAGACTCCATTCTACAAATATTAAAAAAATAAAAAAATAATTTTCAATTAGTTTTCAAAATTTATAGGGGTAGCACGACCAAAATTTTATTTTTTAGGATGTGTCCACTTTGAAAATTAGTAAAAAATTAAATATTCATCAAAAAATTATTAGAAAAATTGGGCATAAACTACATGCTATTAGCTAATTTCTCACTGAAGCAATTTTAAAAATACCAAAAGAAAGTTGACCTTTTGAGGGAGCCACAAAACATGCTATGTTATGTTTTTTTGACAGAAACAACACCAATTTCTGTGGCTCCCTCTTTTGAACCCCTTAATCTATGCCATTTTCAAAACAAAATAGTAGTTTAGAAAGTAGACTCGGAGCACTACGAACATTGTTTTGGTTGCATCTCAAAGTTTTGAGTGTAACTATGCTCAATTTCTCATCCAAGGCTAATATTTCCTAATTTTAGAAAAAAAGTGGCCACTTAAGACCCCTTTTTGGCCCCCCATCTTCCTGCACTTACCCATATCTGAAGGGAACATCTGATTATGGATTATGGTATCCTAAGGGTGATGATTTCACTCTCCATCCATCTACAAATGATGATTGGGTAGGAGATGTGGACGACATGAAGAGTACTAGTGGAGGTGCATTTTTCTTGGGAAAGAGATTGGTTTCTTGGTTGAGCAAAAAGTAGGAGGCAATATCTCTATCTACTATAGAGGCAGAGTACATAGTAGCAGCAAGTAGTTGTACTCAAGTTTTGTGGATGAAGCAAATGTTGAATGATATCAAAGTTGTGTTTGAAGAGCCCGTTACAATCTTCTGTGATAATTCAAGTGCAATAAACATTTCAAAGAATCTAGTGTTGCATTCAAAGACAAAGCACATATCCATCAAGTTTCACTTTTTGAGAGAGAAGGTAAATGAGAATGAAGTCAAATTGGAGTTTGTCTCTTCAAAGGATCAGATTATAGATATCTTCACTAAGCCTCTACCTAAGGATACTTTTGAGTATCTCAGAGGGAAGCTAGGGGTAATTACCCCTCCTGTTCAGAACTAAGGTGCACCAATGTGCATCAGTCCGGAGGAATTCACAGGCACATCTTGTGATCCAAATTGGTGTTAAGGAGTTGCTATTCTGGGGGAGTAGTCAATATGCTAATTTTGGATTAAGAAACAAAAATAAGGAAAAATGATTGTAAATATGTGCCCTTTGCCATTCATGTCAAAGGGGGAGAGAAGTCATGTGAACAACCTGGAAGCAAGTAGTTGTTGGTGAAAGGGGGAGAAATGAAGAAAGTAGTTGTAGAGGTGATAAGAGAAAGGGGGAGAAGTTCTTGTGTTGATGGTTGAAACGGTTTTTCACATCATATGTTTCCATTAATGACAAAGGGGGAGATCATTGCAAATATGTGCCTAATTGGTGTTGTCATTGATGCCAACATATTCTTGTCCTCATTGGTGTCAATTGTACACCATTCTAGAAGACTTGTATGTTGAGGATATTGAGAAAATTAGCCCCTCTGGAAGAAACAAATGAGTTACATATCTCTCTATAAGAGATAGTGAAGACAATGTAGTTCAGTGAAGCAGATTGCTCTGCATTCCTAGTGAGATAAAGATCAGAGTCTGCAGACCAAAAGGTATTGTAAAGGATTGTCTTAAGATGCTCCAATAAATATTTGAGGGATCCACATGAAGAATTTGTGAAGTTATGGCCATTTGAGTAGAACTGGGTTTTGCAGGTGTTCAGTGGTGATAGAGTGACAGAAATTTGGTCTGGATTGATCCGCATCTAAATATTATTATCTACGGATCTAGAGGTATATTTGGGATATCAGTGTGTATCCTCAACTCAAGTGGTTCGTCATTTGGAGGTCTGCAAGCAATCTTTCTAGTGTAACAATCATGGAAGTTGGTGTTCTTACATTAAGATATAAAGATGCAAGTGATTCTGGTGATTTGAGGTAGTGTAGTTGTTCCTATTGATTTCATTGTGCTTGTGGTGATCTTTGGATCATGTTCTTGTTGTGTTGATGATCCACATTGAGATTTGAGCTCGTGGTTGAAGATTTCTCTTTGATGTTACTATTCTTTCTAGTCTTGGCCAACTGGATGCTTTGTGCATGTTGCGGATGATCTAAGAGAGGTTCTATAAAATGTGGCATGTTGTTCGAGCAAGATTTGGGTCCCAACTATGTTTGGCCAACAGTATAATGATTCGCATTAAGTCTGATGTTTGTAGTTCCGACCTTGATGTTTATTCCAAGGTTGATGAAACATATAAATATGTGTGGTTGAGTTGTGGAAATGTATCCTTGTGTGAAAATGATAAGATCCTAAGAAAGGAAAAAGGCAAAGCAGAAAAGAGGAAGAGCAGAGGAGGAAGGGAAGTAAAGAATGAGGAGATAGCAAAGAAGTGTCTGGGGATAGAACAGAAGTATTGTGCACATCAATGGAGCTAAACCTTGCATGAAATAGATGTTATTTCTCAGATCAATCTTTCTATGTTAATCATATAATTATCTTGTAGGTAGTGACCTCTGGGTAGTGCACCCTAAAGGCAAGTGTCTTCCCCATTTTTCTATTCTTTTAACAGAGAATAATGTTAGTTTCAAGACAGACAACTGAGAGGGCGAGGGCTAAAGCAATTGTTCCAAAACTTTCTCTTATTAACCACTTAAATCCTTCTTGTATTTCAACAACATAATAATAAATCAATCATGGAAACATAATGCAACAATTCAAGAGTAGAAACACATTAACACATATGACACCAAGGTTTTAATGTGGAAAACCCAGTTAAGGGAAAAACCACGAGGTGACTAACCAAAGATAGTATTCTATGTTAAAAGAATAAGAAGAACAAAATGGCACATGCCAATTAGGGCTCACTACCCGAGTACACTACTCACAAGAGGCCCACTGCCTACAGGAGACATATTTTCTACAGAATGATAAATAGTACATACTTGAACTAAAGAATATCATCTTCACCATGCTTGAGTTGGTTCCATTTAAGCCCAATACTTCTGCTCTACCTTTCACTTTCCTCCTCTCTACGACACTCTCATCTCCACCAAGATGCCTTTGAAATGACTCCACAACTCTTATTTATACAAGACATCAACTTTGGGATAATCATAAAAGTGGACATACTTTACAGAGCAAATACACAAATACAACTTGACTAATTACAAAAAGACTTCATGTGGATCATCACACTGTTGGCCACACAGATTTGAGACTTCAATCTTCTTTGAGGAACACACCATGCTTTGCAAAACATCTTCAAGATCATCTGGTCGGCCAAGTTTAGGAAGAACATCATCATCCAAAAGTAATTCTTCAATTACAAGCTCAATATTCAATGCGGACGAACAACACGAATTGGACATAATCCAGAGACCTCCACAATCTTGCCTGAATCACGAAGAACATCCACACTACTTCTGCTTATTGAAATCATTTTCTCCTTCATCTAGAACCTCAAGAACACAGTTTGTCATCACTTTCATATTGGAATAGATACTTGCAGAACTTCAGACCATTAACTAATTGAGTTGTCAATTCACATTGACTTCCTAAACACTCCACCAAATCTGTAGAACAAGATATTGCATTTCTGTATCTCACCAGACCTATTTGTGTCACTCTGTCACCTTTAAACATCTGCCAGAACTAGTTTTACTCATATGACCATAAATTCCTCAAATATTCATGCAGATCTTTACTGGATCACTTTTAGACACATATCTATAAACCCTTTGATGCAAATCCTCTGATCTTCATTTTTGCTAGGATCTTCACTTCACTGTCTTCACTGTTCTTCTCTGTTCCTGATAGGACTAATTTTCTCAACATCCTTAGCATACAACTCATCCAATCCTTATCATCAATGCAGCAAGAGTATGTTGACATCAATGACAACACGGGTTAGGCCCATACTTGCAACAATCTCCCCCTTTGTCATTGATGGCAACATATGATGTGAAAAACTATTTTAACCATTAAGACAAGAACTTCTCATTAATGATTGACATAACTCCCCCTATCAACAACAACCATTCACATGTCTTCTCTTCCTTTACTACTCAGCCTTTAATCAGCAACCACTTTTTGTTTTTTACATGACTTCTCTCCCCCTTTGACATTAATGGAAAAGGGCACATACTTGCATCACTCAGAATCATACTAGTTGCTCCCCTTGAGTAGCAGCTTCCCATCATCAATCTGGACCACTGTAAGATATGACTGTTAGATCCACCAGATTGATGCACATCAGTGCTTCTTAATTCAAAACTAGACAGGTAATAGCCCCTAACTTCTCCCTGAGATACTCAAAAGAGTCCTTAGGTAGAGGTTTAGTAAAAATGTCTGCAATCTAATCCTTGGAGGGCACAAACTCCAATCTGACTTCATTCTTGTTCACTTACTCTCTCAAAAAGTGAAACTTGATGGATATATGTTTTGTCTTTGAATGCAACATTGGATTTTTTGATATATTGATTGCACTTGAATTATCACAGAAGATTGTGATAGGTTCCTCATACTCCACTTTGATGTCTCTTAGCATTTGCTTCATCCACAATACTTGAGTGCAACTACCTGCTGCTGTAATATATTTTTCTTCTGCAATGGACAGATATATTGCCTCTTGTTTCTTACTCAGCCAAGAAACCAATCTTTTCACTAAAAAGAATGCTCCACCACTGGTACTCTTCCAGTCATCCACATCTCCTGCCCAATTTGCATCTGTATATGCATGAAGAGATAAATCATGATCTCTAGGATACGATAAACCATACTCAACTATTCCTTTTAGATATCTAAGAATCCTTTTGATTACCATGACATGAGATTCTCTAGGATTAGCTTGGAATCTAGCAACAAGACCAATAGAATTCATAATGTCAGGTCTAGTTTGAGTAAGATACAATAGTCCTCCAATCATTGACCTATACTTTTTCTAATCAACCTTAGGAGAGTCATCATCTTTTCTCAATTTACATCCAGTTGCCATGGGAGTACTCATTGGTTTTGAGTCTTCCATCTCAAATTTCTTCAACAATTCTTTCACATATTTGGTCTATGAAATGAAGATTCCTTTCTTTGTTTGAATGAATTGCAGACCCAAGAAGAAATTCATTTCCCCAAACATGGAGATCTAAAATTCACTTTTCATTTGATTTGCAAAAGTTTTGCACATACTATCTCTTCCTCCAAAAATGATATCATCAACAAAGACTTCAGCAATCAAGATATTTTTATGATCAATTTTTAAGTACAAGTTACTGTTAGTAGTACCTTTGTTGAAACCAATCTTCAAAAGATGCTTATCTAGTCTTTCATACCAGGCTCTTGGGGCTTGTTTGAGTCCATACAGTGCTTTCTTCAACTTGCAGACCATATCACCATGATCAGGCAATTGAAATCCATCTAGTTGCTCAATATATACTTCTTCTTCCAAGTCACCATTTAGGAAGGCAGACTTGACATCCATCTGATATACCTTGAAATCCTTGAAGGCAGCAAAGGCAAGAAATAATCTGACTGCTTCAATTCTTGCCATCAGAGAAAAAGTCTCTTCAAAATCAACTCCTTCTACTTGGGAATAACCCTTGCAGACCAATCTGGCTTTGTTTCTGACTACTTGACCATCTTCATTTAGTTTATTCTAGAAGACCCATTTGGTTCCAATCACAATTTTGTTTCTAGGTCTAGGAACAAGATCCCAAGTGTGATTTTTCTCAATTTACATCAACTCTTCCTTCATTGCTTTAGTCCAGCTTCCATCATTGCATGCTTCACTCACAATTTTTGGTTCAAACTTTGAAATCAGACAATACTTTTCTGAGTCTTGAGCAATCTTTCTTCTTGTTTGAACACCTTTTATTTTATCACCTATGATCTAATCTTTAGAGTGATTCAGTCTTACATACCTAGGAGTTTTGGGAATTTCTTACACTTCTGTTTCTTGAACAGGTTCATCCAAACTTATCTCTTCTTCCTAATTCTCTAGATCAGTCTAGATCTGAATTTCAGAAGGGGCTTGGACTTCTTGGACCAAAACATCATTCTGATCATGTTCATCATATTCATAAAACCTTGAGGGTTTTTCAATACCTTCATCAACCTTCACATTTGTACTTTCTATAATCTTTCTCAATCTCTTGTTATAACACCTGTATGCTTTGCTTTGAGTAGAATAACCCAAGAATATTCCTTCATCACTTCTAGCATCAAATTTTCCAAGGTCTTCCTCTCTTTCAATATAACATTTGCTACCAAAGACTCTAAAATACTTCACAGTGGGAGTGATGCCAAACTAGAGTTCATAAGGGGTCTTACCAATATTGCTTCTGATTTGTACTTGATTAAGAGTATAGACAATAGTGCTTACAACTTTTCTCTAGTAGACCTGAGGAACATTTGCTTCCATCATCATGGTTCTGGATGCTTCCTGAATTATCTGGTTCTTTCTCTCCACTACTCCATTTTGCTATGGAGTCCTTGGAGCAGACAACTGTCTTTTTATACCATATTTCTCATAGAATTCTATGAACTCTCTAGATGTGAATTCTCCACCTCTATCAGACCTAAGACATTTTATGTTTAATCCAATTTCACTCTCTACCATAGCTTTGAATATTTTGAATTTCTCAAGAGCCTCAGATTTTTCTTTCAGAAAAGTCACCCACATCATCCGGGAGTGGTCATCAATTAATAACATGAAGTATCTATCACCTTGTAAACTCCTGATTCTTGCCAGACCACATAGATCAGTATGTACTATGTCCAACAATCTGGTAGAAGACTCTTCCTTACTTTTAAATGTGACTCTGCTTGCTTACCCAACTAACATTCTTTGCACAAACTATTAGTAGGTTTCACTAGTCTTGGAAGATCTCTTACAACCTGAGTGTTGCTTATTTTGATGATATTATCAAAATTCACATGACACATTCTCCTATGCCACAACTGACTCTAATCAATTTGAATAATTAAACAGTTTTTGCCAGTACCTACCAAGTGGAAGATGTTACTTTTTGTTTGAGTACCAGATGCAATCTTTGTTCTAGAACTTTCAAAGATCTTACATTTTCCATTTTTGAATCAGAGATCATAGCCTTTGTCCACCAACTATCTAAAACTGAGAATATTGTGCTTCAGACCTTCAACATATAGTACATTACTTGTTTTATTCTTTCCATCAAAAGAAATAGTTCCTCTACCTCTGATTCTTCCAGCAGAATTATCACCAAATTTTACAACTCCTCCTTCATATATTTCCAAATCTATAAACTTATTTTTGTCACCTATCATATGGTGGGAGCATCTACTGTCAATGACCCAATCATCCTTTTCTTCAACTTGGGTAGGTAGAGCTCTTTCTATCATTTTATGATTGACAGATTTAGAGGGCATTGGATCTTCTTCCTTGATGACAATAAACACACAATCACTTCCAGATTTGTTTCCTATCTCTGATTCATCATCTATTACTCCTTCATCATCATCATCTTCATGAACATAGTAACATTTCATTTGGAATCTTGATCTATTTGGATTTGCTTTTGAAAATCTTTCTGGACACCTTGAGGCAAAATGTCCAATCTTATTGCAGTTGAAACATTTGAAGGGAAATTTTCCTTCGTACTTACTAGATCCTCTTGGCAGTCTTTTTGCAATAAGGGCTTCAAGTTGAGTAGCTTTTGCTTCATCTTCTTCCAGATCTTTTCTTTCTTTTTCATACGATGATAGTTTCTTTGAGGAGTTCTCTCCCAGATCACACTTTTTTTTGCCTCTTACAGAGGCATTAGCTTTGAATGCAGATTCATTCTTGGGGGTGCATCTCCAAACTCAGCCAATTCAAATGCAGCTAATTTTCCAACCAATTGATCTCTTGTGATATTTGAAAAAGATCTAAATTCTTTAATAGCAGCAACCTTGTATTTGTAAGGAGGTAGGGATCTGAGAACTTTGGCAACAATCTCATCTTCATCCAAGATTCCACGAGCAAATCTAATGCCACAAACAAGCTCATTTACTTTTGGCATAAAAGTAGTGATATTCTCATCTTAATTCATCTTCAGTTTTTGAATTTTCCTTTCAGACTCTGTAGCTTGACACATTTAACATATTTGTCTCCTTCATGCAAAAGTTCAAGTTTTTCCCAAATCTCATATGTCATTTTTAGACCTATAACATTTGTTAGCTCTGAATCAAATAAGGCACTTAGAAGAGCTTCTTTAGTCTGAAGATTGTTTTCAACATCTCTGATTTCATCTACAGTTCTTGGACCATT
The DNA here is from genome assembly GCA_027924645.1 of Cunninghamia lanceolata. Classification (NCBI taxonomy): domain Eukaryota; kingdom Viridiplantae; phylum Streptophyta; class Pinopsida; order Cupressales; family Cupressaceae; genus Cunninghamia; species Cunninghamia lanceolata. The sequence continues at coordinate 3,871,168 of BSBN01000435.1, read as the reverse complement.
CTGTGGAGGAACATACTTCTTTGAATCCATGATCCAATATTGCATTCCCATACATTGCAAGTGACATTCCACGTGGCTTTTACAAAGAGTGTAATTGGTTCTATCAAACCTCAGACTATCCTTCTTGTAGGAAGACATCGTGGATCTCCTTAAGCGGTTAAGCTCTTTTAGAGGAACTTAGCTCTAGTACCAATTGTTAGTTTCAAGATAGACAACTAAGAGGGGGGTGAATAAGTTGTCCCAAAACTTTCTCTTATTAACCACTTAAATCCTTCTTGTAATTCAGTAGCATAATAATAAATCAATCATGGAAACATAATGCAATAATTCAAGAGCAGAAACACATTAACACATATGACACCAAGGTTTTAATTTGGAAAACCCGGTTAAGGAAAAAATGATGGGGTGACTAACCCAACATAGTATTCTCTATAAAAAGAATAAGAAGAACAAAATGGCACATGCCAATTAGGGCTCACTACCCAAGCACACTACTCACAAGAGGCCCACTACCTACAGGAGACACACTATCTACAGAATGATAAATATTACATACTTGAACTAAAGAATAGCATCTTCACCATGCTTGAGTCAGTTCCATTTAAGCCCAATACTTCAAATCTGCTTTTCGCTTTCCTCCTGTCTACCACACTTTCATCTCCACCAAGATGCCTTTGAAATGACTTCACAACTCTTATTTGTAGTGAGAGTGCTTTGACATCTTGGCTACTATTTTTAGGAGATGGTTATCTTCATGTGGTTGTAGATGTTGATCCTTGGTTTAGAGGTGTTTGGTAGTGTGTCTTGGTGGACTCTTGATTCTAGATTAGAGTATTAGCATGATACAAGTTCTCTTGAGACTAGGATGTCTGTATTGGTGCATGTGATCTTCTAGGAGGAGATGTTAGATCATGATGTCATGTTTGGATACCTGATTTTGTAGTTGGAGTTTTGACAGTGGTCTTGTTGGTTCTCTTGGTATTGAGTACATTGGTCATGTGGTTGGGAGCTTGATGATAATGTGGTGTTGCATTTGGAGCTTAACATGGATTGATTAGTTGTAGGTTCTCATACATACTTCGAGACTTGGGTGAGGCTAGATTTCTCTTGGGATTAAATACACTTGTTGAGATGGTTACCCTTTAGAGGTTTTAGCAGGAAGACACAAGTGCACCTCCCTCAATGAAGTTCATTTTGTTAACTTAGTTCATCCTAGTGACTCAAGGGGTTGTTATATTCTTTAGGCACAATCTTTCATAGACTAAAACATTCACTCCATGTTAAGGTGCTCAAAGGAGGCTCTGGAGATGGAAAATGGTGCCTTAACTCACTTATGTAAATTTTGGACTTTTAGGCAATTCCAAGATGTCTTGGAGGGCTCAATTCTTCAAGTAACATCTCATCAAAGATTGCTACCTTTTTGCACTTTGGACTCTTTAGGGATATCGTCGGTACAATGTAGCTCCGACTATTTCGACATGTTTGGGTGAAAAATAGGACCATACCTAGTGTAAATGTACCCATTCAGATGTGTTAGAATAGTTAGTTTGGTCACATCAGGAGCAGGACGAAAGTTACACCCCTTTGTAACTTTACACTGCCTCCTTCTAACGATTTTTGGGCAACATAAAACCTTTCACCACGGGCAAATGCCTCAGAGCTATAAAAAATTGAGAGAGGTTATTGTAGAGGCACTCCACATGATCGCGTTGCCTTAGACAGAATGTTTCTAAATGACATGGTTTTTGAGTAACATCTCGTCAAAGATTGCTACTTTTTTACACTTTGGACTCTTTAGGGATATCGTCGGTACAATGTAGCTCTGACTGTTTCGACATGTTTGGGTGAAAAACAAGACCATGCTTAGCGTAAATGTACCCATTCAGATGCGTTGTAATAGTCAGTTTGGTCGCATCAGGAGTAGGACAAAAGTTACACCCCTTTGCAACTTTACACTGCCTCCTTCTGATGATTTTTGGGGCAGCAGAAAACCTTTCACCACAGGCAAATGCCTCAGAGCTATAAAAAACTGAGAGAGGTTATTGTAGAGGCACTCTACATGATCGCGTTACCTCAGACATAATGTTTCTAAGTGACACAGTTTTTGAGTAACATCTCATCAAAGATTGCTGCCTTTTTGCACTTTGGACTCTTCAGGGATATCGTCGGTACAATGTAGCTCCGACTGTTTCGACATGTTTGGGTGAAAAACAGGACCATGCCTAGTGTAAATGTACCCATTTAGATGCGTTGGAATAGTCAGTTTGGTCACATCAGGAGTAGGACAAAAGTTACACCCCTTTGTAACTTTACACTGCCTCATTCTGACGATTTTTGGGGCAGCAGAAAACCTTTCACCACGGGCAAATGCCTCAGAGCTATAAAAAACTGAGAGAGGTTATTGTAGAGGCACTCTACATGATCACATTGCCTTAAACAGAATGTTTCAAAGTGACACAGTTTTTGAGTAACATCTCATCAAAGATTGCTACCTTTTTGCACTTTAGACTCTTCAGGGATATCGTCGGTACAATGTAGCTCTGACTGTTTCGACATGTTTGGGTGAAAAATAGGACCATGCCTAGTGTAAATGTACCCATTCAGATGCGTTGGAATAGTTAGTTTGGTCGCATCAGGAGCAGGACGAAAGTTACACCCCTTTGCAACTTTACACTGCCTCCTTCTAACGATTTTTGGGCAGCAAAAAACCTTTCATCACGGGCAAATGCCTCAGAGCAATAAAAAACTGAGAGAGATTATTGTAGAGGCACTCTACGTGATCGCGTTGCCTTAGACGGAATGTTTCTACGTGACACAATTTTTGAGTAACATCTCGTCAAAGATTGCTACCTTTTTGCACTTTAGACTCTTCAGGGATATCGTCGGTATAATGTAGCTCCGACTGTTTCGACATGTTTGGGTGAAAAATAGGACCATGCCTAGTGTAAATGTACCCATTCGGATGTGTTGGATTAGTCAGTTTGGTCGCATCAGGAGTAGGACAAAAGTTACACCCCTTTGCAACTTTACACTGCCTCCTTCTGACAATTTTTGGGGCAGCAGAAAACCTTTCACCACGGGCAAATGCCTCAGAGCTATAAAAAATTGAGAGAGGTTATTGTAGAGGAACTCTACTTGATCGTGTTGCCTTAGATAGAATGTTTCTAAGTGATACAATTTTTGAGTAACATCTCATCAAAGATTGCTACCTTTTTACACTTTGGACTTTCAGGGATATCGTCGGTACAATGTAGCTCTGACTATTTCGACATGTTTGGGTGAAAAATAGGACCATGCCTAGCGTAAATGTACCTATTCAGATGCGTTGGAACAGTTAGTTTGGTCACATCAGGAGCAGGACAAAAGTTACACCCCTTTGCAACTTTACACTGCCTCCTTCTGACGATTTTTGGGGTAGCACAAAACCTTTCACCACGGGCAAATGCCTCAGAGCTATAAAAAACTGAGAGAGGTTATTGTAGAGGCACTCTACATGATCACGTTGCCTTAAACATAATGTTTCTAAGTGACACATTTTTTGAGTAACATCTCGTCAAAGATTTCTGCCTTTTTGCACTTTGGACTCTTCAGGGATATCGTCGGTACAATGTAGCTCTGACTGTTTCGACATGTTTGGGTGAAAAAAAGGACCATGCCTAGCGTAAATGTACCCATTCGAATGCGCTGGAATAGTTAGTTTGGTTGCATCAAGAGTAGGACAAAAGTTACACCCCTTTGTAACTTTACACTGCCTCCTGACGATTTTTGGGGCAGTAGAAAACCTTTCACCACGGGCAAATGCCTCAGAGCTATAAAAAACTGAGAGAGGTTATTGTAGAGGCACTCTACATGATCACGTTGCCTTAGACAAAATGTTTCTAAGTGACACAGTTTTCGAGTAACATCTCATCAAAGATTGCTGCCTTTTTGCACTTTGGACTCTTCAAGGATATCGTCGATACAATGTAGCTCTGACTGTTTCGACATGTTTGGGTGAAAAATAGAACCATGCCTAGTGTAAATGTACCCATTTGGATGCGTTGGAATAGTCAGTTTGATCGCATCAGGAGCAGGACAAAAGTTACACCCCTTTGTAACTTTACACTGCCTCTTGACGATTTTTGGGGTAGTAGAAAACCTTTCACCACGAGCAAATGCCTCAGAGCTATAAAAAACCAAGAGAGGTTATTGTAGAGGCACTCTACATGATCACGTTTCCTTAGATGGAATGTTTCTAAGTGACACGGTTTTTGAGTAACATCTCGTCAAAGATTGCATCCTTTTTGCACTTTGGACTCTTTAGGGATATCGTGGGTACAATGTAGCTCGGACTGTTTCGACATGTTTGGGTGAAAAAAAAGACCATACCTAGCGTAAATGTACCCATTTGGATGCGTTGGAATAGTCAATTTGGTCGCATCAGGAGTAGGATAAAAGTTACACCCCTTTGCAACTTTACACTGCCTCCTTCTGACGATTTTTGAGGCAGTAGAAAACCTTTCACCACGGGCAAATGTCTCAGAGATATAAAAAACTGAGAGAGGTTATTGTAGAGGCACTTTACATGATCATGTTGCCTTAGACGAAATGTTTCTAAGTGACACGGTTTTTGAGTAACATCTCGTCAAAGATTGCAGCCTTTTTGCACTTTAGACTATTCAGGGATATCGTCGGTACAATGTAGCTTAGACTGTTTTGACATGTTTGGGTGAAAAATAAGACCATGCCTAGCATAAATGTACCCATCCGGATGTGTTGGAATAGTCAGTTTGGTCACATCACGAGTAGGACACCAAAAATGCAAAAGTTACTTTGTGCAACTTGACAACATTGACACTTTTTTGCAACATGACTCAAAAACTCAAACTGACCGCAAATGACTCAAAGTGACTTAAAATCACCTTGATTTTGGTGCCCAATGTACAATAAAGAGGTCAAGGTGCTCCTTATCATTCAAACATCTTAGATGAGCGCATAGGAAAGGAAAAAGCTCTAAGTTTCATCATCATGAGCACCTAATATCAAGAGACTTTAATGGCTCAAACCTTAGCATGGAGTCCTAAGGTGCATTTCATGTCTCCTTTCATCCAGTTTGGTGCCCTTATGTAGATTTTTCAACTTGATTTGGCACCCTATATGTGAAGGAAGATCTAAAGGCATGAAAGTGGATGTCATATTGCAAGAGTTTGGATCATCAAAATTGAAAGAAATAAGTCTATTAAGCTTGGGCGCCCTTGGTCTTCTTTTCATTCATTATGAGCACCTTGGGAGAATGGTATATAGGTCATCATCATGATTGGGCACCCTGGATCCAGAGTGTTGGAGAGATCATCAAATGTTGTCTAGAGGAAGTAGGGTGAGTTATGAGTTTGGACGCATCAGGAGTAGGACACCAAAAATGCATAACATGATGATGTAAAAATATGTACATATGTGTAAAAATGCAGGAGGAAATAAAAAAAGACAAACCTTACAAATTAATGTGCATACTTACAACTCAATGTAACATAACTTTACAAAATCAATGTGAATACTTACAAATTAATCCAATGAACCATCCGAGTCTGCTCTACTCTTTATTGTGTCAAGTATTACTTCATGGTTAGACTCACGCACCTTCCACAATATTTTGTTCAAAGGTCTACCTGATACTTTATCAAATGAACATTGGATGCCACGACAAGGTTCGAGTAATGAAGAATCTTCTGATGCATGTCAAAGTCCTAAAATAGCCAAATATTAACACTCTTATGTGGGTACCTTCTAAGCCATGTTCCAGTGATAACCACTGATCCTGTAGGGTATTCGATGTTTTCTCCATCTGTAACAGGGGCCTCCAATTTCTTTTTGGCCTCAACGCAATGACATAAGTAATAATTTGTTCCCTCTTCATTATCTTCATCTGTAATAACTGCATATACGTGCCCTACATTGATATGTGTAGCAAATTAGATGAAATTAGTCAACATTACAAAAACACTACAAAGTAAGATGGCATTACCTAGTTAAACTAGATGAAATTAGATGCATATACATGCCCTATATTACCTGGTTGAACTAAATCTGATATGTGGTCAAAGTCAACTGACGATTCCATCTGTGTTAGTTCCAGTGCCGTCGGGGGTTGATACGTGTCAAGTGGGCTAAGATAACTTAACTACCATTCGTCAACCCACTCCTTTGACTCACACTCATCCTAGACTTGAATTGTACAGGAAGAACAAAAAGCATGACATCTTTTGTGTATGGATACTCCATGAACCTGCAATTGAGCTTCTGAAAGAGTGCATCTCATTTGATCCTGTCAGTGTACAACAATCCTCATATGGTGCAATGTTAGTATCATCTATCAACCAAAAAAATCTACAAACTAAAGACTTACCTTCATTACCTGGACCCATGGAAGCATTACACCACTCGACAATCGATTTTGCATCTGTCAACTTTGCATTGTCTTTATACTTTAACTCTTCTTGTGCTATGGCTCTTTTGATACATGCTCCTGCACCATCATGCTCCCCCTTTCCATGCCTGGCCTCACAAAAGTTCCACATATGTTGAATACCTGTAAAATTATGCCTCCTACTCAGCCAATAGAAATTCTACGAGTTCTTGAATTGTGATGCACAGTTATCTGACCATATGATATGCTGATTGAATGATATGCCCCTTCTAGCCAAATCATTGTAGAACACCTGAAAGCAACCTTGCACGAACTCCGTAGAATACGTACGATCATCACTAATATAGAAATTATACTCCCTTATGATCTTTCTGTCATCCTCTGTACTATCATTCACATGAATGAATGCAATGTGCACAAATATAGAAACTTGTGTGGAGTTGTAATATTGTGATTGCACCTCACGCTGTGGCTGTAGACTGTAGTTCTCTGCAAAGTCGACGACTGAGACAATGCTACCAACTGGAAATGTGTCCTTGCATAACTTGAATTGCAAGTCCAACCATCGAGCTCTATGGGCATGTCTTGCATACTCATACACTATGCTGTCATGAAATATAGGCATAAACTGATACACTGGAATCTTTTCAATAACTAATTCACACATCTTTGCTTCTTTACCATCTTTTGTATTGTATGCCATTGTTTTATACTTGTCAAACCCTAATCCCTCAACCCTTAACTCTAATCCATCAACCCTCAACACTATACCTTAAACCCTAATCCCTTCAACTTCAACCCTATCCCTAAACCCTTGACCCTCGAACCTCAACCCTCAACCCTCGATGTCAAACCCTAATCCCTCAACCCTTAACTCTGATCCCTCATCTCTCAACCCTTACCCTAAACCCTAAACCCTCAACCCTCAACATCAAATCCTAATCCCTCAACCCTTCACTCTAATCCCTCAACCTTAAACCCTATCCCTAAACCCTCAACACTATACCTTAAACCCTAATCCCTTAGTCCTCAACCCTAAACCTCATCCCTAAACCCTAATCCCTTAACCCTCAACCCTAATCTGTCATCCCTCAACTCTAATCCCTCATCCCTAAACCCTAAATGCTATCTCTATTCCTACACCCTCAACAGAATTGATACTATACCTTAAACCCTAATCCCTTATCCCTAAACCCTCCAACCCTATCCCTAATCCTTATACCTTCGACACTCTACTTTAACCCTAATTCCTCGACCCTTGACCCTATCTCTAAACCCTTGACCCTCAAACCTCAACCCTCAACCCTCAACGTCAAACCCTAATCCCTCAACCCTTAACTCTGATCCCTCGACCCTCAACACTATACCTTAAACCCTAATCCCTATCCCTCAACCCTTAACCCTTAAAACTTAAACCCTATCACTATACCCTCAACACTTGACACTATATCTTAAGCCTTAAACCCTCATCCCTAGAGCCTGAACCCTTAATCCTTAAACCTTTAACCCTAAACCCTATCCCTAATTCCTCTATCCTTGACACTCTAACCCTAACCTTGACATTAAATGCTAATCCATCAACCCTAAACCCTAATCCTAAACCCTCAACCCTCAACCCTCAACACTATACCTTAAACCCTAATCCCTCAACCTCAACCCTAAACCTTATCCCTAAACCCTAATCCCTCAATCCTCAACCCTAATCCATCATCCCTCAACTCTAATCCCTCATCCCTAAACCCTAAATGCTATCCCTATTCCTAAACCCTCAACAGACTCGATACTATACCTGAAACTCTAATCCCTTATCCCTAAACCCTCCAACCCTATCCCTAATCCTTACACCCTCCACACTCTACTTTAACCCTAATCCCTTGAACCTCAACCCTATCCCTAAACCCTTGACCCTCGAACCTCAACCGTCAACCCTCAACGTCAAACCCTAATCCCTCAACCCTTAACTCTGATCCATCAACCCTCAACACTATACCTTAAACCCTAATCCCTATCCCTCAACCCTTAACCCTTAAAATTTAAACCCTATACCTACACCCTCAACACTTGACACTATATCTTAAGCCTTAAACCCTCATCCCTAAAGCCTCAACCCTTAATCCTATACCTTAAACCCTAATCCCTCAACCCTCAACCCTAAAGCTTATCCCTAAACCCTAATCCCTTAACCCTCAACCCTAATCCATCATCCCTCAACTCTAATCCCTCATCCCTAAACCCTAAATGCTATCCCTATTCCTAAACCCTCAATAGACTTGATACTATACCTTAAACTCTAATCCCTTATCCCTAAACCCTCCAACCCTATCCCTAATCCTTATACCCTCCACACTCTACTTTAATCCTAATTCCTCAACCCTCAACACTATCCCTAAACCCTTGACCCTTGAACCTCAACCCTCAACCCTCAACATCAAACCCTAATCCCTCAACCCTTAACTCTGATCCCTCGACCCTCAACCCTATCCCTAAACCCTCAACCCTAAACCCTCAACCCTCAACGTCAAATTCTAATCCCTCAACCCTTCACTCTAATCCCTCAACCCTAAACCCTCAACCCTCAACATCAAATTCTAATCCCTCAACCCTTCACTCTAATCCCTCAACCCTAAACCCTATCCCTAAACCCTCAACACTATACCTTAAACCCTAATCCCTCAACCCTAATCTTAAACCTTGTCCCTAAACCCTAATCCCTCAACCCTCAACCCTAATCTATCATCCGCCATCCCTCAACTCTAATCCCTCATCCCTAAACCCTAAATGCTATCCCTATTCCTAGACCCTCAACAGGGTCAATACTATACCTTAAACTCTAATCCCTTATCCCTAAACCCTCCAACCCTATCCCTAATCCTTATACCCTCCACACTCTACTTTAACCCTAATTCCTCGACCCTCAACCCTATCCCTAAACCCTTGACCCTCAAACCTCAACCCTCAATCCTCAACATCAAACCCTAATCCCTCAACCCTTAACTCTGATTCCTTGACCTTCAACCCTATCCCTAAACCCTCAACCCTCAACATCAAATTCTAATCCCTCAACCCTTCAATCTAATCCCTCAACCCTAAACCCTATCCCTAAACCCTCAACACTATACCTTAAACCGTAATCCCTCAACCCTAACCCTAAACCTTGTCCCTAAACCTTAATCCCTCAACCCTCAACCCTAATCTGTCATCCGTCATCCCTCAACTCTAATCCCTCATTCCTAAACCCTAAATGCTATCCCTATTCCTAGACCCTCAACAGGCTCGATACTATACCTTAAACCCTAATCCCTCTACCCTCGACACTCTTATTTAACCCTAATCCCTTGACCATTAACCCTATCCCTCAACCTCAACCCTCAACCCTCAACCCTCAACTCTCAACATTAAACCCTAATTCATCAACCCTAAACCCTAAACCCTCAAACCTAAATCCTATCCCTAAACCATCAACCCTCAACACTATACCTTAAACCCTAATCCCTCAACCCTCAACCCTAAACCTTATCCCTAAACCCTAATCCCTCAACCCTCAACCCTAATCCCTCATCCCTCAACCCTAAATGCTATCCCTATTCCTAAACCCTGAATAGACTCGATACTATACCTTAAACTCTAATCCCTTATCCTTAAACCCTCCAACCCTATCCCTAATCCTTATACCCTCCACACTCTACTTTAACCCTAATTCCTCAACCCTCAACCCTATCCCTAAACCCTTGACCCTCGAACCTCAACCCTCAACCCTCAACATCAAACCCTAATCCCTCACCCCTTAACTCTGATCCCTCGACCTTTAACCCTATCCCTAAACCCTCAACCCTCAACGTCAAATTCTAATCCCTCAACCCTTCACTCTAATCCCTCAACCCTAAACCCTATCCCTAAACCCTCAACACTATACCTTAAACCCTAATCCCTCAACCCTAACCCTAAACCTTGTCCCTAAACCCTAATCCCTCAACCCTCAACCCTAATCTGTCATCCGTCATCAGTCAACTCTAATCCCTCATTCATAAACCCTAAACACTATCCCTATTCCTAGACCCTCAACAGGCTTGATACTATACCTTAAACTGTAATCCCTCTACCCTCGACACTCTTATTTAACCCTAATCCCTTGACCATTAACCCTATCCCTTAACCTCAACCCTCAACCCTCAATCCTTAACTCTCAACATTAAACCTTAATTCATCAACCCTAAACCCTAATCCCTCAAACCTAAACCCTATCCCTAAACAATCAACCCTCAACACTATACCTTAAACCCTAATCCCTCAACCCTCAACCCTAAACCTTATCCCTAAACCCTAATCCCTCAACCCTCAACCATAGTCCCTCATCCCTCAACCCTAAATGCTATCCCTATTCCTAAACCCTCAACAGACTCAATACTATACGTTAAACTCTAATCCCTTATCCCTAAACCCTCCAACCCTATCCCTAATCTTTATACCTTCCACACTCTACTTTAACCCTAATTCCTCGACCCTCAACCCTATCCCTAAACCCTTGACCCTCGAACCTCAACCCTCAACCCTCAACATCAAACCCTAATCCCTCAACCCTTAACTCTGATCCCTCGACCTTCAACCCTATCCCTAAACCCTCAACCCTCAACGTCAAATTCTAATCCCTCAACCCTTCACTCTAATCCCTCAACCCTAAACCCTATCCCTAAACCCTCAACACTATACCTTAAACCCTAACCCTAAACCTTGTCCCTAAACCCTAATCCCTCAACCCTCAACCCTAATCTGTCATCCCTCATCCCTCAACTCTAATCCCTCATTCCTAAACCCTAAATGCTATCCCTATTCCTAGACCCTCAACAGGCTCGATATTATACCTTAAACCCTAATCCCTCTACCCTCGACACTCTTATTTAACCCTAATCCCTTGACCATTAACCCTATCCCTCAACCTCAACCCTCAACCCTCAACCCTCAACTCTCAACATTAAACCCTAATTCATCAACCCTAAACCCTAATCCCTCAAACCTAAACCCTATCCCTAAACCATCAACCCTCAACACTATACCTTAAACCCTAATCCCTCAACCCTCAACCCTAAACCTTATCCCTAAACCCTAATCCCTCAACCCTAATCCCTCATCCCTCAACCCTAAATGCTATCCCTATTCCTAAACCCTGAACAGACTCGATACTATACCTTAAACTCTAATCCCTTATCCCTAAACCCTCCAACCCTATCCCTAATCCTTATACCCTCCACACTCTACTTTAACCCTAATTCCTCAACCCTCAACCCTATCCCTAAACCCTTGACCCTTGAACCTCAACCCTCAACCCTCAACATCAAACCTTAATCCCTCAACCCTTAACTTTGATCCCTCGACCTTCAACCCTATCCCTAAACCCTCAACCCTCAACGTCAAATTCTAATCCCTCAACCCTTCACTCTAATCCCTCAACCCTAAACCCTATCCCTAAACCCTCAACACTATACCTTAAACCCTAATCCCTCAACCCTAACCCTAAACCTTGTCCCTAAACCCTAATCCCTCAACCCTAATCTGTCATCTGTCATCCCTCAACTCTAATCCCTCATTCCCAAACCCTAAACGCTATCCCTATTCCTAGACCCCCAACAGGATCGATACTATACCTTAAACCCTAATCCCTCTACCCTTGACACTCTTATTTAACCCTAATCCCTTGACCATTAGCCCTATCCCTCAACCTCAACCCTCAGTCCTCAACCCTCAACTCTCAACATTAAACCCTAATTCATCAACCCTAAACCCTAATCCGTCAAACCTAAACCCTATCCCTAAACCATCAACCCTCAACACTATACCTTAAACCCTAATCCCTCAACCCTCAACCCTAAACCTTATCCCTAAACCCTAATCCCTCAACCCTCAACCCTAATCCCTCATCCCTCAACTCTAATCCCTCATCCCTAAACCCTAAATGCTATCCCTATTCCTAAATCCTCAACAGACTCGATACTATACCTTAAACTCTAATCCCTTATCCCTAAACCTTCCAACCCTATCCCTAATCCTTACACCCTCCACACTCTACTTTAACCCTAATCCCTTCAACCTCAACCCTATCCCTAAACCCTTGACCCTTGAACCTCAACCCTCAACCCTCGACGTCAAACCCTAATCCCTCAACCCTTAACTCTGATACCTCATCTCTCAACCCTAACCCTAAACCCTCAACCCTCAACGTCAAATCCTAATCCCTCAACCCTTCACTCTAATCCCTCAACCCTAAACCCTATCCCTAAACCCTCAACACTATACCTTAAACCCTAATCCCTCAGTCCTCAACCCTAAACCCTAATCCCTCAACCCTCAACCATAATCCGTCATCCCTCAACTCTAATCCGTCATCCCTAAACCCTAAATGCTATCCCTATTCCTACACCCTCAACAGAATTGATACTATACCTTAAACCTTAATCCCTTATCCCTAAACCCTTGAACCCTATCCCTAATCCTTATACCCTCCACACTCTACTTTAACCCTAATTCCTTGACCCTCAACCCTATCCCTAAACCCTTGACCCTCGAACCTCAACCCTCAACCCTCAACGTTAAACCCTAATCCCTCAACCCTTAACTTTGATCCCTCGACCCTCAACACTATACCTTAAACCCTAATCCCTATCCCTCAAATCTTAACCCTTAAAACTTAAACCCTATCCCTACACCCTCAACACTTGACACTATATCTTAAGCCTTAAACGCTCATCCCTAAAGCCTCAACCCTCAATCTTTAAACCTTCAACCCAAACCCTATCCCTAATCCCTCTACCCTTGACACTCTAACCCTAACCTTGACATTAAATGCTAATCCATCAACCCTAAACCCTAATCCTAAACCCTCAACCCTCAACCCTCAACACTATACCTTAAACCCTAATCCCTCAACCCTCAACCCTAAACCTTATCCCTAAACCCTAATCCCTCAACCCTCAACCCTAATCCATCATCCCTCAACTATAATCCCTCATCCCTAAACCCTAAATGCTATCCCTATTCCTAAACCCTCAACAGACTTGATACTATACCTTAAACCCTAATCCCTTATCCCTAAACCCTCCAACCCTATCCCTAATCCGTACACCCTCCACACTCTACTTTAACCCTAATCCCTTGACCCTAAACCCTATCCCTAAACCCTTGACCCTTGAACCTCAACCCTCAACCCTCAATGTCAAAACCTAATCCCTCAACCCTTAACTCTGATCCCTCGACCCTCAACCCTATCCCTAAACCCTCAACCCTCAACCCTAATCTGTCATCCCTCATCCCTAAACCCTAAATGCTATCCCTATTCCTAGACCCTCAATAGGCTCGATACTATACCTTAAACGCTAATCCCTTATCCCTAAACCCTCCAACTCTATCCCTTATCCCTTAACCCTCATGATTAATAGCCTTGAATGTAAAAAAAATTGAGGAGAACATAACGCGAGCGCGTTATAATGCACTCATGTTATGTCAAACATGACAAACAACAGACTTGCGGGAAAGAAAAATGCAAGGCAAAACATAACGTGAGCGCGTTATAACGCGCTCACGTTATTTCTTGCTTTGGGAATCCCAAGCCTTGGGATTGGGATTTGCTTTGGATTTCCAACCCAAAGGCTTGGAGTGCCTTATGAATAGTCACAGACGTGTTTTTCTATATTCTTCAAAGTTTCACATAATTTCGTTCATACTAACCGTCAGATTTGCACGTGTTTCAAGGTCGAATAAATCAAACACATGCGTAATGTTAGGCTTTCTCTTAGCTATTTGACGATGTGATTTTTTTCACATTTTAACAATGTTAGGCCTTTCATCTTTAATTTCTTTTGTTTGTGTGTCCGTTTTTAGGCAAAAACCACTGTTTGGTCTTTTTTTCATTGTAAAATAACTATTCATTCAAATTTCAAAAAAATAACATATTTAGAAACTAGACTCCATTCTACAAATATTAAAAAAGAAAAAAATGATTTTCAATTAGTTTTCAAAATTTATAGGGGTAGCACGGGCAAAATTCTATTTTTTAGGATGTGTCCACTTTGAAAATTAGTAAAAAATCAAATATTCATCAAAAAATTATCAGAAAAATCAGGCATAAACTACATGCTATTAGCTAATTTCTCACTGAAGTGATTTTAAAAATACCAAAAAAAAGTTGACCTTTTGAGGGAGCCACAAAACATGCTATGTTATGTTTTTTTGACAGAAACAACACCAATTTCTATGGCTCCCTCTTTTGAACCCCTTAATCTATGCCATTTTCAAAACAAAATAGTAGTTTAGAAAGTAGACTCGGAGCACTACGAACATTGTTTTGGTTGCATCTCCAAATTTTGAGTGTAACTATGCTCAATTTCTCATCCAAGGCTAGTATTTCCTGATTTTAGGAAAAAAGTGGCCACTTAAGACCCCTTTTTGGCCCCCCATCTTCCTGCACTTACCTGTATCTCCAGTTTCATTTTGGTGAAAATTGGACAAAAACTGGCTAAGTTATAGCCAGTTAGAGAATTTCTTAGTTCATGAACTCTTAAGTTTGAGGACGGATTAGTTCGCCAATGGGAACTTTCACCAACAAGCTTCAAAGGCTAGTTTACATTTTTCAAAGTTTGATGAAGGGAAGAATTTAGTCAGCAAAGTTTTGAGTTTGCAAACTATTCAGTTTGTTGATCCGGAGGTTTGCCAATGGTTGGGTTTGCCGACAAGCCTCATTGCTGACAAGCTTTGGGAGGGAAGTTCAAACTTTGTAAGTTTCACCGATTGTATGATAATTTGAAGGATGAGTTTCCAAAGTTCATGGAATGGCTAGACCACTGATAGAAAGATGGAGTGTCAGCTAAAGTGTGATATTAGTAACTTTGGTGATTTGCAAAACCTTAGTTTCACCGATAATCCATTTGCTGATAAAGAATTTAAGAATGGAGTTCCTGATTGTTTTAGTTTAGCGATTGGTGATATTGACGATAATGTTGAAGTCAAACTGTTGAACAATTCCAAAGTTTAAAAAAGTTAAATTTTATCGACAAAGGGCATGGTGACTAAAGGGATTGTACTGACAAGTCTTAGTTCGGGAAAGTAGATTCTTGCTAATAAAGCATTCAAAGAGATGGTTTGCAAATGGACAAATTCACCGATTGAAGTGACAAGGTCCGAGTTTCACAAATTTGGTTTTTGCCAACTAAATGGACATTAGTTCAAAAAACACAACATTCACCGATAGGCATTTATAACTAAGGTTCAAAAAACTAAACATTTGCTGATAACATCTTAGTTTTGAAAAGTCTATTTTCATTGATAGAGGCACAAAAGACAATATAGGGATCCTTGGTTCATGGAAAAGGCATTTTATTGATAACTACCTACAGCCTAAATATGTATAAACTAATGAATATACATAATGGCGGTTGTGATATGCTCACAAGGAGGTTTAATGGTAGTGGTTTAGTTTTATAAATGTCAAACTACTTGGTGGTTTGTTCAGTTGTATAACGATTCATGGCAGTTGAACTATTTTTAGCCGAGTGCCATAAATATAATTTCTTGGTCTAGATTGAGGGTTTGTTTAATCATATTTGTCATTGTTCGATCTCTTGGAGAAAAGAGACGTTGGAGAAGTTTTTGTAAACAAAGGTTGATACACCTTGAGGCTATGTAATGAATTTTGTACTCCTGTAATCATTTTATTGTTGCTAATAAATAGAGTCATTTTATGGTGGTGTGGGTGTTTGTGTTATTGTTTGTATTTTGTTGCTTAATTCGGTAGTCTAATAAGACCCCTAAATTTAGTTCTACACCAAGTGGTATTAGAGCAGGTTTCCTGAAGAGACTGTGGATGTGTCAAAGAAGAGTTTCTAATATTTTTGTTGTGGATAAAGGAGAGTGAGTGTAGACCTATAACTACAGAGAATCTGAAGAAGACATGGCAAAGAGAGGATGTGGTAGAAGAGGGCCACAAGGAGATATGGTGACTATATAAATGTTGAGAGGAATAACCACATGGTTAGATGCTATCAAGATGGCATGCCACAAAGGTGTACATGTTGAAGATGTTAGTAAGGATGAAGAAGAAGTTGAAGTGAGAGAAGATGATGCAAATGAAGGAGACAAACCAGAAAGACAATTTTTGAGGGCAATGTCTAGAATAAGTAGTAAGCCTCATTTAGATCCTCCTAGTTATAATGGTAGTTTAAATCCAAAAGAATTAATCAACTAGATATTGGAGATGGACAAATATTTTGATTTTGAATCGATTGAAGACCCTAAGAAAGTGAAGTTTTCCTGCACAAAGTTGAAGGGCAATGCTTCCCTATAGGTGCGAACATGTTCAGATGGAACAATAGAGAAAGGGAAAGGAGAAAATTCAAACATGGGAGAGAATGGTAACAAATTGAAGGCCAAGTTTTTACCTATAGACTATCAAATTAGTCTATTCAAGAAATTATAGAATTTGAAGTAGAAGGAGAAGAATGTGCAATAATATATTGAGGAGTTTTATAGATTGAATATTTAGGCTAGTCATGTTGATGATGATGCTAAGAAGGTTTCTAGATATATCAATGGATTGCACTACTCCATTCAAGATGAATTAAGCATGGTGTGAATCACCAGTGTTGAGGAAGCCTACCAATATGCCCTGAAGGATGAAGATAAGCTTTCCAAAAAGTAAAATAATTCTAGAGGTAGGGGTAAATTTTCACATGGAAGAGGCTAGTCTAGTGGTGAAAGAAGATGCCAAAATAAGAAAAGGGAGGCCAACTCATCACAAACTAATACCCAAGAAAGTAAAGGAAGAGGAGATTCCTCAAGAGGAAGAGGTGATTATTTTAGAGGTAGAGGAAGAGGATTCAGTGGTACTTGTTTTCAATGTGGAGAAATTAGACATAGGGCATTTGAGTGCCCTCAAATCCAATAGAGTACTGGAAAAGGAAAAGAAGCAAGAGTCAATGTGGCATAAGAAGAATGTGAAAGTGTGGCTTCACCAAAGTATGGAGAAGATCCCGAGGATGGAGAATCCTTGATGTTGAGAAGGATTTTGTTGAATCTAGAGAAGGAGAAATCTGAACTTGTTCAAAGGAGAAACTTGTTTTGAACCAAATGTAAATTAGGTGGTATGTGTTGTAAAGTGATAGTAGACAACTTGGTAGCACAGACAATATTGTGTCTGAAGAAATGGTTAAAAAACTAAAGTTGAAGCATACCAGTCCTTACAAAGTTTCTTGGTTGCAGAAAGAGCATCAATTTGTGGTAAGTGAACAATGCCTAGTTAACTTTCAAATTGGTAGTTATAAGGATAAAATATTGTGTGATATAATTCCAATGGATGCATGCCATATTTTGCTGGGTAGACCATGGCAGTTTGATAGACAAGCTATTCATGATGGGAGAACAAATACATATATGATAAAGAAGGATGGGAAAGAGTATACTTTGAATCCTATGATGGAGAAGGAAGATGAAGTAGAAAGTAATCCTAGAGTTTGTTTGATTTATAGAAAGAAATTCTTGAAAGAATTGAAGAAAGGAGGGTCATGTTATACTTTTATTCCTAAGCCTAAAGTGGCGATGACGATAGAAAAGAAAGAAAAACCACCCATAGAAATTCAAGAGATGCTTGAAGAATACTTAGATATAATGATGGAGTTACTAGATGGATTGCCACCTATGAGAAATATTAGTCAATGTATGGATTTGATACCTAGTACAAGTTTTCCAAACAAGGCACCATATAGGATGACACCTATGGAGAATGAGGAGATAAATAGGCAAGTTCAAGAATTGTTGGATAAGGGGCTGATCAGGGAAAGTCTCAGTCCATGTGTAGTACTAGCAATGCTAACACCAAAGAAGGATGGAGAATGGCGAATGTATACAAATTCAAGGGCCATTAATAAAATAAAAATCAAACATAGATTCCCATTTCCATGGATGGATGATATGATGGATTGCCTAAGTGGAGAAAATATTTCATGAAGATTGATTTGAAGAGTGGGTATCATCAGATTAGAATCAGAGAAGGGGACAAGTGGAAGACAACCTTCAAGACAAAAGATGGATTGCATGAATGGTTAGTGATGCCTTTTGGGTTGATGAATGCTCCCAGCACTTTCATGAGATTGATGAATGAAGTGTTGAAGCCATTTCTTGGTAAGTTTTCTATTGTATATCTTGATGATATTTTGATTTTTAGTAAGACAAAGGAAGAACATTTGCTACATGTTAGGGAAGTATTGCAGAGGTTGAGAGAAGAAAAAATGTTAGTCAATTTGAAGAAGTGTAGTTTCATGAAGGAGTTAGTTTATTTGGGATTTGTAGTTTCTAGTGATGGTCTAAAGATGGATCCAGAGAAGGTCAAGACAATTGTGGATTTGCCTTCACCTCACAGTATGTTTGAAGCTAGAAGTTTTCATGGCTTGGTGAGCATCAATTGGAAGTTCATTTGAAATTTTAGTGGGATTTGTGCACCTATTACTGAGACAATGAAGGGTAATAGGAAGGAGTTTGTGTGGACAATAGTAGTTAAGAAAAGTTTCAAAATTTTGAAGAGTAAAGTAATTGAACAACCAATTTTGGCACTCCCTGAATTTGGGAAAGTTTTTCAAGTAGATTGTGATGCAAGTGGGACAAAAATTGGATGTGTCCTTAGTCAAGAGGGGAAACCAATTTCATATTTAAGTGAGAAGTTGAATGAAGCAAAGAAGAAATATTCTGTGTATGATCAAGAATTCTATGCAATTGTACATGCACTCAAGAAGTGGAGACATTATTTGCTACCGAAGGAATTTGTATTGTATACTGATCATCATGCTTTATAGTTCATTAATAACCAAGGTAAGTTGAAATAGAGACACATAAAATGGGTTGAATTTCTACAGAGTTATTCTTTTGTTTTGAAACATAGAAGTGGAAAATCTAATAGGGTAGTTGATGCATTGAGTAGGAGATGTCTGTTGTTAAATGAAATGAGGGTGAGTGTGGTTGGTTTTGATTCTATGAAAGAATTGTATAAGGATAATTTTGATTTCAAGGAAGCATGGGCTACTTGTATGAATCTAGTAGATACAAATGGAACAACCTGGTTGGAATATTTTATTCAGGAAGGTTTGTTGTTCAAAGTGCAAAAAATTGTGTATACCTCAAGGGTCAATGAGGGATAACTTGCTGAAAGAAAAGCATAGTGGTGGTTTAAGTGGGCACTTTGGTGTTGACAAAACGTTGGCACAATTGAGTGAAGGTTATTTCTAGCTTGGTATGGCTGGAGATGTGAAGAAGTTGGTACAAGGTTACAAAGTTTATCAATATGTTAAGGGAGTCAGGTAGAATACTAGTTTTTATCAATCATTGCCTATACCAGACAGACCGTGAGAACACATAAGTATGGATTTTGTTTTGGGATTGCCTTGAACATAGAGAGGAGGTAGTTAGATTACATGGTTTGCCCAAGAGTATAGTTTCAGATTAGGACGTGAAATTTGTTGGTAATTTTTGGTGTACCTTGTGGAAGAAAATGGGTACACAGTTGGGTTTTAGTTCAACGTACCATCCTCAGAGTGATGGTCAAACTAAGGTTGTAAATAGAAGTCTATGAAATTTATTGAGATGTTTGGTAGGGAGTAAGCCTAACCAATGAGACTTGATTTTGGCTTAGGCAGAATTTGCCTATACTAATTCAGTTAATAGGAGTGTAGGGAAAAGTCCTTTTCACATTGTGTATGGTTATAGTCTAAGAGGGGTAGATGAATTGCGAGATAGTACTAATTTGACTCATAAGAGTGCTATAGCTAAAGATTTTGTAGAATATATCCATGATTTGCATAAACAGGTGAAAGAAGATTTGGAGAAAAGTGCTACCAAATACAAGGAGCGTGCTGATATTCACATGAGAGAACAAGAGTTTCGAGTTGGGGATTTGGTTTTGACACACTTGTGGAAGGAGAGGTTCCTATAGGGAATATACAATAAACGAAAATGGAAGAAGATTGGACCTTGTAAGGTCTTGCGTAAGTTTTCATCCAATTCTTATGAAATAGAACTTCCACTAGGTGTAGATATTTCACCCATTTTCAATGTGGTAGATTTGTATCGCTATTATGAAGGAAGTCACACACACCAACAAAACTCAGTTAAGATGTTCAGGATAAATGTGAATGGATAGATTAGTTGCCTAAAAAGTAGTTTGAACAGGCCGATCAGGTGATTGATTCTCGTGTGGCTAAACGAACAAGAGGCAAAAAATAAATGGAGTATCTTGTCTTGTGGAAGGGTAAACTAGCTGATGAGGCCTCTTGGATGCAATCTTTTGAATTGGCTAAGTATGGAATTTCTATTCCAAACTTACCAAAATGTTCTTGAATTGTAGTTTTAGAAACATTTCTCTTACCCAGCGTGTCTGATGCAGGAGCATCCAAATTCACTAGAAATCTTGTGTCACCAAAAATATATTTTATTTCCTAAGTTGTTTTTTGCTTTGTTTCCTTGCAAAGTTGGTTTTTATGTTTCAGGAGCAATTTTGGATTTATTTGGTCAATTTCAAGACATCATCTTGTAGAAGACCCAATTGGGTATCTCTAGTTTCATTTCTGTGAAAATTGGAAAAAAAATGGCTAAGTTATATCCAGTCAAAGAATTTCCCAGTTTGTGAACTCTTAAGTTCGCTGATGGCTTAGTTCTTCGATGGGAACTTTTGCTGACAAGCTTCAAAGGCTAGTTTGCATGTTTCAAATTATGACGAAGGGGAGATTTTAGTCAGAAAAGTTTTGAGTTTGTGACCTATTCAGTTTGCTGATCTAGAGGTTTAACGATGGCTGGGTTTACCGATAAGCCTCATCACCGACAAGCTTTGGGAGGAAAGTTCAAACTTTGTAAGCTTCACCTATTGCATGATTTGAAGGATGAGTTTCCAAAGTTTGTGGAACAGCCAGATTGCTGATAGAAAGATGGAATGCCAGCTAAAGTGTGATATCAATAACTTTGGTGGTTTATGAAACCTTAGTTTTTCCAATAAGCCATTTGTCGATAAAGGCTTTAAGAATGGAGTTCATGATTGTTTTAGTTCACTACTTGGTGTTATTGATGATAATGTTGAATTCAAATTGTTGACCAATTATAAAGTTTGAAAAAGTTAAATTTTTTCGACAAAGGGCATGGTGAGTAAAAGGATTGTATTGACAAGTCTTAGTTCAGGAAAGTAGGTTCTTACCCATAAAGCATTCAAAGAGATGGTTCAAAAATGGATAAATCTGTCGATTGAACTGACAAGGTCTAAGTTTCACAAATTTGGTTTTTTCTGACTAAATCAAGACATTGGTTTGGAAAACACAACATTCACCGATAGGCGTTTATAACTGAGGCTTGAAAAATTGAACATTTTCCAATAACATCTCAATTTTGAAAAGTCTATTTTCGCCAATAGAGGCATAAAAGACAATACAAGGATCCTTGGTTTATGGAAAGGGCATTTTGTCGATAAATGCCTAGAGATGGAATATGTATAAATTGATGAATATACACAATGGTGATTGTGATATGCTCACGAGAAGGTTTAATGGCAGTGGTTTAGTTTTGAAAATGTTAAACTGCTTGGTGGTTCGTTTAGTTGTATAACAATTCGTGGTAGTTGAACTGTTTTTAGCCGAGTACCATATAATTTCTTGGTCTAGATTGAGGGTTTGTTTAGTTAGATTTGTCCTGGTTTGATCTCTTGGAGAAAAGAGATGTTGGATAATTTTTTGTAAACAAAGGTTGATGTACCTCAAGACTATGTAATAAAATTTGTACTCTTGTAATCATTTTGTTGTTGCTAATAAATAGATTCATTTTGTGGTGGTGTGGTTATTTGTGTTAATGTTTGTATTTTGGTACTTAATTCAGTAGTCTAATAAGACCCTTGAATTTAGTCCTGCACCAAAACTTGGATTTGTCTAGATGCCTCTCCTAGAAAAGGTTGTTTTGCAAGTTGATCGCTCTTGGTATCAACCCTTGGATTATGAAGGTATCTCATTCCATTATTAGCGGTACTTTGATATGGTTCATTACTCATTTGGCATTAGACTACCCACACTTGAAGGTCTATCATTCTTCATCTTAGTGGAAGAATTCTATATAGGAACAGCTTATGGTGGATGCTATTGATGATGTTTCTATCTCAAAGGCTTCTAAGCCTCTTGTTGATGTTGGAAAAGAGGCCGCTCTCCCACTCATGATGTTTGTTGCCACTTCAGTTCTTGGTGATGGTCATGAGCCATTTGTTATAGGTTTGCAGGGTTTGTTTTCTACGGGGATGCTATCTATTAAAGGGATCTCCTCTACTATTGCTATTGTTAGTGTGTCATCTATGACTGGGGTTGCTGCTATTGGTGCACCATCCATGACTGGGGCTATTGCTGCTCCTATTTGCATGAGAACTTCTTGAAGGTCATCTTCCCTGACTGGACACTCTCCCTTGGTATTGCCCCATTCTAGGGCTTTGGTGAGAGTCTCCCATCCTACATCACCTGCTTCTACAGATGGAGATAATGAAGCTTTTTGGACCATTGTCTAAGAAGGAATAAAGGTCTTCCAAAGCATGTTTCTCAAACCTGCACTTGGGCCATGAGTATACAAGTTGCTAGGTTAGGTTATGATATTATTTAGTATTTTGTTGTAGTAGTTGTTCCTCACAACCTTTTTGTAGCTTTAGCTTTTAGGCTTTGTTGTTCGACTGCTATTTCTAGCCATTTTGGACTTGTCTTGCCTTACCTTAGGGCAATTGTTGTAAAGGGTTGGGACCTTTGTTTCCCACTTATCTAATCAAAAATATTAAAAAATTAATCTAAGCCTAATCTAAACCTACTCTATTCCATTTTCAATATAAATCAAAATGATGAAAGAGTAAATATAGAGAGGGAGGAAACTAATTAATCTAAGCCTAATCTAAACCTACTCTATTCCATTTTCAATATAAATCAAAATGATGAAAGAGTAAATATAGAGAGGGAGTAAAAAATTAATCTAAGCCTAATCTAAACCTACTCTATTCCATTTTCAATATAAATCAAAATGATGAAAGAGTAAATCAAACCTGCACTTGGGCCACGAGTATACAAGTTGCTAGGTTAGGTTATGATATTATTTAGTATTTTGTTGTAGTAGTTGTTCCTCACAACCTTTTTGTAGCTTTAGCTTTTAGGCTTTGTTGTTCGACTGCTATTTCTAGCCATTTTGGACCTGTCTTGCCTTACCTTAGGGCAATTGTTGTAAAGGGTTGGAACCTTTGTTTCCCACTTATCTAATCAAAAATATTAAAAAATTAATCTAAGCCTAATCTAAACCTACTCTATTCCATTTTCAATATAAATCAAAATGATGAAAGAGTAAATATAGAGAGGGAGGAAACTATATGCATCACAATGCTATTGCAATCATTCCTTTGAATCACATAAATCCAAAATCTAGTTGTAGGGTGATTTGAACATGCACAATCTTCTCTTGCAATCAATGCAAGCTTATAAATAATTCTAAATAATAATATGTGGACTATGGGCCAAGATTATACACACATATTGTTGGATAAGTGTCATATACTTTCTCTTTTCTAGGTGTTATTTTGGGTTTTTATCTATTTTCACTTGTGTTTTGAAGCACTCATGTTTATCTTTTAAATGATTTCATGCAATGTGTAAAGTTACTTTCAATGTGCCTATTTATATCCACACATGCTTAAGGGTGAAGTAAGAGAGATTCATTATTGTATTAGAGAATGGTTGAGTTTTTGCAATAGTGAAAAATATTAATATGTTGAGTTTTTACTTGAAAGAGTTTTCCTAGGTGAAAATACTATGTATCATCTTTGTTTTCCATTATCCTATTATTGATTCAGATTATATATATGCACTACTTTTATTATATAGATTTATCAAGCTTCTTTTTTCTCTACATATAGTATCAAATCTTGGTTTGAGCTTTGTTTGAAGGGTTAGGGGTTCTTTTATCTATGATAAAATTTTTCCTAATTGGGATCCATGCACATTATAATTTGTGTGTGAATCAGAATAATGGGAGCACAAGGATCGAGATAAAAGTTTAATGGAAATAATTTTGAGTTATGGAAGCTAAAGATGGAAAATCTATTTGTTGACAAAGATTACTGGGTTGTTGTATCATCAATAAAACCATCTAGTATGAAGAGTGAAGATTAGCTAATTATTGATAGGAAGGCAAGGAGTTCAATTAGATTGTGTCTGTGAGATTTAGTTTTACTAAATATATCAATTCAAGCCACATCAAAGGAGTTATGGGATAAATTGGGTACTTTGTATCAAGGAAAGTCTCTAGTGAATAAACATTTTCTTTAGAAGAAGTTGTAGTCAGTAAGAATGAATTTGATGGTGACTTTGTGGTTGAACATCTAAACACTTTTAATATGGTGGTACATAAATTATTTTCTATTGATATTAAAATGGATGATGAAGAGAAATATATTACTATGCTTTGTTCTTTCCCTAACTCTTGAGATAATTTAGTAGTGATAGTCACTAGTACTACTTCTAAATTAAATAGTGAGGATGTAGTAGTTTTGGCAACTTAGAAAATATCATTGAGGAAGACACTACTGGCATGACTAAGAGTGACTAAGTATGATGTTTGATTGGTGTTGTCATTGATGGCAGCAAGGAATAAGGATGCAACAAGCAACAAGGCTTCATAAGGGTTGTGAGGTTATAGTAATCCTCACAGAGTCATGTGTACATATATTTTTGGTCCAAAAAGAAGACTTAGGCATTTTGGCTAAGTGCTGGTAGAGTATAGAGAAGACTACAGAGCTATAGTGTTATGGTTTGCATTGGTCCATGCTTGAATATCAGGTCTTGTAGTTATGGTATGATGTTAGTGATACTTATATGCTTCTAAGTCCAAATTTTTATCTTCTAATAAGCTTCAGAAGTACAATTTCAAGTTGGATAAGTTTGGCATAGCAGTACAATGTTAACAGGGTAGGACACCTATTTGGTTTGGTCTGCATTTCTCTAGTATTGGATACTTTCTCTTATAGTTTTGAGATGTTGTAAACACATTTTTGAAGACTCTAAATCCAAAGTTTCAAGATTTGAATTCTTCTGGTAAGACAGCTATGAGTACTTGAGTATCACTACAGGCATTGATAGTATTTGACAATGACAGTGTCTAGCTTCTAATAGTCTGCATTTCACTACATGGTAATATTTTGTTCTATGGTTTTGAAGTCAAGTCTTGGTATGCCTAAGGAGTCTTAGTTGTGAATTTGAAGGAGTTTTGTGGTCTGTATTGAAAGTTATGATCTGACAATTGATCTGAGTCAGTGACAGTCAGTTTGTGAAGCTGACCTAATATTGGGATCTATGTGTGGAAGAATGTGTTGATTAGAATCACATTCTAAGTGATTCCATAGTTGGAGCTGACATATGAGAATGTGTTTCAAGTATTATTTTGGTCTACAAAGTATCTTGGTGAATGCTTTAGTCTGACAAGCTACACATTTTATAACTACACATTTTATCCTAGAAGGCCGACCTAATTTGAAGTTTGTAAGTGTTGTGGATATATATATGAGATTCACTTTGGTGTTTGGTGTGAGTGATGCGAATATGTGTGAGTTTGTGTGACATATATGAAGTTTTGTAATCTGATCAGTGTGACAAGTGTTTGAGTTTAGAAGTTTTATGAAGAGTAGAGCAGTGTGACAAAGTAGACCATGATGAAGAGTTTTGAGATAGTATTTTGTGCTTCATTAGAGCTGTACCCCCTGCATTAGTAGATGCAATTACAATATTTCATTTTGGCAATGAGCCACTCATTCTCTCTTTATTTTCTCTTGGCAGTGAGCCTATATGCAGTGAGCATCTTTCTGGATAGTAAGTTCTTAGGGTAGTGAGCCTCCTTGTAATTTGGTATTGATCTGCTACATAATATATTGTGGGATAACACTCACCATGGTTTTTCCCTTTTTGGGTTTTCCACGTAAAAATCTTGGTGCTCATGTGTTATGGTTTATGGTTGTGCTTTCTATGCTTGATTTGCTTTATTGTTATTGAATGTGGCAAACATATTAATGGTTTAATAAGTGAATGGTTTAAAAGAATACCAATTCACCCCCCTCTTAGTATTCTAGATGTTCAACAATTTGTATCAGAGCCTGGTTCCTTGGAAGAAGTCTAAGAACTTGAGGAAGATCTTGGAGGTTGCACACATGGCAACTAGAAGGTATCCTACTCCTCTAGAAGAAATTCATCCAACTAGAATTACATAAGAAGAGTGCATGTATGTCAATGAAGAAGAGCTCAAAGTTGCTCTTGAAGACCTTGAAAGGATTGAAGAAGATAACTGGGATCTAAAGGAAAATGTCAAGGAAGCATATGAGTGCATGAGGAAGTTGAGGGATCAAGTCAAGAAGTTCAAAGAAAAGCATAAGGAGGTTAGTGAACAACTGAGATCAACAAATGAAATAATGGATGATCTGAAAGTGCAATTTGAAGATAAGGCAAAAATAGAAGAGGACCTAAATCAATTGGTGAAAGGCAAATCAAAAGAATGTGCAAATCTTGAAAAAGAAGTTGTGAAATTGAAGTCAGATTTGGAGAAGGAAAAGAGCTATAAAGAAAAGTTCAAGATAAGTTCTACAAAACTTGATGAGATGCTTGTTAGCCAGAAGAACCCTAGTGATAAAGAAGGCTTGGGATTTGAAAAAGGTGAAAGCTCTAAAATAGGCCAAGTAGTGACTGATGAGAACAAGAAGCATAAAGGAAACCAGATCCAGAATCAAAGGAATGGACCTAGAAAACCATCGGTTAGGAAACCAAATGCTCAAAGGTACCCATATTTCAATGGTTATTGTTATTCATGCAATAAGTTTAGTCATAAGACTACTCAATGTAGGATCAAAATGAATCAAAATGTTCCATCTTTCTCTGGTCAGTGATTTACATGTAAGAGATTTGGTCATAAAACTAGTGAATGTAGAAGTCAGATAAGCAATGGTTATAACAATGAAAGGAATGCTCAATCTTTCAATGGTAACTACTTTACATGCAAGAGAGTTGGTCATAGAGCTAGAAAATGTAGAAGTCAGATAAGGAATGGCTATAACAATGGAAGGGATGCTCAAACTTTCAATGGTAATTGCTTTACATGTAATAGATTTGGACATAAGGCTAATCAATGCAGATCCAAAATGAATGGAAGGAACAATAGTTAGAGGAATGTTGTGTGCAACAATTGCAATAGGTTTGGACATATTACAAGGTTCTACAAAAGAAGGAACATAAAGAAGGATAATCTAGCAGAAAAGAAGAAACTAATGCAAAAGGTTGATGCTGTAGAAATCAAGGAGATGAACAAGATGTGGGTTAAGATGGATGTTACTGAAGCCAAGAATGTGTTTGTACTAGACTCTGGTGCAGAAGCTTCCTTTGGGAAGTAAATTGGGAGCTTTGGATCAGGGGGAGCTTCAATGAAAATCCTGTTCCCCTAGCTAGAAAAGTGGTGCTGACATCCAACATGAAGAAATGAGTTGTAGAAAAATATATCTAATCTTTTGAAGAAAATATTGACAAAAAAGAATCTAATGCAGAAGATTACAGAGCAATTTATATTGACAGTGAGTTGCAGGAAAATTGTTAACAACTTTTTGGAAACAAGCATTTATGGTGATTAGGTTTTGATGAAAAGGGTTTATAAGCAATATCATTCAAAGGAAATTCACTTTGTATTCTAGTTTTCAAGAAACCAAGGAGATTTGAGCAGCAAAGGAAAGGCGAAATCAAAGTGATTGGCATGATCAAACCCTAACTGAAAGTGAAGAACAAGGTATTTACAGTTATCACTCTTGTAAAGTTTTATTGAGTTGTGAAAATGTCTACCCCACAAGTCATTGAGATAACTGATAGGCCGCAACCTAAGTTCAAGAAGCATCCATTTAAATCCCTAGAAATATACCTTGATGGTGCATTCTTTGAAGTGCCCTATGGTATAATGCATAATGAAGATATTAGGGCTTACATCCATGCTAATATGGAAGAGTATGATCATGTAAAACTAGGGCAAGTTTATTTGGATGAGTTGTTAGGTGATAAATTTGAATTGAAAGAAGAATTTAGTGCTCTGCATAAAAAGAAATTGAACACATGGATAAATTTTCCTATTTTCTCTGAAGATGCTTGGGTTAGGTATGTCCTAAGTAGAATCCATGATGAATTTTTTTGGTTAGATACACCTCATATAATAACCAAGGATGCCATTGAGGTAGTTACAAGTTTGTGTTCCTCCAGAATAGTTCCAGCACTTAAATTAGTGAAGAATGACACTATAATGAAATTAATTGGTACTAAGTTTGACAAGAGAGCATTAACCATCAATGATATAGAGGATTCGATAGTAAAATTTACTTCAATGGTTATTGGATACAAGTTATATTTATCCAATAGGGAGAACTCTATTTCAACTACTGCCATCTACACTGCATATGAGATGGTGAAGAAGAATATTGATTATGACCTATGTGAGTTGCTCTGGCAATAGTTGATGGAGAATCTGAAGGGAATCAAAGAAACCAAGTCCCATTCAAATATGGTACTTTTGTCATTTGTTTTCTATTCTAGTTCTTGAGGGAGATGCTAGGTATGGATAATATTGTTTAGTTTAATCATAGTCTTGTAGCAATACAAATCAGAAACCACTTGCAAAGTATTGGAAATGATAGTGCCCAAAGTGCTGCTCTATGGGGATACTTCAAAGTATTTTACAACAAAATGCAAGATAGGGTCAGAATCCCTATAAGGGTAGTATAAAAGTATAAAGATGATGTTTTTTTTATGGTAACTAAAGATTGATGCCTCATGGAGGTAGTGGAACCAAGAACGGTGTGGAGCCAAGCAATGGGATATGAGGTTATAGAGGATATTTTGACTAGTTTGGCATATCTGATGTTGAGCAAACCCAAATACCCTAAAGAGGAGAGGTTTGGGACTTATGAAGAGAATTCTGTCAAAGTTCATTTGGAACAAACACAACCAGAAATACAGAGAAGAGTAAGAAAATGGGTGAAAGATTATGCTATGAGAAAAGGTTTCACAAAAGAACAAATAAATCAAGCTAGAGCTAAGGCTCAAGCTTCTCAATCTGCAAAGTCTCTAGAAAGGTAAGAGGAGAAAACTAAAGAAGCATAGGCTCCAGAAAAGAATGAAGAAAAGACTAAACAGGTAAAGCATACTCCGAGGACAAGAAGGACAATAAGGACTTCCTCTTCTGCTACAGCTACTTCTAGGACCTATGGAACCCTACCTACAATTTATATTGAAAAGTAAACTCCTAAGAAAATAGAGCCTGGTGTGGAGAATAAGATCAAAAGAGTGAAAAGGATGGCCACTAATATAATGTATGTAAGCCATGGTAGTGGCAGTAAAGAAGAAGAGGAAAATGAATCTGATAAAGAAACACTAGCAAAAAGAACAAAGATTGATGCTAAATAAGATGAAATCATTTCAAGTAAAGAAGAAAATCCCTTTGGAAAAGGAAAAGATAAGGGGAAGAAGAAGAATAAGGAAAAGAAGATTGAGACTACTATGGATCTAGAAACCACAATCAATGCAATAGTAGAGTATGGAAATTTGAAGCCCATTGCAAACCTTTATGATGAAAGCTTGGATGTTGATAAGGAAATAATTGAAACCACTATGGTAAGATTTCTAGAAATGTTTAATAAATCATTAATTGAAGTTGTATCCGACTTAATTGATAGCCTAGCAAGTATTCTAACTACCAGAAAAGAAGAGGCTATGCCTAAAGATGCAAAAATGAAAGATTCTATTTTGAAAAAGTTTTGTCCAAGTCTTACTGGACTAGATAAGGTCAAAGCTACTTAGAGGTTTAGTGAAGAATTTAGAACTAAAAGGAGAATTAACATTTTGATGGCTAGAGATAAAAGTGGGATTGAAAAGTTGGAAAAAGAAACTGAGGAGAAAATACTGATGGTGCTTAATGAACTTCACATTCCAACTATGATGGACATAGGTGAAGATGAATAGAATCCTAATAATTCAAGTGAAGTTTTGGATGTGGGTAGAGAACAAAATGTGTCATCTCTATTTCCCTCTAAATTATCAAAGCATCAAAGTGTAGTTACTCCTCCGGTAAAGTCAGAAAAGAATGAGGAGATGAAGGAGACAGATGAAGAAAAGAGTGCAGAGGAAGAAGTAAAACATAAAGAGGAGAATTCAGAACAAGTGATGGACACTTCTGTTCTAGAAATCAATGAAGAACACCAAGTTCATGATGGAGAAGAGCCTCCAAAAACTCCTACTGTACAAGTTTCCTTAGATGAAGAAAGAAAAGACACTATTGATGAGAGTTCACTTGATTCTCTTAGAAAATTTTTAGTAGAGCAAAAGGAAACTCAGATTTTGTCATCACCTGAGTTATTACAAGGGTAGATTAGTTTGGCCACCATGACCCTATTGCAAAAAATAAAATTGTGGACAATCTTTCAAGCCATGGCCCAAGAGGAAATTGTCAAATCTCACATGGAGGACAGTGAGCTTATGAGTGATGCTATAACAATTTTTAAGAAAATCATGCCCAGTGTAAAAAGAGACACCTCTTTGACTCCTCCGGTACAAATGAAGAAACTTATGGAGTCTATCAATTCTCATTTTGAGGCCTTTGAATAAGTAGTAAAGAAGGTAAGAGTAAAGATTGACAGTAAAAGATTAGAAGAACTCAATGATAAATACTCTAAAGATAAAATCTTGTTGGATAAGAGTATTCAAGATATAGAGACAACAATGAAAGATGTTAGTAATCTTTATCAATTTTGCCTAACCTGGCTTGCAACCACCAAGGATTTGAGAGATAAGATAGATGGTTGGGAAGCACAACTGATTAAGATTTCCCATACTTATGATCCATTAAAGGATGCTAATGGAAATAAAAGGGCATAAGTTGAAACAATTGAACATTCTGTTATAAATAAATCACAAAGTCAAAAAGAAGCCATAAAAATAGAATGAGTCAGCTTAGAGAAATTGTAAACTTTAAGATAGCTTCTATAACAACACTTGTGGTAGAAGGAGATAAAATTAGACAAATCACTAAAGTTCCTACTACCGTTGATAAAGCAGAAGAGTTGGTGTTCAAAATTAATGGGCACATACAAGTTTTGAGCAACGCTAAGGCAAGATGGGATGGAGATACAATATATCTAAAGAACATCTATAAGGACATTCTCCCTATAAGGTAGTAAGTCATTTGATTTCACATGTATATATGCAGATAGTACAAATAGTTTTGAAGTTTTACTATATACAAGAATAAAATACTTGGGGGGAGCAGATCCAATTTGTGCATATCTTGTACATATCCTTTGCTATTGGTGTCAAAGGGGGAGAGTGAAGCGTGTGAAAAACATAAAAGGAAAAATAACTAAAAAATAAAGGGGGAGAGTAGCATGTAAAAGTGTGCAAAAAGTAAGGGGAGAAGTGTGATGGTTTTTCACATCATAGGTTGCCATCAATGCCAAAAGGGGAGATTGTTGGCAACTTGGCAAACATCATTGAGGAAGACACTACTGGCATGACTAAGAGCGACTAAGTATGATGTTTGATTGGTGTTGTCATTGATGGCAACAAGGAATATGGATGCAACAAGCAACAAGGCTTCATAAGGGTTGTGAGGTTATATTAATCCTCATGGATTCATGTGTACAGAGAATTTTGGTCTAGAAAGAGAGCTTAGGCATTTTGGCTAAGTGTTGGTAGAGTACAGAGAAGACTACATAGCTACAATGTTATGGTCTGTGTTGGTCCACATTTGAAGATCAAGTCTTGTGGTTCTGGTATGATGTTGGTGATACTTATATGTTTCTAAGTTGAAAGTTTTATCTTTTGATGAGCTCTGAAAGTATAGTTTCAAGTTGGATAAGTTCAGCATAGTAGAGTATAGTGTTAATAAGGTAGAACACATGTTTGGTTTGGTCCACACTTCTCTCGTATTGGATATTTTCTCTTGCAATTTTGAGATGTTGAAAACACATGTTTGAAGCCTCTAACTTTGAAGTTTCAAGATCTGAAGTCTTCTGGTAAGGCAGTTATGAGTACCTGAGTATCACTACAGGCATTGATAGTATTTGACAATGACAATGTCTAGCTTTTGATAGTCTGCAATTCACTACATGGTAATAATTTGTTTTATGGTTTTGAAGTCAAGTCTTGGGATGCCTAAGGAGTATTAGTTGTGAATTTTAAGGAGTTTTGTGGTCTGCATTGAAAGTTATGATTTGACAGTTGATCTGAGTCTGTGACAGTCAGTTTGTGAAGACGACCTTATATTGGGATCTATGTGCAGAAGAATGTGTTGATCAAAATCATGTTCTAAGTGATTCCATCGTTGGAGCCACTATGTGAGAATGTGTTTCAAGTATTGTTTTGGTCCACATAGTATCTTGGTGAATGCTTTAGGCAGACAAGCTACACATTGTATAACTACACATTTTATTCTAGTAGGCCGACCTAATTTGAAGTTTGTAAGTGTTGTGGATATATATATGAGATTCACTTTGGTGTTTGGTGTGAGTGATATGAATATTTGTGAGTGTGTCCCACATATATGAAGTTTTGTGATCCAATCAGTGCGACAAGTGTTTGAGAAGTTTTATGAAGAGAAGAGCAGTGTGATAGAGTAGATCAGGATGAAGAGTTTTGAGACAGTATTTTATGCTTCATTGGAGCTGTACTCCATGCATTACTAGATGCAATTACACTAGTTGATTTTGGCAGTGAGCCGCTCATTCTTTATTTCTTTTCTCTTGGCATTGAGCCTATATATAGTGAGCATCTTTCTGGAACAATGAGTCCTTAGGGAAGTGAGCCTCCTTGTAATTTGGTATTGATACTACATAATATATTGTAAGCTAACACTCACTGTGGTTTTTCCCTTTTTGGGTTTTCCACGTAAAAATATTGGTGTTCATGTGTTATGGTTTAGGGTTGTGCTTTCTATGCTTGATTTTATTTATTGTTATTGAATGTGGCAAATGGATTAATGGTTTAATAAGTGAATGGTTTAATAGAATATTAATTTATGCCCCCTCTCAATATTCTGGGTGTTCAACAAGTAGCATCCCTATTATCTTAAGAAATGAGAAGAAAATCTTTAGAAGATTACCAATTGAAGGATGCCTTGGTTACATAAGACGCCTTGACCATGAAAGAAATAAAACTAATTTAGGAGATAAAAAGTTACGGGACAAAAGATCAAAATCTAGAGGTAAATCTAATCCTCTAAATAAAACTTAGAGAAAGTGTTGGAACTATGGCAAAATAGGGCACTATAAGAGTAGTTGTAGATCTAAAAAGGTTGAGAAGGGAAAGTCAACTAAATATGCTTCTTCCATAGAATCAAAGGTCTCAATTGAAGATTTAGGGGATATATTTTTGTAAGCTTAGATAACATCATGATGAATGGCTAATAGATTTAGGTGCCCCTTTTCATATGACTCCTCATAAGGAGTGGTTTAGTGAATATGAGAAAATCAATGGAGGTGATGTATTCCTAGGAGATAATTCCATATATAAGATTATAGGTTGATGAAAAGTGAAGCTAAAGCTAAAATATGGAATAATTAAAACCCTTACTGTTGTTTTGCACATTTTAGGTTTGACAATAAATCAAATTTTGGTAAGCAAAATGAAATATGTAGGTGTACAAGTGGTATTGAATAAGAATATCTACAAAATGATTTATGGTGTTGTGGAATTGGAGAAAGAAGTCCATTTAGGAACATTGTTTAAACTTGAGGAAAACACTATAAGTGGTGGATGTAATACCTCTCATGTTCCTAAAATAAATAATATTGTAGATTAGGCTCCTACATTTTCTGAAGAATCTTAGACAATGTTGTGGTGTTAGTAGATGGGGCATATTGAAGAGAAAGGTCTTTGAGACTTAAAAACCAAAGGTATGATTGAATGAATTTTTTATTGCCCTTTAGACTTTGATTTTTGTGAATATTGCACGTATTTGGCAAGAAAACTTGTGTGAAGTTTCCTAGTAGTGCTAGAAGATCGGAAGAAATTTTATATTTAGTGCATAGTGATGTTTTTGGACTAGAAAAAGTTCCATAACTTGGAAAACCTATGTACTATGTTACTTTTATAGATGACTTCTCAAGAAAGACCTAGGTATATTTTCTACAGAATAATACGAATCTTTCAATAAATTTAAAGAGTTTAAGGCTTTGATAGAAAACTAGATAGAAAAGAAAATTAAGGTTCTAAGAAGTGATAATGGTGGAGAATATTGCTCAAATGTATTCGATTAGTTCTACAAGAAGTATGGAATAGAAAGGTAGATCACTCCTTATACACCACAATAGAATAGGGCTACTAAAATAAGAAATAGAACTCTAATGGATAAGGCTTGAAACATGCTTAGTTGTGCAAGTTCAGACATAAATAGTAATGAATACTTATTATCTTATCAATAGATCACTTACCTCAGCATTATTGGATAAAAATCCATAGAGAGCATGTCCATTGGTAAGAAACCCTCACTCAAACATTTAAGAGTTTTTAGTTATGATGATTATATGTATATTCCCAAATAAAGGACTAAGCTAGTTTATAAATCAACAAAGTGTATATTTATGGGATATAGTCCTATGATTAAAATATATAAGCTATGGAACACAAACACAAAAAATGGAATACAATCACAATGTATTTTTTAGAGAAGGAAAGAGCGCGCTCCAAAATAGAAAAACAACTAGAGAAAGAACTTGAAAGGGTTTAGGTGTAAATAGAAGATGGTAGATCTATGTTTGAATTAGAACAAATACACAAGATGAATTAGAGAATGAGTTGGTAGAAGAGAACATGGAATTAGGAAATGTAGAATTAGAGGATACAAAATTGTTGGGAATTAAGGTATCTCAACCTTGGTATTTCCTTGTATTTTTACATTGTATTTATTTATTATTTGCCTATTATATTAATTGGATGCAAATCCTATGTTGTCATATTGTGGGAGTTGGCATGGTGATGTGTCATCCTACATGGCATATGACCACATGTATTTTTGTCCTCACATGAGGAGATAGGTGTCCCACTTAGTGGTAGGAATATTTTACCATGTGTTAGCATCTTGGATGTCATGTAAGGGAATATTGAACATAACAGTCATGACAGATTCCTATGACAAAGTTATGACATGTAAGAGTCAGAATTAGGAGATTCTATGATAGGTGAAGACATGTGTCGAAGAGCATCTTTGAAAAAGGCATCTTTGGGCACCCCAAGGTGGACTATGACATGTTGTAAGAGAATATGCTATTTATATCCTGTGTATGACAGATTCTCTTATAGCTGTAAGTTATGACAGCTTTGACAGATTCTACGATGGTTGTAAGAGTCGTACAAGCATCTGTCATTACCCATTTTGGGAATAGGAGACCTCTTTGGGATGGGGTGACTTGGCAAGTGTTAGGAGAATCCTACAGTGTTGGACAAGTGTCCATAGGAGTGGGTTTTTGGCCACGAGGCCATGTTGGACGCTAATTCCAAGATAGAGCCAAAATTGCCTTGTATATTCTATATAAACAGGTGCTTTGAGGAGGTGATGTATTACAAGTTTTATAGGTACTATTATGCTACTGGATCATCTCCAGATATGAGTGTCGAAGACTCTTGCAAGAGAATTGGCTCTATTTTGTATTGTAACCTTCATTGTTTACCTTATACATTTGAGCTGTGTTTTGGAGTGTGGGGTTTTTCACCTGTAAGGGTTTTCCCCATGTATATCTTGTGTCTCTCTTCTTCTGTCATACTTTCTTGTTTATGTGTTTTCTGCAATATCTCTATTAGTGGGTTTAACATTGCTGTAATAGTAAGGATAAAATTGAATTTGCACTCTCCTCCCCTCGTTAGATTAGTGTAGGAAGCATTTTCCGCACACCTAGCTTCCTTTCAGTTGGTATCAAAGCCTGACCAATTTTGGTTCTAGCTGCTGGGTAGGGGTTTTTTGAGCTAATCTTAGGTTGAGTGATAGTTTGTGTAGAGTATTCTATATCTTGTTGTAGCAAGGCGATGGCAACCACATCCAGAAGGTTAGAGGTGGAGAAATTTAATGGCACTAATTTTGAGTTGTGGAAACTCAAGATGGAGGACCTACTTGTTGATCGTGAGCTATGGGAAACTGTATCTGGTGTAAAACCTATAGAAATGTCACAAGCTAATTGGGACATCAAAGATCAGAAGGCTAAGGGTCTCATAAGACTCTGTTTAGCTGACTCTATCTTGTTGAATGTCCATGAGGAGAAGAGCACGAAAGATCTTTGGAAGAAGTTGGGTGATGTTTATCAGGCCAAGTCCTTGGTAAACAAACTTTTTGTAAAAAAGTTGTTCGTTCTAAAGATGGAAGACAGAGAATTTGTTGCAGACCACATGAATGCTTTCAACATGATTGTTGCGCAGTTGACATCTATGGGTGTGAAAATGGAGGAGGAGGATCGATGTATGACCCTGCTTTGTTCTTTGCCAGATTCGTGGGATCATCTTGTCATGGCTATCAGAAGCACCACTACCACCTTCAAGATGGAAGATATGGTGTCCTCACTATTATCTGAAGAAATGCAGAGGAAGATATCTGAATCAAACAAAGAGGCTCTTGCAGTTTGTGGAAGACCCAAGGAGAAAGCGAAGAAGAAAGACAAGAAAGCTGAGAAGGGTAGATCCAAATCCCGTGGGAGATCTAAATCTCCTAGAAAGTCCAAGGCTCTCTGTTGGAATTATGCCAAGTCTGGGCTTTTCTGAAAGGAATGCAAAGAAGAGAAGAAAAAGAAAAAGATATCATCCCCAGATTCAGATTCTAACAAGTCACAAGATGATGGTGAAGCCTTCATCACAGCCCTAGCCACCCATGCATCTGATGATGTTTGGTTGATTGATTCTGGTACATCATACCACATGAACTTGCATCGAGACTGGTTCATGAAATATGAAGAGTTTGATGGTGGAAGAATGTACCTGGGTGATGACTCTCATTTCAAGATTGTTGGTCATGGAAGAGTCTTAATCCAATTCCCTAATGGATGAGTGAAGGGGTTCACTAGAGTTATGCACATTCCAGGCCTTGCACGGAACCTACTTTTTGTAAGTATGTTGAATGATGCAGGTGTGCAGGTTGTCTTTTTAAAGGATGGATGCAAGATGACTAGAGGATCTATGGTTTTTATGAAGGGTGCTTGGAGAGGTAATCTATTTTAGCCAGAGGCATGCACTTCACAGTGTAATAGTTCTTTTGACTTGAAGAAAAGAGTTGCAGTCACTTCATCCCCACCATTTGAACGAGCAGTGAAGAAATCTATTGTAACAAGTTCTGATGGTAGTGCACATGCTTTGGAAGTTAAACTTCATGCTAAAAGACTATGTTATGGCATTTGAGATATGGCCACATTGGTGAGAAGGGTTTGTGTACCCTGAAAAAAAAAACCTCATTGATGGGTTAAACGATTGTAATCTCGAGTTCAACTTTTGCAAACATTGCATTTATGGAAAGCAAAACTGTGTTTAGTTTTACTCTAGTTCTCACAAGTCTTTTGGTGTATTGGATCTTATTCATTTTGATGTGTTTGGTCCTATTAATGTTACTTCAATTTCAAAATATGTATATTTTGTAACTTTCATAGATGATTATAGTAGAAGGACATGGGTTTATTTTACCAGAAGCAAGATTGAAGTCTTTAGTCAGTTTAAGGAGTTTAAAGCCTTTGCTGAAAATCAAACTAGTAAAAAGATTAAGTGTTTGAGAACTAACAACAGTGGTGAGTTTTGTTTGGCAGACTTTGATAAGTTCTGTAAGGAGCAAGGGATTGAAAGACATAAGACAACTCCATACACCCCGTAACAAAATACAGTTGCAAAGAGGATGAACATGACACTGATAGA
Organism: Cunninghamia lanceolata; assembly: GCA_027924645.1. NCBI lineage: Eukaryota > Viridiplantae > Streptophyta > Pinopsida > Cupressales > Cupressaceae > Cunninghamia > Cunninghamia lanceolata. Next base: position 3,832,807 of record BSBN01000435.1, on the reverse strand, counting down.
GAAGGCTAGGAGTATGCTTAGTGGAGCAAGCCTCAAACAAACGTTTTGGACTAAAGCTGTTGCCACTGCTTGCTATCTGGTAAACAAATCTCCTACATCAGCTCTTGTTGGGAAAACACCTATGGAGGTGTGGTCTGGTAAGAAGCCTTCAGTTAGACATCTTCATTTTTTTGGTTGTAAGGCATATGTACATGTGCCTAGGGAGAAATGGTCTAAATTGGAGAACAAGGTTGTTAAGTGTATTTTCATTCGCTATGGTGTCGGTGTGAAAGGATACAAGCTTTGGGATATTGTGGCTGAAAAAGTGTTGTATAGAAGAAGTGTTATCTTCAGAGAGCTAACACCTTCTTCCATTGTTTTATAGCTAGAATAGATAGAAAAGAAAGAAGATGCAGTTCAATTTCCCTCTACCCCTAAGAAGATTAAACATACAGACCCTATGAGACCTGATGATGAGGAGAGATCTAACAGCTCTAAAAGCTTAAAAGAAGAAGCAAAACCTCAACCTCAACCATTGAGGAGGCCTACACAAATGAGAAAGCAACCTAATAGGTTTGGTTATTCATTACTTGATTCTAGTTGTGCTTTTGCTTTACTTACTAACACTGATGAGCCTAGAACTATGAAAGAAGCTATGGGCATGAAAGATGTAGGTTCCTGGAAGGAGGCCATGGAAGATGAGATGGTTTCTTTGGAAAAGAACAAAACATGGGACTTGGTGCCTTTGCTTGATGGATGGAAACCTGTTGGTTGCAAATGGGTGTTCAAGAAGAAATTCAGTGCAGATGGCAGTGTTGAAAAGTACAAGGCTAGATTGGTTGTGAAGGGGTATTCACAAGTGGAGGAAATTGATTATGGTGAAATTTTCTCTCCCGTTGCAAAGCTGACATCCATTCAATTTATGTTATCTCTTGCAGCTGCTTATGACTTAGAGGTAGAATAGATGGATGTGAAAATAGCTTTCCTTCATGGTGATTTGGAGGAAGAAATCTACATGTCACAGCCAAAGCATTACATAGAGAAAGGTAAAGAAAATTTGGTTTGCAAGCTTAAGAAGTCTTTGTATGGTTTGAAGTAGTCTCCTAGGATGTGGTACTTGAAGTTTGATGCCTTTGTGTTGTCAATTAAATATCTGAGATCGAAATCAGATCATTGTGTGTATTACAAATTTGACAATGATCGCATTCTCATTATCACATTATATGTTGGTGATATGCTGTCGATTGGGAATGGTAAGAATATGATTTCTGATTTGAAGTCTCAGTTGTTAGCACAGTTTGAGATGAAAAATCTTGGGGCAGCCAGGTACATTCTAGGAATGGAAATTAGAAGAGACAGAGCTAACAGAAAACTTTGGTTAAGCCAGAGTAATATGTGAAGACCATGTTGGATAGGTTCAACATGGTAGATTGTAGACCATTATGTGTTCCTGTTTCAATGGGGACAAAGTTGTCTATTAATGATTGTCCAAAATCTCCTAGTGAGGTGGAGGACATGAGTAGAGTACCTTATACTAGTGCTGTTGGCAGTTTGATGTATGCTATGGTCTATACAAGACTAGACATTGTCTAAGTAGTGGGAGTCCTTAGTTGATTTATGGCTAATCCTGGACAGGTACATTGGGATGTAGTTAAGTGAGTGTTCTGATATTTGAGGGGTACTTCCAAGTATTCCATATGCTATCATGGTAATGCTATAGGACCTCCACATTCAGTTTGTATTCATGGATTTGTGGATTCTGATTGGGTAGGTGACATTGATAGCAGGAGATCCACTAGTGCCTATGTGTTCACTATGTTTGGTGGTGCAATTAGTTGGATAAGTAAGCAACAACCTGTGGTTGCTTTGTCCACTATTGAAACTAAGTATATGGCTACGACTCATGCTTGCAAGGAAGACATTTGGCTTAAGAGGTTGTGTTTAGATATTGGTGTTGATGCAGGTCAAATTATGTTCAGTTGTGATAGTAAGAGTGTGATTTACCTTGCGAAGAATCTAACTTTCCATACTAGAACAAAGCATATTGATGTATAGTTTCACTCCGTGTGAGACATGATAGAGAATGGGAAGATAAATTTGGAGAAGGTAGATACTCTGAAGAATGTTGTAGATGCATTGACGAAGCCAGTGGGCACAAAGAAGTTCAGTTGGTGTTCGAAGTCTATGGGCCTCTTGACCTATAGAAGTTAAATCTTGTTAATTCTATTGGCTCTTACAAGGTGTTTGACAAGTGGGAGAATGTTGGGAATTAAGGTGTCTCAACCTTGGCAATTCCTTGTATTTTTACATTGTATTTATTTATTATTTGCCTATTGTATTAATTGGATGCAAATCCTATGTTGTCGTATTGTGGGAGTTGGCATGGTGATGTGTCATCCTACATGGCATATGACCACATGTATTTTTGTCCTCACATGAGGAGATAGGTGTCCCACTTAGTGGTAGGAATATTTTTCCATGTGTTAGCATCTTGGATGTTGTGTAAGGGAATATTGACTGTAACAGTCATGATAGATTCCTATGATGAAGTTATGACATGTAAGAGTTGGAAATAGGAGATTCTATGATAGGTGAAGACATGTGTCGAAGAGCATCTTTGAAAAAGGCATCTTTGGGGAGTATGCTATTTATAGCTTGTGTATGACAGATTCTCTTACAACTATAAGTTATGATAGCTATGACAGATTCTATGACAGTTGTAAGAGTCATATAAGCATCTGCCATTACCTATTTTGGGAATAGGTGACCTCTTTGGGATGGGGTGACTTGACAAGTGTTAGGACCATCCTACAGTGTTGGACAAGTGTCCATAGGCATGGGTTTTTGGCCATGAGGCCATGTTGGACGCCCATTCCAAGATAGAGCCAAAATTGCCTTGTATATTCTATATAAACAGGTGCTTTGAGGAGGTGATGTATTACAGGTTTTACAGGTACTGTTATGCTACTAGATCATCTCTAGATATGAGTGTCGAGGACTCCTACAAGAGCATTGGCTCTAGGTTGTATTGTAACCTTCATTGTTTACGTAATACATTTGAGCTGTGTTTTGGAGTGTGGGATTTTTCACCCGTAAGGGTTTTCCCCACGTATATCTTGTGTCTCTCTTCTTCTATCATACTTTCTTGTTTATGTGTTTGCTGCAATATCTCTGTTAGTGGGTTTAACATTGCTGTAATAGTAAGGATAAAATTGAATTTGCACTCTCCTCCCCTCATTAGATTAGTGTAGGAAGCATTTTTTGCACACCTAGCTTCCTTTCAAAAATTAGATGATGTAGAACCAGAAATTCTAGCTTTGAGGAGATTAGATTGGGTAAGAATAAAACTAGAAAGGTTTAGAGATTTTAATTTTCACTATGCATCTCTTTTATAATCTAGATCTATTATTGATGAAGACCCCAAGACTAATAAAGAAACACTTAGATCAAATGAAAAAGAGTCTTGGAAGGAGGCCATGGAGGAAGAAATGGAATCCTTAGATAAAAATAAAACTTGGGACTTGGTTAAATTACCACTTAGAAGAAAACCAGTTGGTTGTAAATAGTTATTTAAAAAGAAGTATAATGTAGAAGGACAAAAATAGAAGTATAAATCTCAACCAGTAGCAAATGGATTCTCTTAGGTAGAGGGAATTGACTTTGGAATTATTATTTTTTCTATTGCAAAGATAACTTCAATTAGATTTTTGTTCCCTATTATTGCTAATTTTGTTCTTAAAATTAAATACATGTCCAAATGTAAAGACAACATTTCTGCATGGTGAGATTAAGGAAAAAAATTGTATGGCACAACTAGAATGCTATAAGGTGAAAGTTAATGTTGACTTAGTGTGTAAGCTGAAAAATATCTTTATGGTTTGAAGCAATCACCAAGAATGTGGAATTAAAAAAATGACACGTAGTTATGGAACTTGGGCTATATCATAGAAAAGTTGGTATGTGCATGCATTTCAAATCATAGAAAAGTTGATTTGTGTGTGCTTTTCAAATAGAAAGTTGAAAGCTTTATTATCATAGTGTTGTACATGTAGATGACATGCTATTAATTGGTAACAATATGATAATGATTAGTTTAGTTAAGTCTCACGTATCTTCACAGTTTGACATGAAAGATCTTGGTGCTACAAAATTTAATTTGGGCATGAAAAGTAAAGGGATTGGGTAAATAGAAAATTATGGTTACATCAAAAGAAATTTGTTGAGGTGATTTTGCAAGGATTTAGGTTGTATAATAGTAAACATATGAGTACTCCATTTCTGATATAATTTTTTTTTTGAACAATGTCCTAAAATAAAAAGAATTAATTGAGGAAATGTGTCAAGTTCCTCATACTAGTGTTGTTGGAAACCTCATGTATGCAATGGTCTGAACTAGACCTAACATTGCACATGCAATGGGAGTTGTGAGTAGATATATGTCCAAATAAGGTAAAGAACATTAGATTGATGTGAGAAATATTTTTAGATATCTATGTGGCACCTTAGATTATGCAATTTTTTTACCAAGGAAGAGTGGATGCAAATAAAATTTGAATTTGCAAGAATTTGTGGATTTTGATTAGACTAGAGATGTTGATTGTTGAGGATCTACTACTGTATATGTATTCAATCTTTTTGGAGGCTGAATGGGAAAAATTTAGATAGTTGTTGCATTATATACAATAGAGACATAGTACATGGCAACTACTCATGCATGTAAAGAAGTTGTGTGGTTGCAAAGGTTGTGCTTGACAATTGGTTTGGTACAAAATATGGTAAGGATTCATAGTGATAGTCAAATGGCAATATATTTGGCCAACAATCTTGCTTATCATTCTTGGTCAAAGTATATTGGAGTATAGTACCATTTTGTGAGAGAAATAGTTGAATGTAAATGAGTATTGTTAGAAAAATTTGATACAAAAAATAGTGTTGTTGATTCATTGATAAAAGTTGTGAGTACTAAGAAATTTTCTTGGTGTAGGAAATCAACAACCATGGTTGCCCTTAGCAATTGATACTTTAAGAGTGTGGTCCTTATGGAAAGTATCCAACACATGAGAGAACATTGGATAAGTGTTGTATACTTTCCATGTTTAATAGTAGGGATGGGATCAATGTCACTAGTGAGTGGAATGTTGTATACTTTATAGTTTTTAGATGTTATTTTGAGTTTTTCTAATTTCGTCCATGTTTTAAAATACTCATGTTTATCTTTTGCATTATTTCAAGTAATGTGTAAAATCACCTCTGATGTGCCTATTTATATTCGCACATGCTTAAGGGTGAAGAAGATTTATTATTGTATTGGAGAACAGTTGAATTTTTACAATAGTAAAAAATTTTATTGTGTTGGATTTTTTACTTAAAAAGACTTTTTCAAGTGAAAATATTGTGTATTGTCTTTGGTTTCCATTATTTGTGTAGACACTTGAAATTGATCATGCTATTTCCTATCATTTTTATTATAATCATAGTTCCACGGAGTTTCAGGGACGGGGATGGGGGGACTGGGGGGATGTATTTTGGGGATGGGGGGGCTGGGGGCCTAAATTTGGGGATGGTGGTAGGGGGGCGGCAGGGGAGTGGTGAACTAAAATACATATAATACTTGAAAAATTAGTTATAAAAAGGTGTATAACTATAGAAGCCCAAAGAATAAGTAAAGTTTAGAGTTTAAACACATTGCAATGATTTCATTGAACTAGTGAACATTGAAAATAAAAATATACGTAACTTAATAGACATTGGAACGAGAACTAGATGTTTCATAATTCCCAATCAATTGACGCAATAGAACTCCACCCGGTCGTAAAAAATAATGAAATAAAGAAAAAAAGGTCAAACATAAACTATTAAAGTTAGAGGTGTTTTAGGTTTTAGTTTCCTTGAAATTTAAAAAAAAATGATTAAAAAATGTTTTTTCAGGGGGACCTAGGGACATCCAGACGTCTCCCTAAGGAGAGACGGCGACGGGATGGCGAGGGGGCATTTCGCCGGTGTCTCCCCATCCTAGGGACATCCCCCCTGGGGGACGGCTAGTTTTTTGGGGGGGACGCATCCCCGTGGAACTATGATTATAATTGATTAAGTAAAATTGACCAATTTCCCTCCATTTGACACATATTAATTAAATAATATTTAATTATTTAATTAATATTTTTCCCACCCCGTTCTTTTAGTTAAAATCATTAAATACCTTATTTCCTCTACTATAGTCCTAAATAAATATCTATTTACATAGGACTATAGTTCCCCTTCATCCCAAAAATTAAATAAATATGTCTATTTATTTAATTCCACATTTTATCCATTTGTGATTACTTTTAGTAATCATCATTAATTACCCCAAATCTTGTGTACATGGATTAATTTGGAAAAATTAAGGATTACATTCCCCCATGCTTTTAGAGGATACACTTTTCATAAAATGTACATGCAAAGTGCATGCATGTACATGACAAGTGGTACTTTGGAAGCATGGACAAATTTTCCTTGTCCCATTTCCTCCAATTTAAAAATCCACTTGGCCCTTTTTCCCCAATTTTAAATTACACTTGTCCTCTTTTGTAATTTAAAATTCCACCACTTTCTCCCATGCATAATTTAAAAATAATCACAAAATTCAAGTCGTACCTTTTCATAAATACCCCCATACCCTTCATCTACCTAATTGATCTCAACCCTTCATTAATCCCAAAGCCGATTCTTCACCCTTGGATCTTCCATGGATCATGGAGCCTTCCCATCACTCAACATCCTCTTGTCATTTGTCATACTCTCCTTAGTTGAGAGACCTCAAGCAATGAGAGCCATTGATCTCAACCCTCTATTCATCCATTCCAAACTCTATAAATTGAAGCTCTCCCCTTCATTTCAACAACACTTTTGAATGCAAGCAAATTTTGTTAATTTGAGCACTTAAACATCTAAATCACTTTCAATATCTCATGTGAGACATTTAGATTTACAAATCTTCTACTACTCTCTACTAATAGAAGTTACAACAACATATGGCATATTTCTTGTGCCCCGATGTCTCTTTCTACAATAGTAAGAAGTCTCCTATATGCTCTTGTGGTTAAATCATTAGAGTTTTCAATGTTTGCAAGTCCAATCAACATTTGATGATAAGTTTCTAAACTTTTCTTTTCTTTAACTGTATACTTGCTAATGTACATGATTATAGCATCTTTGGAAATAATTGGTTACCAATCTATATTTTCTCTCCATAATTGTAGAATGTAGAGATTACGTGTAATTACTCTATCATATTTTTTTGCAAGCTCAAACTTTTTTCACCAGTTTCTTAGTCTTGATATTACTTTGATCCCTCAAGATTTAGTGGCCATGAAGCATTATGCCTATAATTAATAGTAGCACATTCTTGAGAAATATAGCACATGTTTAGTGAAACAAAGCTATCTAGACCATGTCAAAAAAACATTTGAAAGTTATTCAAAATCTTAGTGAAGCATTTCCACTAGGATTTGGTATATCTTGTACATTGTTTCCAATAACTAAATTCACTTCACATCGAATCACATTTTCTGGTGTTTCAAGTACACAATCTATGGATTTTGAATTTTCATCTTCAACATTACAATCAATATTAGGGTTCGTAACAACGCTTGAGCCCTATAAAAAACCCAACTTACCTTTATCAAAAGCATATTACTTTTATTTTCCTTTGTTGTTGTTGTTGTTGTTGTTGTTGTTGGTGCATTGTTTACGACTGGGGATGTTGTTGTTGGTGCACCATCCGTGACTAGAGTTGTTGTGATAGCATCTCGAAGGTCATCTTCCTTAGTCAGACATCCCTCTCCATGATGCAAAAACTTCTGGAGGTCATAACTTTTGACCTGGAGGTCCGTTGGAGCTGAAATTTGGTGGGCATATGTGTCTTGAAGAGTTTAATAAAAAACCCATTGAATTGGTAAATTCGGTAGGTCACCGTTATGACACTTTTTTTGGGACCTTATTCGATCATCTAGGGCCTCAAAATGAGGTTTCCTAGTTGTTTTTCTAAATATTTTCCTAGTTGTTTTTTCTAAATATTTTTCTAGATTTACTTGTAGTTAGATTAGAAAGTTGACGATTAGTCATTTTTTAGTAAGTTTCAAATATTTGGAAACTTTCATGGTCATACAGATAAGGATGTGAAGTTACCAAAAATGGCAATTTTAGAAAGTTGTGAAAATCTACCAAAAACTTAGTAATTTTTGTTTTTGTATAAATTTGATATTTATCTTTAGCTGTAGAAGGATGGAATGGAGTGAGAAGAAATTTAAAAAAATAGTTCTGAGTTTTGTGGGTATTCTTTTGTAATAATAGTGTTGAATTTTATGTTGTGAAGTTTGGTTACATCATCTGGTATCAAAGCAGGAAGATGGTTGGGAGAGGAAGAGGAAGAGCACGTAATGCCCATGTTGGGTGAATATTTTGTTGTTAACTCACTAACGAAAAAATGGTTATATCAGCCACAACTATGATGAGACAAAGCCTCTCCTCTCAACAAGGGGAGGTTCCCTTTAATTTCTTAACTATTACAAACAAATAACTTATGAAACTTATGTACACTAAACACTATATTTGTGATGATTCCATTTCATCCTATTCTATTTTTTCAGAATAGATTCTTCTACTTCAGGATGACAACTTCAATGAAACTGATATTAAAGAACTTATAAACTATCACCAAACTATAGAAACACAAAGTCTTCTGTCACCTCACTTACTAATTGCAAATAAAATTATTTGAAGTTGAATGCAGCCCAAAGTCTTCACTCTTCTCCAAGATGGTATAAGTAAATTGATATAACAACTTGCATCACAAAGTATTCAAGCTATTTTACTCTCACATACATAAACACAATCCTCACAAATGATTTGATAACACAAAGTCTATCACAATCAAATTAAGAACGCTCTTTAATCACTTGAAACAATCTCCCCACTTTAATTATTACCAAAGAATATTATGATAGTAAGACATAAGAACAATGCTATCATAACACAAATAATCCCAAGACAAAGATTGAAATTGAATTTCCTTTATTGTATTGATAAGTATTTGATAATTGATTCTCACAAAGAAGCACAAAGTCTTGATTTTATTTTCAATTTGCTAGAGTTTTCTTGCAATAGACAAGAGGTAAAAATTACAAAAGAGGCCCTCTTTATTTATAGGGAGGAGCTTGGAGCAAAAAAAGGAAATCTACAACTACTTTGACTTATTCAACAAAAGAGTCCTATTTGATTTAGGATTTCCTTTGTTCCATATGTAATTACATTTTATAAAAATGCATATGGATATGTCCAAAACTAATTACAAATTACATATACAAAACTGAAAATAAACTAAGGCATGAAGATGAATTTCAGCTGCCACCATCATTCTTCTTCAGAAAATCTCGGTACATGGTCTTCACTGCTAACATCTCATACACATCTGGTTTGACTGTATTATCTGAAATAGTATGGGCCCTGACAATTGCATCTTTGACTGCCTTTATCACTTTTTCATGCTTTCCAAGGTTATCTTTCAAATTCTCAAAGGTTGAATGGTAATCATATAGATTATCCATTGAAGCAACTGAAAACACCTCATCTTCAAAATTCTCTTGAACCATTTTCTCAAAAGCATCATCATTTCATCTGCAAAAATAAATTTGTGATTTTCATCTCTTAGAGTACATGGTAGCTCCTCTAGTCTATGCAAAAGTGAGACATCACTGTCTTCACTAATTTCTTGTACTTGTGAAAAATCTTCAAGCAAGCTTCTTAACACATTGATGTGATGAATCAAGGATTCTTTGGTCTTGACATATGATTCTTGATTTGACAAAACACCAATCACAATCAAATTCTTTAGCTTCATTTTCTTCATCTCAACCCATTCCTCTAAAGTGTCTTCTTGGTCTTGAAATGCCTGAGATAATGAATCAACAAGATTATCTAGCTCAGCTCTTTCCTTTTCCATTTTTTCTTTCCTCTCCACTGCGATCTTCAGAAGAACTCTACCCTGTGTCAACAATCGGTTTATAATCTCACCAACAACTCTTCCTCTTGTTTGAACCTTTTCCAGCTTTTGAATCAGAGGATCTTCAATAGTGACTGCCATTGGTTCCACAATGTCTGATGACTTGACTATCTTTTGAAGAATGACAATGAGCTACTCAGCCTTAGCTTTATATTGTTCTTTTTCTGTCTTTTCCTCATAAAATTTCACAAGCAAGGAGCTTGTTGTCACTTGGAAATCTGATTTAAGGCCTTCATGAGTCAGCTTTCCCAATTCAACTCTAGAAACAATGTAATCATTTACATCAAAAGTGTCTATGGTGGCATCAGGAGGAGGTCTTGCAATCTCTGCATATCTAACTCCCTCTTCATCAATCAGTTTAGAAATAGTCTTAGGCTTTTTCTTTTGAGATTTTGGCTTAGCAGGTAGCAACTTCCCAATATTAATATCATCTGGTGAAATAGCCTGCTTCTTTATTTTTAGTGTGTAAGCAGACAACCATGGAGGCAGTGTTTGAACATTGACATTTAGAGATGAATCAATTGTCTGGTTAGTAGGATCCATGCTGGCACCTGTTATGGTAACAATTGGAGTAGTGGTAGTAAAAACTATACTTGTAGTATCAACATTTTTCTCTGAGCTATCAAGAAAATGATCCAGAATAATTTGCTCTCCAATATCAAAAGGAGAAGATAAACTAGGTATTAAGACAGAGGAATCAAAAATAGTTCCAAAACCAATTTTTATAGAAAGGGGGGTAGAATCAAAAGATATAATAATAGGAGAAGTGAGAACATTAGAAACCACTAGAATATTAGCAAAAGTAGAAATATGAGGCAAAGCTATAGAAAATTGTGGTTCTTGGGAAATATGTTTTTGGGGAGATTTTTGCAAACCACCAAATTATTCTTGTTCTACATCTCTTTCTATTTCTTGTTCTTTATCACTTTCATCAGCTACCTTCTCACTCATCTCTATATGTTTAGTATCTAGTTCTTCAATATCATGTTGTTCTATTTTAGCATTTTCAGCTTCCATATTATCAACATTCATTTCTTCATTACCTAGATCTTCTACATTAGAACTCTCTGTAACTTCCTTTGCTTTACCTCCTTTAGAAACAAACTTGATCCTTGGTTTTGACACCTTGGAAGAAGGAGTGTCACTTTTGTTCTTAGTCCTGTTTTCCACCTTCTTTCTTGTTTGTTCTTGAATCTCCATTTCTGACCTAGTTAGGAACTCTTTCAAACTGAGACCCTTGATCTGTAACCATATATTGGTGTTAGCTAGTATAGGTTGGAATCTTTTCCTAAGGGAAGTCTCTTCTTTCACTGACCACTTGATTTTAGACAAGGATGAAGCTTCAATGTTTTCAATATTATACTTAGGGTCTAGAACATCACCCTCATCCTCCATGCCTTTCAAAACATCAGCTAACCCCAATTCTTCTATCTGACTTAGATGCAACCTATAGTAATCCAACTTTCTTATCTCATTTTGGGTCCTCAAATCGGTGCAAATGTCCTCCACCATGGGAACATGAAGCACTGATCTCCTTTTAATCTTGTTCTATACTTTTCAGAAATCAAAATAATTTCTCTTCTTGAATTGTTTCATTGTAACCAAATGCATCTCTGCTTCAACTGCCTTAGCCTTAGTAGTAGATTGAACTGAATATCTTCCAATCTCCACAGGAAATTTAATCCCTGACCTTTTTAATTCCATTTGTTTATTATGTACAACAATTAGCTATCTGCATAATTCCATTAGAATCACCTTATCACTTGGATATCTAGACAACATATATGGGTAACCTGGATAGTATCCAACTCTCAAATAAGTAAAAGTAGGAAATTGAAGAAACAAACAACTAAATAAATTAACAACTTCCCATACTTCATCAGATACTCTTTTCTATTCTAGCTCATTATTCCATAAGCACATTAAAACTAAAAAGAAGGCATTATTCACCCATAGGAAATGGTGAATAGACCTTTTTAGAGTTATTTGTGGATAATACTAAAAAATTGGCACAAGCCTTTGATCCCCATCTTGAGAAAGACCTAGAAATATCCTCGTGGATACAACAACATATACCAAATAGGAGGTCATATAGAACTTGAAAGTAGTATTGACCTTAAGCAGTTGATCATGTAAAGCATTACTGATTTACTCCCCCCAGAATATCTTCTGTTGTCCTTTAAGAATAACCCTAATATATGTGTACATCCATTCATGGAATTTAGAGGAAGAAAAAAGACATCTAATTCTACTCAACAAAGTGATTAGATCACTAACTTCTTCTACAAAATCACTCCTCAGAAGTTCCTTGGGCCATCTTAATAGATTGCTCCTAGGAGTTTTTAACCATTTTTTATTAATGTGCCTCTTTGTACATTCAACATCAGCATCAAAATCCTTCTAACCTTTAGCAAAGTTAATTTCCCCAACATTCTCTATGGATGGACACATGAAAATCTTATCCAAGAACTCGACATCTAGTCTAATGATAACATTCCCCTGAGAATTAGTTACAGTTATGGTATCCTTATCATAGTGACTTGCCACTTGGAGGACAAAGTCTAGATTATGAGTAGCAATAGGAAAAGATGCAACTAGGTGTATATTGCTATCAATGATCTTCTGCATATAGTGGGGAGGATTATCTTGTTTGGTCCTCTCCACAAATTCTGCCATATCCACATATCCTATCTCCATATCCCTGATCTCATCAATATTGGACTATACTGAAGTGACAGGGAAAACCCCTTGGTATTTGTACTTCATGATCTTAGCTTTGGATGGAGACAGCTTTGACATCGTCTTTGAAGAGAACACTAGAAACGGTGTTGATCATAGCTGCTTGATGAAACTACAAAAGTTCATGATCTCATAGTTAGGGGAAAAATTGGTAAATTAGGGAAACTATGAATTAATGATCATGTTCATAGGAATATGCTTGAAATGGCTTGAGAATGGGCAAGTCAATAAATTTGGTGAAAGCGGGTCAAAGGTATCAGTTTGCAAAAATTTCCAGTGTTAGGAAAAATTTGAGGGTTTTATGCACAGGGGGTCAATTTGACCACTCCTACATATAGGGTAAATTACATTTGAGTGTAAGGGCAGTTAGAAAGACCACCTCTACAAGTAGATAAAAACTAAGCTTCATGTATGAGTGATCAAAATGACCGCCCTTACATGTGAGGGTAAGATCTTTCGAATAGGTGAAAAGGTGGTCAATTCAACCACTCTTGCATCTTGGTGATATTGGTATTATAAGTGTCAAAGCAGTGAAATGTACCACTTTTACATGGTAGTTTTACCTTTTGGAATTTTTCCATGTAGGGGTAGAAAAAATTGCCACCCTTATACCTAAGGTAGACTTCAAGTGGACAAAAGGGATGGGTGGTGAAATTCACCAGCCATACATGTAAGGAACCCTTTGTTAAAGAAAATGTGCATAGAGGTAAACCCCTCGCCCATGTCTGTAAAAATGACAAAGAAAACTTAAGAAAGGCTCAAAGGAGCCACAAAATAAGATGACATCTACAGAAGGAAACCCTAGGTTTCATAACAAGAAGGATTACTACAATAGAAAAGAATTTAGGGTTTCTTTCTAGAAGAAAATAAAAACTAAAACTAGAAACAAAAATACTTTTAACCCTAAAACATTTTAGAAGGTAAAGAAAAAGGTGAAAAAGAAAGACTTACCTCAAAAACCTAGCAGGTGAGAAAAAGAAGCTCGAACGACCTTCGATCCTTCAGGAAAGAAAAACAACTCACTCACACAGAAATATGAATCAAAACGTGAGCTCAGAGGAAAGGGAAGGCAATTAAAAACTATTACAAAGGAAAATGAAATAATTTAAACCTTAAAAAGGTTTTAAAACCCAAACTCATCGTGCATTAATTGCACACGAGTTAGACCCATAGCTCACTCAAAGTGCAATGGCGGGTACTTTTACCACTTTTACATTTGGAGATAAACAATGTGTATGGGTAGCAAAAATTTCTGCCCTTACACTTCAAAACAAGACGTTCATGAGACTTGCACAAGCAGGCAATTTGACCGCTCTTGCAAGTCAAAAAACAAAGATATGTTCAGGCGGTGTATTTCACAACTCCTGCATATGGGAGAAGAAGTTACATGTAAGGATGGGGTTTTTGACCACCCTTGCATGTTAACTATCAAAAATTTTCTAACACCCTAAAATGGTTAAAATTGATATTTTGACAAGCTTATAACCTAGTCAATTTTCATGAACTTCGAATAATCGACCTAGGGGAATGTTACAAACTATTCTTAGGTGTTAGAGGACTACGTATGAGGTCAAAAAGTTTCACCTCAAAATGCGTACTTAGAGTGTAGGCTATAGAAAGGACAAGTTCCATAGGGGTCGTCCTACAAAATGAGCACAGTTGATTTTGAGGACAACAACCCAAATGCATAGGGATATATAAAATCTACAAAGACAAATACAAGAACTTGTAGGTATGATGGCCAATCAAGGATTGAGGCCACAAAGAGATGATTCTAATGAAGAAATAGGCCAAGGAGATGAAGATCGACATGTAGGAGCTGAAGAGGAAGCACAATTAGAGCACCTAACTTTTGAAGAAAGGATGCTCAGAGCATTAGAGGGAAAAAATGATGGGATTAAAATTGAAGTTTCTGAGTATGCAGGTAGTCTCAAACCAGAGGAGTTGATAGATTGGTTGAACGAAATGGGCAAATTCTTTGAATGGAAGACTATGATAGAGGAAAAGAAGGTGAAGTTTGCATGCACTAAGTTAAAAGGTCATGCAATGATCTGGTGGGATCATCTGCAAAAGGAAAGAACTAGAAAGGGAAAGGATAAAATCAAGACTTGGAGCAAAATGGAGAAGAAGCTGAAAGAGAAATTTTTGCCTATAGACTATGCACAAACTCTTTTTCATAATTTTCAAAATTTGAAACAAAACTTATCTACTCTGAAAGACTATACAAATGAATTTTACAAGTTGTCCATTTGTGTGGAGCATCAAGAAACTGATGAACAGATGGCTGCAAGGTATGTAAATGGTCTAAAATTCACTATTCAAGATGAATTGAGCATGCATAGGGTTAACAATATGGAAGACACATACCAATTAGCTTTAAAGGCAGAAGAAAAGAAAAGTAGACAATATTTTCAAAGGAATAGAGGAACAAGGAGAGGGGCATCATCTCCCTTATGAGATGGTCTAAATTTTAGTCGTGGAGAATCATCCCAAGGAATAGAGAAATCAGAAGATATCTGACAAGATCCTCAAAGTCAACAAAGAAGAAGAGGATTTCAGAGGGGCAGAGGTTACAGTGGTTGTAAAGGATGGAAGGTCCATGAAAACCTTTCATTTGTTATAGGTGTGGTGAAGAGGGTCACAGGGCATTTGATTGTTCAAACTATCACATGAAAGAAAGGAAACAAGGAGAACAACCCAGGTTGAACTTGGCTCAAGCTAAGGATGAAGGAGAAGGGATAGAATTAGAGGTTCGACTAGATGTGTGTGAGAATCTCATGATGAGAAGAGCAATAGTGATTCTAGAAAAGGAGCAAATACAAGGTTGTGATGATTCTTAGCTTAGAACCAATATTTTTTGAACTAGGTGCACCTTAGGAGGAAAGGTATGCCAAGTTATTATTGATAGTGGCAGTTGTGAAAATATGGTTTCTAGAGAAATGGTAGATAAACTGAATCTACACTGTGAAAAACATCCCCATCCTTATCGTATTGCATGGTTCAAAAAGGGAAATGAAGTCACTGTTGATAAGAGGTGTTTAATTAAGTTTTCCATAGGAAAGACTTATAAGGATGAAATATGGTGTGATGTCATTCCAATGGATGCATGCCATGTGTTGTTGGGAAGGACGTGGCAATACGATAGGAAGGTAATGAATGATGGAGAAAAAAATACATACACTTTTTGGAAAGAAGGTTCCAAAGTTATTTTATTGCCTCTTAAGGATGAAAGGAAGGTTGAGAGTATGTTGTCCACAAGAGAACTTCTGAAGGAAATGAAGGTGATGGGGTTCTGTTATGCACTAGTAGTGAAAAAAGAAGATGATGAGGAAATACCAGTACCAGCAGAAGTAGTAAAAATACTAGAAGAATATGCTGATGTTGTGCCAGATGAGTTACCTGATGGTCTACCACCAAAGAGAGATTCAACACCACATTGATTTGATCCCAGGAGCATCTATACCTAATCAAGCATCTTATAGAATGAGCCCTACCCACCATGTAGAGATCAATAGACAAGTGACAAACCTGATCATAAGAAAAGGTGCCGTGAGGGAGAGTATGAGCCCATGTGCTGTACCTACGCTATTAACTACAAAGAAGGATGGCACATGGAGGATGTACACAAATAGTAGGGCAATAAATAAAATCAGCATCAAATATCAGTTTCCCATCCCTCATTTGGATGACAAGATGGATGTGCTTGCAAGGGCTAAATACTTTAGCAAACTTGATCTACACAGCGGTTATCACCAGATCTGGATTCGAGAGGGGGATGAATGGAAAACAACATTCAAGACTAGGGATAGATTATATGAGTGGATGATTATACCATTCATTTTATCTAATGCACCCAGCACCTTCATGAGGCTAATGAATACTATACTGCGTCCTTATATTGGTAAGTTTGTGGTGGTTTGCTTTGATGATATTTTAGTTTTTAGCAAGAGCAAAGAGGAGCATTTGCAGTACTTGAGGATCATCTTAGATGTGTTGAGAAAAGAGAAACTCTATGCAAACTTAAAGAAGTACAAATTCATGCAAGAAAGTTTGGTCTTCCTAGGCTTTGTCATCTTCGCAGATGGTATCAAAATTGATACAGGAAAGGTCAGGGCAATTCTAGAGTGGCCTAATCCAAGGAGCATAACAGAGGTAAGAAGTTTTCATGGGTTATCCACATTCTATCAAAAATTCATTCAAAATTTTAGTAGTATTGTACCACCCATAACAAATTGCACCAAAGGAAGGGATTTTGTGTGGACTCAAAAAGCTGAGGAAGATTTTAAGTTTCTAAAGAAGAAGGTGATAAAAGCTCCTATTTTAGCATTACCAAATTTTGATAAGGTATTTGAAGTGGATTGTGATGCCTCACATGTGGGCATTGGAGCTGTACTTAGCCAAGAAGGTAAACCCATAGCCTTCTTTAGTGAAAAGTTGAACAAGGTAAGGAAGAACTATTCAACTTATGATTTAGAATTTTATGCAATTATACAAGCATTGAGACATTGGAGGCACTACCTAGTGCCAAAGGAGTTTGTGTTGTTTACATACCATATTGCCTTGAAATACTTGAACACACAAAAAAAATTGAATAGTAGGCATGCAAAATGGGTTTCTTTCTTACAAGGCTACAACTTTGTTCTCAAGCTCAAGTTAGGAAAACAAAACTAGGTTGCAGATGCTTTAAGTAGGCATATTACACTATTGACAACAATGGAAAATGAGGTGATTGGTTTTGATGCCATCAAAGATCTATATGAATCTGACAATGATTTTTGGGAGATTGTGGAACAGTTGAAAACCCTGGTAGTGGGTAGTATGGGCCACACTCAAGGTGAATATCTTATGCAAGATGGTTATCTCTTTAAAGGAAAACAATTATGTATTCTAGTTGGGTCCATGAGAGAGAATATTATAAGAGAGCTTCATATCAGTGGGTTGGCTAAACATTTTGGCAAGGATAAGACCATAGCTTTGGTAGAAGATAAGTACTATTGGCCAAAGATGAAAAGAGACATAACAAGATATGTGACAAGGTGTATAATTGTTAGATGGCTAAATAACATTCACAAAATACGGGGTTGTATATGCCATTACCAGTACCTACTGAACCATGGACTAATTTAAGTATGGACTTTGTGTCAGGGCTGCCAAACACACAACAAGGTAATGATTCCATCTTTGTTGTTGTTGATAGGTTCTCTAAGATGACTCATTTTATTGCCTGCAAGAAAACTAGTGATGCAACTAGGGTGACATAATTATTTTTTAGAGAAGTTGTTCAATTGCATGGTGTTCCACAAACTATGACATCTGATAGGGATACCAAGTTTCTTAGTCATTTTTGGAGGACACTATGGAAAAAGATGGGAACCAAGCTCCAGTTTAGTAGTGCTTATCACCCCCAAATAGATGGGCAGATAGAGGTTGTAAATAAAAGTTTGGGAAACCTGCTAAGATGCATCATTGGAGAGAAACCCAGACAATGGGACTTGACCTTACCACAAGCTGAATTTGTCTATAACAGTTTAGTCAATCGATCTACATGTAAATCACAATTTCACATTATTTATGGTAGGAATCCTAAGGGTCTTTTGGATTTGGTGTAGATACCAATTGGAGACAGGATTAGTGATGATGGAGAAGCGTATGTAGAACATATTCAACAATTACAGAAAGATGTGAGGCAGAAGCTCCAAGAAAGTAATGAAAAGTATAAAAATATAGTAGATGCTAGTAGAAGACATCTAATATTCAATGAAGGTGACTCAGTAATGGTTTATTTGAGAAGAGAGAGATTTCCCACTGGAACTTACAATAAGATGAAATACAAGAAAATTGGCCCTTGCAGAATTACAAAAAAAATCAATGACAATGCTTATGAGGTAGATTTACCAGAGTAGTTAGACATTTCTCTTGTGTTTAATCTTTTTGATTTATATGCTTTTCATGGTGACATTCCTGATGAAGAAGGTGAGGCTAAAGTAGGTTGGAAACAACAGGTTTCAAGAAAGAAAAGGGAAAAGATTGCACAGATTCTGGACAAGAAGACAATAGACACTCAACAGGGTCAATACATCAAGTTTCTGGTACAATGGGAAGGTCCAACACAAGTAGATAATACATGGATTCCAGAATGGGAAGTGAAGAAGCTAGATCTAGATAAGTGGCACAAGTTCTAGGAAAACAACTTGCAGGAGCTGCATTTTTTTCAACCAGAGGAGAATGATGCAAGAACTTCTAGAGGTCATAACTTTTGACCCAGAGATTCGTTGGAGGTAAAATTTGGTGGGCAGATGCATCTTGAAGAGTTTAATAAAAAACCCACCAAATTGGTAAATTCGGTAGGTCACTATTTTGACACTTTTTCGGGACCTTATTCAATCATCTAGGGCTTTGAAAATGAGGTTTTAATGTTTTTTTTCAAGATTTTCCTAGTTGTTTTTTCTAAATATTTTCCTAGATTTACTTGCAATTAGATTAGAAAGCTGACGATTAGTCATTTTTTAGTAAGTTTCAAATATTTGGAAACTTTCATGGTTATACAGATAAGGATGCAAAATTACCAAAAATGGCAATTTTAGAAAGTTGTGAAAATCTCCCAAAAATGGCAATTTTTGTTTTTGTATAAATTTGATATTCATCTTTAGCTATAGTAGGATGGAATGGAGTGAGAAGAAATTTAAAAAAATAGTTCTGAGTTTTGTGGGTATTATTTTGTAATAATAGTGTTGAATTTTATGTTGTGAAGTTTGGTTACATCACTCTCTAGGCCCCACCCCCTTTTGGGCCTTCAGTGAGAGTCTCCCCTCCTACATCTCCTATTTCTATGGATGGAGATAATGAAGTTTTTTGGACCATTATCCAAAGAAGGAAGAAAAGTCTTTTGAAGCATGTTTCTCAAACCCGCACTCAGGCCAAGGGTATACCACTTGCTAGGTTAGGTTATGATACTGTTTAATATTTTGTTGTAGTTTTTCTTTGTAGCCTTGCTTCAGCTTTGTCTTTTGGGTTTTGTTGTTCGATTGTTGTTTTTGGCCATTTTGGGTCTGCCTTGCCTTGCCTTAGGGCAATTGTTGTGCAACGGTTGGGACCCTTGTTTTCCACTTATCTTTTCTAGCTAGTTTGAGTCATGTTCTGCATTGCCCTGAGGGTTGTTTTGTAAAGGTATTAGCACCCTTATTTGCTACTTATCTTAATAAAAAACATATCAATTTCCTTTAATATGTTTTATCATTTTATTTGATATTCACTTCTAGGGTTTTATTTACTAAACTTTTATTAAATAAATATAAAATAACTTTACAGTAAATAAAACAACATATATTAATTTCATTTAATATGTTTTTATCATTTTTATTTCATATACATCCCTAGGGCTTCATTTTTATTTCATATTTTCATAGGGTTTTATTGACTAACCTTTTAATTGTTAATTTTTATAAAACAACAGTGAATAAAAACCAACAAATTGTATTTCATTATGTACAAAACAAAAAAAATTGATGATTAATGTATAGTTAAATCTATAACTTCTAATATATTTTAGATATATTTTATTTCATTTATTTTTATTAATCTACAGTTAATTGATTGTGTAGAAAACAAACAAAACCTAATAAAATATAGTGTTATAAAATATTAGTTTAGGACAGTTTTTTTTATAGTATGTTTGAGAAATAATATATAGACCTAGAAGTGCAAACAATATCAAACTCCTCAAACAATACCAATTACACCAATACAAAGGTGTCATACAATCCAAATACCCTTGATATTATCTTGGACATTGACTATACACAAATCACAAGGTCTCACTTTTTCAAAAGCCACAATGTCACAAAAAAAAGAATATTTGAGGACTAACAATAATACCTAAAATAGGACAGAGATCCAAATTATTAGAAAAAAAACATGATGATGTAATTCTTGCAAATCTATTTTTATCCTTTTTATTTCATATTCATCCATAGGTTTCATTTTTTTATTTCATATTTGCCTAGTTTTATTTACCAATTAAATAAAACAACATATTAATTTCATTTAATATGTTTTTATCCTTTTATTTCATATTGACCCCTAGGGATTCATTTTTTAATTTCATATTTGCCTAGGGTTTTATTTACTAATTAAATAAAACAATATATTAATTTCATTTAATATATTTTTATCCTTTTATTTCATATTTGACCCCTAGGGTTTCATTTTTTATTTCATATGTGCCTAGCATTTTATTTACTAATCTTTCGTTAAATAAATAAAATAAAATAACTATAAAATAAATAAAATAACATATTACTTTTGTTTAATATGTTTTTATCCTTTTATTTCATATTCAGAGTATTTAACATGTAATAGAAACCACCAATGAAGCCACCATTGGAAGACCAAGAGTCACCACCAACGGAAGTCCAAGAGCCACAAATCTCCATCTTAAGAACCTTATGGCCTTGCCATTAAGCCCAACCCCTTTCACATTTAACATATTTATTTGGTTTAATATGTTTTTATATTTTTACTTCATATTCACCCCTAGGGTTTCATTTTTTATTTCATATTCGCCTAGGGTTTTATTGACTAACCTTTTAATTGTTAATATATTTGAAGAGTAATGTTTTCAATATATATTGAACAAATAACACAAGTATTTTCATTAAAATAACTCTATAGTAAATATTTTTTATAAAACAATAGTGAACAAAAACTAACAAATTAAATTTCATTCTCAATTGATGACTGTAGAACAAAATCTATCACTTCTAATATATTTTATATAAAACTTCTAATATATTTTATTTCATTTTACCCCTTTCACATTTAACATATTTATTTGGTTTAATATGTTTTTATCTTTTTATTTCATATTCACCCTTAGGGTTTCATTTTTTATTTCATATTTGCCTAGTGTTTTATTGACTAACCTTTTAATTGTTAATATATCTGAAGAGTATTGTTTTCAATATATATCTGAACAAATAACACAAGTATTTTCATTAAAATAACTCTACAGTAAATAAAATAACATAACATATTAATTGATTGTGGAGAAAACAAAATGAAATCGTAATAAAATATAGTGTTATAAAATATTAGTTTAGGACAATTTATTAGTTTCTGCGAAGGAAACTATATTGGAGGCCTATTTTTTACTAGTTATTAATAATTCATTTTTCGCGCATCCATTACAATAATGGCGGTTATAAAATGACAAGAGAGTATTTATTTAAATGTTAAACAAATATTAATTTTTTCCTAAATCTATATGCAAATATTTGTTGAATAAACCAATGGCAAGAGAGTATTTATTTAAACATTAAACAAATATAATGTACTAGTTTAATATAAAAATGTTAAATGTCCATAATACATTATTACTATTATAGATATCTTAAATACATCTATCTAAAAGATGTCTGGAGATGCCTATATTAAATTTGTTATTTAGAATGGATAAGAATCTCAAATGATATCTCTCCACATCTTTTAGATAGATTTATTTAACATAAAAAGACAGTACTATTTTTGAATTCACTTTATTAGATTTAAGTATGTTGATAAAAATTGATTGTAAAACTATGTAGTTGAATCTTGATAAAACATCAGATAATTTAATATATTGTGAAAACGCCACCTAAATTTAATAAATATACTTAGTAACTGGTAAGTGAATTAAAACATAGTTATTATGCCTTTTTTATGTTAAACAAATCTATCTAAAAGATATGGAGATATATCGTTTGAGGTTCTTATCCAATCTCAATAACAAATTTAACATAGGCACCTTGAGACATCTTTTACTCTTAAGTGAATTAAAGAATAGTTTTATGTTTTTTTTTATGTTAAAAAAATCTATCTAAAAGATGTGGAGAGATATCATTTGAGGTTCTTATCCATTCTAAATAACAAATTTAATATAGGCACCTCTAGACATCTTTTAGATAGATGTATTTAAGATATCTATACTAGTAATAACGTATTATGGAAATTTAATGTTTTATATTAAATTTGTACGTTATAAATTATATTTTATTAGATTCAAGTATGCTGATAAAAATTGATTGGAAAACTATGTAGTTGAATCTTGATAAAATATCATATAATTTAATATATATTGTGAAAACACTAGCTAAATTTAAATAAATTAGCTTTAACAAACCTAATAATGTATGTATGATCATGTGGATGCATTTGTTAACATCATATAATTTAATGTACTCTCAAAATACCACCTAAATTTAATAATGTAGATTTTTCTAAAATAGATATGCTAGTAAATAAAATAATTCTAAAGTAAAATAAAGTAACTCTTAAGTGAATTAAAAAAAAGTTCTATGTTCTTTCTTATGTTAAATAAATCTATATAAAAGATGTGGAGGGATATCATTTGAGGTTGATAGATGTATTTAAGATATCTATACTATTAATAATGTATTATAGACATTTAATGCTTTATATTAAATTAGTGTGGGCCAGTAAAAAAGCCTGTTAGAAACCTAGATTACCTAATGCATTTCCTCCATTACTCTATTCTAAGCTAGCTATGGCTATGTACTTAGAGTTGAAGTGTAAATGGAAAAATAGAAGCTATTTGACAAAGGCACAAGTCAAAATGCTCATGAGATGGTTGAAAATGGGGAGGTAAAAGGGTTTTTATAGAGAGTGAAGAGTGAATAGAGGGCTGAGATTAAAAGTTGACTTGGAGGGGAAATTAATGGCTCACAATGATTAGGGTTTTTCTCCCACAAGAGACAAATTGATTTTTAAAATGGTGGGAAATGGGGTGAAAGTCAATGTTTTAAAATTAAATAGATTGTGAAATTTATTTAATTTTTGTGAGAGGAGTGGGATTATGATGGGATAAAATTAAATAAGTGAACCTATTTAACCTTGGGTCATGGTAATAATTTAAATAAATGAGTATTTATTTAAATTAAAGGGAATATTGGCTTGTGATGAGTGAATAATTAAATAATAATTAAATTATTTAATTATAGAAGAATTTAGAAGAAAGAGGCCTTAATAATTAAATAAGTGAAGCTTATTTAAATAAGAAGTACAAAGACAATAAATTAATTAAATAATGAAAAATTATTCAATTAATAGAAGAATGTGGGATTTTAGGTAAAATGTGTGTGAAAATATTGTTCGTAGGCTCGGGACATTTTTAGTGTCTACATTTTGCTCCTCTTTGATATAATATCAAATATGGCATTATATCAGAGAAAAAATTTGAGAAATGTGCTTTGATCATGCCCCAGTGTCTTGCGAAGTGGGATGGTCCCATGCCCCCTTAGAAAATTTTTAAATTTTCTAAGAAAATTTCAAAAAAAAATAGAAATTTTTTTGAAAAGAGTGCGTGGGATGGTTAGGTTGAGCCGGGCATGCAAAAGTAGTTATAAAAGACACTTGGGGTGTCAAAAGGGTCGTGCTCACTGGTCAAAATGTTGAAAAGAGGGGTCTCTTAGGTCAGAAAGGCTCTATAAATACCTCCTAGGGGGCCCATATTCCTCATTTGTGCATTTGAACCTTTGAAATTCTAGAGAGGAGAGAATGAGCTTTTGGAGAGTGTGTATGAAGCTGCCGTCGAGATGTCGCCTGTACCTATCCACCAGCACCGCAGATCACTAGTTCAAACACATGGTCATCTCCTTGGGTCAAGGGTCCCGGTATGTATCTAACCTTTCTTGGTTAATTTTGGCATTTGTTGGTAGATTTAGGGGCCCAAAAATAGGTACCGCACCGCATGCATTTGGTGGCGTACCGCTTGCGCAAAGGTACGATGCATGCAATTTTTGGAGTCACATGCACCAATGACTGTGATGCCTCCGCTTAGGGGGTGCACATTTGTTAGCCATAATGCATGGGTGAGACAGGGTGCCGCATAAGCCAAGGTGTGAGCATGCGTGGAACAATGTTACACATGCACCTAGGTGGATCGCATGCGTTGAGCAGTGAGACGCCTATGTTTAGCTACTACATATGGATTTAGGAATGTGACACATGAGTGATTTGAGACAAAATTGATGACTGCAACCCCAATTTGTGTTTAAGTTTGTTCACTAATGTCATACTTAGGGTTTAGTGTAATAACATGTTGTCTTGGTTGCATTAATACATGCAAGGTTACCACCTATTTATACATGGGAGAGTTGGCCCACTGGGTACCGATTGTGGGACTCTTTGTCGACAGAGGAGTGAGACACTCTAGCTACGTTGGGATTGTATGGTGTTGCCTTTATGTCTGAGATTCAGGCTAACCGAGGGCTATTGATAGCAGTTGTGGAGAGGTATCACTATGAGACCGACTCATTTCACTTTCCGATAGGAGAGGCTACCGTGACCTTACTAGATATGTGGCAGATTCTACGGCTTCCCATTCATGGTGAGCAAGTGGTCTATAGTCTGGAGACTGGATTGCCAGCTCTACATCGACTGCTTGAGATAGCGCATGATGCTGCACTGGGGGTTGAGGAGCATGAGATCCCATGGGACACTTTGACCGATCATTATGATTGACTGATTGTGGTCATCTGTGCTTGCATTGTTGGTGTGGTATGTCTTGATTGACAGGGCCATGGTTTTACAGTTGGCTGGGGGGAGATGCAGGAGGGGATGATTGTAGATGCGACCTCCTATGCATGGGAACCCTGCCTCCTAGCTCAGTTGTACCATCAGCTACATGGTGTCGTATATCAAGGGGAGTAGTCTATCAGTTACGGAGTGACTTTACTCATGATATGGGCATGGGAGCACATTACAGTATGTAGGCCGCCAGGGGAGCAGAATATTTTGGAGGAGCTGCCATATGTGTTTTGTTATACTAGAGCATTGCCATAGGTTCGGATGGGTGATGTGGGCTACTGGCAATATGTTATCAATCACATGGATTCATTTACTTGGATGCCATATAGAGATTGCTTTAGATGGTTAGAGGATGATGAGTAGCTTCCTTACTGTAGGCATACATGATATCTTATTGGTAGGACTTTATAGGCACAACATGTTATAGAGCGACATTTGCCATCCTGAGTGCTCAGGCAGTTTGGCGAGTAGCAGGATGAGCCAGTTGGTATCGTAGAGTTTTCCCAGGTTACATGGGAGATTGCAGTGTGTGGGCCTATGATTCTGGTATAGACAGCTCTGGATGAGATCGTAGGGTTACAACCAGTGGAGTGGGAGTATGGGGCTACAGCAGATCTGGGGACAACTCCAGCCTATGATGCATGGTGGGCCACACATAGGCCTAATCCATATTTGGATCTTGATGCACCAGCAGTGGTGGAGCAGTTGGGACGAGGGCTAGGAGGTTGATTTAGAGGTCAAGGTAGGGGTAGAGGAGATGGAGATGACAGAGGTAGAGATGATGGTGGAATAGGTGGGGTGGTAGAGGCAGGGGCCTAGGAGGTCAAGGCCAGGATGGATAGTGATGCAGAGATTATGCAGCAGAGCAGTGAAAATAATTCAAATTTACTGAACTGTTACTGCAGAGCAGCCAATGGAATGGTGGAAATAGTTTAAATTTGTAGAACTGTCACTGTGGTTGAACCTTTGAACCACGTGAACCATTGAACTGCAACTATAGGTTCAATCTATTCTTATCACTTTTATTAAAGACTGTTAGCAACTATATGTTGAACTGTCAAACTCTTCAAATCCATCTTCGCCTTGTTGAACTAGCGCACCAAAACAAGTCTTCGCTGAACTACTGAACTTGTTGAACCTGCGGTTACTGAACCATTGAACCATTGAACTGGTTCAACCGTCGGTTCAACTGTCGGCAATACATACTCTTCGGCCAACTCTAAAGTTCTCCCGCCAATTAAACCTCTAAGTTCATTGAACCATTGAATGTGATGCTCCTCATCGAACTGACAAACCAAGTGGACCCGCTGTAACTCGATGAACTCGTGGAACCTGTTGAATCATTGAACCGTTGACCCAGTTCAACCATTGGTTCAACTATCGGTGACACTTGCTATGATGAAATGATGAACCACATGAACTTGCTGTAGCTGTTGAACCATTGAACCTTTGAATTGGTTCAACCACCTATGACCATCTACTATCAATTTTCCTGATATGCTTCAACTCGACACACAGATGCATGATACACATGAAATGTATATTCGCATTCAAGTGCAATATACACTTGAAATGTACTTAGGTACATTAGCAATATACACACTATTCATATGTTCAGCGAACAACACTAACTTAACCCAAAAGGACTTTTATAGATACCTTTCTTCAACAGGATATATATAGACACAGGATGATACTCGCATGCAAATGCGATATAATCACAAACTGTTCCTGGTATGGAATTGACACATATGCATAACTGTGTATCTGAATCTCACGCTAAGAATCTCCTTCTGTACCAAACCTCACAATTTCTATTCTGCCATTACCACGCACATAAGGAAACAAAATAGAAAACTATTTTACAAGTCCATTCCACTGATTTCACAGAAATCCACCAGTGGAATGGTTTTAATGGTGCATCTTGACAACAGAAAACTAAATTAGATACAAAACAATTCTATACAGATAATATACATAGCACAATATGATACATAAGGAATTTACACAGAATTTAGAATTTGTAAAACACAACTGACAGAATGTCTATTTCTTCATTCCAACTTTATCTCTCTATGTCTCTAGGAACACAGGCTGATTACCCAGATTCCCACACATTCCACACACACTCGTTCTTATTTTTCTTAACCTAGATTATAAGCCAAAACCCTAACTAATCATATGACACATGTTTGGCTTAAGACAACAAAACACCTAATCATATGACACATTCACTTAATCATCTACATACTCCAAATGTCTAATGATGTCCAAATTGGGATGCCAAATTTGGGACTTTGATTCATATGGTGGGGTCGGTTACAAACATGAAATGTTATCACAAATACTACATGACAACATGAAATGTATAAACATCGTAAAACTTAGTCTTCTCCTTCAGATGTATATTTATCTTGTTGAAGGGGTGCTCCTGCACCATACTCCCTGAGAGAAAAGATCTCAAGCCCACTTGAGATCAGAGTTTGAAAGTCTACACCATGGTTTGTGATCTAATCTTCAGTCATCCAAACTGCCTCTGAATTAGGTTTCCCGTGTCAGGTCACCAAGTACTCCATGTACTCTTTGTTCCTTGTCTTCTTTGTCACTCTTGAGCCTAATATCTTCTTCAATTTTGGTGGATCCTACTTAGGAATATCATCATCTACTGCATCCTGTAATGGTTCCTATTCTACATCTGCATTCTGCTTTAATGGAGTTAAATCACATATATTGAAAATGGGTGACAATCCAAGATCAAGAGGAAGTTGAATCTCATAAGCATTCTGCCCACACTTCAAAATCTGACATGGTCCAATCTTCCTCTGCATTAGCTTGGTATATTTATCTTTTATGAGCCTCTCCTTCTTCAAATTAACCCATACCAACTCTCCAACATCAAATTGTACATCTCTCTTCTTCTTATCAGCATATGCTTTGTACTTCAATGTAGTTTGTTGGAGTTGTGTCTTGACTTGATCATGCACCTCTTTGATGGCTGATGCAAAAGCTTCTCCATCTGCACTAATAGACTCTCCTATAGGTAGATCTCTCAACTCCAAAATACCCCTGGGATGAATACCATATACCACCTGAAAAGATGACTTCCCTGTACTCCTATTGATAGTGTCATTATAGGAAAATTTTTCTTGTGATAGAATGTTATCCCACTTCTCTCCATACTGCCTTGTCAAACACCTTAACAAATTTCCCAATGAATGGTTAAATACTTCGGTCTGACCATTTGTCTAAGGATGGTAGGCTGATGAGAAGGATAAGTTTGTTCCAAGATTCTTCCAAAGAGTCCTCCAAAAGTGGCCTATAAACTTCACAACTCTATCTGACACTATGCTCAATGGCAAACCATGTATCCTTACTATCTCTTTGAAAAACAGATCTACAACATATGAAGCATCACAAGTGGTTTTGCATGGAAAGAAGTGTACCATTTTACTAAATCTGTCTACTACAACAAAAATACTATCATATCCCTTCCTTGTCCTAGGCAAACCCAATACAAAGTCCATGCTTATGCTCTCCCACAGTCTAGAAGGAATGGATAGTGGCTGATACAAACCTGCATTAGTGGATTTCCCTTTTGCCTTCTGACATATCACACATGCCTCCACAAATTTCCTCACATCTAACTATAACTTGGGCCAATAGTAATATCTCTTCACAAGATCAAGAGTCTTATCCAGACCAAAATGTCCTGCCATGGCCCCACAATGTTTCTCCCTAATAATATTCAGTCGCATAGAACATCTTGGAATACACAACTATCCACCCTTGAAAAGTAATCCATCTTGGATCAGAAATTTAGATAACTCAGCATGATATTTATCACTAAAGGAAGTACATACCTTATAGATTTCTCCAAAATCTTCATCAGTATCATACATGGCCTTCAAAGAGTCAATGCCAACACTCTCCAATTGGATCTGATTTATGGTTATGACCCTCCTGCTCAAAGCATCTGCCACCTTGTTCTTGACCCCTTTCTTATGCTTGAGTGTGAAGGTGAAAGCTTGCAAAGTCTCCACCCAGTTCATATGCCTATGGTTTAACTTCTCTTGACTGTTTATGAAACTAAGGGCCTGATTATCAGTGAACACTATGAATTCTTTGGGCAGCAAGTAATGCCTCCACTTTTTTAGTGACTGTACTAGAGCGTACATCTCCAAATCATATGATGAGTATCTCTTCTTTGCATCATTTAATTTCTCACTGAAAAATGCAATAGGCCTACCTTCTTGACTAAGTACTGTCCCAATTTCCATGTGGCTTGCATCACATTCTACCTGGAAAATCTTGTTGAAGTCAAGAAATGCAAGGACTGGCTGCTCTGCCACCTTCTTCTTCAATGTTTCAAATGAATCATCTGCCTCCTTTGTCCAAGTGAACCTACACTTCTATCCTCCTTTTATGGTGTCAAGCATGGGAGCACAAACATGACTAAATCCCTTTATAAACTTTCTATAGAAGGTTGCTAACCCATGGAAACTTCTAACATCATTCAAGGTTTTAGGAGTTGGCCAAGACAATATGGCACTTACCTTCTCTTGATCCATTTTCAGTTTGTCATGTGAGATGACAAATCCCAAGTAGATGATCTCTTCCTGCATGAACAAAGACTTTCCTAAGTTGATCATTAGCCGCTCTTCATGTAACCTTTTGAGGACCAAGTCTATATGGTTGAGGTGCTCTTCCCTTATATTACTAAAAATTAGGATGTCATCTAGATATACTATGACAAATTTTCCCATGAATTCCCTCAAGACCTCATTCATCGACCTCATAAAGGTACTAGGGGCGTTGGACAAACCAAAAGGCATGACCTTCCAATCATAGAACCCCTCATTGGTTTTGAATGCAGTTTTCCATTCATCTCCTGGGCTAATCCTAATATGATGATAGCCACTCTTTAAATCTATTTTTGTGAAATACTTAGCAACCCCCAAGCAATCAAGTCAATATTCTATCCTAGGAATTGGGAACATATACCTGATTGTTATCTTGTTGATAACCCTTGAATCAGTACAAAGTCTCCATGTGCCTTCCTTCTTTGGTGCTAGTACAGCCGGTACCACACATGGGCTTAAAATCTTGCCAATTAGGCCTGTCTCCAACAATTCCTCAATATGCCTTGCTACCTCTATATTCTCCTCTAGGGTAGGCTTGTATGCTACTTTGTTTGGGAGTGTAGATCCTGGGATCAGATCTATGCAATGGCTGATGTCTCTCATAGGTGGTAGGGACCTTGGCATTCCATCAGAGATGATGCCCTAGTATTTGTCCAATAACTCTTGGACAGTTGGATCTATGAACCTTTGCCTCTTCTCTCCCTTGACTTCTTGCTACTGCTCCTTGTTCACCTTTAGGCATGGAATTAGAGCATATGCAACTGCTCCTTCTTCTTCTACTATCTCTTTCATGAATCATTTGCCTTCTATCATCATTGCCTTGACTTCTTTCCCTTTTGATTCCACCTCATTCTCCATCAATGGTAGTAACTCTATCACCTTACCATCCTTGGCGATTGAATATGTGTTTCTCACTCCATCATGGTGTGCTTTCAAGTCATACTGCCATGGTCTTCCAAATAGGAGATGGCAAGCATCCATCTTGGCAATGTCAAACAATAACCTATCCTTGTATGGTCCAATTTGAAACTCTACCCAAGCCTATTCTTCCACAACTATTTGTTGACCTTGGATGAGATCTTGTATGGGCAAGGATGTGGTAGTCTTCTAAGTTTAAGATCTTCTACCATTTCAAATGACACAAAATTTTTAGTGGATCCGGAGTCAATCAGAACTTTACATACCTTTCCTACTACCTTGCAAGTAGTTCTAAAGAGAGACTTCCTTTGTGGGGGTTCTTTGTCAGGCACCTTCATGGTGGTCATTGCACTCCTAATCATCAGAGATTCTCCTTTCTCAGGATATCCATAACTGTTAGGAGCATTCACACTTTGAGAAGTGTTTGAGCTGGTCACACTTTGACAATCAGATTCTTGGATCATATTGATCCTCCTTTCTCCTATTGAACTTGTTGCCTTTCCTGGACATCTGCTGGCTATGTGGCCTTATTGATTACAACTGTAACATCTGATAGGTCCTTTGCCCTGGGATCTCCCTCTAAATGGTGGTCTTCTGCCCCTAAAGTCTCCTCTTTGGTTGTAACTTCCCCTTTGAGTTTGACTGCTGTCTCCTTTGTTGCTCTCTTGGTTTGATTCACCTTGGAATCCAAATCCATTTCCTCTGCCTCTGAAAGGACTTCTTCCTTCCCTTTACTGTCTCCCTCTTCCTCTACTATTCTATTCTTGTCTTCTCTTAAATTTCTCTTCCACTTTGAGTGCCAATTGGTAGCACTTTTGGACTGTCTCTGGGTTATGCAGATATATGTCTTCTTGGATGGCAAACCTTAATCCATTGAGGTGCCTTGCCACCTTCTCTTCTTCATTCTCCTTTACCTTTGTCTTGACACATAGTTTCATGAACTCTTCTATGCATGAGTTGACATCTAACTCTTTCTGCTTCAAGTTTTGTTTCCTCTTATGTAATTGGATGTTGTAATCCAATGGAACATAGGCCTCCTTCACTAAAGCCATCATTCTCTTCCATGTTGCAACTCTCTTCTTTCCCTCTTTCTCCCTATCATCTTGGATGAAATTCCACCAAGTTAGTGCAGCCCCTTTCATTTTGGATTGAGCCATCTTCACCCTTTCGTGGTCTAGGATTTCCTTGGTCTCAAAGAAGTTATTCAAGGAGTCTATCCACTCCATCACTGAATTAGGTTCCATTTTTCTTGCAAACATTGGCAGGTCTACTTTCATATCCATGGTCCTTCTCTCCATGGATTTGAGGGTGTTAAGTAAGGGTCTCTGATCTGTAGGAACCTCTATCTCTTCCTGCTTAGGGATCTCCTCTTCATCCTTGTCTTCTCGCTTACCAAAATCTTCTTCCCCTTTCTCTACTCTGTCCCTCAAGTTCTCTACCTCCTCTTTCAAAGCTTGATTCTGAGCCTGAGTTACTCTACTCTCTGCCATTTGCTTTCTCACTAATGTTGCCAACTCAACGTTGGTCATCTTTGTTGGGTACTCTTGTGACCCCTCTTTGTCTGACATATTGTCTTCTTCTTCTACCCAAAGGATACTCGTATGCTCTGATACCACTTTGATGTAGAGATTATACAGTGGAGCAGTGAAAACAGTTCAAATTTACTGAACTGTTACTACGGAGCGGCTAGTGGAATGGTGGAAATAGTTTAAATTTGTAGAACTGTCGTTGTGGTTGAACCTTTGAACCATGCGAACCATTGAACCACAACTATAGGTTCAATCTATTCTTATTACTTTTATTAAAGATTGTCAGTAACTATATGTTGAACCATCGAACTCTTCAAATCCATCTCCGCCTTGTTGAACTAGCACACCAAAATGAGCCTTCACTAAACTGTTGAACTCGCTGAACCTGTGGTTACTGAACCATTGAACCGTTGAACTAGTTCAATCGTCAGTTCAACTATCGGCAATACATACTCTTCGGCCAACTCTAAAGTTCTCCCGCCAATTGAACCTCTGAGTTCATTGAACCATTGAACCCAATGCTCCTCATCAAACTGAGGAACCAAGTGGACCCGCTGTAACTCGATGAACCTGCGGAACCCATTGAACCATTGAACCATTGACCCTGTTCAACCGTTGGTTCAACTATCGGTGACACTTGCTACAATGAAACGGTGAACCACATGAACCTACTGTAGTTGTTGAACCATTGAACCTTTGAATTGGTTCAACCACCTGCGACCATCTACTATCGGTTTCCCTGATATGCTTCAACCCGACACATAGATGTAGGATACACACAAAATGTATATTTGCATTCAAGTACAATATACACATGAAATGTACTCAGGTACATTAGTGATATACACAATGTTCATATGTTCAGCGAACAACACTAACTTAATCGAAAAGGACTTTTATACATACCTTTCTTCCACAAGATATACACAGACACAGGATGATACCCACATACAAATGCGATATACACACAAACTGTTCCCAGTATGGAATTGACACATATGCATAACTGTGTATCTGAATCTCACGCTGATAATCTCCTTCTATACCAAACCTCACAATTTCTATTCTCCCATTACCATGCACATAAGGAAACAAAACAGAAAACTATTTTACAAGTCCATTCCACTGATTTCATAGAAATCCACCAGTGGAATGGTTTTAATTGTGCATCTCGATAATAGAAAACTAAATTAGATACAAAACAATTATATATAGATAATATACACAACACAATATGATACACAAGGAATTTACACAGAATTTAGAATTTGTAAAACACAACTGACAGAATGTCTATTTCTTAATTCCAACTTTATCTCTCTATGTCTCCAGGAACACAGGCCGATTACCTAGATTCCCACACATTCCACACACACCCGTTCTTATTTTGCTTGACCTAGATTATAAGCCAAAACCCTAACTAATCATACGACACTTGTTTGGCTTAAGACAACAAAACACCTAATCATATGACACATTCACTTAATCATCTACATACCCCAAATGTCTAATGATGTCCAAATTGGGATGCCAAATTTGGGACTTCGATTCATATGGTGGGGTCAGTTACGACACTTGCTACGATGAAACGGTGAACCACATGAACCTGTTGTAGCCATTGAACCATTGAACCTTTGAATTGGTTCAATTACATGCAACCATCTACTATCAGTTACAAACATGAAATGTTATCACAAATATGACATGACAACATGAAATGTATAAACATAGTAAAACTTAGTCTTCTCCTTCAGATGTATATTTAGCCTATTGAAGGGGTGCTCCTGCACTTGATAGGGAAGGAATGAGGCACTTGCCCCTATTGAGGAGGAGGGAGAGGGAGAAGTGGGCAGTGTGGCTGTAGCCATGGAGGAGATGCAGGTGAGAGATCTTGCGGAGCATGTGCCTATGGAGGATATCAGTGGAGGAGAGGAGATGGAGGAGGATGAGGAGGAGGATGAGGAGGAGGAGAGGATCTAGGATGAGGCATTGCATGATGTACCTCTTGTGGATATAGATGATGATATGGAGGAGGGAGATGCCCGAGCCATGATGGTGATGTGGATAGGTGGATAGCTAAGTTACAAGCACAACTAGATGCCACGCGGTAGCGTGTGCAGGAGGTGGAGGGGCAGCTGCTTCAAAGGACTGCTGAGAGAGACATGGTTGTGATTAGCACAAAGAGCAGAGCAGCCGAGCATTGAGCTTGCTGCGACATTGAGTGAGCCTACAATAGATTTTGCATGGGCTCTAGTCAGGTTAGTGCAGGAGACTCAGTACTACAGGGACATGAGATTGTACTGTGACACACATTTTTGAGATATATATATATATATATTAATATATATGCAATGGACCGATTATACTTGATGTTATTATTTATGATGGATGACATTTTACTATGCATTATGATTCATGGTTTATGATGATCTAGGATTAGATGATGTGATGTTTATGATGCGCCTAATGTGATGTTTATATGATGTGTACATGATTGTTTTTGATGATGCGATGTATGATATTATCATAGATGTATATACTAATGTGATGGATGGATGGGATTTAATTTCTATATGGTTTTTTGTAAATGAGAATGTAATGAGTGCATGAGTGACAAATATATGATCTTATGATGTTTTATGTGATTTATTGCGATGTTTATGTTTATGATGATGTTAATCGATTATGGTAATGGTAATGTATTATGATGCTAATAGTTATGAGAGATGATGATTTGATAATTTATTATGATGATTGATGATAATGATATTGTAATTTATTATGATGCCAATGATGATGATTATATGGTAATTTATTATGATTATGATCATAATGATGATATGTGGTGGATTGACATATACTAATGTGTATGCAAGTGGCATGCCCTAATGTTGTTGTTTTGTTTTTTGGTGTCACAGTAGGATGAAAGAAAGGTGGAAGAAATGGCAATGAAGAAGGAGAGAGTTGGACAGGTGATGAAGAATTAGAATGGGATTAGACTCGTGCCATAAAAGGTGTTGAGCTTCCTTAGTGTAGTTACTGCGTATCATCATAGTACTTATTATGCCAAAGGACAATGAATATGGTATATTGTGACCAAGGCACAAAGTGCGATCCTTTGGGAAACACACACATGCACACACACAAAAAAAATAGACAAGGATTGCCAAGCTTATCCTGGGTCACTAAGGCACCTTGTTGGGTCATCTAGTGAGAACAACTCTAGGTGTAGAGGTCCTGATACATGGAAGTGTCTAGCCTTTCCCACGTATAGGATGCATTTGATTCACCCAGTAGTGTCCCAATCACATACAAGGAACTTAATTGCCCCAGTCATGTTGCTTAGACAAACCATAGACAACAATCAAAGAAAATTGATCTTGCCCCATCCTTGCCTCTCTTCATCTCTTAGGGATTGCCTCGAGAAGCTTAGGAACAAGATCGTAGAAAAACCAACCAAATGTGAAATGTGAGACAGAGCCAACAACCATCAGGTCATGTGTTGAGTGTAGATGTGCTTTCCTGAATGATTGTAATAGGTTAAGCAATGCCTAGTCTTAGGGTAGGAACATATTGTCTAAGACGTTGAGTCTAGTTTTGACCATGCATCCTCTTGTATAAAGCAGATGAAAGTTTGTAGGGCATCTTATGTGAGACCTATGGTTTGGTTGCAGGTATGTCAAAGGTTTACAGGATAGTTGATTTGTGATGATAGAGAGTGTCCAAGAGATGGGTGTGATCATCTAAGGCATGGAGCTTGGTTTCGATTGTTTCCCATACTTGTTGTTAGACATGCGGTTGAGAGTGTTGGTTATAGTGATGTTTGGTTATCACTATGGGTATGATAAGTGGTAATGACCTAATCGTGCTAGTGATTTGTCTTGTTTAAGCATTTTGGATGTTCTGTTGTTTGTTGTCTATTTGTGGTGTCTTTCCCATGAAAGGACAACTTATTGTGATGACGCGATAGGACAGGCCCTAAGAGGCTGAACTAGTGGCTGGGGTGCGCATAAAAAATGGCCTTGCCTACATGAAAGCTTAGAGGCAACATAGTTCGACAAGAGGGGACTTGGCTGGTTGACCTAGGACCTAAGGGGAATGCCTCAGGGGAGCATAAATGATGGCCTTGCCTATGTGAAAGCTTAGAGGCAACGTAGTTCAGTTTATTGGTTTGACGCTGTGTGACTGTTTTTGAGTATTTTTGGTTGACTATTTGATGTTTTTGGATTTTCTTGGTTTTTTGATATTTTTTTTGGATTTTGTTGGTTTTCTAATTTTTTTGGATTTTGTGACAGGTGTCCTGCAACAATGACCTTAGGATTAGGAACTATCCCCAGTTGAGCGCATTAGCATGTTGTGGCAAAAGCGATGTAAGGGGAATGTGACGACAATGAAATGTTAACTTGTTTCCTGGCCATGGGAGGGACCTTATGATGCATAATAGAGTGAGAAAGGATTATTCCATAATAGTGATCATGGATGCGAGCGATGGTACATAATGGAGCAGAGATAAACTACGCATGGCACCTGTTTTCTAGGTTTTCACCATGGTACTTATCCAAAGCACTACCGAAGTAGTTTTCACTTTTGGACCTTTTTTTTAATGTATAATACCACCTTAGGTACATGCTGTTGATGGGTTCTATCAATAGTTATCCTTTAGGGTGGCTAATTGATATGCACTGGACCCATATGCTGCTGTGATGACATAAGGTCCTAACTAGTTTGGCTCAAATTCTCCTGGATTCTCTCGTTCCATCTAATTTTTGGGGTTCTCTTTTGGAACAAGGTCTCTAATGTTGAAGTGGCAGACCTGCACTCTCTTATTATAACTGTGTCTAAGACAATTTTGATAAGCTTGTAGATGGGTGAGTGCATTTTGTCTCCTTTCATCAAGCAGTTCAAGTTCATGTAGCCACAATGTTCGGTGGTCCTCATTCTTGACCAATTGCTGTAGGGATACTCTTAAAGAGGGCAACTCAACCTCAATGGGTAGGATAGCTTCATATCCATAGACAAGGGAATAAGGGGTGGCTCTGGTGGGCATGTGGATACTGGTACAGTAAGCCCATAGGGTGGGGTTGAGTTGACTATGCTAGTCACGACCAGCATCATTGACAGTCTTTTTTAGGATTTTTATGATGGTTTTATTTGACGCCTCAGATTGGCCATTCCCTTGTCGGTAGTATGGAGTGGCGAAGTGGTGTTGGATGTGGAATTTTTCACAAAGTTCACGAACATCCTAGTTTTTGAATGGACGACCAAATTGTCCATTACGATGGATTGTGGGACACCATACTGGCATATGATATAATTTAGGATAAACTTGGTGATTTGCTTGCAAGTGATGTATGTCATAGGAATAGCCTCAATCCATTTTGTGAAATATTTGGTGGCTATGAGGATGAATTTATGGCCATTTGCAGAGGTGGGATGGATTTTTCCCATGAGCTCAAGTCCCCATTGAGAAAATGGCCATGGAGATGTGAGCGGTTTCAAGTCCTAAGCTGGTGCATGCACGAGATTGCTGTGTATCTAGCATTGTTGACACTTCTTTGCAAAATGGTATGCATCTTTTTCCATTGTTGGCCAGTAATAAGTTGCCCAGATGATTTTCTTAGCAAGGGTCAGGCCACTTGAGTGGGCTCTGCATATACCTTCATGTACCTCTCATAGGGTTATTTGTGCTTCTTGAGTGTTGAGACATCTCAAGAGGGTGCTATCAAAGCCACGATGGTATAGAGTGTCATTGATGATGACATACTTAGTGGCTTGGCGTATGAAGAACTTGCATTGGTTGGATGACACGGCGGCAGGTAAGGTTTGATCATGTAGGTAGGTGTATATGTCATGGTACCAAGGTGATGTGGGACCAACAATTTTGTGGACTAACTCAGATTTAGGGACATTGAAGGCTGGGACCAATAGTTTTTCCACCAAGAAATTGAATTGAGTGAGGTTACTTGGGATATCAAGGAGAGATCCAATGCTTGCCATTGCGTATGCTACCTGATTCTGAACTCTTGGAATTTGGTCAAAGAGCACTATGTCAAAGTATAGCCTAAAAATATCCACCATCCTTTTATAAGGTATGAGCTTTTCATCTTTGGTGTTGTACTCATTGTTGACCTGTTTGATAACTAACTGAGAATTGCCAAATACTTGTAATGTTTTGATTTTCTAGTTGATTGCCATTCAAAGTGCTATGAGTAATGCCTCGTACTCCTCTATGTTATTTGTGCAAGGAAAAGAAATTCTAAATGCCTTGGGAATGGCATCACCTTGAGGCATAATAAACAGGATACCTGTGCCTAAACTATGATTGGTACATGATCCATCAAAGAATAGTGTCCAGATTTTGGGTATGTCAACTATGAATATCGATTAATCAGGGGAATCAACAACCCTTGGATGATCTGCTAGTGTAGATGCATCTGCAAGATGATCTATGATTACTTGGCCTTTGATAGCTTTGCTGTCAACATATTTTATATCAAATTCGCTCAATACCATAACCCATTTGGATAGTCGTCCTGTTAGGGTTGCTTTATTTAGTAAGTACTTTAGTGGGTCAATCTTAGCAACCAACTTTGTCTTGTGGTTCAACATGTAATGTCACAATTTTTGGGTAGCAAAGACTATGATGAGACAGGCACGTTTAATAGGACTGTAGTTTAGCTCAAATCCCACTAAGGTCCTACTAATGTAATAGGTTGCCCTTTCTTTTCCTTCCTCATCATTCTGTGCGAATAATGCCCCCAATGCTGAATTAGTTGTTGATATGTAGAATAATAGGGGCTTCCCTAGGATCGGTGGCCTAAGGACTAGTGTTGACAATAGATAGTCTTTGAGCTTTTGAAAAGCTTCTTGACACTATCCTGTCCACACAAATGGTACTCCCTTGCGGAGTAGGTGTTGAAAAGGTGGACATTTGTCGATAGGTTGTGCAATGAACCTCTGAATGGATTGTAACTTTCCCTGAAGGCTGCATAGCTGCTTTAGGGTAGTGGGTGGAGGCATGTCCATTATTGCTTTGACCTTGGTGGGGTCAACCTCTATCCCTCTATGTGAAACAATGTAACCCAGCAATTTTCCTAATGTCACACCGAACACGCATTTCTTAGGGTTTAGTTTGAATTTGAATGCTTCCAAGCACTTGAAGATTTTATCCAATACCTCTAGATGAGAGATTCTAGTGATTGATTTTGCCAGTAGATCATCAACATAATCTTCCATACATGTGTGCATAAAGTCATGAAATATGGTTGTCATTGCCCTCTGGTATGTAGCACCTACATTTTTGAGACCAAAGGGCATGACGATCCAGTAGTATGTGCCCCAAGGACATGTAAAAGTTGTTTTATGCTGATCTTCTGGTGCTATCTATATCTGATTATATCCAGAGAAGAAATCCATTAATGAGAGCATTTCAAATCCATCTGTTAGGTCCACTAT
This sequence comes from Cunninghamia lanceolata, assembly GCA_027924645.1. Lineage (NCBI taxonomy): Eukaryota > Viridiplantae > Streptophyta > Pinopsida > Cupressales > Cupressaceae > Cunninghamia > Cunninghamia lanceolata. The sequence goes on along the minus strand of BSBN01000435.1, from coordinate 3,792,923 downwards.
GATGTCTATGTTTGGTAATGGGAAATCATTTTTTAGACATGCCTTGTTCAAGTCATGGAAGTCTTCGCATATTCTAATCTAGCCATTGGGTTTCATGATGGGTACAAGATTAGATACCCACTCTATATAATCAGTTGGCCTAATGAAGCCAACATCAAGAAGTTTCTTCAATTCTTCTTTTACTAGCAAGGCGATTTGTGGATGCATCTTTTAGAGTTTTTGCTTAATAGGTTTGGCATTTGGCAGTAGTGGTAGGTGATGTAGAACAAACTGTGCATCAAGCCCAGGCATATCAGCGTATGACCATGTGAAGTTGATTTGTCATCTTGAGAAGAAGTCTCTGAATTCAGGCCTTTCATGTTCTGTAAGTGACTCAGTGAAGTGGATAATCTTGGGTACTTCTTTGGTGCCGAGGTTGGATTCGACAGTTATTTCTACTAGTAGTGGTGATTTTTCTTCTGTGATGGGCAACACTTCCAACCCTCCATCCTTAGGTGCCTTAGGGAGGTTTTCACCTTTAGATATGTCCTTTATTTTTATTTTTGCATGATCTAAGGGTGCCTTTCAGTTTTCACCCAGAGACTTATTTTTTTCTTTTTTATTTTCATTTTTGCGACTAGAGGGTGGAGTGGATTTTGTGAAGTAAGCCGAATTGTCCAAGTCCATGATGTACCCAACTTTATGGTCTCTAAGAGGTAAGCCTTCATGAAGTCCCATGAACTTAGCTATCACTTCGTTGTTCTCAAATAAGTCTAAGTTAGGTGGATCTTGTTGGTGCCAATCGATTAGCTCAGGATGGACTAAGGGTAAGCCATCATCGGTGTTTAGGTAACTCATGTTTATAGGAGTCAGGGTGCAAATAGATGTGTTATCAAGGTCCTAAAAGATATTGATCCATGCTACCCCTTTGGGGAGATTTGGTGAGGTGGATAGAGATGATTCAGGCTCAGGTTCAGGTGGATCCATTGATTTCTCAACTTCTCTAGAAGCACTCATCTCCCCTCAGATAAGTAACTTAGTACATGGAGCCTTGTCTCTTTGTGTGGTATATCCCAACCCTTCATTGCGTGGCCACCTTGTTGGTTGAAGAGGTTTGGTTCATCCATTTCCATTTGGTCCTAGTCCACTATACCCATCATATCCTTGTTTCTTGACGAACTTGTATCCTTTACCATATTGTTCTATAGGCAATTTGATGTGTTTGATCTCTTCTTCTTCTTGTTCTTCTTTATAGAGCCAGCTGGATATGTCCTCACTAACTTCTTCCTTGTTAAGTTCACCCCACTTTGTGAATGTGGTGGTGTTGAGACATGGACCAGCTAGGAATCAAACCTTGGACCTTCTATTCACTGCTGGAGTGCTCTACCACTAAGCTACTGGCTCCTCTTGGACTAGTCCATCATTGGTCTGGGTGTGGCTTATTCCCAACATCAACACCCCCCCTTAAGCCACACCTCTCGTGTGCTTGGGGCTCCTAGCCTGAACCTGGCTCTAATACCATGTTGAGACATGGACTAGCTAGGACTCAAACCTAGGACCTTCCACTCACTGTTGGAGTGCTCTACCACTGAGCTGCTGGCCCTTCTTGGACCAGTCCATCGTTGGTCTAGGTGTGGCTTATTTCCAACACCAACAGGTGGGACTAGTTGAGAGGGTTTGCTTTGGCAAAATAAGGCTGGGCTTTCCTTGTGACTTGGGTGATACTGATAACTTTCTGATGCAATAGGACATTTCTATCTTGTATTCATCGCATCCTCTGTCTTGGATTTGAACCTGGGAGTTGAGTGGTAGAATGAAGTGGAGGTGGATTTGTATAATGTGGATGGGTCAACATAGTTAGAGGAGCTAGATGGTGAGATTCCCTGATTTATATGCACTTGATGCTGGGGTACTTCTCTCAGGTGGCTGCAGTATTGAAAGGCATCAAGATCACCCGCGATGGTGACTTCCAAGCCGTTATAGGGAAACTTGATGCATTGGTGGTAGGTGGAAGGGATGACCTTCATGGAATGGATCCATGGTTGGCCTAGGATGAGGTTATATGGTAATTTAGTGTCCAAGACATGGAATACGGTATCTTGAATGGTCGACCCAACTCTCACATGTAAAATGATAATCCCTTTGGAGGAACGTTTAGCATCATCATAGGCCTTGATAATAATTATCTTGGTAGGATCAACACAAGCCTTAGAGTATCCTAGTATTAACACCAATTTCAAAGGTCATATGTTTAATCCTGCTCCACTGTCTACCAGGACTTGTTGGATTTTATGTTTATTGATGTAGACTTCGAGGTGTAAAGGATCATTATGATTGGTGTCATGTGGAGGTACATCTTGATTAGTAAAAGTGACACTGCTGACAGTGGCTAAGTGTCCCACTATGGCCTAAAATTGGCTAACATTTAGATCAGTAGGAATGGAAGATTCTAGGAGCACCTTATCCAGAATGGCTTTATGTTCGGGCAAAAGATGAAGTAGCTCAAAGATGGATATTTGTGCTGGGGTCTTTTTCAAGTGATCTAAAGGTTATATTGACCTTTGGCTTGCAAAGTGGATGTATTGGAGGTGTTGGTGAGTGCATCTTGCATTGTAACTTTGGCTTTGTGGGTGGTGATATTGCATTCGGGATGGGCTTTTATGGTGATCATAGAGATATTGTTGTCAGACACCAGGATGCTATTAATGGTGTAATCATAGGTGACACTATTATAGATGACATTGTTGTGTGTCTTGGTTCCTAACGAAGAGGGCTATCCTGATCCATGATTTTGTAATGGGTCAGTGAAGATTGTATGGTCAGTGTTGGAGGAACCGGCTATTTCCTCTACTCCTTCAATACCCCTGTCAATGAAGTCTTGAATGATATTTTTTAGTTTAAAGAAATTTGACGTCTTATGTCCTTTAATTCAATGATACTCATAGAAGTCATTATTGTTCCATGAAGGGGGTTTGAAGGCTGGATCATATTGTCGGATCTCTGGTAGTTAAATGAGGTTGTTTTATAATAACTTTTGCAGGATTACTTCAGTTGATTCCATCAAAGGGGTATAGTTGTGTCTAGGGCATTATTTCTCGGAGGTGGTCTCCTTTGGTTATTTTGGATCGCATTTGCTGATTGCTGTTGAGGTTGTATCTATTGCTATAGTTGTTGCTGTGGTTGTGGTTATGGTTGTTGTTTTTGGACGTGTGGACGATTATTTATTATGGGGGGTGCTTTAAGTGTGAGGGTAGGTCCAGCCCTAAATGCTTTAATGTCTACCACCCCATCATTGGTAACATTCTTGTTTCATGCCCAAGTCTTGTTCATGTCGTAGGGCGTGTTTTGGGTGTTTTGATTTTTGTTGAAGATTTTTATTGTGCCTTTAGTGATGAGAGCCTTTTCTATGGCTACCCCTTTCTCAACTACTTCACTAAAGGAGGTGCAACAATGGATTTGCAATTGATGCATAAGCTCTTTGTTTAAGTTTTCCATGAATATGGGCACTAGCTGATTCTCAGGAATATAACAAGGGCATTTTCTTGCTAGGCCTCACCACCTTTGAAAGAAAGAGATAAACGTCTCTCCGTCTTCTTGTCTCATTTGGCACAAGGTGGCTATGTTCACATACCTCTCTATGTTATAGGAGAAGTGTGAAATGAACCTGTCTTTGAGTTCTATCCATGTACGTACCCCCATGGGGAGATGTGCAAACCATTCAAGATTTTGGCCTGCGAGACTCCTAGGGAAGAGTCTCATTAGGTAGGTGTGATCATAGGCAAGATCTAGGCAAGCTGTGTGGAACTCACATACATGTTCAACAGGACTCCCCTTTCCCCTATATTTGTTAAAGTTTGGTGGGGTGAAATTTGGGGGAAAAGGACACATGTAAATGCTTTTGTCAAATGGATATGGGCATAAGTCCTCCACAGAGTACGATTTCTTGGTCCCTGAGACTTGTAAGGCTGTGAATTGTTTCTTTAGCTTGTCCAACTCTTGGGTGAGGGTCTCGATGGATGTGTTGGCAGTGTTTGTGACCATGTCCAAGTAAGGATTCGTCGTGTTATAGGTTCCCATGTTACCAACAAGTGGGATGGCGTTTATGTCGTAATGAGTGTGTAATGGTGTCATGTTTTGGTTTTGGTTGTTGGTCATGAAGGATATGTTAGGCTTAATGTATCGATAATGGTATGGCATGGTTGTGGTGTTTTGAGATGAAACATGAGGATTCATTTGTTTTTTGGGATTAATGCATGAGGCGTTAGTCATATTGTTGTTGTTGGATCCAAATGGATTTACGGGGTTCGAGTTGACGTAGGTTATACCTGAACCTTGGCTAGTGGCATTGTTATGTTGGTTGATGAGGTTGGTGTTGAGGTTACTCAGTTGGTATTGGAGTTGGATCCCAAGTTCGCGTTTGTGTTTGTCGTGGTATTAACCCCTTGGGTTTGGTTTTACGAGGTCACAATGTGTATCCTTCATGTTCTCTTAACATGACCTTAAGGATTTGCCAAGAAAACAAAAGGATTTGATGTGTGAGTTGTGACATTTGCATTGTTTTCCTCAAAAGGAGGGGGTATGTTTACCATGATGGATTCATGTGACATTTTCCCTAGAGGTATATTGACATGTTCTTGTGTTTGGTTGGCATGGTAGTTGAAGGATGAGGCATAGCTTTGGCTTGTCATGGTAGTGTTAGAGGACCTTGGTTTGAGGGTGGTTATGTCTACGCCTTCGGGAAGTTTAGTTCCATTTTGTATAAGGTGCAAAAGGTAGATTTGTGGGTCTGCGACAATCATTTCATCTAGGATTCTCAATACTCTAGGGTCTTGTCCCGTAGCTTCAAGGACTTCGGGTGTAACCCCGGGTTCATCATCTTGTTAGAATAGATTGTCAAAGGGGTTTCCCATGTTTTGGTTAGGTTTCTTGATGGGGTTGGTGCCAAATTTCATGGTTTCAATGTGAAAGTCTTGGGGATCCTCTAAATTCTCTTCTCCCTTTCTTTTTTTTTGCAAATGTGTTTCAACCATAAAATACCTAGATGGAAGGTGGAAGTATGTTAATGCAAAGTTTCTAAGTAAATGAATGGGGGTGGTTTTTCTAAACGTACTTAAAAGGTTCCTAAGGATGGAGATGGAAATGACCTAAATGTCTTATGCAAGTGGGGATATATGTCTTTGGTTTCTTTCTTTTCTAAAGTTATGGTTATGGGATGCAACTAATGGAATTCTCTTAAGACCAAAGTATGGGGATAATGGTTTTTATCTTTGCAAAGTCTATCTCCAATAGGATACTATGGTCTACTAATGACTTTCAAAGTGCAAATCTAGTTTGTCGAGACCTTGGATTTTTGGTGCGAGAGAGATGATTGTAGGGATTTTTGGAAAGTGGACTTTAGACTTAGACGAATGAGTATGAGGTCCACGTGGGAATGGAACAACTAGGAATAATGCTAAGGTCTCTTAGTCCAATATTACACTTATGAGGTAGTCACACTTTGACGGTTTCTCCTTATATTTTGACTTAGGAAGATTAATGTTTTGAATTCCTATTGAAGTCTAAGTCTCAAATCCTAAGGTTCTAAGATTTTCTATGGAAAATGTCAGACCTAAAACTTAAGGCAATGAAGGTGGTATGCAAGTGAATCCTAAGGGATGAGACCTATAGGTTTTTAACACAATTACAATTGAATAAGATTGGGACAAAAGATTTCAGAAGTTTTCCTATGGCTTAAAAATCTTCTCAGGCATATGCATTTGACTACTCAACTTATGCGTTTCTAGATCATGCGGATATGTTTCAATGTTTCTTATGCATTGTACTATCAAGCTTATGCTGTTTACTATTGGGCGTATGCAGTTTACTATTTTGCAACTGCATTGCAATTTTTCTTATGCATTGCAAAATTTCACTTATGCAGTTTACTGTTCAGAGTATGCGTTGTAGGTATAGCAGGCTTCTAAAAGAAATTTTCTCCTAGGTCTGTTTGATGGTTTTGTGAAAAAATAAGAAAGCACATTAGTGGAAAAACACTCAACAAATAGTTTTGTGGCTGTGTCTCTCGTTTGTTTGACATTTTTTTTGTGACAAAGTTTTTTGAAAAAACACTTAGAAGACAAGAATGATCCTAGGGCTATGCAAGGACTATATTTGTTGAGTCCCTAGCTGCTCCTATTCAAAGTCAATAGCTCCAGGATCTTGGTAGCACTAGCTCCCCTCCACGACACTCACTTTTCATGCATACCAAGTTCCAGGTTTCCCAAGGCTCGCAAACCTTAGGATTATCCCTGCTATCTCTACTAAGAATAGCATGAATCAGGGCAGCTTCAAAGGTTACCCTTTTGTGTCAACAAATAGAGGGTTTTTGGCCATTAAATAAAAGGGTTCTAGTGAATATCTGGGGGACTGGCATCCCACGAGCATCTAACAAGCCACTTAAGGCTCTAACTAACTCTACTAAGAGTTTAATATACAATAAGGTACGCCTCCTTTCGAGATAGCATTGTATGGTGAGCACTAATACCGGTTAGACTTGGCTTTCACCTTATCCTCAACTTATATAGCAGGTTGGATGAAAGTCTGGCTTGGGGTCGCAAGGGAGTTCTCCTTTTAGATGTGTCTCAAGAGTAGGCCCACTCTATGGATTAACAAAAGTGAAACAAACTAACATGCTTTTGATCCCCAAGGTTGCACTAAGTCGCAAGAGGAGATCACACACATGTGAGCTTGCTTCTCACTCACATGGGGGTTCTTTTGATTTTATCTTTTCTTAGGTGTCGTGTAACTTTATGTAAGTGAAGTGGAGGGTATATACCTTTCCACTACTCTAACACAAACCACCAAACATAGCAAACAAGATGCAATCCTTTTTATCTTTTTAAATGAGTGAGGATGTAGGTCAATATTAAGTCCCAATGAGTGTGAAAATGCAAAGATTGTAGTTCATTTTTAACCCAATGCGTTATAATGCAAAGTTGTGTTCTTTTTACCTCATGAGTGAAAAATGTAAGGGTTGTTTTGTTCTTTTCAACCAGTATGAGCAAAGTTCATTTTAATCCCAAAATGAGTGTGTTGGTTGCAAACAAAAAATTGTATTGTTATTTTAACCCAAATAGCAAAATGTGTTTCCAGATTAAACCACACACACACACACACACAAGTAACAAAATGTATTTTGCAAATGGGAAGATTTCTCTAGGGCCACAAGCTACAAACCCAAAAGTCAATAACATAAAACCCTATTTCTACTGTCAGAAATAGAAATAAACCTGAATGTAGAGAGCTTTTGAATTTTCTGATTTATACCAACCGTATGCATTGAGGGGAACGCGGAAGCGGTGCACTATCAAGCGTATGCGATTCAAGAACCAGCATGTGTGGTGCACTATCATTCACATGCAAGTCAGCTAGGCACATGTGGTGCACTGAGTAGTGTATGCGTAATAGAAACCTGCACATGCATCAGACAAATCCTATAGCCAAATTTCAATAGAAAACCCTTAATCAGCAAAACAAAAAGACATTTTTTTGTGAATTGCCGTTAAACCTAAGGGTTGTAAGGTGAGTTCCTGAATACTAGAGAGATGGAAGACTCTCAAGCATAAGCAGAACATACCTACATTTGCAAAATAACTAAGTGCAAACCCTAGTCAAGAAGCCATGTGATATCAAAACCCCTAAATGCTTTTTAGGAAGAAAACCCTAGTGACTAACAATCAACAAAGAATAAACTAAGTGAAGAGAATCTGCAACACAGAATTATAATCCCCCCAAACAAGTAAAACTCCTGTAAACAAACTAGGTTAAGGTTATCTTGAAATGAAACAAAATAATTACACCCTAAACATAAGCATATGTGGTGCATAATCCTCCTTAAGCATTGCAGAAATGTCACAAGCATAGCATCATACATCTGAAGTGTCATGCAGAGGAGCGCATGTGGTGCACTGATTAGCGGATGTGTCGTACAAAACCTGCAAATTCAAAAACCATAAATTCGTAGCATGTACGGATGTTTCACGTTGAGTTCACCAATGTGGGCAGGTAAAAAAGCCATTATAGTCCTGAATAGTGAATTTGAGACCCTACCTATACAATGGAAGCCTTAAGCAACCTAAAATGCAAGCATGGTTGCCTAGAAACCCTAGATTACCTAATGCATTTCCTCCATTACTCTATTCTAAGCTAGCTATGGCTTGTACTCAGAGTTACAGAGCTGCAAATGGAAAAATAGAAGCTGTTTGATAAAGGTACAAGTCAAAATGCTAATGAGATGATTGAAAATGGGGAGGTAAAAGGGTTTTTATAGAGTGAAGAGTGAATGGAGGGCTGAGATTAGAAGTTGACTTGGAGGGGAAATCAATGGCTCACAATGATTAGGGTTTTTCTCCCACAATAGGACAAATTGATTTTTAAAATGGTGGGAAATGGGGTGAAAGTCAATGTTTTAGAATTAAATAAATTGTGGAATTTATTTAATTTTTGTGAGAGGAGTGGGATTATGATGGGATAAGATTAAATAAGTGAACCTATTTAACCTTGGGTCATGGTAATAATTTAAATAAATGAGTATTTATTTAAATTAAAGGGAATATTGGCATGTGATGAGTGAATAATTAAATAATAATTAAATAATTTAATTATAGAAGAATTTAGAAGAAAGAGGCCTTAATAATTAAATAAGTGAAGCTTATTTAATTAAGAAGTACCAAAGGCAATGAATTAATTAAATAATGAAAAATTATTCAATTAATGGTAGAATGTGGGATTTTAGGTAAAATGTGTGTGAAAATATTGTTCACAAGCTCGGGGCATTTATAAGTGTCTACATTCAGTACATTATATCATATTTTATTAGATTCAAGTATGCTCATAAAAATTGATTGGAAAACTATGTAGTTGAATCTTGATAAAACATCATATAATTTAATGTGCATTCATTACAATAATAGTGGTAATATTGGCACCAATGAGTTTTTATTCTCTAGTAATTATTCTATCCAAAATAAACCAATGACAAGAGAGTATTTTTTAAACGTTAAACAAATATTAAATTTTTCCTAAATCTATATGCAAATATTTGTTGAATAAACCAATGACAAGAGAGTATTTATTTAAATGTTAAAAAAATATTAAATTTTTCCTAAATCTATATTAAAATATTTGTTGAATAAACCAATGACAAGAGAGTATTTATTTAAACATTAAACAAATATAATGTACTAGTTTAATATAAAAATGTTAAATGTCCTTAATACATTATTACTATTATAGATATCTTAAATACATCTATCTAAAAGATGTCTGGAGATGCCTATATTAAATTTGTTATTTAGAATGGATAAGAATCTCAAATGATATCTCTCCACATCTTTTAGATAGATTTATTTAACATAAAAAAAGACATAGTACTATTTTTGAATTCACTTTATTAGATTCAAGTATGTTGATAAAAATTGATTGTAAAACTATGTAGTTGAATCTTGATAAAATATCAGATAATTAAATATATCATGAAAACACCACCTAAATTTAATAAATATACTTAGTAACTGGTAAGTGAATTAAAAAATAGTTCTTATGTCTTTTTTATGTTAAATAAATCTATCTAAAAGATATGGAGATATATCATTTGAGGTTCTTATCCATTCTAAATAACAAATTTAACATAGGCACCTCCAACCATCTTTTACTCTTAAGTGAATTAAAGAATAGTTCTATGTCTTGTTTTTATTTAAAAAAAAATCTATCTAAAAGATGTGGAGAGATATCATTTGAGGTTCTTATCCATTATAAATAACAAATTTAATATAGGCACCTCTAGACATCTTTTAGATAGATGTATTTAAGATATCTATACAAGTAATAATGTATTATGGACATTTAATGTTTTATATTAAATTTGTACATTATAAATTATATTTTATTAGATTCAAGTATGTTGATAAAAATTGATTGGAAAACTATGTAGTTGAATCTTGATAAGATATCGTATAATTTAATATATTGTGAAAACACTAGATAAATTTAAATAAATTAGTTATAACAAACCCAATAAAGTATGTATGATCATGTGGATGCATTTGTTAACATCATATAATTTAATATACTCACAAAATACCACCTAAATTTAATAATGTAGATTTTTCTAAAATAGATATGCTAGTAAATAAAATAACTCTAAAGTAAAATAAAGTAACTCTTAAGTGAATTAAAAAATAGTTCTGTCTTTTCTTAGGTTTAATAAATCTATCTAAAAGATGTGGAGGGATATCATTTGAGGTTTATAGATGTATTTAAGATATCTACACTACTAATAATGTATTATGGACATTTAATGCTTTATATTAAATTAGTACATTATATCATATTTTATTAGATTCAAGTATGTTGATAAAAATTGATTGGAAAACTATGTAGTTGAATTTTGATAAAATCTAACGATCTTGGTTGTTACTTTTCTTTGATGGACTTTGATGCTACTATGATGTTGACATGAATTATATGCTTATATATTTATATATTGATATCAATGTTTTTGTATGATTATAGATAGGAAAGGGATGATGTCATAGCACTCGTATTCGAGAGGCTTACGATGTCATGACCCTCTTCCTGATGTCCATTGATGCTTCAACTATTATATGATATATGCACATGTGCTTTGACGTGTTCTTGGAGGATTGTAGGGATTGGGTAACGACTCTACCTGGACTCACAGGCCTGAGCGTACTCTTATTCCCTGATGGTGGTTATTGGAGACAGTCACAGGTCAAACATTCCCTAGCCTATCCCACTACACCCGATTAGTGCAGTGATTCCATGATATGTGTTTACCTTCCTATTACCTAGTGGTAACGTCTGGATTGCCTTTTGGCCTTGTGGTTTTCCAATACTATTTGTCAAGATACCCCATTACGGGTTGTCGGTATTTTTGATGCAGGAGCATCATGCTCAGGTAATAAATTTTTGATTCTTATTTTCTTGTGTGTTTAGGTTTTGTTGGATATCTGGTCTCTTGTGGTGGCTCTTAGTACATTCCTGTCATTTGTATATGAAAGTCTAGTAAAGGAGTTATTATCATCAGTCATTAGGTAGTAAAGAATTCTCCTGTCACAATGTGACAGGAATTGTTGGTAGTTATTTTCAAAACTGATAGTCTTGATTCATTAGTGGTTTTAGAGCAGTTAGAAGGCAGTTGGATGACAACATCTTGGTAACAGTTGTAGATTGGGAAGAAATAGTAATAAAAGATTCTCTCTAAAAAGAGGAGTGGTGGTTATGGACAACAAGGAGTTGTGAGAAGAGAAAACACTCAGAAATGGTGGCTGCTCAAGGAAGGTCGGTGGAAAGGCTGAAAAAAAAGAAAATGACCAAAATTCAAATAAGGCCGATGAATAAGGAAAACAATAGATTTTTAATGAGGTTGATGTCAAAGAAAGAAGGTAGTTTCTAGAAGGGCATCACATAGATGGGAGGAGGAGGTCAGATGGTCGATGGATAGAAAAAAACCTCTTTGTTGAGGAGAGACCGACAATAGGAAGAGGAAGGCCGTAAAAAATTAAAAGGATTGAAAAGGCTGACGGTTATTGAAGGAAGGAGGGCCAAAAAAATAATAGATGCCAAAAATAGAAGAGGAAGGATATTTTGAATGAATAGTCAGTCAATGGCCACAGGGGGAGTGAAGGCCGAATCATGGAAGCTGATCAATACAGGCCAATAATAGAAGGAATAAGGGAAACAAGTGTAAAATAAGGAAGGGATGTAGACTGAAGGGATTAAGAAGGAAGGCTTCCATATGCGAATGGAACAAAGTAAGAGAGCATGAGAAAATCAGTCAACTTTTATGAAGAGGAAAGACCCCACGCAGGTTGAAGTAGATAGAGGAAGATAGAATAAGTGTAAATAGATCTAAGCTAGAAATCTAGAAATAGATATTAACAATGCAAGTTACATTAATATGAATAAATGAAGAATTGTTTGTTATCAATGCTTCTTAGTTGTTCATGCTAGATTATGCTCGTTATCTGTTTAAATAATTTCTTGTCATTACACAGAAAGTTGTAAGTGTGTTGTTGCATGTGTGAAACTAGTTCCTGTCGCTACATAGACAAATGTATATTCCTATTGCCTAATGGAAACTGAATCTGAATGTATGAAATGCTTATCTATATTTTTTTTGTGTAACCCTATCATTACTACTTGGTTCCTGTCACTATTGTGACAGGAGGTTTGTGGAAATTAGTTGAATGGGGAGAGAACAGGTAATCTGTTAATGTGAATGTAATTTAGCATAGAGCATGTTCGAGAAGTGTGCCATCAATTTTTACTTAAGCTTTTCTCCTTGGTTGGTTATGCTCTTCTTGTGTCTTCCTTTATGTTGCTAGTGAATGAAATGACCCTAATTGGTCATGAATTGCTCTTGTAATTCTTTCTTGTATTATAGATGTAAAGGATGAAAGAGTGTAGATGTTGCAGATGTAGATAGATTAGAATGAATGTTGTATTCTTTCTTGTAAGTGATGTATGGTTGTTGAAATTGGTGTGATGTGACCAAATTTTATGTGTATCCTCTTGATGTACTAGATTACTACATTTATCATTCTTTTGTTACAAACTGAAGTAATTGGTGAATTAGTGGTGCCTTAAACTTCCCCTTAGTAGAATTTTCACGTTTGTATGATGAATATTGGGTGGCATGTAATGTGTTTACTTGAGATGAAATCTCTCCTCTTCTTAGTTGTCAATAGTTGACAAGATGTTAGAATAATGGCATATGGATTTAATTAGTATGTTAAAATTGCAATAAATAAAAGCTTTAGTGAGATAGGAGTGAAGAAGACCTTATTCTTGTTATGGTTATGTATTGAGAGTGATTACATATTCATTAGTGCCTCGTTACTTAATGAGTTTACATGAGAACGATAATTGTTTGTGGATATATCTTATTGATGAAAGCTGATCTTCTCAATTGCATTGTGGATTTCAATGGGACTTTATAGATGAATGTTTGTAATAGGAATGTTGCATATCTTGTTTGATGAGCAATTGCATGCCTTGATATAGCCATGGTTACTCAAGATTATATGTTTGGTTGTGAACATGAGGAATGGATTAGAGTTTCTTAAACAAGCTCATTTAATTATGTTATTACCATCTAATTTTTTTTTGTGAAAATGTTACTTATGTTTATGCACTAATGTGAAGATGGTAGTGATGATGTTATACATGTTCATGCACTATTGCGTTATGTTGAAAGAGTTGCAAGTGAATCTATGATATTATGGGTAAATGAGTTGTCCTTGTGAAAAGAGAAAACTGGTATGGATGTACGGGAGTACTTATTATTGGGTAAAGTCGTATATTTTGCATCATGTTGGATAGTCATATGTGGGCTATGGTATTCCCTAGGTAAGAGAAAATGTGATTGTACCCCCCATGTTGTCAACATCCAGTGATGTATTCCTGATGAGTGTTGCGATTAACCAGTACTTGAGATGTGTGCCCATGGGATGGTGATACTGTGTACCCATCCAAGGAGGATATGTATGGATTATGTGTATGGGAGAAAATCATACCATCTATGTGTTTCTTGTTGTCACCCTATTGACTGCCAATTTGAGGGTTGGTTATAGGTCAATATGTGGAGGGGTAGTAGTAGCAACAAAGTTCCTTGGGAGGGAATTGCATGGCGTATGTATAATGGCGGCACTAAATGACAGCGACCGTTTCAACCTCCCAGGGAAAGTACTCACTAATTACCCTTATTAATGGACCAGATACTTGGTTCATTTAGTGTTAGCCTAATTTGCATAGTTCTTGGGGATGACATTAGTTTATGGTATGAGCACATGTGACAACTATGATCTTACCCTGATGTGATTGTATATGAGCCACAACACGTGCAGATGGATGTTGCCCATGCTGAGAGGTATTTCATATTACTCATGTGCTAACAGGATTCCTTAGATACAATGCCACACCCCACTGATGTTCTGACATAGTGCTGGTGATGATGTTGTGTCATTGACGGTAGCAAGTTGAGCTCGAGGGCACGATGCCACGTACATAGATACATGAAGGAGAAGTATATAGGTTATGTTCCTACTTGTGTAGCGTGGAGTGAGTGCTAGCACAGAGTAGAGGGTATGCTCAAGATTTCCTTGATTTTGATTAGGTGGCATGCGAGTGGAATCTAGCCATGTGTACCTTTGGCTCGATGTATAGCCACATGTGCTTTCACCATGGGTACACACTATGCGAGATGTTCCTATGAGTAGGACATTGCCATGCAGTATATGGCCATTACGTGCTTTCTCTGCTTGGCATATACCATGCGCGGTCATGCTGCATGAGGTATATGACCTGGGAGTTCTGACACAATACCTTTCCATGTGGAGGTTGCGTGAGTTGGCCGCACCCACATGAAGGACTATGGAGATAGTCACGCTTGTTTTTCTCCTTCCTCATGTGGTGACTAGTGATAGTCACGTAGTGTTGTAATGTGTATACTTTGAAGATTGTGAATCTTCTTTTCGATTATTGGTGACTTTCACTTTGTTTGTGTGGACCAACACTTTGGTTATCTTGCTTGTATTGGTTTAGCCATGGATGATTTTCTTTGGCATGTAACTCTTGTGGTTACATTTGATTTATTCTTGAAACTATTCACATTTTTCTTATCTTATTGTTAGAATTGAGATTTATTTATGTTTAATTACACTCTTGGTGGCTAAACTAATTGACTTTTCTATTTTGGAATGCTACTCTTGTGTCATGATGTGATTCCTCATCAGGTATGGTGAGATCCACCTGTTTGAGTGTATATGAGGAAGTAGATGCAGGGAAACCCTTAAGGATGGGGGTGTGTGTGAGTTGTTCTAAGCTTTAATTCACTACCTTCCATTTATTTGATTATCTCTTGGAGGCTATAACCCTTACACAAATAAGAGATATGTCATTGTGGCTTGTATGGAAGGGCTCACTAGGTGGGTCAATACCATCAAGACACATGGATTTGGATATTGGACATGGTTATTGGTTATGGATATTGGACATGGTTATTGGTTATGGACTCATGGATATAATTGGATATGGATGGAACTATGACATCCATGTGAACCCCTAATGTAGCCTTGTGATGTGTGTAATCTATGAAGTCAAAATAAAGTCAAAATACAAATCAACTACAAATACAAGCGATTATACCTTCATAATGACACATAAATCCAAGTAGGGTGGAAGGAGTTGCACCCAAGCTCCTTAGATTTACCCAAGTAGATGAAATGTGAATTTCTCTTTGAGATTCAACACAATAGGATGAGAGATAATGGATTTAGATGGAGATTGAGATGGGGATGAGGAATGATTTTGGCATTATGATAGTATGATGAAGAGATTTGAGAGAAATTTGGGCATGGTTTTGATGCAAGAAGAAGTTGTTATGAATGGCTTGGGTGAGGGTTTCATTTATAGATTTTTGAAAAAGGGATGGAGGGTGAGGATTAAAAGTTGAGATCAAGGGCTCTCATTATTTGTGAATTTTAAATTCATAGTGGATGATTTAAAAAATTCATTTTTTAATGAGAGTGGATGACAATTGAATTAAAAATTCAATTAGTGGAGGACAATTGAATTAAAAATTCAATTAGTGGAAGAGTGGAGGACAATTGAATTAAAAATTCAATTAGTGGAGGACAATTGAATTAAAAATTCATTTAGAGGGGGAAAATTGAATTAAAAATTCAATTAGTGGAGGACAATTGAATTAAAAATTCAATTGGTGGAAGAGTGGAGGACAATTGAATTAAAAATTCAATTAGTGGAGGACAATTGAATTAAAAATTCATTTTTCGATAATGGAGGATATTAGCTAATTAAATATTAAGAATATTTAATTATATGTGCAACATGGTGAGGTGGAAAAGTTGAGGTGGAAAGATGAGGTGGATTGATGAGGTGGATTTTGTGAGGTGGATTTACGACTTCGGATTGAAATAATAAATATTGCATATTTATTAAATCAATTGGCTAAGGTTTTAGACTATTGAATTAATGAAATTAATTCAATTTTGGGGATAATATGATGGAAAATAGGGTAATGAATTAATTAAATAAAAATTTAATTAATTGGTTAGGAGGGAAATTGACATGTTTAGGGATGTCAGGAGTCGGTTCAATGGTAGAAGATATTTTTAGGTGTTTACATTTACCCCTCTTTGAGATGGTGTTGCGGCTAAGTAACATCATTTCAAAGAAGTTAAAACATAGAGTTGGATTGGATAGAAAAAAGATTTTGGTTTAGAATAATCGGGTAAGGTTTGGGGATAATTGGTAAGGGTGATGCCCCCTCGAGAGGATAGGTGAGTTGCAAGAACATGGTTGTGCTCTCGAAATGGATGAAGCGGATTGGTTGAAGTGGTTGAGGATAAGGTGTGAGATGAAAGAAAGATGATGGATTGATGATTTGGTGATAGATGGATTGGAAAATGGATGATCATTGTGCTGAAAATGATTTATAGAAATCCTAGGTTTGATATAGCAAAGTGGATATTTTCACCAAGGTATAGAAGACCAGGGTGATGATGTTTATCCAACATTTGCATGGACTAGACATGCAAACAAAGGGATGATCCCATGCATGCCCAAGATAGTACAACCTTGTCTAGATGAGGGAAGGGGACTCATAGCATAAGCCCTTAATACACAAAAGGTATGATGAACCTTAGATGCATAAGGAGATCAATATGCTAGAACCAACCCTATGATCAACAAGATATGAATACTATCTTGGAGTAATGAGACCAACCCACAAGCACAGCATACAAAGCAAGACTATGCCCCATTCTAGATGTTTTCACCACATACCATGATATAGTGAGATCAAGGTAGCTTTGATGTGATCTTCGAATAGGACAAAAGATAAAAATAAAAAATGAAAAGACCAACGAACCAAACAAGTGACCATTGTATCTCTTGCCAAGATGGATGATGATTTGATAGATTCTACCTATTGTAGGAATGATATATCCTAAGGCATGAATCAATTGATGATTGGATCATTTTTATTTGATGTTGTAAGATTGGCTCAAGATGTGATGGTGACAAGTTGTGGTGGATGCTAATGTGATAGTTGATTTTGATAAGGGATGATGCTATGATGTGTGATGTGATGCTCAGATCTAGTGTAAGCTCATTGAGGATAGATGTGGTGATGTTGGAAGATGAAATGTGTTGGATGATTTGGGTGATTTTGAGGATGTTGGAAGATGATGAGATGTTGATGAAATGATGTTGATTTTGTGATCGATATTTTTTTTTGGTTTTTATAGATATTGTTGATTTTTGTTTGGATTTTGGATTTTCTGATTATTTTGATTTTTTTGGATTTTCATGATTTTGGAGAAGGAATGGTTTATTATGAGATGGTTGTATTGGATTTCGTTTGGATAGCCTTTACGCTAAATACCAATGAAAAGGGAACACCAAGTCTAGAGGTGAAGGTGATGGGGTGGGATAGGGGGATTGGCGATGAAAGAATAATGCATAGGAGATTTGATAAATGGATAGATATATTCAGATAAGGGGTAAGATGGGGGATAAAGGATTGGGTAGGGATACATGATAGATGGATGGGGGGTTTAGTAGTGGAAAGTGATAGAGAGGAGATTCATGATAGATGGATTGGAAGATAGAGACAATCTAGATGGATGGGAGATGGGGATAAGGATTTTCTCCAAGGGTTAGGCTGCAAGGAATCATATGCCCCAATGCTTAAAGAATTTTGTATGATGGTTTTACATTTGAGTGGATGGGCTTTGCAGTAGATGGATGGAGGATATACTTACAAAGGGAGTATGCCAAGAGGCCTCCAAAGCATGTTGTTTTTTTTGATATTTTGCCCCTTGTCTTTATCAAGATCTAAGGAGGGGGATAGTAAAAGCAAGATATAATGGATGGGAAATGATAGGATAAATAGGGGATGGTGGATAGGAATGTGATAGGATAAGGATAAATAGATAGGATATGCAAAACGATGTTATGGATGTGGATGATTAGATGGCTTTTCCCCCAAGTGTAGGGATACAAAAGGGATGGAGAAGGGATTACGCATGACGCCCACAAGGGGTTTTCATCATGGTACCTTCCCAAGGTGCCACGAGGAGTGGTTTTCACCATTGGACGTATTTTTTCTTTTTTACTTTTTTATTAATTTTTTTGCTTTTTTCATGGAATGGGGACTCTAGCGTCTGTTTCCATAACATGGAGAAGATGGTCCCAGGTTGGATAGCATTATGAACAATGATTGCATGGATGTTGGTAAATAGGAGAAGATGGAATGGATGGTGGATAGTGGATTATGTGGGTTATGATGTGGATTATGCAATAGCATGGACCATAGGAATGTGAGGGGGAAGATATGTAGGATAGTGGATTAAAGATGGAGAAATGGGGGTATGTGGGAATGTCAAGTGGTGTAGGGGAACCAAGACCAACGGTGGCACACACCGTGTTGGACTTTGAAGCTGATGCTTTGGATGGGGGGTGGGTAGTAAGGGGGATCAGGATGGGAGATTTTTGGATGGTCAATTTGGGGTTTTAGGTACCCAAATGGACTTAGGAATTATGGGATTTTTAGATGGGGAGCGGGATGTTTGGGATTTTGCAGTAGATTGGGAGGTGGATGCCTCATTAGAGTTGAGTGATCTTTGTTTAGGGACCCACACCATTGTTGTTTTTGCTTTTTCTTGTGATGGTGTGGGCTTTGATAGCCATTTTGATTTTTCATTTTGATTGGAAGGGATAATATCCTTAGGCTTTTGTGCTTTATGAGTTGGGGCATTCAAATTTTTAAATCCCATGGATTTGGGGGAAGCTTCATGTTTGAAAGATGTGTGCCTTTGTTGGTCTTGATTGGGAATTTTAAGGGGTTTAGGGGTGGAGGGGTAAAAAGTGGATTTTTGGATAAATGGATAATGAGATTTGAGGATGGGGATATTAGGAGTTGGGAGGATAAAAGGATTTGTGGATAGGGATGTTTGGCGTTGGTAGGATTGGAGGTAAAGTGGATTTGATATGGCTATTTGGAGTGGGCAGTAGTGGAGGTAAATTTAATGGGGGAAGATGGACGGTCACATGCTTTTGCAAATGATATGACGATGGAGGAGGGATGGTGACATATGCTTTGGGGGTGCGTTGAGATGCACCATGTTTGGGATTGGATGAATGGATTTTGGGAGGTGGGTGGATGGTACCAACATGTGTAGATTGTGTTTCTTGGGGTGTATAGCCAAGGCCATGTGAGGATGGATGGAATGTGGTGTGGATGGGCTCCAAGATTCCTTGTTCGTGAAGGCCTAAGCCTTTGCCTTGATAGTTCATATGTTGGAGCATGCGACATGCAATGGGATGTTTGTTTCTTTGGAAACAAGATGCAAGTCCATTATTTGTTGGAAGAGGATTGGTGGTGGAAGGGAGTTGTTCACCTCCTACAAGGGATTTACCACGGATGAAGGTGCTTTTTCTAAGTGGATAATGGGATGGATTTGGGATGGGATTGGTAGATGGGATTGATAATGAGAGCCCTTGATCTCAACTTTTAATCCTCACCCTCCATCCTTTTTTCAAAAATCTATAAATGAAACCCTCACCCAAGCCATTCATAACAACTTCTTGCATCAAAACCATGCCCAAATTTCTCTCAAATCTCTTCATCATACTATCATAATGCCAAAATCATTCCTCATCCCCATCTCAATCTCCATCTAAATCCATTATCTCTCATCCTATTGTGTTGAATCTCAAAGAGCAATTCACATTTCATCTACTTGGGTAAATCTAAGGAGCTTGGGTGCAACTCCTTCCACCCTACTTGGATTTATGGGTCATTGTGAAGGTATAATTGCTTGTATTTGTAGTTGATTTGTATTTTGACTTCATTTTGACTTCATAGATTACATTGGTATTCCCGGTGGGACCCACAAGGTCCATATCTAATCTTTTTTTTGTGATTTTTTTATTTTGGAGACGTGTTTTTTTTGCAGGTCCTGAGCATTTTCTCTCCTAACTTTCACTCACAAATCCATCTGACTTTCTTTATCTTCCTTCTATTTCTATTCTATCTTCTCTCTATTTCTACATGTATCTTGAACGAAGAAGGGGAGACTATGGAAATTTTTTTCTAAAATCATCTGTTGACCAACTTTGTGTCATTTTGGCGCTAAACACACCTAGTTCGGTGCTATCTTCCTCCCTACAAAAGATAAACTAAGAAAAAAAATAGTTTAGCGCTATCTTGCCTCTGTATTAGCGCTATTTTCTGTATTAGCGCTATCTTCTGTATTAGCACTATATTGCTTCTAGATTAGCATTATTTTCTGTATTGGTGCTATCTTCTGTATTAGCGCTATCTTCCCTCTGTTTTAGTGCTATTTTTCTGTACTAGCTTAGGGATCTGTGCAAGGTTGGGTCTCTTTTCTGCAGGTCATTCAAGACCATCATCTTGAAACTACTAACATCTTTTGCAGGGATTTAGTAGATTAGACACATCTTCATTGGTGCACCTAAAAAGAATCTTTGTGTACCTTAGTATAAAGAACATTTGATTTTGGTGCAACTAAAATTAATCATTGCTTGCAACAAATAACTATTAAAACACTTCAATTTTGGGCTTTTAAAAAGAACCACAAATTGCATCAATGAAATCATTGGATTAAAAAGAACAACAATCTGCATTCTTCACTCATATAATCAAGAAAATCAATCTAATTTGTGTGAAGTGTTTTCATGATTTGTGTTTGTAGTGTGAAAAGTGTATGCTCTTCCCTCGCACCATTTGGTGACCTTGGGAATCAAAAGCTTTTCACAACACTTGCATTAATCACCCCCGACATAATCCAAAGATCTAAAATAAACCTTGTTTAGTGTGATGCAAGCATAAAGAATACTTATGCTCTCCCCTCGCGTCTTTGTATGAACTTAGGGATCAAAAGTATTTTTGTGGTTGTATTGCTTTTGTTAATCCTTAGAGGGCCTGCCACCCCACTTCAAAAGGTGGGAATGACCCAAGCAGCAACAAGCTAAAGCCAAGCTCTTTCAAGCCGCTATATAAAATAAGGTGTTTGTGACGAAAGTCACAAGCAACAGGTGTTGTTGTGTTATACTGACAGCCAACCTCCCCCAAAACCCTCCAAGGCGTAACCCTTCAAGGTTGGGAGACTCCATAATAGAGAGTAGCACTGCCGCATGTATAACCACTTGAATGAAAGCACTTACTACAAACCATTGTGCTAGAAGCCAAAATCCCTCTACTTGTTCCACAAGTATTGTCCTTGCTTCACCTTAGGTTGTGCATGCTTAATTATCACATTTTCATAAATCAAACCTTTAGCCATTGTGTTTTCTTGCTTGATTATTTGTCTACTTGCCAAGAAAAATTAAATCATCCAACACATCCAAATCCAATCACATTCATCCTAATCACTCATCTTTTGCCACTTTCAATCCTAATCACATCCTTGTCACTTTACATCATCAATCATCATCATTCTATCTAAATCATTCTCTAAACAACATCATTCTAATCATTACACTTCATCATTATCTCCATTCTTGTCAAATCAACCTCAATCCCAATCATCCCTAAGCACATCCTAGTCACATCTTCATCACTCATCCTCATCCTATCAACATCATCCTAATCATCCCTAATCATTTCATATCAAACCCTAACCATATCCTAGTCATCATCACATCAAATCAACATCGATCCCAATCAACATCCAAGTCCCCCAACATCATAATCAAACTCCAAATCCAAAATCAACCCAATAAAAAATCAAGACCTTAGTTGATTATTATCAACCTTTATTCACACTTGCTTGAGATCATTAGTCTATCTTAAGTAAATCATTCAAATCAACAATTAAACCAATCAACCCTATTGCTTAAGTGTCATTAGTCTACCTTAAGCATAATAGGATCATCAACCATCCATCAAATCAAAATCAAATCAAATCATCCTAAGGTCTTGAAATTTGATCCCCAACATCACACTCATCCATTATCCTCCATTTCATCCACATATCTCTCCCACAAAATGGATCATTATGAAGCAATGCAACACTTACAAAGACTTAGAAAAGTCTATGAGAACATAGATCCTAATGCTAAGGAAAAATGCAAAAATGACATTAAGGATATACCCTTAGCACACCTCATCATTGGAGAATCCCAAGCCCCTTCCCAACCTTCATCATATCAACAAACATCCTACACATCATTCCCATCCACATCATACCAATCTTCATTCTTTCAACCATCATATCAACCTTCAACATCTTACATATCCACTCCATCAACCTCATATCAACCTTCAACCTCATACCAAATTCCATCATATCAACCTTCATCATATCAAAATTTATCCTCATCCCCTTACACATCCATGCCACCGTACCTATCCAACCAATCAATACCTCTAACTTATCCATCCCCCAACCTTTATCATGCTTACTTTGACCAAGGGAACACCAATCTATCACACCTTATCTCCAAAATCCAAAGATCATATCAATAACCATTTCCCCATACAAATCCCCCATCCTCTAACCCCCCAACCTTATCAACATTAATCCATCACCCTACCTACCTTACAATCCATCAATCCCAACCTCCCCAACACAATGTTCCTCCAATCTTAATCCATCACCCTATGTATCTCTCAATCCAATTGAATTAAATTAAAAATTCATTTAGTGGAGGACAATTGAATTAAAAATTCATTTTTGGATAATGGAGGATATTAGCTAATTAAATATTAAGAATATTTAATTATATGTGCAACATGGTGAGGTGGAAAAGTTGAGGTGGAAAGATGAGGTGGATTGATTAGGTGGATTGATGAGGTGGATTTTGTGAGGTGGATTTAGGACTGAGGATTGAAATAATAAATATTAAATATTTATTAAATCAATTGGCTAAGGTTTTAGACTATTGAATTAATGAAATTAATTCAATTTTGGGGATAATATGATGGAAAATAGGGTAATGAATTAATTAAATAAAAATTTAATTAATTGGTTAGGAGGGAAATTGACATGTTTAGGGATATCAGGAGTCGGTTCGATGGTAGAAGACATTTTTAGGCGTCTACAATGTGAATGAGTATGTCTGTATATGTGGGTTGTACAATTTGTCATGTATGTGGTTGCATATTAAAATATAGTAGATGACAAGATTACATCATTATGCCTTGAAAAGTGATAAACTATTGCATTATATGTAAAGAGATGTCATGAATTCTATGAAATTAGAGGTTGAAATTATGTATATATGTGTTTGGGTGCTCCATTTTAGAGATGACTGCATATCAAAGTTAGAGAATTGAAGGTTTTATGTCTTGAAAATGCAATTTCCTACAAATTATGTGAAAGTAATGTGATTTATACTAGCGTTAAGGTGAAAATTGGTGGTTGTGAGCAACTAATCAGCTATTTGAGATAGTGATTCTTTGAGAAAATTGAATGTTATGGCATCATTCTTTATTTTGATTGGAGAAAATTATTTTATGCTAATGTATATTTTATATGAAATCGAGTGCCTTACCTCTTCTTTACCTGGGTACTAGGACATATTGCACGTAACTGTGTATCTCGAAATGAATGTGACACTTTGAATTTTATGTTTATATTGAATTTCATGGACTAATGTTTTCTATGGCTACTTCTTAGCATATTGCAGGCTTCCAGGAGTAAGTCTAGTCATAGGGGGTAGGATGTAATGACCCCCCCCTGTGTTCACATTTTAGTTGTTGCTTTTCCTTGATGGACTCTGATGCTATTATGATGTTGACATGATTGGTTATCATGTTGGATTACATGCTTATATGTTTATATATTGATATCATTGCTTTTGTATGATTATGGATTGGAAAGGGATGATGTCATATCACTCATATCTGAGAGGCTTACGATGTCATGACCCTCTTCTTGATGTCCACTGATGCTTCAGCTATTATATGATATATGCACATGTGCTTGGAGTGTTACAGGTATTGGGTAACAACTCTACCTGGATTCACAGGCCTGAGCATACTCTTATTCCCCGATGGTGGTTACTGGAGATAGTTATGGGCCAAACATTACCTAGCTTGTCCCACTACACCTAGTTAGTGCAGTGATTCCATGATATGTGTTTACCTTCTAGTTAACTATCGGTAACGTCTAGATTGCCTTCTGGTCTTGTGGTTTGCCAGTATCGTTTGTCAAGATACCCCATTATGGGTTGTCAATATTTTTATTGAGGCTTTTCTCCTTGGTTTCCATTGATTATTTGATGTGGGTTCTTAGGCATCTTTATACTGCTTCTAATACAGTATTTTATAGTGGTTAATTTAATGGAGATTTAAATTGTTTAATCATGTGGTTTTAAATATGTTATTTTAAATGATTTTATTAATCTGATTTGGGGAGCTTTGCATATTTTAATTTTGGATTTTTTTAGGAGGTAAGATTTATTTATTATATATTTCTCCTTGCCATATGATGGCTCTTGGGAAGGTTGGTGAGTTTAATTATTGAAGTAGAAAATATCTACCTGGTAGGTGATTGAATTGATGTTTTGGAAAAAGGATCAGACAGAGTATGGAGTGTTGGGTGTGAGATGCCAGAGAAAAGGTGGGAAATTTAATTGTTTTTGCCAGCAGCTAGTTGAAAAGACATGTTGGTCATCCATTTTAAGGAGGGGAGTCAATGCCTCTATTAGAGGCTCTTAAAAGAAAACTTAGAAAAAAAATAGGAGGGGCGAAGAAAGATTTGGAGCTTTGCTATTGTTACCCTATGCAATCGCAGGAAGCAGAGGGAAAAAAAAGTAAACAGTGGTTGTATTCACTCTAGGTTACGGTAAGTAATTCAAACAATCTGTCAACTATAATTTACACTGCACAACCTTGACATTTAGAGCAATTATAATGACCAAAAAGCCATGAACTTGTATGATTTATTGTTTGTTAAAAGTGAAGAATAATATCTCCTCGTGTATGTAAACAACCAAAGGTGTGGTTCTCAAAACCTATGAAACACATTCTTTTGGTACAGTCCTATGATCTTTGCATTCCATGAGATGTCATCTCTTTGAGACATCCTATCAACACAATCCTGTGCCTTATATGTGCCTCCTCATTCCCCATATATGTCTGCCAGAGCATTTCCAAACTATAATATCTGATAGAAATTTGTATTCCATTATACTTTTAATGGATGTCCATACCTTGTTCCAAAGCTCGAATTCAGGTGCAGGTAGGGAGGTTGTTCGTAAGGTTAAAGAGTTGGGCTTTACTCCTACCAATCACTTTTGGTTGGAAGTTTTTAAAGCCTTTTCAATGAATCCAATTCGTGTATATCTTGCAATCATTGCATTGTAGGTGTTGACGCCTCTTTGAGGCATTTTGCCAAACAATGTGTGCCTTGTCTATACTTCTTAGTTTGCGTACATGTATACTAGTGCACTAGAATATTTAACATCTGATTAAATAGCCCCTTCATTATGTTTTGGCAGAGGACCGTACCCTACCCCAAAAGCTCCCTTTTTGGGCAAGCAAGGAGGATGCTCGCCGCGACTGTGGTATTTGAGCATACATCAGCCAGTGGCATTTGCTTACAATTTTCTTAAGCCTTTTTAACAAATCCATTTTTGTGCAAATCCTGGAATTAGTGCGCCCCATGAGATGACATCACTCTGAGGCATTCTATTAAATAGTTACATGCTAGGTGTGAGACTAAGGAGTTAGCCTCACTCCTACCAATTACATTTGCTTGAAAATTTTCTTAAGCATTTTATATATCCATTTAGTGAGTATCCTGCAATCATTGCAGTCCATGAACACTTTTATTTGAGACATTCTGTTAATTAGTCAATGCCTTTTCTATGCTTCCAAAC
This sequence comes from Cunninghamia lanceolata, assembly GCA_027924645.1. Classification (NCBI taxonomy): domain Eukaryota; kingdom Viridiplantae; phylum Streptophyta; class Pinopsida; order Cupressales; family Cupressaceae; genus Cunninghamia; species Cunninghamia lanceolata. The sequence goes on along the minus strand of BSBN01000435.1, from coordinate 3,767,009 downwards.
TCTACCTACATAAGGTATTTTGTGAAACAAACATGCCTTGGCTATGCTATTACTAATTGTAGACATGTCTAGCAGTGCGCTTGCAAGTATATCACCTGATAGAAATTTCTCTAATCATATGTTTTGATGGATAATTTTTACCTTGTTCAAGCCCATGTACAGGGCAGATAGAGAAGAAGCTACTAGGGGTCATGGACCTAGAAGTTTACACCTGCATATTTGCATTTACTTGAAAATTCTTAAGTCTCTACAAGAAATCCATTTTGTTTTTTACATATGTTGGGTTTATGGTTTCTGAAAATGATATCACCCCCAGACCTTCTGCTAAACAGATCATACTCTGTCTATACTTCCACTTTTTCCATTCATGAGAAACTTAGTAGTCCCTGTTATAATAGATGACAAAATCCTCCTTTGTTATACCTTGGATAGATGTCCATTTATCATTACTTGAGATTAATAATGCTCATATTAATACAAGCTTGATGCTTAGATTTGCTTCATTTAGTACCACCAATAATCTCCACAAGCATGTTGTCCCTGCTTTAATGAAGGAAACAGATTACCTTCCCCTCAATAACTTCTATTTCATCTATTTTTGGAAATCTTTGTTGTTTTAGTGTAGCAACTAGCACATACTCAGGGTACTTAACAACTCAGTTAGTAACTCTTTGGGGCATGACTATCAAGCCAAATGTATTTTCCAACTGCATAATATGATGGCAGAAACATAACTCTTTTCTTCCCTTTTTCATAGCATCATCTAATGTCTTGATTACGTAAGGAATCCAGTTAGTTCTGCATGGGCCATTCCTTCGAGCTATGCGATGACACTCCCTTATACTTGCTTGTTTATAGTCTCTTTTGGGGTTCTCTAAGTTGCATCTGTTGTGTGGTCAATGTATCTTGATGCATTATGATTGTGAGCTTGGTTGTCATGTTTGCACTGTGTCTTGCGTGTGTGTATGCCTTTATCTCCCTTGTGAAGTGGTGTTGATGGCCTTGTGACTACCTTTGAGCATGGTGGGGTGGTCTTTTATGAGTGCACATGTTTGGGAGGCATTGCCACCACCATTGGGGACTAGTGTACATGTTTTGGAGAACTAGTTGGAGATGTTTGTTGTAATTATTTTATCATTTATTGTATTTTATCTATAGCTATACCATTGTATTTGTATATTCTTTTATGTAATTGTACTCTCTTGAGAGAGAATATGTAATCATATAATTTAATGAGAAGAAATGAAATGTTTCTTATTTGGCTTACAGATTTTGGTGTGGGTATGGGATCTGCTTGTACTATGATGATTATGGATTCATGTTTATAATTAGAAATGGGATATAGTAATAATTGAGTTGGTGTTTAAAATGAATGTAGTTTTATCAATGTTTGCAAGGAGGGTGATTTAGTCCTCTCCTTTGGATTGTGCATTCGGCCATACTTGGCCATGAATACTGACATATCGAATTAGCAACCGTCTTATGTGTATGTTATCAATTTATTAAAAAAAATTTCTTGCCCTCTATTGGCCCTTACCCATCAGGGTTACGGGGCGGATCTTACATAAAACATCATATAATTTAATGCGCATCCATTACAATAATGGCTGTAATATTGGCTAATGAAAAGGGAGTGGTAGACTGACCAATGAGTTTTTATTAGCTAGTAATTATTCTATCCAAAATAAACCAATGACAAGAGAGTATTTTTTAAATGTTAAACAAATATTAATTTTTTCCTAAATCTATATGCAAATATTTGTTGAATAAACCAATAACAAGAGAGTATTTATTTATTTATTTAATAAAAGAGGGTAAAAACTTTATTAATCAAAGAGAGTAGTACAAAGCATAAATGTAGCAAGAGGCCCAAATGGGCCCAGAGACAACAAACAAGAAATCAAGAAGTGGTCATGCAACATATCACATCCTCCATGACCAAATCCACGAAATCCTGAGAAAGATCCCCAGGTAAACTATCCCAATCATCCACCAGCTAGGTCCCATTCTTCTTAGAAGCCCATTTGGCCAACCCATCAGCCTCCTTATTCCATTCTTGAGGGATATGAGAGAAGGTGATAGAATCAAATAATTCTCCAACACTGGTGATTTGCTTAGCCATCACCGCAAGCTACCAACTACATCATCAAACTGCCTTCTATTTATCAAGTTTATTACCACCTAAGAATCCTACTCACAGATAATCTTTTCTAGCCAATGGCATATGCCTTCTTCAAAGATAAAAGAATAGCCAAGGCCTCCATAATATTATTAGAGTACAACCCCCTATATTCTGAGAAGAAAAACACAACCACCCCAGAATTGTCTCTGTCCACCCCACCAATGCCAGCATGCCCAGGGTTACCCCTTGCAGACCCATCAGTATTGATTTTCAAGACTCTAGTGGGAGGGGGTAGCTAATGCTCTTCCCTAGAAACCTTCCTTCTAGAACACCTGCTCCACCTAATCTTGGGCCTTCCAGGACCCCCAACAAGAATCCCCAGATTACGAATCACTCTAGTATCATTAGGATCTACCGGGGCTGATAGATCACATTTAGCATACAAGGTCTCCTACAAAGCCCCAAGAATGTGAGACTAGACTTGACCCACTAGCAACTTCTTATTCAAAAAGACCATGTGGTTGTGCTCCGACCAGATGTGCCATATAATTAGACTAGGGCCAATTGGCCAAGCTATGTGAAGAAATGAAGTCCTCACTGGAATAGGCCCAAAGTTTTGCCAAAACTCCTCCAAAGAAGAAGGGTGCCTGCATTGCAAACTCTAGGCCCCCCACCAAAAATGCCAAATAGTCCTAGCAAAAGGGCATTGGAAGAAAAGATGTGAAACAGTCTCAACATCTTTTAGGCATAAGAAACATAATGAAGGACCTTGGAAGCCACACGTACAGAGGTTATCCCAAGTCAAACACATGCCATAAACCACCAGCCAAGAAAAAAAATTACATTTTGGCCAAGAGAATGTATTCCAAATATTTTTCCACCAAGGAACCTCAGCACTACCACAGGCATGTCTATCTAAAACATGATAATCTAAAGCAACAGTGAACTTCCCTTTTGGATCCAGACCCAAAGCTAGCACGTCCCACTCTGGAAGAGAACAACAGACTCTATCAGCCAAAATAGAGGACAACTCCCTCCTATCCTTCAAAGATCCACCCATGGATCATTCCTGCATATCCTTCCACTAGTAAACAATAGTCTACCGCAAAGCCTTAGGGGCTTTGAAATCCATAACTCTACTCCAACTAGCCTGAACAAAAATCCTACATAAATCCCCCAAGTGAGGGTGCGAGGAGAGGATAGGTGGGAAGCCACCCTAGGAGTCATGCCAAAAAAGAGCATCAGAGCCTCTATTGCAGATCCAAAACATGCATTGTTTAACCAGCATAGCCCCCCTCTTGAGAGTATCCCAAATCATAGAATCTCTCCGTGAAAGACTAAAATGAGGCACCTCAGTGCCCTCTACCTCCCAAAGGTACTTGAAGGTAAGGATCCTGGCCCAATACTAATGCTGATATGAACATCATCTCTAGTATAGCTTAGTAGCCAAAGCCTGTCCATTCCAATCTATCCTATGCAAACCCAAACCACCATCTTGCTTTGGTTAGCAAACAAGTTCCTACTTAATTAAGCTCCATTTCTTTGAAAGGAGATTACCTAACCAAGGAAACTCTCGACAGAGGCCCTCAAAATCTTTGATGAAACTTGAGGGAGTAGTCAACATAAAGCACCTGTATAAAGGAAGGGCTTGGACCACAGTCTTCAATAGAGTAACTCTTCTAGCCGTAGATAACCATCTATAGGTCCAGTGACAAACTAGCCCATGAAATTTATCCATCACATCTTGCCAAAAACACTTGGGAAGTGGGTGCACATCTAGAGGGATGCCAAGATATATAAAGGGAAGTTTCCCTACTTGAAACCTTAAGATCCTAGCAATACGCTGCTGAATAAGCCTAGGGGTATTAAAGAAATAAATGCAAGACTTACTTTCATTAATGCTTTGACCTAAGGCAGTCAGGTAACAATCCAAAATTTGATGCAAAGCAACCGCTTCAGCCACCTTAGCAACACCCATCAAAGCTGTATCATCCACAAACTGAAGATGAGTTTGAGGAGGAAGAGAATTGCTCCATTTCCATCCCTGAAAGTGCCCATCCATAACACGGGACTTAATGAATCTCCCCAAGCCTTCAGCCATCAAGATGAACAAATAAGGGGACATAGAAGCACCAAACAGATTTGAAGACTCCCCATTTATGAGAACAGAAAATGAGGAAGTCCTCACATAGCTCATGACCCAATCAATCCTCTCACAACTAAACCCGAAGGCTTTGAAAATTTTGATCAAAAAGCCCCAGTTAACTTAGTCACAAGATTTAGCCATGTCCAACTTTATAAACATAGCCTTTTCCTTAAAAGAGGTCATAGAATGAATAGTCTCAGCTGCAATAACTACTCCATACAAAATCTGTCTACTCGCAACAAAGCCCCCTTGTTCCTCCAAGATATATTATCTAGACATGGCTTCAAACATTCAACAATTAGCTTTGTAATGCTTTTATACACCACATTGCACAAAGTAATTGGTTGAAAAAGATCTAGAGAATCAGCACCCTCACATTTTAGGATAAGAGCAAGAAACATGGCATTCATGGCTTGCAACATTTGTTTATTCCTAAGAGACTCCTGCACCACCTCTAATAGATCAAGGTTGATGACTTACCAAAATTCTTGAAAAAACTCAGCTGGGAACCCATTAGGACCAGGGGCCTTCCCTTTTTTCAACTAAAACACCACATCCTCCAAATCTTTCAAAGAAATAGGTTTAAGAAGAGAAGCATTCATATCCATAGTCACCAGAGAAGGAATAGCAGCTAGGATAGAAGCTTCCTCCTCACTAGTGGGTGGGGTATCTTCAGGAAAGAGAGTAGAGAAAAAATGAAGCGCCTCACTAGAGATCCCTGAAGAGGAAGAAAGAATAGAACCCTTAGGAGAGCGAAGAGAAGAGATAAAGTTACCTTGTCTTCGAGCCTTCACTAATTTATGAAAGAAGGAAGTATTCATGTCCCCTTCCTGAAGCCAATTAACACAAGCCTTCTGTTTCCAAAAAAATCCCTCACAAAGCTCCCATTCCTCGAGGTCTTTAACCGCACTAACCTCAAGCCTTCTTAAATTCACATCCAGACCCTAATCCTGAATCTGCCTAGTAATAGAATCTAAGTGCTCCTAGGTAACCCTTTTCCATTGAAACATGTTGCCAAACTGACACTTATTCCAATGTTTCAATTTATACTTCACATATTGAAGCCTCTTCAGAAATGAGTACATAGCTGTACCAAAAGCAGGTCGTCCTTCAGCCCACCATCTAGAAACCAAGTCAAGAAGACTCTCCTCCTTGAGCCATATAAGATGAAATCTAAAAGTTTGTTTCTTAGGACCACTAGCCAAACGAGCAGAGAACTTGATTGGCCAATGGTCTGATCCTCACTAATCTAAAATTTTAGAACTTGATAGCCACTTGTCACCCACCCAAAAATAGGAAACAAGAAACTTGTCTAATCGTTAAGAAATGGCATCATCCCCAAGCCTCCTATTTTTCCAAGTAAACATGCCATTCGAAGGTTTGATATCCACAAGCTAGAGCCGAGCCAAATTATCCCTTAGAAGATCAGAAGAGGGGTCCAAATGAGGCACACCCCCCCTTTTCTCCTCGAGGGAGGCAATTGCATTGAAGTCACCTTCCATAATCCAGGGGAGGAAAGGATCCAACGATCTCAGAAGATTGATATGAGACCATAGGAGAGTCTTACCAGGGACATTTATCAGAGCATAAATGTTAGAAAGAAGAATTCTTTCCCCCGTCTCTAAACTAATTGCAACCAGAGAAATGGAAAATCTACTAGAGATCCACCAAACAAGAGAAATTCGCCGAGGATCCCAGAGGCAAGCAAGACCCCCTGAGCTGCCTTGCATACCCACACATTGGAAAAAACCTCTGTTCCAAATCTTAGAAACACACTGCATCATACCATCCATAGATGACTTCATCTCCTGGAGGAAAACCACATCCAGAGAATGAGCAGTAACCAAGTCTCGAATAGCCTTTTGTCTAGGGATGCTATTCATACCCCTTACATTCCATGATAACACAATCATTGCGAAGGGTGAGAGAAGTGAGTATCCAATGTCTTCACCGACCTAGATTCCACCAATGTCTTTCCAACCATCTTAACTTTCTCCTGATCCTTCTTCCTCCCCACCTTTTGGGGCTTATTAGGAGCACACTTTTTTAGGGATTTTTTCTATAGACCCAGAGTAGGAGAAGAAGAGAGGGCTTTTTTCTTACCAGAGTCTTCCAAACCCAGTCCACTGGCTAAACTCACCCTTTCATTCGAAGAGGCCAGGGGGTTTCCACCAAACTACAAGAGTCCCCAAACCCAGCATCAGGGGGAGTAAATGAATCCATCACCACTATGGAAGCCCCCATAGGAACTAGGACTGAGGTAGTGATAGAAAAAGACTCAGAATTATGATCAACTAAAGGAGAAGCTTCAACATGCATGTCAGAAGAAACACCGTCCTCATGGACTAATTCATCCAAAGCCTCAAACTTGTTAAAAGTCTCCTCCTCTTGATGATCCTGAAGAGTCCTCTTCTAACCCTGATTCTTGTTTCATGCCTTAACTAGCACAAAGCCATCTTTATCCAGTACCACACCCTACATGGGTGCTTTACCCTTTTCCGCCCTTAGATTAGATGGAGCCTTCACATTATCTGAATCACCAGCACCTGAGGCACAAGGGCACCTCCTTTGAAGATGGCCATACTCATGGCACAATCGGCACTTGAAAGGTAAAGTCTCATAGTCTAACTGTTGAGTCTAAGAGCTAGACCCAACAGTCAAATCAATAGAATCTGGTAGAGGTTGGCTTAGATCAATCTCCACATAGACTTAGGCATAGGAAAAAATTTGCTTCTCCAGAGTTTTCTAAGATAGGCCAATAGGCTTCCCCAGCAGTAATGCAATTGATTGTAGAATATCCTATCTCTAACATTCCAATGGCAACTGACGAAAATGAACCCACACTGGCACCTTCGAGGGCAACTCCTCCACCGAGTTAAAGCTTGCATGCCAAGGCTTCATGAAAAGGCCAACTTGATTATAAAAGTAGGGCCCTCCCTCAAAAACCTTGTTAGAATCGGAGATGCATGAAAAAACCACCGGAAAGAAGTTATTTGCAACTAGCAAGATTTCAAAATCACCTTCCGGATTCCATGACTTGCAAATCCAAGCTTCTAGAAAAGGCATCGAAACCCTCAATCCCATAAATTTGCAGATTAAAACATGTTTGCTATAATACTCCAAGTTCTCGACTACTGCCTCTGTTTGAATCACCAGCTTCGGATGAACTTGAGCTCTTTCCAAGCATCCGTTTATCTTGTGCAATTTCAAAGCACCAGTGCTAAAAACCCCAACATCAGGCAAGGATGGGTGAGGAAACCCATCACCAACCTCCACCATAGCAGCATCCGCCAACGTCTCACCCAAAGGCACATACCCTACCATTAGAAAATCCCCTCAAGCCCTCGCACCCCACACCTGCATCGAACAACTCACACACTCAAGAAAAAAAACCCCCGAAAGATAAAAAAGTACACCCCTTGCTGAAAACAACCCCATAAAGCCCGATCTGCAAAGAAAAAACACATGCAACAGAGAACAAACACATGCAGACCATGACCTGGTACAGGTCGCGAGACTGCAGATCTCCCGTGCACACACTTCATCTTTACAATTATTATCAAGAGAGTATTTATTTAAATGTTAAACAAATATAAATTTTTTCCTAAATATATATGCAAATATTTGTTGAATAAACCAATGACAAGAGAGTATTTATTTAAACATTAAACAAATATAATGCACTAGTTTAATATAAAAACGTTAAATGTCCATAATACATTATTACTAGTATAGATATCTTAAATACATCTATCTAAAAGATGTCTGGAGATGCCTATATTAAATTTGTTATTTAGAATGGATAAGAAGCTCAAATGATATCTCTCCACATCTTTAGATAGATTTATTTAACATAAAAAAAGAAAGTACTATTTTTGAATTCACTTTATTAGATTCAAGTATGTTGATAAAAATTGATTGTAAAACTATGTAGTTGAATCTTGATAAAACATTAGATAATTTAATATATTGTGAAAAACCACCTAAATTTAACAAGTGCCACGTAGTGGCAAGTACCTGCCTTGTAGTGTTTTTATTATAGTATTTGTTTAGTTGTAATTTTTAGCTATTGGTTGTATATAGTATTTGCTTAGTTGTAATTTTTTTGTTGATTAGGTATTGGTTGTATAGACAAATTGCATTCTGAAAAATTAATTTTTGAAAAATGTTGAAATGTCTTGGATAAATAAAATTGAAATCTCAAAAATAATCTAATTTGGTAAAAATAAAATAGGACTAAAATATTTCTTTAAGTATAAAACTAAACTTTACAAAGCCTATTAAATAACACAAATATTTCCTTAAAATGTACTAATACTAATACTTTAATAATTTAAAATGTATTAAAATATTAAAAAAATTTAAGCTTGAAGAAAAAAAAAAGAAATGTAATAACATGGCGAAATATTTTTCGTGATATTGTAGATTTTTAACTTTTGACTAAATAAAATTGAAATCCTAGATTTTTAACTCTTGAATAAATAAAATTGAAATCCCAAAAATAATCTAATTTCATAAAATAAAATGTGTAGAACCCTAACCCTAGTTGGGTGTGGAGAGATTTGAAATATCTGCCTAAGATATTAAAATGTGATAATATTGAATACTATTACAATTTAAAATGCATTAAAATATTGTAAGTTTGAAGAATAATTAACAATATAATAATAATAACATATGAATATGAATATTTAGATCACTACACTATTTTATCTTAGTCACATTAAAATATTGTAAGTTTGAAGAATAATTAACAATATAATAAGAATAACATATGAATATGAATATTTAGATCACTACACTATTTTATCTTAGTCACTTAATTGTTTAAGTAATAATAGTAAGTACTTTTAGAGAACATGATTGTAATTATTTTAAATATTTTTCATAGTAAATAAAATTGAAATACTAGATTTTTAACACTTAGTAAATAAATTGAAATCTCAAAAATAATCTAATTTCATTAAATAAAATGTGTAGAACCCTATATTTTTAATAGTATTATTAATATTATAACTTTGTCCCTTTGACAAAAAGTAATATTTACGTTTAGCTAATGAATCAAAAAATTGAATTCGTATTCATAATATTTTTACTTGCCACATCCTCCCCTCAAACCAAAATTCTCTCCGCATTTATAGTTTTTTGTTACACTCTCCAACAATCCACAGAGAAGAGGTCATTTTTTTAGCCAATGACAATACAAATAAATCATTTTTCAATAATTTTTTGTTAAAAATTTATTATGTTGACATAGGAAAAGTACAAATTTAAATCAAATTTGCTCGACAAAAAAAATAATCATGTCTTTTGATTAGTTTGCAATCAATAGATTAATAACTAGATAAGTGAGAACTCATTGCAATAGTACCAACCGAAGGCAGGTACTAATAAATGTACTTAGTAACTATAAGTGAATGACAAAATAGTTCTTATCTCTTTTTTATGTTAAATAAATCTATCTAAAAGATGTGGAGGGATATCATTTGAGGTTGATAAATGTATTTAAGATATCTATACTACTAATAATGTATTATGGACATTTAATGCTTCATATTAAATTAGTACATTATATCATATTTTATTAGATTCAAGTATGCTGATAAAAATTGATTCGAAAACTATGTAGTTGAATCTTGATAAAGCATTATATAATTTAATGCCCATCCATTACAATAATGGTGGTAATATTGGCTTATGGAAAGGGAGTGGCAGACTACAATGAGTTTTTATTATCTAGTAATTATTCTATCCAAAATAAACCAATGATAAGAGAGTATTTTCTAATGTTAAACAAATATTAAATTTTTCCTAAATCTATATGCAAATATTTGTTGAATAAACCAATGAAAAGAGAGTATTTATTTAAACATTAAACAAATATAATGTACTAGTTTAATATAAAAACATTAAATGTCCATAATACATTATTACTAGTATAGATATCTTAAATACATCTAGGCCTATATTAAATTTGTTATTTAAAATGGATAAGAACCTCAAATGATATCTCTCCACATCTTTTAGATAGATTTATTTAACATGAAAAAGACATAGTACTATTTTTGAATTCACTTTATTAGATTAAAGTATGTTGATAAAAAATGATTGTAAAACTATGTAGTTGAATCTTGATAAAACATGAGATAATTTAATATATTGTGAAAACACCACCTAAATTTAGTAAATATACTTAGTAACTAGTAAGTGAATTAAAAAATAGTTCTAGTAAACAAATCTATCTAAAACATATGGAGATATATTGGTTGAGGTTCTTATCCATTCTAAATAACAAATTTAACATAGGCACCTCCAGACATGTAGTGCTCCTCCATTTGCACCCTGGATGTATAGGTGAACTGGTCAAGGCGCATGAAGGTGAAAGTAAAATAACCAGAATATTCAAGGTAAGGTAAACAATTGATGTTGTACAATATAGGTAGATGCTTCATCCATGTGTGGTTTCATATGAAAGATAATGTGTTTTATTGATAACCTCTATTGTGGCACTGATGATGTAGGCTTTGATATTGTTTTGCATTCCAATGTTTAAGATGTCGATCTTACTACAATTGTTATATATTAGAATGGATCTCATGTGACTGATTCTGTTAAATTTAATTGTTATGATGGTACTTCTGACACTTATGATTTCATGCACTTGCATGTTAAGTAAAGGGTTCTGTTCAGATTAAGAGATAGATTTGATTTGGTTATGATTGAGCTAATCTAGATTGATATGACATGGAAGGGACGATGTCGCATCACTCACTTGTGAGCGCCCTGCGATGTTGCGATTCCTTTTCCACCTAGTACTAGCTTATATGCATCTATACATGCTTGACCATGACATTTGTTGTAGGATGCAGGTACCAGGCATCGACTCCACCTGAATTAACAGGTTTGAGCGTGCCTTAAACCAAATGGATATGTTGTTTCGGAGATAACTTAAGGTCCCACATCCCAAGTCATTATCCTCAATCAGGATGCATGACATGTCTAGTCAACCTGTCAGTTCTGTTTGTATGTCGGTCTTGCAGTGGATTTATATTTGATGGAGCTTGTTGGCTAAATGTATTTTGGCCTGACTTGAGAACATGTTTGATCTGGTCTTTTTGAGAACATGTTTGATTTGGGTTTTGACGGTTGTCCTGCTCAGTGGGCTAGGTTGTATGCCCAGATTTCGTTAGATAGTCATACTATCATTCGATCCACTAAGATACTTAACAAGGTTACATCATATTATCATTATTATTATCAATATTTAATAAGATTAAAATGGTAATTGACAATTACCTAATTCAAAATAATTATTTAAGTTGTTTGAATATGAATTATTTTATTACTATTATTAAATCGATTTAATTGAGGGTATTTATAAATTTAAATAGTAGTCATGACTGTAAAAGTCAAGATTATTGTCATCATAAATATATATTATTCCTTTTCTAATTACTTTTATCTATTATTTAGATATTGGCCTTATCTATTATTAATTACTTTATCTAAGAAATGTTGAGATATTCAACATATCTTATGCTCAATTGGCTTGTGTTTTGATAAAATTAATATGTGCAAATGAAATATATATAACTAATACGTGCTATGGTTCTAAGACTATAAAAATATAAGGCTTTCGGTGAGTGACACCTCTTGCAGGCTCCTCATCCCTGCTACCAAAATGCATGCATAGACAGCCTTGGAAAGATAAATGAAGGATGTTATCTTATTGCATTTTTTATCTGATTTTGGGAGTGCAGCATTAGGAGGTGTAGAAATCAGTTTAAAGAATTCGTATTTTGTAGAAATATAGGAGGCTGAAATTGGCCTCATCATTTTTCTTGCCGACGGGGAAGTTGTTTGAGTTTACAAGTCCCAGGGGCGTGGGGAGAAAAGGGGGATGACATCAACCAGAAAATGGGCAACATGAATTTGAAAGAAAACTAGAAGAAGAACAAGATCCAGGTGCCCAATACCAAGAATCCCTTTTTCTTTCTTCTATGTCAATCTGGCTAAGGCTAAGTTTTATTTGGAGGATTGCACTTTTAAATGTACTTTTCTTGTTTCATTTTCAAGAGCATTTTGATTTCTTCAGAGATTTTGGTGAAATGTATGTTGCTTAATTGATGCATTGAGTTCATTATCATTGCATGGTTCTGAGTTAGTCTAGCAGGTCATTTTTGGTATTGCAGATTCATTTTTCTTCTCTGGGTAATCTCGAGTGAGGTTATAGATTGCATTTGATGTCATTTGAGGTTGATTTGACCACATTCTTATGATGTGTCACTGTAAACTTGCCTTTGGAGGGGACGCATCTGATAATCATTACAGCTGAACCCTCTTGTTGTGACGAGGTGGATTTGAACTTGAGTTTTAATCCAAGGAAGGCACCCAACATTAGCAGTGCACCATAAAACCTTATACTTGTATTATAGCTATGGATGAATATTTTTCTTGGCCTCTTCTTTCCCCTTCTGTGGGGAAATCCAGAATAAATCCCCTTCCTACAGCTTCTAGAAGAATACCTTTCCCATCAAGTCAGATATGCCAAAAAAAAAAAAAATGTGTCTTGGAATTAAATTTACATCTAAATAGTGGAAAGAGTTTGCTTATCGTATTGGTAGCTCAAATCTACTCTAATTTTCTAAAGCCCTTTCAATAAATCCATTTTGTGCATATCCTGCGATCGTTATAGTCCATGAGACCACATTCCTTTGAGGCATTATGTCAAACAGTTTGTGTGCCTTCTCTGTTCTTTCACTTTTCACATATATCTCTACTAGGGCGTATCCAACCATAAAATCTGACAAATATTCCCCTACCGTTATGCCTTGATGGATGTCCATATCCTCATCCAAAGCTTCAATTTGTGCACGGGCATGTAGGATGCAAGCGAAGGTTGAGGAGTTTGGTTTTACAACTGCCAGTTGTGTTTGCTTTTAAGTTTTTAAGGGCTTTTCAATAAATCCATTTTTCTAACATATTCTTCCATTGTGGCATTCCATGAGACCATATTTCTTTGACACCATGTGCCTTGCCTTTGACCCACGTGTTGCATGCACATTAACTTGGGCACATGCAACTGCCACGTCTAATAGAAATTCCCCTTCCTTCATGCTTTGATGAATGTCTCTTCATTTTTTTCTTGGGAATCAGACTCCGTGCGCTTCATTATAGTGCAAGCCTATTTTTCACATTATTTCAATTAGCATCACCGATAATATCCACAAGAAAATTATCCCTGTTTAATATGAGAGAAACGATTCAAATCTTTCACAAAATATCTCTTACAACAATCTTGGAGATAAATTTTGTTGCAGCGTGAAAATCTGCACATACTTGAAGGTCCTTAACAACTCTAATAGTTGTTCCATGAGGCATGTTTAATAAACCAAATGCAATTGCCAACTTTTACTATGATGGCAGAGAAATAACTCTTGTTCCTATTCCTGCCCAAATTGGTGAAGGCTGTGATCTTGTTACTTGACAAAATTCCTGTATCATTATGCCTCTATGGACGTCCTCCCTGAATCAAAATTCCCATGTTGAAGCAGTAGGGAGGGCGCCACAAAGGGAGTAGAATCTGACTTTATATAATGGATTTCAGAAATGGCATCTCCTTGGGGACAATGTGTCAAACTTTGTATATCTGTTTTATAGAGCTTTTCTAACTATAATATCTGACATTATTTGTTACACTTTGGTGGTTGTCCAATTTCTATTTATTTTAAGACTTTTTATCAATCCATTTTGTGCGCCATCTGTGTAATTGCATATTTATTTTAGAAAGTTTCTAATGTCTTTTCAACTGATCTGTTGGTGCGTAGCCTACAATCTTTGCATTCCATGAGATGGCATCTCATTGAGGCATTATGGCATTTAAAACACGTTCCTTGTCTAAGGCTGTACACCTGCATGCATATACATACAATGCTTGTCCATTTATCTCAGCTGACAATTTCACCTTCCATATCTCTACGCAGACAAATGAAGTGGATAATGATGGTTTTTGATATCTTTCCTTTTGTTTTGGCAGTCATTACCATTGCTACCTTCTCAGTGCTCTTGGTATCTTGTTGCAAAACTTCTAGAAGAGGTAATCCTCATGCAGCCATATTGCATCATTCACCTTTCCAAGAATCAGGATATTGGCAATATATTACTCACGGTGTTATCGCTGGAGTACCTGTCAAAATATCTCCTATACATGATCATCTTCTTCTTTCTTTATCAACCCTATCCTCTAACATTAGCTCCTACTCTAGAAGTGGAACGAGATTAGTTTTAAATAAAATAATAAATTACTATTCCTTCGTCCTATCCATATTACTATTCGGAATTACATTCCTTTATTGATGAACCGTAACTACCCTTTAGTTTATTATGTTCTCTCTTATAAACTGAAAGAGATGGATTCCTTAAAATCTTTTATAATTAGTAAAACATGTGTAATTTTAGAATCTTTCCTATATGGGATTTTGTCCTTTTTCCTTTATTTTATTTTTCCCCTTAGACATCGTATCTTTTATTTTGAATTACCTTTTTATAGGAATTTATATAGGGGATATATATATATATATATATATCTTTTTAGAAATTGCCCTTTTAATAAGAATTCATATATTAAGAAGGGGGAATAAATATAAATTTAATCTCTTTATAAAAGAGAAATTAAATATTGACTGGTTGATTAATAAATTAAATTTTCTAGTTATTTAAAGGAACATTCTTATAGTATGGACTAGGAAATAGTTAGAAATTGAGATGTTTGTTCTTTTGATAAGCTTAGTAAATTTTAGGTTCATGGTTTAAGTGTAATCATCTTTTGTATCATATGTGTAAATGATTAATTTAGGGATAGATATGTTTTACTCTAATGCGAGATGAATTGCATCAGTTAAATTAATCTTGAGTAAGTTGGTTCTATGTTTGTCATGGGAGTCTATGTGCAAGATGTCAAGGTTTAATACCTGAGGCCTAGGATGATTATGTTCTTATGCTATGTTGTAGTTGCAATAGAATCGTATATGAATGCTCATTTTATAGTAGAAATGCGATGTTCCTTTTATGGTTTGTCTTAAAAATTGATTTGGTCGTATATTGCAATTATGGTGTTACCTAGGTTTGTTAGATGATGTTGATGCAAGGCTACTATGTTGCTGTGTTCTAGTGTTATGTCTCCTGTATGAGAACCTTAGTTATCATAAATAAGGTAGGACATAGGGTTTAGATCTTGAAGTTCTTAGTGAGTATTGCATCTTAGTTTAAAGTGATATGCTTATCATGTTATTGAATTAAGAATAGAATCATTTGTAATCTCTTTTAGATAGTTTAGTTCTAAGCGTTGCTCATCAAGTGTCTTGTCGAGTAATGGTTATTGCTAACTTTTCCTAGTGGTGAATTAAATGTTGAGAATAAGTGCTAACTCTTTGTTATAAGTGTCTTGGACTTGGATGAGTTGTTGTTTGAATTCATAATGAAGTCCACATTCATGGATCCCATTTGATATAATAAATTATGTTGTTGTTTATATCGTCTTGTTGCAAGGAATAGTAGAATAATTGAAGTGAATGTTGTATTGATTCATGGGCATCTTATGAGTACGGTACTGTTTTGAAGACCCACGGTTAGTATGTCATATTATAAATTGCACTTAGAGTATGTTTATTGGATTGGTCTAATTGAAGGAGTTGTGCATTTAAGAGTAAATGTTAATGTGGGATTGTGGTGTTTCAGTGGTGTCTAGTGAAAGTTTATTCCAAAGGCCAGTAGGGGTAGTTGTGGCTTTGATCCTTGCATTGTTGCATTCTGGTTGAAGGATGAACATATTTTGGCTTTATGTGATGTTGACTTCCCTCTGCTTATGGTTTATACGATTTTCATGACTGTGTAAGAGGGATAATGCCTTGCTCAGCATATCTAGTCCTGTTGTTATGTCTTGAGTCCATGTTGATGAGCTCTTCTTGAAGGTTGTGGTTCCATATTGTGTTGAGCATGTTTTAAAATTCTATATTGGTCTGTGAAAAGGATTGATTTTGGGAGCAAGAGGACCCATGCCTTGCTCTAGATTACACTTTGTTATGATTGAAATTTTGGGAGCAAGAGGACCCATGCCTTGCTCTGGATTACACCTTGTTATGGTTGAAATGTTGGAGCAAGAGGACCCATGCCTTGCTCGGGTGATTTATTATATTGTGATTGGTTGCAAGATGGTTGGTGCCTTGCATTATTATGTATATTTCCTGTTATGATGATAGTTGTTATGTTTGATGGTTAGGGTTTCCTAGGTGTAGATAGGGGAGTGGCTTCCAATGTGGGGTCGGTGCCCAAAGTGGCTACCAGGGTAACCCATTGGGAGTTGGTAATCAAGTGATAACCTAATAATTAATCTAGGGGCTGGGTAGTTTTCACACTAACAAGATAATTGGATGCCTCACTCATGCCTGTAGCGCTCGTTCAGGCTAAGGATGAGATGCGAAGGCCGTGGTTGGCAAAATCAACTTCCTTGTCCTCATGAAAGGAAAGTTGATTACGCATGTGTCACCCTATGGGGCCGGTGCCTAGAGAGGCTGCCAGGGTAACCATAGATGGGGGCTGGCGCCTAGTGAGAGAGACTATCAGGGTAACCCATGGATGGGGGCTAGCATCTAGCTAGAGACTGTTAGGGTAACCCATGTAGGACCATGTGATGACACTCTCCCTACTGTAGCCTAGCATTCCCTAGTTGTACTCTCTCCATTTATCGTGTGTTGCCTTTGGAAGTGATATTGAGTTGCTTGTGTTGTCATGTGTTGTAATGGTGCCATGTATAGTCCTTGTCCATGTTAGGCATCTGTCTACCTGATTGTTTGATGTTTTGGGACCTTATGTTATCTCCTAGCTCAAAGGGGTGGGACTCAAGGTTCCACATGGTTGGGTGGTAAGAGCTATCCATTGGTCCTTTTTGGAGATATGGTTCGAGTTCTGCGTAGAGGTGTTCCAGATCCAGTTCGCTTTCCTCCTTTAGAGTTGTATGCTTTCGTATGTATTCTTTTGTAACCGACATGATCGGTCTTATAATCTTGTAATCATGTAACCCTGTACTAAGACTCTGTAATTAATCTATCCTATTACAGTAAAAGTTATTTGTATCTATTTTAGCAGTGTAATGGCTATTGTTTCTGTAGTTTTATTTTCTATCGTTAATGCAGTTATGTTACCCTAGAGTTGTTAGAAGAGTAATTTCGTTTATACGGTGTTATATGATATGGTTGGTTACTACTTTGCACTATCTGGCTTTCAAAAATTTTTTTATTTCTGTAACTTTTGCACTTTAGTCTAGCACTCTAGGGTTGCATGACGGGGCATTACAAGACATCTTTTACTCTTAAGTGAATTAAAGAATAGTTCTATGTCTTTTATTTTTATGTTAAAAAATCTATCTAAAAGATGTGGAGAGATATCATGTGAGGTTCTTATCCATTCTAAATAAAAAATTTAATATAGGCACCTCTAGACATCTTTTAGATAGATGTATTTAAGATATCTATACTAATAATAATGTATTATGGACATTTAATGTTTTATATTAAATTTGTATATTATAAATTATATTTTATTAGATTCAAGTATGTTGATAAAAGTTGATTGGAAAACTATGTAGTTGAATCTTGATAAAATATCATATAACTTAATATACTCTCAAAATACCACCTAAATTTAATAATGTAGTTTTTTTCTAAAATAGATATGCTAGTAAATAAAATAACTCTAAAGTAAAATAAAGTAACTCTTAAGTGAATTAAAAAATACTTCTATGTCTTTTCTTATGTTAAATAAATCTATCTAAAAGATGTGGAGGGATATCATTTGAGGTTTATAGATGTATTTAAGATATCTATAATACTAATAATGTATTATGGACATTTAATGCTTTATATTAAATTAGTACATTATATCATATTTTATTAGATTCAAGTATGTTGATAAAAATTGATTCGAAAACTATGTAGTTGAATCTTGATAAAACACCATATAATTTAATATATTGTGAAAACACCACATAAATTTAAAAAATTTAAATAAATTCGTAACTATACAATGTTATTATTTATAGAAGGTTAGATTAGGCATTGCATATTATTATTGCACTTAAAGTGCACCTTGAATTATTCAACGTATAAATTATAATTTATTTAATATTCTTATTACATCTAATAATAAGTTCTTTCAAAACATATAAAAGTGTAGGGTTTAACAAATACATGATTTTAAAGAAGTGCTGACTTACAAATGTCATAACTTTTGATTCGGATGTGGATTTTCTATGAAACTGTAGATGCGTTATGAGGTGGTCAGTGGTTTACCAATCCACCCTACGTAGTTGTACCTCATGTTGGCACTTTTTGGGGCTTGAAACTTTCATCTTGGCCTGATAATTTAGTATTTTTTTTTCTAGTTTTTGCAAAAAAATTGGATTCTGATTGTAAAATTGCATATTATTATTGCACTTAAAGTGCACCTTGAATTATTCAACGTATAAATTATAATTTATTTAATATTCTTATTACATCTAATAATAAGTTCTTTCAAAACATATAAAAGTGTAGGGTTTAACAAATACATGATTTTAAAGAAGTGCTGACTTACAAAGGTCATAACTTTTGATTCGGATGTGGATTTTCTATGAAACTGTAGATGCGTTATGAGGTGGTCAGTGGTTTACCAATCCACCCTACGCAGTTGTACCTCATCTTGGCACTTTTTGGGGCTTGATGCGTTATGAGGTGGTCAGTGGTTTACCAATCCACCCTACGTAGTTGTACCTCATGTTGGCGCTTTTTGGGGCTTGAAACTTTCATCTTGGCCTGATAATTTAGTATTTTTTTTTCTAGTTTTTGCAAAAAAATTGGATTCTGATTGTAAAATTACCTAAAATGCAAAATCTAACAATTGTCCAAAAAAGGTAATTTTTTTTTTGTTTAACATTTAAAAAATACTAGCTTGTCATTGGTTTATTCAACAAATAATTACATATATAGATTTAAGAAAATGTTTAGTATAATGACCTTTGTTTTAGATTTTTACTATGAGAATTAAATGCTTTAAAAAATTATAATAAGTTTTTTACTATGGGAATTAATTCTTGTAAAAAAACATAATAACTTTATTTTAGTTTAATGAAAGTAAACAAATATGCAACTACACATGATTGATATACAAATATAAAAGTACTAGTTCCCCATTATTTCTAAATTAAAAAAATATTGATTAAATGTGGCCGATAATAAGTCTCTTTCAAAACATATAGAAGTGCAGGGTTTAAACAAAGACATGATTTTAAACAAGTGCCATGTTACCTGCCTTGTAGTGTTGTAACTATAATATGTGTTTTAGTTGTAATTATAGTTGTGTTTTAGTTTTAATTTTTAAATTAAAAAAAATTGATTAAATGATACATTGTGGCCAATAATAAGTCTCTTTCAAAACATATAGAAGTGCAGGGTTTAAACAAAGACACAATTTTAAACAAGTGCCACATTACCTACCTTGTAGTGTTGTAATTATAGTATGTGTTTTAGTTGTAATTATAGTTGTGTTTTAGTTTTAATTTTTAAATTCATTAAGTAAACTTCAAATTTACTTTTTGTCAAACCAACAAAATGGTTATTATTTATAATTCTAATATTAATTGTATTATTAATATTTATTATAACACTTAGATATATTATTTTAATTGATATTATAGTATTATAATATAGTATAATATTAATTGATAATATTTGACTCAATTTTCTTCTTAGAATAAATATTTGTTGTATAGACAAATTAGATTCAAATAATGTTAAACAAATATTTTTTTAAAGCTAATATAAATATTATAACAAAATTGTAATATCTATAGTATACTTTATAATTTTTTTTAGTTTAATTATTAATGAAATAGTATAATTAATTATTGATTGATAACAAACAATGTTTATATTATAAATATGATAATAATATATTTATATTATTACATTATTCTAATATTAATATATTTTTATATAGTATTATATTATATTTTAAACAATTTGGCTGTCCATATAAAATAAGAGTTAAAAACAAGCAATTTATGCAATATAAAATAAGAGTTAAAAAATTAATTTTGGTCCTCTGAATAACATTAACATTTCGAGTAATGTACGATTCAGCGCCCCTCAAACACTTTGTGAGCGATTACATTAGTGCAGTTGGCCATCCAGAATCTTGGAGACGATCATTTCTTATTGTCCTGACATGATTGGACATGTCACCACTCACACCTCTCATTTTATTTACCAACATGTTATTGTTAATTTTTATTTTCCTTTGATATGTTTTGAAATTCTGAGTATCTGAAGTTTGATTACAGAGGGCGTGGGCGGCGGGTTTAGTAGAGGCAGAGGACAGGGACAAGGGATGCACCAGCGATGAACTACAGGTGAATGGAGGGTGACAAAGAGAACAGTAGGGGTGATGGAAAGTTTGTGTGCAGTGTTTGTTTCTATGTGAAGTTGAAGCAGCAATGAAGGAACATAACAGTAATAATGGCATCAATGTTCATGTTCTGAGAGTGAGAAACAAATCAGACAGGAAGCAACAATTGTAATAAATCTATCACTCAAACCCCAGTCTACACCATTCACAAAAGCAAATTCCTGAAACACTGGGCAGATGCTCACGAGATCCCAGTCTCCATCAAATAATGTGAACCACACCAATAATTAGATTCTCAATGAGCCCTCCTCTGTCTATCCTCCAAGGCTACGCCAAGTTGTTAAGAAAAGTAAGATTGTCTAGGAAATAGCAAGTTTTGTCTAGAGTTTTCCACAATAGAAAGTTAGGATTTATCTAGAGTTTTCCATAAAACTAATAGAACATTCCAGCTTTTCTAGAATTAAAATATAGAATAATCTAGAAAGATGGAAGCTTCCAAGCTTCAAGTTTTTTGTAATTATATATGATTGAACAAAGCTATTGTATACGACATGTTGGATGAAATATAATTCAAGTTAGATAAATATTTTTCTAAGTTTATTAACTCTGTTTTGCCCTGTTTTCATTTGTTGTTATGTTTTGTTGTTTATTGGGCCTGTTCTTTCATGGTATCAGAGCCAGGTTCAGCTAGTTTTTTTTTTCCAGATTCAGCTGCAGGGCATATAGATTGTTGGAAGTAATATTTGTTTGCAGGGCTGCATTATTGCTGGAGTGATATTTGTTTGAAGATTGATTTTGTTTGGCTAACATGGGCTCAACAAATGAAGTGTTGCCAATATTTGATGAAAGTGGTTTTGCAGATTGGAAGATTGCAGTCAAGAATGCTCTGAGAGAAAAGGCTCTATGGAGGATAGTGAACAAAGAAATTAGAGAACCTCAAAGTGAACAAGAAAAGGAGCTATGGAAATGCAAGTTGGAAGCTAGAGGTATTATTGGTAAAGCTTTAAGTCCCAATCTCAATAGAAGATTTGTTGATATTGATAATCCAATAGAGTTGTGGGAAAGTTTGGAAAAAGATTATAAAGATGCAGATATTGCTAGCATGTTTAGTATAGAAGAAAAATTGGTGAGTTTAGCTCCTTCTGATTTTGAAAAAATGACTAATGATTTCAATGAAGTTACTTTTTTAAATGCCCAGCTGAAGAAAATAGGTGCTGAATATGCAAAAAAAGATTTTCAATTGATTGCAATGGTTGAAAGTAAGCTTCCCCAGCAATACAAGGTATTTAAGGAATCAAGGAAAAGGGTTCTTCAACTAAATCCCAATACCCCCCAGCAAACTTTTGATCAATTTTGTAAGTCTGTTTTAGATGAAGAGGTTCAGCTTATCAAAGAAGGACATATTAAGAAGAATCATGCATATGCAGCCAAGAGTAAATTTTCTAGATATGATGGAAAGAAGAATTGGAAAGGAAAGTATAAATTTCAAAATAATGATGGTTCTAACCATTTTTCTAGAAATGATGGTACAGAAAAATAAGTTGCAAAAAAATTGATTATTTGCAGGTATTGTGGAGGTGAAAATCACATGGAAAAATTTTGTTTGAAGAAGAGGGACAATGAAAGGCAGCAATACAAGCCCAAGCAAGAAAGGTTCAAGGATGGCAAGAAGGATAGGCATAGCTTCGTAGCCATCTCTTTAAAAAGGCAAGAGAAATCAAATAAGGAGGTAATTGCTAGACCTGAAAGTAGTGTTAAAGGGGGATATTTTGCTTCAGATTCTAATAAAGAATGGATTTTAGATTCAGGGGCATCTTATCACATGACTGGGGATAGATCTTTGTTTATTGATTTTAATGAAGGGAAGAATTCAGATCAAGAAATTACCATTGGCAATAAAATGAGACTTCCAGTTTTAGGAACAGGGACTGTTAATGTAACAAATGGGTCTTTGAAAAATGTTTTGCTAGTTGAAGGATTAGGGGTGAATCTTATTTCAGTATATAAAATTGCCTAAGTTGGATATGAGTTTGTTGTCACTGCTGATCAAGTTATTGTTAGAGATAGAAAAGACCCAAGCAATATAATTGCTATTGGTAGAGTTGATCATAAAGAGAGTCTATTTAAATTTGTGGGGTTTGTTGATAATGAATACACACACTCTCATGCTTTTATTGCTCAGACTGATGATATGTCAAAACTTTGGCATGCTAGACTTGGACATATAAATTATAGAAAATTACAAGACATGGTTAGAATGGATATGGTTAGAGGATTAACAAAAATTTCAGCTTCTGAAGGTGTGTGTGAAGGATGTGTGTTAGGCAAATATCATCGAGATCCTTTTGATTCAGGGAAAGCATGGAGAGCTAATTATCCGTTGCAGCTCATTCATAGTGATCTATGTGAACCAGGGTATCCTTCACTTTCAGGTGCCAGGTATCTTCTCACTTTTATTGATGATTACAGCAGGAGAGTGTGGGTTTATTTTTTGGAAAGGAAAAATGAAGTATTTGAAGTCTTTCAAAAGTTTAAGGCATTAGTTGAAAATCAAAGTGGAAAAAGAATTAAGTGTTTAAGGACAGATAATGGGGGTGAATATTGCAATTATGCATTTGAGTCATTTTGTGAAAATTGTGGTATTAAGGTACAAAGAACAGTTCCTTATACTCCTCAACAAAATGGGGTGGCTGAACGAATGAATAGAACTCTTTTAGAAATGGCTCATTGTATGTTGCATTTTAAAAGTTTGCATAACAAATTTTGGGGTTTGGCTGTTTCTTGTGCTGCATATATTGTGAATAGAATTCCCACTAAAGCTCTCACAAATATCACCCCTGAAGAAGCATGGAGTGGTAGAAAGTCTCACATTGGGTATTTTAAAGTATTTGGGTGTACTTCTTGGGCACACATTCCTGATGAAAAGAGAGAAAAGTTAGAACCAAAGAGTCATAAGTGTTTGTTTGTGGGTTATAGTGAAGAATCAAAGGCTTACAGGTTATATGATTTGACAACAAAAAAGGTCTTTGTTAGTAGAGATGTAAAGTTTGATGAGTATTCACAACTTATAGCTACTTCCTCTCACTCTACAACAACAAATGTTTATGGTTTTTCAGATATTTTAGAAAGAAATGCAGCCAATATTGATGAGGATAGCACTACTGATGATGATAATACTATTGAAAATGAAACTACTAATGCTTGTACTCAGCCATTTTCTGTAGGTAGTGATGATGAAGAAGGTGATATTTCAGCTAGACAAAAGACAAGGAGTGTTGAAGAAATATATAGACAAGGCTCAAAGATCCAAGGAAGGAATGGTAGTGCTCTCATGGCCAAAGTCTTACAAGTAAATGACCCAATCTCATATGAGCAAGCTAGAGGAAAGAAAGAGTGGGAGAAAGCCATGAAAGAGGAATATGATGCATTGATAGAGAATAACACTTGGGAACTTGTACCCCACCCCCAAGGTAAGAATGTTATTGGTTGCAAATGGGTTTATAAAACAAAATTTAAATCAGATGGTGCTATAGAAAAATTCAAGGCTAGATTGGTTGCTAAGGGGTTCAATCAAAAGGAGGGTGTTGATTATGAAGAAACATTTGCTCCTGTCATTAAGATGAATACAGTTAGAATTATTCTTTCTTTGGCTGCAAGTCTTGGGTGGCATATCCATCAAATGGATGTTAAAAATGCTTTCTTAAATGGAGATTTATATGAAGAAATCTATATGGATCAACCACCAGGTTTTGTAGATCAGCAACATCCTGATCTTGTTTGCAGATTAAAGAAGTCACTTTATGGTCTTAAACAAGCACCACAAGCATGGAATGAGAAGATTGATAGGTATTTTCAGCTTCATGGATTTAAGAGATGTAAGTCAGATCCAAATCTTTATGTGAAGAAAGTTCAAGATGAGATTCTTCTTGTTGCACTTTATGTAGATGATTTACTTATTGCTGGACCAAATATTGGGCTCATCAATACTTTAAAATTAGATCTTAAGAAGACATTTCATATGAGTGATTTGGGTGATCTAAACTATTTTCTTGGATTACAAGTTTGTAGATTACATGATGGATTGTTCATCTCACAATCAAAATATGCTTTGGACCTTTTAGAAAAGTTTAACATGCTTGAATGCAAGCCAGCATCTACCCCATTTCAATCTGGAGTCAAGCTTACTAAAGAATGTACTTCTAAGAGTGTAGATGCCACTTTATATAGACAGCTTGTTGGTAGCTTGGTTTATCTAACTCATACTCGACCAGATATTTGTTTTGCAGTCAATCTTGTATCCAAATTTATGCAGGCACCTAAAGAAAGTCATTGGTTGGCTGCTAAGAGAATTTTACGATATATCCATGGAACCATACACTTTGGCATCTTCTATGACTATAAATCTTCAATTTCTTTGGTTGGATTTACTGATTCAGATTGGGGTGGTGATATAGATGATAGGAAATCTACTGGTGGTTATGTTTTCAATCTTGGATCAGGACCTATTACATGGAGCAGCAAGAAACAAACAACTACATCATTATCTTCATGTGAAGCAGAATATAGAGCAGCAAAAGAAGCAGGCAAGGAAGTAGTTTGGATTCGAAATCTTCTATTTGAGCTTGGTTTTCTACAAAGTTCAGCCAACACTATGTATTGTGACAATCAAAGTACCATATAGGTTGCCAATAATCCAGTTTTTCATGCTAAAACAAAGCATATTGAAATTGATGTTCACTACATTCGGGATCTTGTTCAAGCATCTATTGTCAATCTTCAATTTTGTCCAAGTGAAGAACAAGTAGCTAATATCTTCACTAAGAGTATGACTAAAGCCAAATTCTTAAAATTACGAGGAATGCTTGGTTTATTAGAGGTGAACATTAAGGGGGGATAGTAATATAATGTTCCCCTCTCTTTTGTATTTTCTTTGTATTATTCTAGCCAATCTTAAGGGGGGATGTTAAGGAAAGTAAGATTGTCTAGGAAATAGCAAGTTTTGTCTAGAGTTTTCCACAATAGAAAGTTAGGATTTATCTAGAGTTTTCCATAAAACTAATAGAACATTCCAGCTTTTCTAGAATTAAAATATAGAATAATCTAGAAAGATGGAAGCTTCCAGGCTTCAAGTTTTTTGTAATTATATATGATTGAACAAAGCTATTGTATACGACATGTTGGATGAAATATAATTCAAGTTAGATAAATGTCTTTCTGAATTTATTAACTCTGTTTTGCCCTGTTTTCATTTGCTGTTATGTTTTGTTGTTTATTGGGCCTATTTATTAAGTCAGGCCTCAACACTTTCGCCCAGGTTTCAAACTCGGGACCTCTACCGCCGACTAATGAAAATTGGTTGATGCAGGTGCCAGAAACATCCAGGTTCTGTGCGAAGCAAATACTTCAGAAGGATTCAATCCTGGAATAATGCAACACTTATAATATCAAGAGTTGTGACAACCATGTGCCAGAAGAAAAGATTGACCTTTGTATTTGTAATTTTTCTGTGTCAAAAACAATTCATTTTTAAAATGAACAGAAAGATTTGGTGTTCATGGAGAGAGTTTTCTGAGTAGTCTTTCTTGATCTAGAATGTTTTTCTTAGGTATTTTTCCCAATCATATCATTCCGCTGCATCCTTCATACATTTTTGTACTCTATTTGTGACCTATAGGATATGTAAGTATCTTGATCTTAAATAGGTTGGCAAGCCTTATTTATCACTTGATATCATTTTTTATAGTGCTTATAGTCATTAAGATTGTCATTAGTTCTTAATCTATGGGGATTCTTCTACTGCAGATATCACTTTAAAGATGTCTGTTTCTTTTGTGAATTTTATTGCAAATAAATCTTTGGACATACTACACTATAAAACTTGATAGCAGTAATGTATTTCCTTCTACCACGCTAGTGTGGTTATACTCATATAAATAGAACAAAAGTCAATCACAGGTCACTGGGTCAATAAAAAGTATTCAAGATTAGAAGATCCATCTAATACAAATGCAAACTACATCTCAAAAAATGAAGGGGGCATGAAAGCAGTAATGACAGCCATATAGGCTAGAGGTGATTTAAATTCAGTAATTATGAAGCTATAGGATGCTGCAACAAGACCATCTTTAAGATCATTGAGTTTCCAAAGATGATCTTCATCTTTATCTTCCTTACTCCTCTTCATTGCAACCTCATAAATAGAGTTATTAATATGAGTCAGGTGAACAAAAAAATTGTAGTAAATTTTAAAAAATGAGTAATATTGAGAAGAACTTTTTTAACCTACAATAACATATAATGAAACTTATGTAATCTAACAACTCGTTTTGATTTTAAGGGATGGCTATTAAATTTTTTTAACTTTTATTTCAACCATTTGCAACATAGGGAAGAGATGGATATCTATACCTAGGCCTGCTAGATCTTTGGTTTCTTCTTTCACACCCTTTTATTGGGATTGTGACTTATTTAGTCATATGACCCTTAATTTTCCTTTCATGGTAATGACTTCCTTGTTATGCCAGATGCATATGTATAGTGATAAGCATTATCAATAAGGTAAACGAACAAAGCACAATTGGCAAGGATTGATCAACAAACACCTTATGTTTACAAAATTTGTGTAAGTCATGTAGGTTCTTCATTTCTCAAGTTGAAGGAGCTGTCTTAATTTTTTTTGGTTTAATTGTTGTTTACACAGTTATGAATAATCAAAGATTGTTCTTTTCAAATTGGTGATGGAATTCTATATCATTAGTTTTTTTGTATTCTATTTGAACAATAAAATGGAAGAAGTTTAATTTGGCCAATAGGCCATTCTATATGTGCACACATCTTGTAACTATTAACATTCTCTTCTACAAATTTTAGTCAACATAAAACATGTAAATAATTTATAAAAAGTAATAGTTTATTCATCTCATAGAGGGAGCATGACACAACTTTCTTTATTGTTTGCAACTTTATTTAATATTTGCAGGTGCCATTGAGAATAATATGGGAGCAACTAAAATATCCCCATGGTATATGGTGTGTGAAAATTCTTGCTTTGTCATAATACAAATATAAGTTAAATTTCCATATCTACTTCAAGTAGTTCCAAGTTTGTTGTATAATGAAAATCCTATGTAGAGTTATACATCCACAACAATCACTTAAGTCTTTTCCATTTCTTTGTATAATTTAAATTTAGCTACAACAATTGTAGATTTACAATTAATTTGCTTTAATGTTATAAGATTTAAGTATCTAAATTTATATAAGAGATTACAAAATGTTGTCATTTCAGATTTAGGATGTTAGTATTTATATTTTAAATTCAATGTAAATTGATTCAGGTTTTATTGTTTAAATTTAAAATACTTTGAAAGGTAAGATGAATTTATTCTTTTTGATTTATGCTTTATAGAAATTGCAGTGCATTTGATTTGTAGGTGTTTAGAATTTTTTAAATCATAGTGGAAAATGGAAGAATGTGAGTTCGGGATTTGCTCTATAAGCTAATCAATAGGGCTTAATATACTAATAGGAATTAGAGCCATTAAGGATTGTAGGACAAACCTTAATGCATAATGGGGTGTGCTTGCAACTTCAATTCCAGAATCATCTTTACCAAACTTCTTCTTATCTTTGAGCCCACTCTTTACTATGAGGATTTCTTGACATGTGAATATGTATTGGCATCTTTGATGGACTTGATCTTTCTTATCATTCAAGCTTTATTTTTTGAATAGTATTCCATTTTTTATTCCCTTTTATGTATGCTCCAATGCTTACACTTCAACTTGTGACTTTTATTGGTTGTGGTAAGATCAATTCATTTTTAATTAGTACAATATAGTTTGAGTTTATACAATTTGGTTTTATAGAAATCTATTTGGTGCTTTTGATATTTTTGGGGCATCTTCTCCTCTACAACTATCTCTCTGAGGAAACATAGTACATATTGAGTATAATGATTGACAATATTTATATTTATATTTTATGTATATGATCATTGTGAGTTCTTCTACTCTTAGTTTATATTCATATAATTCAATCATCCATCTTCTATTTTTATTTGATTACGATTTCTTTGGCATATGAATGTGAGTACCCTAAAAATCAAGATCCTTCAAAAACTGGCTGAATTCAATAAAAAGGTATCAATTGTTAAGCTACATTTAAAATTCAAAATCTTAAGTCCCTCATAAACTTCACCAAGATAAAATTTCCAAAACTCTTGTATACATGTGCCTTCAATGTGTAGTTTGTGTAAACACTATCAAAAAGTAGATTGAAGATAATCCTTTGGAAGCCAAAGAAGGAAGTGATTTGCACTTGGCTTTAAATTTTGGATTGAGTCTCTACTCAAATGCATTGGATGCAAATTTTTCCAAGTCTCACCAAGTCAAGTTACTATTCTTGCACCTTGCCTCCTACTACAAAAAGTAAAACAAAAGAAAATAAATGATTACTCTTAAGAATTAAAAATTTGAAATTCAAAAGACCTCACACAAACTTGGTCTCCTACTACAAAAAAATAAAATAAAATAAAAATAAATGATTACTCTTAAGGCTTCAAAATTTAAAATTCAAAAGACCTCACACAAATTTTTTTGACTCACTCAATAAAATTTCAACCCACCCACCTATTTTTGTACATGTACTTCACACAAATTAAGCATAAAAATATTTGTATATACATAGACACTGTGAATGCTAAAGTTAATTCACACACATAGTGAATGCCAAAGTTAACTTTCAAACCCAAATACATACAGTGAAAGCCAAAGTTAATCCAAAGATGTGTACACATAAAGTGAACATCATTGGATTTCAAAGTATTTTTGTACATACTTCACACAAAGTGAACATCAAACTATTTTTATACACACATAGAGACACACAATGAATGCCAAAGTTCATTTGCATACATGTGTAAACATAATGAATACCAAAGTTTATTCGCATACACATGTAAACACAATGAATTCCTAAGCTAACTTTCAAACCTATCCAAAGTTCATTCAAACAAATAGACACATACAATTCAAATAGAGTAAACATTGATATTTTGTAGAAACATAGAGTGAGTGCCAAAGTACATTCACACACACATGCATTCACACACAAGTAAATTCCAAAGTTCAATCATAGACAGATGCATGCACACACAAAGTAAATGTCAAAGTCCATTCACACATGTCCACACACAATGAATGTCAAAAAGAAATTTCAAACCCACCCACCCACACAGTGAAAGCCAATGTTCATTCAAACACACAAAATGAATGCCAAATTTAATTCACACACACATGTGAACACATAGTGAATGTCAAAGCTAACTTTAAAACCTAATGACACACATGCAATGAAAGCTAAAGTTCTTTCAAACACATACACAAAAAAAGGAATGTTAGTTCTTTCAATCACATTCCACATAAAGTGAACATCAAAGTTCATTTGTACAATCCACACAAAATGGTAGCCAAGGTTCATTTGCACACACACAAGAAAAGAATGTCAAATCTTTTGATTGCATTCCATACAAAGTGAACATCAAAGTTTGTCCATATACTCCACAAAAAGTGATAGTTAAAAGTTCATTCATAGAAACAAAATATACACTATTCCATAATAGGCCTATAAATATTTGTGCCTATTGGCCATTTGATAGCACCTTTGGCTTTTTTACTAGTTTTAAAAATCTGAGACAATGACAAGATTGATGATTGATTTTTCAATAATATTTGTTAAAATATTTGCATAGACTCAGGAAAAATTTAATATTTATTTAACGTTTAAAAAAATACTCTCTTGTCATTGGTTTATTTTGGATAGAATAATTACTAGATAAT
This sequence comes from Cunninghamia lanceolata, assembly GCA_027924645.1. NCBI lineage: Eukaryota > Viridiplantae > Streptophyta > Pinopsida > Cupressales > Cupressaceae > Cunninghamia > Cunninghamia lanceolata. Next base: position 3,736,465 of record BSBN01000435.1, on the reverse strand, counting down.
AAAAACTCATTGGTTAGTCTGCTACTCCCTTTCCATAAGTCAATATTACAGCCATTATTGTAATGGATGCACATTAATCTAGAAAAATTTAATATTTGTTTAAGGTTTAAAAAAATACTCTCGTCATTGGTTTATTCAACAAATATTTGCATATAGATTTAGGAAAAATTTAATATTTGTTTAACGTTTAAAAAATACTCTCTTGTCATTGGTTTATTTTGGATAGAATAATTACTAGATAATAAAAACTCATTGGTCAGTCTGCTACTCCCTTTCCATAAGCCAATATTATAGCCATTATTGTAATGGATGTGTGGTAAAAGTTTTCTGCCAATTAGATTAAAGAAAAATATTTTTTCAAATGTGTTTTGTTATAATATTTGCATCTATACAATAGCAATACCTAAATATTTTTTAAATAGAAAAACTATTTCAGTTCTAATTGGTTGCAAAAAGAATTATTAATAACTAGTTAGCCTCCACTATAATTTTTTGGCAGAAATTAATAATATATTGTGAAAACACCACCTAAATTTAATAAATATAGATTTTTCTAAAGATTTAAAATGGGGTATACATTGTTGATCGTGGAGGTGTCTGGGGAGGTGGCATGCCTTTTACGAGTAGGGAGAGATTTTTTTTAGAATGAGAATTCTTTTAGAGAAACCGTTTCTTGGCCGGCAAATGAGAGCTCATTTGCATAAACACAAGTAGTTTTGAGCTCATTCACATATACACAAGTAGTATTTTGGAAAGAAGAAAAAAGTCAGTCTTGGAGGAGGAGGTGGGAATACACAGAGATAATACTCACTCTTACACATGTAGGATCACAGAGACATTATACAACTAGGTAGAAGATTCGGATCACAGAGACATTATACAACTAGGTAGAAGATTCGGTGACAAAGACTAGTAGGAAAAGCTAAGAAAGGATATAACTTAAGTGTCGTCTTCACACCTTCATCAGGAGAAGAAAATCTTAGTAAGAGTTTATTGCTCTCATACCTTAACAAAAATTAGTCGAGATATGGGACAGTGATTATTCTAAGGTCTTAAAAATATCATGTGTACTTCATCGCTAAACTTTTTAGAGCTAATAAGTCAGTCTATTCCTTCAATCTTTGCTTGCGAACATATTAAGACATGTTGTTCTTTAGAATTATGAAAGAACAGTTTATCTATATAATATTAAACCTTTGAGAGGATGAAGGAACTGGTTGTGATATACTAGACTTTCCTCTCTTTCTCCAGCTCACATCAAACAAAATCATTTATGCTAACCTCCCATCCATACTCCGTGGTGTTTTGTACACTGTTGCTCTGTATCTATCATAGATGTTTATTTTCCTTTAAGATTGGTGTTGTTTCCCTGACCACACGAAGTATATATGTAATTGGTTTTGAAGCTAGTTTACATGGCCATTCCCATGTAAATTTTAAAGCCCAATACCAAATGTAGCTTCCTACATATAACTCTTCGTTAATATATTTAAATATTTTTCCATTATCCTTCACCCATTTCTTGTTTAAAAACAAGTCTGTAATTGATATTAAAGAAACTGTGAATATAACAATTTTATTCAGAGATTGGAGCAAGTTGTATATTATGAAAGACTTTGGTTACTAATTTACGTGAGTTGATAGACGATCCAACATAAATTTTGTTCTACTTTTAAACTTATACCTAATGATCATTCACAAACAACTTCAACCAAATGTGGCATCATAAGAAAGTAATGAAAAGTCTTAGCTTTATCATTAAAGCATATCTTCTTCATGCATCTCATTTTCCCCCAACTCTTCTAGATCTTGCACTATGATCATATTTTGACTTTTTTATTCTCAAGTTTGAAATCTATTAGCTAGATCTTCCACTAACTAGGTAGCCATGGACAATTTCTATGTCAAAGAAAAAGTAGCGTCAATTTTCCATGTGGTAACCTCATTCAAATTGAAATATATTTGAGAATACAAGGTGAATGCATCATTACTTGAATGTTTGAGTTCCATTGATTTTGGGTCTATCCTCATCCTGACAGCAATAGAATCTGTATAACTCCTTCAAAGAATGGTATTTCATGTTGCAATCACAAAAAATTATTTGCGCTAGAATAAACTCTATAATCAATACAAACAAATCTCAAAGTGCAAAACCTAAAATGTCTTTAAATTTTACCAAATGCAATTCTTTTTATTGTTGGTTTCTTGGCCACCCTTGTCCTATTTGGATTTGGCCCACTGTACTACATGCAGGTTTATTTTAGTTTTTTTCTATTTTTTTTTGCTACCCATGTATTGTTTGGATCTTATACATGGGTCTTGTTTGGAACAAGAAATCTTGAAGGTGCTGACCTTAAATCAAGGAGAAGCTGAAACACATTTTCTTTTAAGATGCATACGGTATAAGGATATTAGGCACAATCATACAGATTGTAATTGCATTTTAAATCAAGATAACCAAACAGAGCTTGGGTAATTTATTTATTTTTTATAGAGGAGTGAAGTTTTGAAAAGTTTGTACGGCCAAAGTGTTAGGCTGCCAGATCTTCAACTCCTCATTTTATAACAAAAATATAAAATTTATGCAAGCCTGATAATATGCACGTCACAGTCAGTTCAAGATGCTACCGAATAAACTGACATATCAATGGCCAAAATATGAGCTTCTAAAAGCCTAATTAGAAGCAAAACATTAATAAAAAGCTTTTAGTCTAGACTGCATAAGAGCACATTCTTAATGTTAGGAATTACATGCAGAAGATATCAATTAAATGCAAATAAAGATTAAACAAAGGAATGAAAAATACATAGAAATAATAATAACGAGAGACACCCAAACTCAAGCTACATCCACCAATAGAGAGTCCAATATTATTATCCAACAATCGAACCAATTACAACTAGCAATCCTTGCAACTCAATACCGCTGCAAATGCTACAATACAATATCAACGAAAACCCTAACCCTTAGTCATTTTTATCAAGCTAAAAAATAGGGTTTTTTAATGTCAACCAATAAAATAATAACTCTCGACACCTTTATAAAATAATAAAAGTTATTTGAGGTTTCAGGGGCACTGCCCCCAAGCCCTCGCCCTGTATCACAACAGGGAGTTCGCCATGGGCACTCCCTCTGGACCCCACAAGGGGCGCTACCCCTTGACCTCATCTTGGGGGCGCTACCCCCAAACCCTCGTTAAATAATTTGGGGGGAAACCATGCTGATAAAAGTGGCGCTACCCCTTGACCTCATCTTGGGGGCGCTACCCCCAAACCCTCGTTAAATAATTTGGGGGGAAACCATGCTGATAAAAGTGGGAAAAATTTAACCTCTGAGTATGATTAGGCTCCATATAACAACACTTAAAGAGACACTTTTCATTCCTCTTAAACTTTTAAGGCCTTGTAGATTTGATTTGGAGGCATTCTTTAGGTGGAGGAGTAGGAGGAGGGTCAACATGAATAGTAGTATCATTCTTATCTTCAACCAATTTGAAAGCTACTAATTTAGACAGATCTGTTCCCCTTAGATAGTCTTCTTGGTTGGTGGTGCCAACAGTTGATTCTTGAAATTTATCTTAAATGCCACTGGATACCTTTTCATTGACTGATACCCCTTCATTGGCTAACTATGTACCCTCATAACTATGGATACTCTTTTGGAGAATCTCTTTGACACTCAAAAATATTCTGCACATGTATGTGAGGACTCCTATTCACATAAAAAAGGTATAGTTTTGGGTTTCCAGGTGGTCTACACAGTGGTAAATTTGTATAAGGAGGAACAACAAGTTATGCATTGTCAATCTTGTATGGCCACTCATTCGTGGCACTCCTTTTCACCCTTTCAACCTATCCTAGCTCTTAAATGTCATGGTAATCTTGAGTGTCAATTATCACATTAGGTGTGAATTCTTACTTGTTTATCCTCAAATTTGTCAACCTTCTTTCACCCAACACTCTTTCAAGTACTTATGTAGAAATAGTAACAACCTTCATTTCAATCCCTTTTCCTTTGGAAGGTGTCATGGAGTAAGGAAGTGGGTTCCATCTGAGGATTCAGATGAATGGACAATATTAACAAGGCCCCTATTCTGCAAATTCTCAGCTCTTTTATCACCATTCTATTATATGTGATGTTCTATCTTTTTTGGCACCAATGCATTCAATGCCTCTTCTTTTTCTGCAGAAGGTAATCTGCACAGAACATTATCACTATCCTTTATCAAAGGGTGATGATGAAGATCTTGGAATCCTAGCAACCAATTTGTTATATAATATATTTCCCCATGTTGGGGAGTTTCCTATTCTAAGGAGCTTCCTTAAGTCCTGTTGTTGCATAGTCATCTCCATGGCCTTGCAAAAATGTGGGGCAAGGAATGATTCCACTAGTGATGTCAGTAGCTTCTGTGCCCTTGTTTTGAAACACATACTTATTCCATTTTCTCCTAAAAAAACCAAAAGGACATTTGTAGAGACAACTAACCATAGAGTATCGAAAGAATTAGATTGTTGTTGTTTAACATCAGTAAGGTAGCCAATCCAAATATCAATCCATGTGATTTTTCTTTTATATAATACATCCTATCCTTTTAGGAAGTCTAGCATTGTGAAAATAAAAGAAGAAATAATTTATATTTTTTGCATTACTACATACTAGCTAGTTTTGAACTTGCATTCTAGAATTTTTCAAGTTCTCTGATATAGCTAATTTGTTCTTCATTATTATCCATCTAAAGCATTTTTTAAAGTAAGTTTAAAATAACCACTTATCTTAAAAGAGAAAAAATTCATCAAATATTCTTATTATACTACTCCCTATTATAATGCGATGTTAATGGACATTGAATATGAAAGGGATAATTGAACACATTTTCTACATTGGTGTACAAGAGATTGTTACAGTCTGTTAGGTTGAAAAAAGATGGAGAAAACTGCATATAATAGCATAGTTACAAAATTTATTGATTTAAATTTTATCCCAATTAATTGCACTCACCTCCTTAATGATTTGATCTTATAAAAATTTGTGATTTTTTATTTAATCATTTATAATGTGTTTAATTTTCCTATTTTACAGAAGGTGTGCATTGAAAAATAACAAGAGCATCTACAAATCTACTTCAATAGCATATTAAATTTGACAAGTAACATATTACACCTATTTTATTTTTATATTTCTAGTCTCATAGATATAGAAAGTTATGAATCAATGAAAACGAATAAAGAACAAACAATAGATGTATTGAAAAACAATAATCTTTTTAGGATAAGTCCATTTGTATACAACATAGGGGATTGTCTTTTTGACTCTTTGCAATATTTGTTACATATGCACTTCACTTCCGTAGAATTGCGAAATGGTATGATTGATTATTTTCTTAATTGCCTAGCAAAAAAGAACCCTGATGCTTTGTTTTCATATAGACATGAGCTAGATTCTGAAACATTGAATGAATTGCATCAAATTATTGATGTTAATACATACTTACAATGTATGCACCTATCTACGGTTAAAAAACCAAATTGTAAAGAGTATGGCCTTTGGGGCGACTTATTTTGTATTAAATGGCTAGCAAAGTGGTTAGATATCCAAATATGTATTTGGTCATCAACTAGAAAAGTAAAGTACTTGCATTTCAATGAAAATTCAAAAAGTACTACATATTCTATTTTTTCCATGATGAAGACCATTAGAATAGACATTTTGAACCACTTGTTTCCAAAAAAAGAAAGCCATTAGAACAACGTATTAACCAATCTAAACACTAAAAAACAATTAGTAACTTGAGAAAACCAATTGTTGAGGATAAGTCAATAGATTCAATGTCTAAGTTCTATCAATATGCATTATCAATACCAAATTTTGCATTGGATAATATCATAGATGTAGAGAACTATGAGTCAAGAAACACACATGGAGATATCTCAATTGACATAGTATTGGAAGACAATAACCTATTTACAATAATCCCCTTTGTATACAATGTAGGCGATTGTGAAAAAAGATTAGTGTCCCTTCGACTTGCCTTTGCACAAATTTGGCAACTAGGATTCAAAAGACCTCAAATTGGACTAAATGGAATAATTATCAATATCCCAATAGACATGAACATTATACAAATAGTGTTGCCATGCTCCACCAATGAAACATGCACAATTGCTATTGCATTAAAGAGACATTTGCAATATAGAAATGCATACCAAAAGGAAGAGTTTGACCAAATGTTATTATGAATTCTTTAAACGAATTTTGTAAAACAATGTTGTACAAAATGCAAAATGTTAAATTGAACAAAAATTGGCATCAACATTTGTACCATTTAGAAGAGCATATTACAGTTACTGATTCTTCATCAAGTGATAGCAACAAAGACAATGACACAAATAATCTAATGGAAATGGAAATAGATACCTTGATCCATGGATTTATGGAGTCAAGAACTATACATTCAATATAAGACAAAGTCATTGAAATTGCACCTGCTGAAGGAAAACAACCTCTTGGAATATTCCAAGACAAATATGCATAAGAAATGAATTTTCCAACACTATTTTTTGGAGAACCATGTGATGAACGAATTGAAAAGAAAATTTCATACCAAAAAATTGCACAATGGGAATTACAAAATTCAAATCAAACATTTGCTTATCATACCACCAACTTATTTTTCAAAACCATTAAAATTCTAATTGCCCAATTTTTTCTACACCATGGATAAGAATTCACAAATGGAAATTAAAAGGTAGAACTATACTAGAAAAATATGTGAAGCATAAACCAACCCTTGAAAAAATATTGCAATCAGATATTGGATATGTAGATTTCAAAACAATAAGAAATTCACCAAACTATTTGAAACACCTGAAGAGAAATCTTTTCATAGTTATACGAAAGTTAGGACCACCTACTTTTTTTGTAACATTCACTAGTGCAAAATAAAACTGGGAGCCATTAAAATAAACATTGAAAGAATTGTAAATCTCACACAAAAACAAATCAATAGAAAACCAGCAAGAATTGCTTAATTAAGTTGGCATTACCTATTTGATTAAAAAGGATCCAATAACTTGTACTTACTATTATAAACATAGAATTAATGCAATGAAACAATTAATATGTTTAGATGAGACATTTTTCAGAAAGGTATTGGACTACTTTTTAGTTATAGAATTCCAAAATCGAGGAAATGAACATGACCATTTCATGCTATGGGTTAAAGATGCACCTATTTATAGAGTTTTTTTTAGTGGTGAATCTTTGCCAATTGGCGAATAGTTCATTTTTGCGAATGAGGAATTGGTGAATACATTACCACTGGTGGGGGGCCAATTCGCCTAGTTTTTACAAATTTTTGGTCAAATGCATTTCAATTCGCCACCCAATTAATTTTTGAGTCATTTATAGTTAGTATTTTTGCCATGGTATTCTATGCGGTTCTAATGGTGATTCGCCTAGAATTTTGGAGGCATGTTTTAATTCATCCACATATTTGCTAATATCATTAAATAGTGGACATGCACAAGGACACAATTTACCAATATCATTAAATGGTTGACATGCACAAGGACCAATTTCACCAGTATAATTAAATAGTTCACATGTATGAGGACCAACTTCGCCAACACCATTATAACTCCATGCTAATTGTAGGGCCATATTCGCCTAGAAAATTACTATGTGTTTAATGGAGGTCCATTTTGCCTAACATTTATAAGTGTCCTATTAATAGTACATGAGAATCACCATATTATTATAATACCATTTGAAAATTCTGCATTATTCACCAAATATGCATTGATATAAATGTATTTGAAACTCTAATTAATCCTTTACACATTTTGTTCAGCTCAGCTCTTGAATCCTTGATTCATTTTGGATCATAGAGAAGTTACAGCTACAGGCATTGGTGAGTCACTGAAAGGTAATGATCATTTCTTTACAAGTTTACTATGTAATAATATAAGATTCATGTTGATTATTTATGTCTTTTTTATAGATGATATTGATGAGTAGGAATTAGGACTAGGGAGATATCTTAATCTAGGACCCAGGGATCTATATTCTATCATCTATGATTGCATCTCGAACAAAATGACATTATTTTTGTAGATTTTAATTTGTGAGAGATGTCAAGCAAGAAGAAGTTGTCTGAGGGTGGTGAAGGGACTCAAGGGAGGTCAAGGCCACCAAAACGGAGAAACAATAACATAAAGTCATACTTTGGCAATGTTGGCAGTCCATCGGATGTAGCTACAACATCAGAACTTGTACCATCTATTGACTTGCATCACAATGGCATGGATGATATTCTAGGGAATACCTAATGTAGTAGGAATGAGGACAATGCCACAGATGATATTCTATGGAATACCCAATGTATCAGGAATGATGAGAATACCACAGATGATGTTCCAAGGAATACCCAATGTACTGAGAATGATGAGAATGCCATAGATGATGTTCAAGGGAATACCCAATGTATTGGGAATGATGAGAATGCCACAGATGATGTTCGAGGGAATACCCAAGGTAGCCAGAATGATGACAATTCCACAGATGATGTTCCAAGAACTAATGATAATGAAGCTAATGAAGTTATAGAAATCAATGAAGATGAAGATCTTGCAAGTGCACGCAAGGGGAAAAGAAAAGCCAAATCAAAAAAGGGGCATGAGTGGAAAGGGGCATGAGTGGAAAATGTCAAGGAGTTTTCAGATTGATTGGGTGTCAAAATTCCCATTCATTGAACCAGTGGAGAATAAAAACAAAGATGAACCTCCCATAGAATGTAAGTGTAAGATTTGCAGTTGGAAATATCATAGGGAGAAGAGGTTGTAGTTAAAACTTGACACCATAGAAAAACATATTGGCAAAGTTTATAAAAAACAAATCATAGATGGACAGGAAAAATCAGTGATAAGATGGAAAATGAAGGAAGAATGTCTTCAAGTAAAGAATGCCCTTGAATATGAAGCGTATTTGCAAAGAAAGGTGAAGATTCATGCAGGTAGAGGTTTAATTGAAGCTCAATTTGGAAAGATGGTGGGGGGATTACAAATGGCAAAAACTATTCAGTTGGTGTTGTTTTTCATATTTTGAGCAGAGGGCATCCTATGATAGACTACCCTAAATATAATAGTTTATTATCTTTTATAAGCATTCCTAATTTTCCCAACACACACTAGTCAATAAAGAGTGGATGGGAATGGGCAAGTTCTCTTGCTGAGGTGGAAAAATGTGATTTATAGGAAAAAAATAAAAGAGTCAACTTTTATTGCATTATCTCTAGATGAAGTTACAACAATAGCTAATACTTCCTGGGTATGTATGCATGTGTATATTGTGGCAAATCATGTCCACCAACCTCATCTACTCTCTATTTATAAAATGAAGGAGAATGCAACATCACAAAATCTATTTGAGATAGTTAAGAAATCTTTGAAAGAAAATGGAGGTATGGATGACTGCACAATTGCTAGAAAGTTGGTGTGTGTAGGGGTAGATGGAGCTTCAGAAATGCAAGGTCATAGGAATGGTCTGTGTGTGAAGCTACAAACTTCTATTTCACCATACATGATTGGTATTCACTACATGACCAACATAATGAATTTAGCATTTAAAATTGAAAGCAAGTTTCCTGTAGTATCAAAAGTTGAAGATCTAGTCTGTGAGCTCTACTCATACTTCTGCTGAAGTCCCAAAAGGTTTTTAGAATTTCAACATTTTGCTGAGGGAATAACTATAGGAAATAAGCTTCTTAAGGATGTTGATACCAGATGGATCTCCTTGCCTGAACCAGCTAAAAGAGTTTTTGTAGAATATCAATCCTTGATTGGTTTAATGTATGAACATCGCTTCATAGTTAACAATAAGTGACATAGAGATACTCCTCATTTTAGCTGGTATTCTTCACATGTTGAAGGAAATGAATATGCTTATGAAAAAAGCCCAAGAAAGGACTATGTATATTTCTGAATATACTAGACTACGTAGAATGATATGCATGACCCTCGATAATCTATATCTATCAAGCCAGTGCTTCATAAGTCCAAAATTTAGCAGTTGGAATTTGATAACAAATGTGACCAATAGTGCTGATTTTTTACTGTTTAATGATACTGGGGAGTTATGTGTCTCTGTAAAGGGATTTGACATACCAATGTACTATTTAAACAAGGTCAAGTGCACTATCAGAGAACAACTTGTTTCAAGGGAAGCTTTTGACAAGATTGTTAATTTTGTAAGTGCTTCTTTAAAGAATATTGCAAAATCTCTTTCCTCGGAGATTAGAGATCGATTCCCTTGTGATGAACTACTTGAAGCCATGTCTATAGTGTATCCTCAATATTGGGTCAACTGTGAGCCAACTAATTTTCACAACAAGATAAAGACCTTAACAAATCATTTTTACAAAAGTATAGAATTCAATGGACAAGTAATAGAAGGAATTTTAAATCAAACTAAGCTCACTGATCAATCAGGTCAATTTGCAATTTCAATGAGGGAACAGTTTAAACTTGCAGAGGCTCTTTACCAACATGGATCGATAACAAAGCTTTGGGCAACCTTAAGTCAAAGAGAAATATTGCGTGATGCATTATCAGAAATTTTCAAACTTGCTAATTTATGTCAAACCATGATATTGGGGTCAGTGGAGGATGAGAGAGTTTTTAGTGCATTGGGGTTCTTGAAATCAAAGATAAGAAATAAACTTGACAATAATTTGGAAAATTGCTTGAGAATGTATACAACTAGACATGATATTTGGAGTTTTCCTTTTGATAGGGCACTCACAATCTGGAGGTCCTCATGTGAAAGAAGAGGGTTGTGCAACACTTCAAACAATAATAGCATATAGGACAGTGACATGATAAATACCAGTGCCACATGTAGTGGTAGTGGTGTTGATGAGATGCTCTTAAGTGGAGATATGGAGATAGAAGAAACTAAATAACATGATCAGGATGTTCTAAATATCATGGTCAGAAGGAGGATCGGGAGAATCTAAATGATGAGATGATTTGGCAATTTGAAGGGATTTAGAAGCTACTAGGTATTTATAATGTATTGCATGTTCCAAACTCCAAAATGTTGTTGATGGCATTTTATTTCAATTTGTCTATCTGTGATGTAGAATTTTTATTTTTGATCAAAAAAATTAATATTTTCATTTATTATTGTGTGATTTTGATAATTTTTACAAGCATTCAACTAAATGTGAAGTAATTTTTCTTCTCTATAACCACAGTAGTGTTTCATTTGTTTTCCTTTATTGCATTGTGATGGTTTTTTTAAATTCCCAGGCTCTAGCTCTTGTAAACTATAGAATAACGCATTGCATTACCATACTTTGATAAGTTCCTAAACCAACTCTACTTAAGAATCCTTGTAATCACTTAGAACAGTCAATATCTTCTTGAAGAATTAAATCTACTATGAGTGAAACCAATAAGATAAATATTCAAGCACTAAATTTAGGCTCCTCGGTCATAGCATTTTATCAATTTTAAAACAGCAGACCCTAGCAGATTGTGGTACGATGTCCAACAAAACATCCTGGTAGTGCTTATTTAGGTTTTAGGGCTTCTGGTTTGCTTGGTTTCATCTATTTGAATCCCTAAAATTCTAAGTGTTTATGCTTTGTGCTTCCTCTGCACTTTTTCTTCTTTCCCTCTATTGACTATTTGTCAGAGGTTACCGGTCACTTAAGCCACAACTTAATGTCTTCACACCCGTGAGTTGACTGGCCCTTAATCCTAGCCTTACCTGTTGTCGCCTATAAAAATCAAAGCCTTAGGGCTTAGGTTAAAGCTTAATAAAGTGCATTACGCAGCTTCGCAGTGCCTTTTTCATGACATCACACCCCCCGGTGATGATGCGCAATGACTACCATCTGTCAATCAATTATAGGCTTATAGCCCCCTGTCAAAGATCCTTTATCATTAAACCAGCTGTTGCCAACTATCACCAGGAAGATTTGATCGACCAGAATTTTGCCGCCCTAATTACCTAAGTCATGCATTCTATTTCTATGTTGACCATTTGCTGTAGGTTTTTGGTCCCTTAAGTCATAACCTTAAGCCTCTGTATCCGTTAGGTGACTGGCCCTACATTCTAAGTCTTACTACCAATGGCCATGAAAAATTAAATTGAATGTCCTAAGTCTTCCCATAAGTCCTAAGTTTTAATGAAGGGTAAAAATCGTAGCGTCGCAGGGCATCTTTGATGATATCACCATCCTGCTATTTGGCTATGATAGGTTGACACGTGTTTGAGATTTTATGCTTACGTAGTATTCCATTAGGAGTCTTGCCTTTGCCAATTGTTTGTTGCTAGATGTTGATATGATAGTGGTCCATAGAAGAAATTTTGATCCAACGGTTGCACTGTATCTGTTAAGTGACTGGCCCTGCATTCTAAGTCTTACTGCCAATGGCCATGAAAAATTAAATTGAATGTCCTAAGTCTTCCTGTAAGTCCTAAGTTTTAATGAAGGGTAAAAATCACAGCGTCACAAGGCATCTTTGATGACATCACCATCCCGCTATTTGGCTATGATAGGTTGACACGTGTTCGAGATTTTATGCTTACGTAGTATTCCATTAGGAGTCTTGCCTTTGCCAATTGTTTGTTGCTAGATGTTGATATAATAGTGGTCCATAGAAGAACTTTTGATCCAACGGTTGCACTCCATCACAACGGTATCTCTCTGAGGGGAATATTCGTTGCGCTATCACGAGATGGCGACACACAACACTCCTCTATTAAAGAATTGAAAAACAAGTGGAAGGTGGGCGTGTGGGGTCTTAATCGCATCATTGCATGGTAGGCAAGTGGTGGGCCGTTTCTAGCTGCGAGGCCCCACGCGCCCGGTCTGGAAAAAAAGGTGATGTGATCTACAGAGAGGGTACAACTGATTCAGCCTATTCTGATTGGTCAAGGACTTTTCAATGGTGGTGATGAAGATTTTCAAATCTAGTCACATGATCTCAATCATCGATTGCAGAACATAAGGAAAGGATCAACGGCCCCATTTCAAATTTTCTACGAATGAGGATTTTCAAGTGTCTATGGTACGAACTAAGTAATGGCCATCGTGGCCACCATTAATATGACAAATGGCAAAAAATCTAGCATTATAAGGGCATAATTTAGGGCATTCTCTTTCATTTTCAAGAGCACAGTTGCATTCCTAATGAAAGGAGCTTCTAAACGAGCAAGTTGATGTGATTCCATGCCTCTGTTAGCGTAAAAAACTAGTAAGTGGCTTCTATTCCTTTGTGTCTCATCAATTCAGCTATTCATTTGTTTCAATGTGTTAAGAATTAATTTATAGTTGCAAAAGCCCTAGGTTAATTGCATAAACATAGTTTAGAAGGATGTCAGTCTAGACAACCTTCCACCTCAAAACGTAGTCTAGATGAAGACCTTATGATCCAATGTCCCAGGTCATTGAGGAAAGTTGTAACAAGGCTAGGAAAAGTAGGAAAAAATGATAAAATCTATGACCTGTGTGTGAACTATAGAGATGCTAGGATATCTATATCATCATGGAGCCTATTTGAGCATTGGCATAATAGAGAAGACTATAGAGCCCCTATTTGCCAAGTTGATTTGCTCCAATGTCTTTGTCAATCCAGACCTAGTCAGAGCAATTGCAAGTAGATATGACCCCAAATGGTGCAGGAGCACCTGCCTGACAGCTGGCCTCCATGAGGCAGTTAGTTTGTTTTGAGTCTTGTTAATGTTTCAAAGAAGGTCGTATAAGACCAATGCATGTAATAAGGTCATGTTGACCATACTTTGCTATTTTTAGATAGTTTGTTTGGACAGCTGTTATGCTGTGTGTTTAGTTGGATCCTCCCAGCCGCTTGGAAGCTCCCAGCCGCTGGGAATCGAGTTGGTAGTACTCGTAGGATATTGTTATAAATAACTCAGATCAGTTAGGGTTTGGGATCATGTGGAGAGTAGTAGTTGTGTTATGTTGTACTGGTGATTGAGTGAGTTCCAGAGATCAGTCCAGATATTGTGAAACATTGTAGAAACAGGACATTTGTGTTTCATTTGAATAAGATCTCATCAATTGCATTATCTGGTTTTATCAGTTGTATCTGTTTTGATTTCTGTTCTGATTACAAGTTGATGGATTCTTTCAACCCTTCCACCGGTTGATTCTGTGAATCGGTGGAATGGTCATGTATGATAGTTTAGTTTGCATTTTAGTTTGCTGTTTATGCATTTCATTGTGTGAGAGATCAGTTGGTAGCATGCTATGAATCAACCTAGCATCCTCATGTGCTAGGGTTCAGGAAGATAAATTGTTAAGTTTTGATCTGAAGGTGATCCGGCCCGATCATCATGTTTTCTTTGTGAAATTGTGCGGTTCTGTGAGTTTGCATGCAGCTGACGGATATACAGGAGTCTACATGTGCTTTTCCAGTCGGAGTGAATCGCCTCGACATCTGTGTGTATATCGCTATCCGGATCAGGTTATGAAGCTGTCGAAGACTGTATGTTTCAAGTGCATCAGGATGCTATAAGTCGGATATAAACTCAGTGTGTATATCGTCATCAGGATCATCTTTCGTGTGTACCCAACATCCGCATATCGCTATCGTATGCGGGAGTGAAAGTTCATTTTTTTGGCTAAGTACCGGAGAGGTCATCATCAGGATATTACGGTGTATATCCTGCAGTTACTTCGGGCGTCATCCGAGTAGGTGGAGATGAGCATGATGCAATTGGTTGCATAAGGTGAATGTGTTTTGGGGTGATCATCATCAGGTGTTGCCGAGGAGGAGCGTATCGGCGTAAGGTAGAAAATCGGGTTGATAAAGTCATCGCGGGCCGATAAGGTTAAGTTTGGCCGACAGCAGGATATTGAAGGAGTTGCATATGACGTCATCGTCATCAGGATATACGTCATCAGTATATCGGGGCAGCAGGATATTGAGGAGCTGCATGTGACGTCATCGTCATCAGGATAATCGTCATCAGGATATCGGGGTGACGCAAGCATCGAAGGAAAGGTGCTTGAAGTTGTCGTCATCAGGATATTTGGAGGAACCGGATATTTTATATCCTGCTGATGAAGATGATGCTGAACATCAGGATGTTGAAGATAGAGTTTGGCGCTAAGTGAATAGTGAACATCAGGAGGATGTTTGCGCTTGCCAAATATCATGATGCTGTTGAAATGCGAAAGGTGAAAAGCGATAAGGAAGTGAACAGTAGTCAGCAGGAGGATATTTCACGCCTCTTCGAAATATGATGATGCTGTCTGTGTTAGCAAGAAATATGATGATGCTGATAAGCCGATAGGTATTATAACATGTTGGTTGTGTTAGTGACTCCTCCTTCCCAGTTGTAAGCTCCCGTTGCGTTTTACCTCTGCATCATAGTGGTATCAGAGCAAAGGAAGGATCTTCTGGAAAAGATAAGGATATAGCAGGATGTCGGATGAAGAAGGAACATCTGAGATGCCGACAAGGATGACCAACGCTGAGTTGGCAGTTCTGGTAAAGAAACAGATTGCAGAAAGCAAGGCCGTGAAGGCTCAGAATCAGGAATTGAAGGATGAGTTAGCGAAGTTGAGGAGCAGAGTAGGTTCTGGTAGAGAAGAAGATAGGGAAGAAGAAGAGATCCCTAGTTGGAGCGAGGAGGTCGTTCCTACAGACCAGAGACCACTGTTGAACGCCCTCAAGGCCATGGAGAGGAGAACCATGGATGTGAAACTGGATTTGCTAGTGTTTACAGGAAAGATGGAACCTGATTCAGTGATGGAGTGGATAGACTCCTTGAACAATTTTTTTGAAACAGAGGAGATACCAGAACAACAGAGGGTGAAGATAGCCCAGTCAAAGATGAAAGAAGCTGCCTTGACATGGTGGAATTTCGTCCAAGATGATAGAGTACAGGAAGGAAAGCGTAGAGTCGCTACATGGAAGAAGATGATGGCATTAGTAAAGGAAGCTTATGTCCCATTGGATTACAGTATCCAATTACACAAGAGGAAGCAAAACTTGAAGCAGAAGGAGCTAGATGTCAGCTCATATACAGAAGAATTCATGAAACTTTGTATGAAAACAAAGGTAAAGGAAAGTGAAGAAGAGAAGGTAGCCAGATACCTTAATGGATTGAGGTTCAACATTCAGGATGATTTAAGCCTGCATAATCCAGATACAGTTCAGAAATGCTTCCAGTTGGCATTGAAAGTGGAAGAGAAGTTAAAGAGAAAACAAGAACAACACAATATGAGGGGAAGAGGATCAGCCCATACAACAAGGCAAACCAATGAGGGTCAAGAAGACACTGGTAAAGGACAGGGACAGTCTGATTTCAGAAGTGGATGGAAAGGTAATAGAGGCAGATTTGGAAGTGGTAGAGGTTCTACTACATTTTCAGGAAAGTGTTACACCTGTGGTGAGTTTGGTCATCCATTTTTCAAATGTCCAGAAAGCAAAGGTTCATCATCTAGCAATGATAGAACGAATGACAAGAGAGTGCAACTTGTGCAAGAAGAGAGAGTAGAGCAAACAGATGGAGCTTCTAAAAGTTATGGATATCCTGAGGAGGGAGAAGCATTGATGCTAAGGAGAATTAGCTTGCAGACATCAAAGGATATGATGCAAAGAAGAGCTCTTTTCAAGACCACATGCAAGAGCAAAGGTAAAGTATGTAAGGTTGCAATTGATACTGGTTCAACAGACAACATGGTATCTCAGGAAATGGTGGATAAACTGAGTTTGGAAAGGATTCCACACCAACACCCTTACAAGGTATATTGGGTGAGTGATAGTCAATCACTTTTTGTGTATGAACAGGCATATGTTGATTTTCAGATTGGAGCATATCAGGATAGAGTTTTGTGTGACATTTTGCCCATGGAATGTTGTCACCTACTGTTGGGTAGACCATGGCTATTTGATAGAAGGGTACTGTATGATGGGTATGCTAATACCTACACCATCAAGAAAGATGGGAAGACTATTATGTTGATGCCATTGCAGGAAGCAGCTGTAGCACAGAAGGCAGCCAAAATCATTTTAGTGGGAAAGAAGGAATTTGTACAGATGCCTATAGGAGCAGGCATAAAGGCAGTTGAGGACACTGCAGGGAAAGAAGTTGTTAAGGACAACAAGTTGAAGACAGTTTTAGTTTTGACTGACAGAGGTTAGTAGCAGGTTCAGAAACAGGTTTGCAAACAGCAACCAGTTGAGAGGAATGACAAGGATGTTGTCATAGTTGGGACTATTGTTTGTCCTATAAAGGTTGAAAGAAAGACAGAGTTGAACATTACAGAAGTTCAAGAGGCAGTTCAGACAGAGGTTCTGGTCAGACAACCTGACAAACACAAGGTATGTGAGAGGAGGGCCTACATTGACAGGCATGAGGATTCACTTGCAAGAAAGCAAGTTACAGTTCAGAAGTCTTGGAGCAGCCGAGAGCCAGCAGAGGATAAAGCTGGAACAGGTCAGAACACTAACATGACAAGGTGTAAAGGTGGAGGACTTCCACAACCAAACTCATGGGACATGAGTTCTTTTCTGTTGGGGAGTATGGTGCAGGAGCACCTACCTGACAGCTGGCCTCCATGAGGCAGTTAGTTTGTTTTGAGTCTTGTTAATGTTTCAAAGAAGGTCGTATAAGACCAATGCATGTAATAAGGTCATGTTGACCATACTTTGCTATTTTTAGATAGTTTGTTTGGACAGCTGTTATGCTGTGTGTTCGGTTGGATCCTCCCAGCCGCTTGGAAGCTCCCAGCCGTTGGGAATCGAGTTGGTAGTACTCGTAGGATATTGTTATAAATAACTTAGATCAGTTAGGGTTTGGGATCATGTGGAGAGTAGTAGTTGTGTTATGTTGTACTGGTGATTGAGTGAGTTCCAGAGATCAGTCCAGATATTGTGAAACATTGTAGAAACAGGACATTTGTGTTTCATTTGAATCAGATCTCATCAATTGCATTATCTGGTTTTATCAGTTGTATCTGTTTTGGTTTCTGTTTTGATTACAAGTTGATGGATTCTTTCAACCCTTCCACCGGTTGATTCTGTGAATCGGTGGAATGGTCATGTATGATAGTTTAGTTTGCATTTTAGTTTGCTGTTTATGCATTTCATTGTGTGAGAGATCAGTTGGTAGCATGCTATGAATCAACCTAGCATCCTCATGTGCTAGGGTTCAGGAAGATAAATTGTTAAGTTTTGATCTGAAGGTGATCCAGCCCGATCATCATGTTTTCTTTGTGAAATTGTGTGGTTCTGTGAGTTTGCATGCAGCTGACGGATATACAGGAGTCTGCATGTGCTTTTCTAGTCGGAGTGAATCACCTCAACATCTGTGTGTATATCGCTATCCGGATGGGGTTATGAAGCTGTCGAAGACTATATGTTTCAAGTGCATCAGGATGCTATAAGTCAGATATAAACTCAGTGTGTATATCGTCATCAGGATCATCTTTCGTGTGTACCCAACATCCACATATCGCTATCGTATGCAGGAGTGAAAGTTCATTTTTTTGGCTAAGTACCGGAGAGGTCATCATTAGGATATTACGGTGTATATCCTGCAGTTACTTCGGGCGTCATCTGAGTAGGTGGAGATGAGCATGATGCAATCGGTTGCATAAGGTGAATGTGTTTTGGGGTGATCATCATCAGGTGTTGCCGAGGAGGAGCGTATCGGCGTAAGGTAGAAGATTGGGTTGATAAAGTCATCGCGGGCTGATAAGGTTAAGTTTGGCCGACAGCAGGATATTGAAGGAGTTGCATATGACGTCATCGTCATCAGGATATACGTCATCAGTATATCGGGGCAGCAAGATATTGAGGAGCTGCATGTGACGTCATCGTCATCAGGATAATCGTCATCAGGATATCGGGGTGACGTAAGCATCGAAGGAAAGGTGCTTGAAGTTGTCGTCATCAGGATATTTGGAGGAACCAGATATTTTATATCCTGCTGATGAAGATGATGCTGAACATCAGGATGTTGAAGATAGAGTTTGGCGCTAAGTGAATAGTGAACATCAGGAGGATGTTTGCGCTTGCCGAATATCATGATGCTGTTGACATGCGAAAGGTGAAAAGCGATAAGGAAGTGAACAGTAGTCAGCAGGAGGATATTTCACGCCTCTTCGAAATATGATGATGCTGTCTATGTTAGCAAGAAATATGATGATGCTGATAAGCCGATAGGTATTATAACATGTTGGTTGTGTTAGTGACTCCTCCTTCCCAGTTGTAAGCTCCCGTTGCGTTTTACCTCTGCATCACCAAAACTAGGTCTGTTCTATCTAGAAATGGTTCTGTCATAATTAGATTCACAAAATCCTATATTTCAATTGTGTTCAATTTAGACCCTGCTACCAATATGTTCATTGACCTAAATGCCTTCAGAGAAAAGTATAAGATTGTTAGATATTCCTATAGATCATTCAATCTAGCCAAGCATAGACCAAGGGGAGTTGATGGAGGCTTGGTAAAAATTTCTAACAAAGGAGAGGAGCCCTTCCATTGTAAATTGTTCATGGATTATTTTGTTAGAACTTACCATAGTTTATGCCATGTGCTTGGGATGGATGCAACTGACAGAATGCCATTATCCTTGATGATGATGGCTGTTTACATTCAAGATCTTGGAACTAGACATCCATATGACAATGAGGGTTACTTGGCTAAGAAAATGCACAAGAAGATGGTGACAATAAAAAAGAACCTATATACTGTAGGTCCCCATGTGGAATTCACATGGTATTCTTTGATGTGCCACATGATCCTATTCTCTCTATTAAGCCACTAGCATAAAGATTCACATGTGAGGATGACAAATGAACAAGGCAACATGATGCTAGTGTAAATGTGAACTTGCATGCTTGACATGCATTTTAAGGATACTAGTTATGTTGTTTTTGAGGAGCATTTTGTAAGGAAGGTCTTAGGTTTCTTGGAACCTGAGGGGGACATAATACCTAAAGAAGTTAAGGATTTCATGAGACCTTTGGAAAGAGCCCCACACTTGAACATAGAACACAACTGGGGAGATTGGTTTTTGCATGCAAATACTACTTGCATCAGGATTTTGTTGGAGTACTTGGTAACACTAAGAGGGGGGGTGAATCAGTGTTACAGAAAATAGAACAAAAATGACAAATTTTACACACTGTAATTGTAGGTTTAGACAACAGATATGTATGGTGACTTAAATGTTTATTAGTACATGTGTCAGGGCATTACAAAGAGAAGTAAACAAGTTCCACGTGCATATGTAACAAATGATAAATAGTATCATAAGACAGATGGCAAATAAAACAAATGATAGATGGCACCATAACACAGACATTTTTAGGAGTGGAAACCCTCTGGGGTAGAAAACCACTTAGTAAAAGTGCTTCATTGGCTTATGTAATAAACTTGCCTCACTAGCTACAATCATTGCCTCACTGGCTTATTATTATTTCTACCTCATTGGCTTGATATTATTTCTACCTCATTGGCTTATTATCCTGCCTCATTGGTGAAAGGAAGCTAGGTGTGTGGAAATCGCTTCCTACACTAATCTAATGAGGGGAGGAGAGTGCAAATTCAATTTTATCCTTACGATTACAACAATGTTAAACCCACTAATAGAGCTAATAGAGATATTACAACAAACACATAAACAAGAATGTGAGACAGAAGAAGAGAGACACAAGATATATGTGGGGAAAACCCTTATCGGGTGAAAAACCCCACACTCCAAAACCTGCACAATATATTAACAAAATTGAAATGGTTTACAATACACTTGCATTGCAAGCTCTCAGGAGTCTTCAACACTCGTATCTGGAGACAAACTGGTAGCATAATAGTACCTGTCAAACCTGTAATACATCTCTTCAAAGCACTTGTTTATATAGAAAATACAAGGCAAAAATGCCTCTATCTTGCAATGGGTGTCCAACTTGGCCTCATGGCCCAAAACTCATGCCTATGGACACTTGGTCAACATTTTAAGATACTTCTGACACTTGTCCACATACCCCATCCCAAAGAGGTTGCCTATTTCCAAAATGGGGTATGACAGATGCTCTTATGACTCTTACAACCATCATAGAATCTGTCATAGCTGTTATAACATAGAGCTGTAACAAAATCTGTCATACATTGGCTATAAATAGCATATTCTCTTACATGTCATAGTCCACCTTGGGGTGCCCAAAGATGCCTTTTTCAAAGATATTCTTTGACACATGTCTTCACCTGTCATAGAATCTCCTATTTCTGATTCTTACATGTCATAACTTTGTCATAGGAATCTGTCATGACCATTGTAGTCAATATTCCCTTACACAAGATCCAAGATACCGACACATGCCAAAATATTCCTACCACTAAGTGGGATGCCTATCTCCTCACGTGAGGATAAAAGTACATGTGGTCATATGCCATATAGGATGACACTGTTGCAAGTATGGGCCTAACTAGTGTTGTCATTGATGTCAACATACTCCTGTTGCATTAATGATAAGGATTGGATGAACTGTTTATTGAGGATATTGAGAAAATAAGTCTAATTAGGAACATAGAAGAATGGTGAAGATAGTTGTGAGGCCTACCTTTTTCACTTCTATTCATGAGACTATTTACAGTACTATTGCTATTACTTTTATGATTGGGGGATTGTTGATCCCGGAATCTTGATTTTTAAACCTAATTGATTTTTAAGAAAACAATTGTGCAATGATAATTAGATGTTGCTTTTAAGAAAATGATGAATGGATAATATTAGAAATGGAACTTTAATGTGATTTCAGTATGATTATATAGTAGAATAATTAGGTGTGCTTGTATTTGAATTTCTTTGGCTATGATATCTTTATGTGTTATTAACTTCGAGATTGAGTGTGCAGGTATTGCTAACGAAACCACAAATACAGGAGATCATTCCACACCCTATGTTGTATCCCTTGTGAGCCGATCTAGTTCCACGAGGAACTAAGATCAACTCTGTGTATGGTGGAAATGTTGTAATGTTGTAATGTTGTAATTTTGCATGGGGTCAAGGGAATTAGGTCTACCCTTTGAATTACTTGTATTGTGATATGTGTTGTAAGAAATGTTGTTATAAGTCTTGTTTAAGTTTATTTCTTTTAGACCCTCTTCTTGTGTTTGTACTTGACTCTGGGAGTCCTAACTAGGTTAAAATCAACCCTAGGTTATACCCCATGGGTCTAGGGACCCTTTTGACTAGGATAACCTCCATATGGTCACTTTAACTTCATGGTGAAGTTAAGTGATAAATTTGGGAGCATGGGGATAATGGGATGAGTGGAATCCACACTTAGACCCACTTCCAAGTCATGGAATGACTCCATGATCCACCAATAATGGAGTGCTTGTCTCTTTGTGCCTCTGTTTTGGTGGGAGACCCCATAAAAAGGGTGGTGTGTCATCCACTTCCTTTTTATTTCTATTTTTCTTATTATATTTTATTCCTCCATGAGTTGGAAAAGGGCTATAGTGGGGAACCTCTTGAGTGGGGTTAATTGTTTTAAGTCCACTAGGGATAATGGATAAGGAGTGGGTTTAGTTTTTTAATGCCACTTGGGAATAAGGGATAAGGGAGAGAATTTTTTTTAAAGAGGAGAAGAGGGAGAGGGTAAGGGGGTTGGATTATTGTGGAAAGAAGGAGAACTTGGAGAAAGAGACTAAGGGTGGAGCTCTTCTTCAACTACTTCCATAATTGGGCTTGTAAAGGTTAGTGAGCCAGTTTACTCACCTATGTATGTTTTGTTCTTGTTTAATGAATGTGGATTTGAAAGGTTGTCTATGTGTTTTTTTGGTTATTTTGCGTTTGTGTTGGGTCTTTGAAAAAGCTTCTTCCAGTTGGAAGACAATGCTCATCATGTATGGGGAAGGGAAGGTGTGAACCTCCTCGGGTGCATTCTTATTTCTTGGTATATGGAAGCCTTGAGGGCATGTTGGTAATTTTGAGCCTAGAGGGCTAAAGGCTTGAGAGCCTATTTGGGATATCCCTGTGATTTTTATTATTTGAATGGGTTGAGGCCATGAGAAAGAAATATGTTGTTGGCTTGAGGCCATGAGAAAAGCTATGATAATTGTTTGAGAAGAATAACACCTTGGAGTAGAGTGAGTCTACTTCCCTACCCTTCTTTAAACTCACCTCAGCTGAATTTTTGTATTGTGTGTAAAACCATGGGAGTTTGTGTGTTGTTGCTTCTATTGTTGTGAATCAATGTTGTGGAGTGTTTTTGGTCTATTCTACCCTGGGTATGTGGATGATCTCCCTAGCTCGGGGGTGACCCTCTTGCGGGTCTATGGTAGGGAGGAGAGCTTGTTGTGTGGTGTATTCCTTCCTTGGTTGTCATACAGGTATATCTTAGAGCATGTTGAGAGGATTGGAGGAGTTTTCCTTGTTTAGAGAAAATGTTCTATCTCCCCATTTGTAATGAGAGCTTGGTCTCTTTAAGTTTCTTCATGGATAAGTTTCTTTTGAAGAGGAGAGATTGCTCCCTCTGAAAGTTGTAAAAAAAATTGTATTGGGAGAAGAAAGTAATTCCTCCCTTAGAGTGTTTGTGAGTTGTGAAATCTTACAGTTGTTTATTCTTGTTTATCAAATTTGCTAAGTTGTGGAATTAGTTGATTGAATTAGACAAAGTGGTTAAAATTGTATTGTTTACTGGGAATGTTGAAATTAGTAAATTGAGTAGTTGAAATTTGGACATTTGAAAGAGAAAATAAATTGTGTTTTGGTTATTTACTTTTATTGTTGAGAATAAATGCATATGAGTAGTTATTTCCTTGTTATATTAGATGCTATTAAACTTAGATTGAATTTAGTTACTTGTAATTTAATTTCAATTAAAAAGGAAAGGTATTTTTCTTTGAATATCTAATGATTAACACTAGCTTGTATGAAGCTTAATTTCGTAGTTGCAATTGATAATAAAATTGTAAGGAAAATAAGAAATAAATTTATATATTATATTGCCTACGATAAATATTTGATAAATATATATATATACATATATATATATATACATATTTATATATATATATATACATTTATATATATATATATATATATATATATATATACACACACATTTATATATAAAAATAGTTTTCTGTATTCATGAATAAACTGAGAATCTGAGAAATTTACACAATGTGAATATCTTATGCTAATATTTATATATATATATATATATATATTCATTTAATTGTAATTAAAAAAAGATCTTATGCTAAGACTGTATATATATAAATATATGTATATAACTATATTTATATTTATTTTTATTTAAAATGGTGAAATTTGCAAATGAAACAAACTGAGGGAGATCGTTGTTTAAATGTTTATATAGTCGAAGGTTTTCAGAGTATATGGTCGGGGTTTAAACCCCCATCGATTTCTTTATACATAAGGGTGTGGGGAGGGGCGGAGCCCCACCCACACCCCACGGAGTGGGTTGCGGGTGGGGCTCCGCCCCTCCCCACACCCCCGCCATAACTAAAGACCCCCGCGCCACCCGCGGAAACCTGCAGTGCCACCTCCTGTGGCCCCTCCACCATTGCTGCCTCTGCCAGCTAGATTCGCCGCCGTTGCTCCCAAGTCCGCAGCTCCTTGCTACCCCTCCACACTGCCACCTCCATTCTGCCTCTCCACACTCCGCTCCCCTACGACCAGCGCCATGACCTTCACCGCCCCCGAAGCCCTTTCCCTCCTGCAAACAAAACAATCACAAACAAATACAAGGGTTAGGGTTATTCACCCTCAAGGAAATGAGTTAAGATTTATAACAATATTCTCATTTGTATGGGGTGAGTATAATTTAATATGATAAAATAGATAATAATATATTTATATATATGTGTATATATATATTATTTAATAATAAATGTGTTGTTACTCTTAAATTTTATTGTATACTTACCCTTTTGCTATGAGTTGGATTTCATAACAATACTCTATTTAATTACGAGTGGATTTTCCATTAGCATGATGAAATAAGCAATAATATATATATATATATATATATATATATATACATAAATATATATATATATATATATATATATATATATATATATATATTATTTGTTAATAAATAAGATTGCTCTAAAGGATATTGCATATATATATATATTTTATATATGTTCTCTTCCTAAATTGAGGGGAAGAATTTTAATTTTTTTTATATATATATATGTATAAATTAATATATATTCAAAATTGAACAATATTAATGGGGCAATTGTAATTTACACTAATAACGAATTACATTAATTTGTTTGTAAGGAAATTGTGACTTCCAGAGTAGTATTTTTCCAAATGAATTACCAAGGTATGGAAAATGAATTAACGTAATAATTTAAATGCAAATACAAAAAGTAAATAAAGAAATACGTAAACAGGCAGACAAGAAATGATTTGAAACAAATTGATAGAGGAGTAAACAAAGAATGCAAGGCAGTATTAAATAGATTGAGAAAACCAATAGAGGCCAACTAATTAACAAATGTAGTGAACATCTTTCAAGCAAATTGTAGGTCCAACAAAGTGAATGTTCACGTGTGTGGATTCTGAAAACACTTCTATCATTGACGTCTTAAACATACGCAACCGAGTACGTTACGCGTGTAAGGGAGAAATTTCAAGTAGTAAGGGAAATTTTTTGATAGTTCGTATCATGATCACATGTCGCATGTGGACATGACATGCGTGTATGCGTGTTGTGACCGCATGGGAAATGTGGGCATGACAATAGTGAGCTAAAGATCCTAGCTAAGATGAAGATTAGAGGATGTGCATCAAAGGGTTTGTGGATATGTGTCTTTAGATGATCCAGTAAAGTTTTCAGAGGTCCACATGAAGATCTAAAGAAGTTATGGCCGCTCAAGTAAAACTAGTTTTGGTAGGTGTTCAGAGGTGACAGAGTGACACAGATAGGTTCAGTGAGATCTGGAAATGCAATATCCTATTTTGCAGATTTGAGGGAGTGTTTAGGAAGTCAATGTAAATTGACAACTCAATTGGTTCATGGTCTAGAGGTCCACAAGCATCTATTCTATTGTGACAGTGATGATAGACTGTGTTCTTGAGGTTCCGGATGAAGGAGATAAGGATATCATTCAGCAGAAGTAGTGTGGATGTTCTTGGTGATTCAGGCAAGCTTGTGGAGGTCTTTGGATCATGTCCAATTTGTGTTGGTGGTCTGCATTGGATTTTAAGCTTGCAATTGAAGAATAACTTCTGGATAATGGTGTTCTTCCTAAATCTGGCCAACCGGATGAGTTACACATCCTGCGGATGATCTTGAAGATGTTATGTGAAGACTGGCATGTTTCTAGAAGAAGATTGAAGTCTCAGATCTATGTGGCCGATACTGTGTTGATCTACATGAAGTCTTTTGTAATTAGTCATGATGTATTTATGTATTTTCTTTGTAATATTTGCTGATTTAGATGATCATTTCTAAGTCGATGTCTTCTATAAATAAGGAATTGTAAAGTCATTTTAAAAGTATCTTGTAGAGATGAGAGTGTAGTAGAGAGGAGAAGAGTGAAAGGCAGAGAAGAAGTTCTTGGGCTTAAATGGAACTGACTCAAGCATGGTGAAGATGCTATTCTTCAGTTCAAGTATGTGATACTTATTCTTCTGTAGATAGTGTGTCTGTTGTAGGTAGTGAGCCTCTTATGAGCAGTGTGCTTGGGCAGTGAGCCCTAATTGGCATGTGCCATTTTGTTCTTTCTATTCTTCTAATAGAGAATACAATCTTGGGTTAATCACCCCGTGGTTTTTCCCTTAACCGGGTTTTCCACGCAAAAATTTTGGTGTCTTATGTGTTGATATGTTTTTGCTCTTGATTTAATGCATTATGTTTCCATGATTGATTTATTATGATACTGCTAAATTACAAAGTGGATTTAAGTGTTTAATTTGAAGAAAGTTTTGGACAACTGATTCACCCCCCCATCTCAGTTGTCTGTCCTGAATCTAACAATTGGTATCAGAGCTAAGTTCCTCTAAAAGAGCTTAACCACTTGAGGAGATCCAGGATGTCATCCTACAAGAAGGATAGTCCAAAGTTTGATGGAACCAATTTTAATATTTGAAAAAGTCGCATGCAATGTCACTTGCAATGTATGGGAATGTAGTACTGGACCATGGTCCTACAATGAAGTATACTCCTCCACAGAATGGCTTGAAAACCACAAATGAAATTACAGATGCTGAAAACAATCTACGGACTAAAGAAGATCTTCTAAGTGCCTTGTCTGATTCAGAACTTACAAATGTTGTTGAACTACAAACTACTTTTGAGATTTGGAAAAAACTGGAACTTTTGTATGAAGGAGACAAGTATGTTAAATGTACAAGGCTACAGAGTTTGAAAGGAAAATTTGAAAATTTGAAGATGAGAGAAGATGAAAATATCATTACTTTTATGCAAAGAGTAAATGACCTTGTTTGTGGCATTAGATGTGCTCGTGGAGTCTTGTATGAAGATGAGATTGTTGGAAAAGTTCTTAGATCCCTTTCTGCTTCTTACAAGTACAAGGTTGCTGCCATTGAAGAATTTAGAGCCCATTCAGGTGTCACAAGAGATCAATTGGTTGGTAAATTAGTTGCATTTGAATTGACCGAGTTTGGAGATGCCCCCCCAAGATTGAATCTGCATTCAAAGCCAGTGCCTTTGTAAAAGGTAAACAAAGGTTTGATCCAGGAGAGAACTCTTTAAGGAAACCATCATGGTATGAAAAAACAAGAAAAGACCTGGAAGAAGAAGAAGCAGAAACTGTTCAACTTGAAGCCCTTATTGAAAAAAAACTACCAAGAGGATATGGTAAGTATGAAGGGAAATTGCCTTTTAAGTGTTTTAATTGCAATAAGATTGGTCATTTTGCCTCAAGGTGTCCGGAAAGATTTTCAAGGAAAAATCCTAACAGATCAAGGTACCAAAAGAATTGTTACTATGTCCATGAAGATGATGATAATGAAGGAGTAACAGATGATGAATCAGAGACATGAAATAAATTTGGAAGTGACTGGGTGTTCATTGTCATCAAGGAAGAAGATCCAATGTCCTCTGTATTTGTCAATCATAAAATTGTGGAAAGAGCTTTGGCTGTCCAAGTTGAAGAAAAGGATGATTGGGTCATTGAGAGTGGATGCTCTCACCATATGACAGGTGACAAAAATAAGTTCATAGATTTGGAAAGGTATGAAGGAGGAGTGGTAAAGTTTGGTGATAATTCTGTTGGCAGAATTAGAGGAAGAGGAACCATTTCTTTTGATGGAAAGAACAAAACCAATAATATACTATATGTTGAAGGTCTAAAGCAGAATCTTCTCAGTGTTAGACAGTTGGTGGACAAAGGCTATGATCTCTGATTCAAGAATGGAAAATGCAAGATCTTTGAAAGTTCTGAAACAGAGATTGGATCTTGTACTCAAACAAAAGGTAATATCTTCCATTTAGTTGGTACTAGTAAAAGTTGTCTATTTGTGCAAATTGATCAGAGTTGGTTATGGCATAGGAGGATGTGTCATGTGAATTTTGACAATATCATTAAGATAAGCAACACTCAGGCTGTAAGAGATCTTCCAAAACTGGTGAAACCTACAAATAGTTTATGCAAAGAATGTCAGTTGGGAAAATAAAGCAGAGTCTCATTCAAAAGCAAGGAACAATCTTCTATTGGATTATTAGACTTAGTTCATACTGATTTATGTGGTTTGGCAAGAATCATAAGTGTGAAAGTTGATAGATACTTCATGCTTTTAATTGATTACTACTCCTGGATGATGTGGGTAACTTTTTTGAAGGAGAAATCAGAGGCTCTTGAGAAATTCAAAATATTCAAGGCTATGGTGGAAAATGAAATAGGATTAAACATAACATGTCTGAGGTCTGATAGAGGTGGTGAATTCACATTCGGTGAGTTCATAGAATTCTATGAGAAGCATGGAAACAATTGTCTGCTCCTAGGACTCCACAGCGAAATGGAGTAGTGGAAAGAAAGAACCGGACCATCCAAGAAGCATCTAGAACCATGATGATGGAAGCAAATGTTCCTCAGATCTACTCGAGAGAAGCTGTGAGCATTGCAGTCTACATTCTTAATCGAGTTCAAATCAGAAGCAATACCGGTAAGACTCCTTATGAACTCTGGTTTGGCATCACTCCTACTATGAAGTATTTTAGAGTATTTGGTGGCAAATGTTACATTAAAAGAGATGAAGATCTAGAAACATTTGATGTTAGAAGTGATGAAGGAATATTCTTGGGTTATTCTACTCAAAGCAAAGCATATCGGTGTTATAACAAGAGACTGAGAAAGATTATAGAAAGTACAAATGTGAAGGCTGATGAAGGAATTGAAAAACCCTCAAGGTTTTATGAATATGATGAAGATGATCAGAATAATGTTCTAATTCAAGGAGTCCAAGCCCCTTCTGAAACTCAGATTTAGATTGATTTGGTAAATCAAGTAGAAGAGATGAGTTTGAATGAGCCTGATCAAGAATCAGAAGTGCAAGAAACTCCCAAAGTTCCCAGGTATGTAAGACTAAGCCACTCTGAAGATTAGATCATAGGTGATAAAATCAAAGGTGTACAAACAAGAAGAAGGATTGCTCAAGATTAAGAAGAATATTGTCTAATTTCAAAGATTGAACCTAAGACAGTGAATGAAGCTTGCAATGATGAAAACTAGACTAAAGCAATGGAGGAAGAGATGATGCAAATTGTGAAAAATCACACTTGGGATCTTGTTCCTAGACCTAGAAACAAGAATGTGATTGGAACCAAATGGGTCTTCTGGAACAAACTAAATGAAGTTGGTGAAGTAATTAAAAATAAAGCTAGATTGGTTTGCAAAGGTTACTCTCAAATAGAAGGAGTTGATTTTGAAGAAACTTTTGCGCCGGTAGCAAGAATTGAAACAGTCAGATTATTTCTTGCCTTTGTTGCTTTCAAGGACTTCAAAGTATATCAGATGGATGGCAAGTCTGCCTTTTTGAATGGAGACTTGGAAGAAGAAGTATACATTGAGCAACCGGATGGATTTCAATTGTCTGATTATGGTGATATGGTCTGCAAGTTGAAGAAAGGACTATATGGACTCAAGCAAAGATTGTTGAAGTGTTTGTTGATGATATCATTTTTGGAGGAAGAGATAGTATGTGTAAAACTTTTGAAAATCAAATGAAAAGTGAATTTGAGATGTCCATGCTTGGGGAATGAATTTCTTCTTGGGTCTACAAATCACTCAAACAAAGAAAGGAATCTTCATTTCTCAAACCAAATATGTAAAAGAATTGTTGAAGAAATTTGGGATGGAAGACTCAAAACCAATGAGTACTCCCATGGCAATTGGATGTAAATTGAGCAAAAATGATGACTCTCCTAAGGCTGATCAGAAAAAGTATAGGTCAATGATTGGAGGATTATTGTATCTCACTCAAACTAGACCTGACATTATGAATGTTGTTGGTCTTGTTGCTAGATTCCAAGTTGATCCTAGAGAATCTCATGTCATGGCAATCAAGAGGATTTTTAGATATCTAAAAGGGACAGTTGAGTATGGATTGTGGTATCCTAGAGATCATGATTTTTCTCTTCATGCATATAAAGATGCGGATTGGGTAGGAGATGTGGATGACCGGAAGAGTACCAGTGGTGGAGCATTCTTTTTAGGGAAGAGATTTGTTTCTTGGCTAATCAAGAAACAAGAGGCAATATCTCTGTGCACTGCAGAAGTAGAATATATTGCCACAATAGGTAGTTGCACTAAAGTTTTGTGGATGAAGCAAATGCTAAGAGACATGGGAGTGGAATATGAGGAGCCTATCACAATCTTTTGTGATAATTCAAGTGCAATAAATATTTAAAAGAATCTAGTGTTGCATTCAAAAATCAAACATTTATCCATCAAGTTTCACTTTTTGAGAGAGCAAGTGAACAAGAATGAAGTTAGATTGTTGTTTGTGCCTTCCAAAGATTAGATTGCAGATATTTTTACTAAACCTCTACCTAAGGACTCTTTTGAGTATCTCAGGGAGAAGTTAGGGGTTATTACCCCTCTAGTTCTGAATTAAGGTGCACTAATGTGCATCAATCTGGTGGATCTCATAGTCATATCTTTTGGTCTCGATTGATGATGGGGAGCTGCTACTTAGGGGGAGTAGCTGGTATGATTCTAAAGTGGTGGAGTTGCAAGTATGTGCCCTTTGCCATTGATGTTAAAGGGGGAGAGAAGACATGTGAAAAATAAGTAGTTACTAATCAAAGGGGGAGTAGTAAAGGAAGAGACGACATGTGAATGGTTGTTTTTGATAGGGGGAGTTGTGTCTGTGAGAAAAAGTTCTTGTCTTTATGGTCAAAACAGTTTTTCACATCATATGTTGCCATCGATGACAAAGGGGGAGATTGTTGCAAGTGTGGGCCTAACCGGTGTTGTCATTGATTTCAACATACTCCTGTTGCATTAATGATAAGGATTAGATGAACTATTTACTGAGGATATTGAGAAAATAAGTCTAATCAGGAACAGAGAAGAATAATGAAGACAGTGAGCTAAAGATCCTAGCTAAGATGAAGATCACAGTATGTGCATCAAAGGGTTTGTAGATATGTGTCTTAAGATGATCTAGCAAATATTTTAGAGGTCCACATGAAGATCTGAAGAAGTTATGGCCGCTCAAGTAAAACTAGTTCCGGTAGGTGTTCAGAGGTGATAGAGTGACACAGATAGGTCCAATGAGATCTAGAAATGCAATATCCTATTCTGCAGATTTGAAGGAGTGTTTAGGAAGTCAATGTGAATTGAAAACTCAATTGGTTCATGGTCTGGAGGTCCGCAAGCATCTATTCTATTGTGACAATGATGATAGACTGTGTTCTTGAGGTTCTGGATGAAGGAGATAAGGATTTCAGTAAGCGGATGTAGTGTGGATGTTCTTGGTGATTCAGGCAAGCTTGTAGAGGTCTTTGGATTGTGTCTAGTTCGTGTTGGTGGTCTGCATTGGAGTTGGAGCTCGCAATTGAAGAATAACTTTCAGATGATGGTGTTCTTCCTAACTCTGGCTGACTGGATGAGTTACACATCCTACGGATGATCTTGAAGATGTTATGTGAAGACTGGCATGTTCCTAGAAGAAGATTGAAGTCTCAGATCTGTGTGGCCGATAGTGTGTTGATCTACATGAAGTCTTTTGTAATTAGTCATGATGTATATATGTATTTTCTCTATAATGTTTTCTAACTTAGATGATCATTCCTAAGTTGATGTCTTGTATAAATAAGGAATTGTAAAGTCATTTCAAAAGTATCTTGCGGAGATGAGAGTGCAGTAGAGAGGAGAAGAGCGAAAGGTAGAGCAAAAGTTCTTGGG
Source organism: Cunninghamia lanceolata (assembly GCA_027924645.1). NCBI lineage: Eukaryota > Viridiplantae > Streptophyta > Pinopsida > Cupressales > Cupressaceae > Cunninghamia > Cunninghamia lanceolata. The sequence continues at coordinate 3,704,053 of BSBN01000435.1, read as the reverse complement.
CTTAAATGGAACTGACTCGAGCATGGTGAAGATGCTATTCTTCAGTTCAAGTATGTGATACTTATTCTTCTGTAGACAGTGTGTCTCTTGTAGGCAGTGAGCCTCTTGTGAGCAGTGTACTTGGGCATTGAGCCCTAATTGGCATGTGCCATTTTGTTCTTTCTATTCTTCTAATAGAGAATACAATCTTGGATTAATCACCCCATGGTTTTTCCCTTAACCGAGTTTTCCACATCAAAATCTTGGTGTCTTATGTGTTGATGTGTTTCTACTCTTGATTTAATGCATTATGTTTCCATGATTGATTTATTATAATACTGCTGAATTACAAAGTGGATTTAAGTGTTTAATTGGAAGAAAGTTTTGGACAACTGATTCACCCCCCCTCTCAGTTGTCTGTCCTAAATCTAACAGACACATCACCGTGCCAACTCGCACAATATGACAACATAGGAGTTGCATCCAATTAATACAATAGGCAATTAATAAATAAATACAATGTAAAAATACAATAAATTACCAAGGTTGAGACACCTTAATTCCCAACATTCTCCCACTTGTCAAACACCTTGTAAGAGCCAATAGAAATAACAGAATTTAACTGCTATAGGCCGAGAGGCCGATAGACTCTGAACACCATCTAAACTTCTCTGTGTGCACTAGTTTTATCAATGCATCCGTAACATTGTTCGAAGTATCTACCTTCTCCAAATTTATCTTCCCATCCTCTACCATGTCTTGCACAAAGTGAAATTATACATCAATATGCTTTGTTCTGGCATGGAAAGTTGGATTCTTTGTAAGGCAAATAGAACTTTGACTGTCACAACAAATTGTAATTTGTCCTGCATCAACACCAATATTTGAACACAATCTCTTAAGCCAAATGGCTTCCTTACAAGGATGAGTTGCTGCCATGTACTCTACTTCTGTTGTGGATAATGCAACTATAGGTTGTCACTTACTCATCCAACTAATTGCACCACCAAACATTGTGAACACATGCATTGGTGGATCTCCTGCTGTCAATGTCACCTGCCCAATCAGAATCCACAAATCCACAAATACAAACTAAATGCAAAGGTATTGTAGCATTGCCATGATAGCAAATGGAATGCTCAGAAGTACCTCTCAAATATATGAACACCTGCTTAACTGCATCCCAATGTACCTATCCAGGATTAACCATAAATCAACTAAGGACTCTTACTACTTGGGCAATGTCTGGTCTTGTACAGACCATAACATACATCAAACTACCAACAACACTAGCATAAGGTACTCTACTCATGTCCTCCACCTCACTAGGAGATTTTGGACAATCATTAACATACAACTTTGTCTCCAATGAAATATGAACACACAATGGTCTACAATCTGCCATGCTGAACCTATCCAACACGGTCTTCACATACTTACTCTAGCTTAACCAAAGTTTTCTATTAGTTCAATCTCTTCTGATTTCCATTCCTAGAATGTACCTGGCTGCCCCTAAATCTTTCATTTCAAACTGTGCTGCCAACTGAGACTTAAAATTAGAAATCATATTCTTACCCTTCCCAATGAGCAACATATCATCAACATACAATGCAACAATGAGAATATGATCACCATCAAACTTATAATACACACAGTGATCCAATTTCAATCTCACAAATCCAATTGACAACACAAAAGCATCAAACTTCAAGTACCACATCCTAGGAACTTCTTCAAACCATACAAAGAGTTTTTTAATTTGCAAACCAAATTTTCTTTACCTTTCACTATGTAATGCTCTAGCTGTGACATGTAGATTTCTTCCTCCAAATCACCATGAAGGAAACTTTTTTTCACATCCATCTACTCCACCTCTAAGTCATAAGCAATTGCAAGAGATAACAAGAATCGAATGGATGTCAGCTATGCAATGGGAGAGAAAATTTCACCATCATCAATTCCCTCCACTTGTGAATACCCCTTCGCAACCAATCTAGCCTTGTACTTTTCAACACTGCTATCTACACCGAATTTCTTCTTGAACACCCATTTGTAACCAACAGGTTTCCATCCATCAGGCAAAGGCACCAAGTCCCATGTTTTGTTCTTTTCCAAAGAAGCCATCTCATCCTCCATGGCCTCCTTCCAGGAACCTACATCTTTCATACCTATAGCCTCTTTCACAGTTCTAGGCTCATCAGTGTTAGTAAGTAAAGCAAAAGCACAACTAGAATCAAGTAATGAATAACCAAACCTATTAGGTTTCTTTCTTGTTCGTGTAGACCTCCTCAATGGCTGAGGTTGAGGTTCTACTTCTTCTTCTATGCTTTCAAAGTTGCTAGAGCTCTCCTCATCATCAGGTCTCACAAGGTCTGTCTATTTAGTCTTCTCAGGGGTAGAAGGAAACTAAATTACATCGTCTTTCTTTTCTGTCTATTCTGGCTGTAGAACAATGGAAGAAGGTGTTATCTCTCTAAAGATAACACTTTTGCTATACAACACTTTATTAGCCATTGGATCCCAAAGCTTGTGTCCTTTCACACTAACACCATACCCAATGAAATACATTTAACAACCTTGTTCTCTAATTTAGACCGTTTGTCCCTAGGCACATGTGCATATGCCTCACAACCAAAAACACAAAGATGTCTAACTAAAGGCTTCTTACAAGACCACACCTCCATAGGTGTCTTACCAACAAGAGCTGATGTAGGAGATCTATTTACCAAATAGCAAGCAGTGGCAATAGCTTCAGCCCAAAACTTTTGTTTGAGGCTTGCTCCACTAAGCATACATCTAGCCTTCTCCATCAATGTCCTATTCATCCTCTCTGCAACTCCATTTTGTGGTGGGGTATATGGAGTTGTCTTATGCCTTTAAATCCCTTGCTCTTTGTAGAACTTATCGAACTCTACCGAACAAAACTCACCATCGCTCTCAGTTCTCAAACACTTAATTTTTTTACTAGTCTAATTTTTAGCAAAGGCTTTAAACTCCTTAAATTGACCAAAGACTTTAGTCTTGCTTATGATAAAATAAACCCATGTCCTTCTACTGTAATCATCTATAAAAGATACAAAATATATAGATTTTGAAATTGAAGGAACATTAACATGACCAAACACATCAGAATGAATAAGATCCAATACACCAGAAGACTTGTGAGAACTAGAGTAAAATTGAACACGATTTTCCTTTCCATAAACACAATGTTCATAAAAGTCAAACTTGAGATTACAATCATTTAACCCCTCAATAAGGTTTTTATTTTTCAGGGTACGCAGACCCTTCTCACCAATGTGGCCATATCTGAAATGTCATAACATAGTGTTTTTAGTAGGAAGCTTAGCTTCCATAGCATGTGCACTACCATCAGAACTAGTTACAACAGATTTCTTCACTGCTCGTTTAGATGGTGGGGATGAAGTGACTGTAGCGCATTTCTTTGAGTCAAAAGAACTATTTCACTATGAGGTGCATGCCTCTAGTTGAAATAGAGTACCTCTTCAAGTACCCTTTGCAAGCACCATAGATCCTCTAGTCATCTTGTATCCATCCTTCAAAAAGACAACCTACACACCTGCATCATTCAACATACTTACATAAAGCAGGTTCTGTACAAGGCCTGAAATGTGCATAACTCCAGTGATCCCCTTCATTCATCCATTAGGGAATCAGATTGAGACTCTTCCACAACCAACAATCTTCAGATGAGAGTCGTCACCCAAGTACACTGTTCCTCCATCAAACTCTTCATATTTAGTGAACCAGTCTTGATGCAACGTCATGTGGAATGATGCACTAGAATCAATCAACCACACATCATTAGATGCATGGGTGGCCAGGGCTGTGATGAAGGCATCACCATCATCTTGTGACTTGTTAGAATCTGAATCAGGATCTTTCTTCTTCTTTTTCTTCTCCTCTTTGCATTCCTTTAGAAATGCTTAGTTTTTCCACAGTTCCAATAGAGAGCCTTGGACTTTACAGGAGATTTAGATCTCCCACAGGATTTGGATATGCCCTTATCATCTTTCTTGTCTTTCTTCTTTCCTTTCTCTTTGGGTCTTACATGAACTGCAAGAGCCTCTTTGGTTACCTCAAAAAACTTCCTCTACATTTCTTCAAATAACAGCGAGGACACTACATCTTCCATCTTGAAGGTGGTAGTGGTGCTTCTGATAGCTATGACAAGATGATCCCATGAATCTGGCAAAGAACAAAGTAGGGTCATGCAATGATCCTCCTCCATTTTCACACCCATAGATGTCAATTGTGCAACAATCATGTTAAAAGCATTCATGTGATCTACAACAGATCCTTCATCTTCCATCTTCAGAGTGAACAACTTCTTTTTCAAAAAAAATTTGTTTACCAAGGACTTGGCTTGATAAACATCACCCAACTTCTTCCAAAGATCTTTCATTCTCTTCTCCTCATAGACATTCAATAGGATAGAGTCAACTAAATAGAGTCTTATGAGACCCTTAGCCTTTTGATCTTTGAGGTTGCAATTAGCTTGTGACATTGCTGTAGGTTTCACACCAGATACCATTTCCCATAGGTCACGATCAACAAGTAGGTCCTCCATCTTGAGTTTCCACAACTTGAAATTAGTGCCATTGAATTTCTCAACCTCTAACCTTCCGAATGTGGTTGCCATCTTCTTGCTGCAACAAGATATAGAATACTCTACAAAACACTCCCACTCAACCTAAGATTAGCTCAAAAAACCCCTACCCAACAACTAGGACTAAAGGTGATCAAGCTCTGATACCAACTAAAAGGAAGCTAGGTGTGTGGAAATCACTTCCTACACTAATCTAATGAGGGGAGGAGAGTGTAAATTCAATTTTATCCTTATGATTACAGCAATGTTAAACACACTAATAGAGATAACAAAGATATTGTAGCAAACACATAAACAAGAAAGTGAGACAGAAGAAGAGAGACACAAGATATACATGGGGAAAACCCTTATCGAGTGAAAAACCCCACTCCAAAACCTACACAATGTATTAACAAAACTGAAATGGTTTACAATACACTTGCAATGCAAGCTCTTAGGAGTCTTTGACACTTGTATCTAGAGACAAACTAGTAGCATAATAGTACCTGTCAAACCTGTAATACATCTCCTCTTCAAAGCACCTGTTTATATAGAAAATACAAGGCAAAATTGCCTCTATCTTGGAATGGGCGTCCAACTTGGCCTCATGGCCCAAAACCCATACCTTTAGACACTTGGTCAATGTTGTAAGATGCTTCTGACACTTGTCCACACACCCCATCCCAAAGAGGTCACCTATTTCCAAGATGGGCTATGACAGATGCTCTTACGACTCTTACAACCGTCATAGAATCTGTCATAGTTGTCATAACTTACAACTATAAGAGAATCTATCATACATAGGCTATAAATAGCATATTCCCTTACAACATGTCATAGTCCACCTTGGGGCACCCAAAGATTCCTTTTTCAAAGATACTCTTTGACACGTCTTCACCTGTCATAGAATCTCTTATTTCCAACTCTTACATGTCATAACTTCATCATAAGAATCTATCAAGACCGTTTCAGTCAATATTCCCTTACACAACATCCAAGATGCTGACACGTGGAAAAATATTCCTACCACTAAGTGGGACACCTATCTCCTCATGTGAGGATAAAAGTACATGTGGTCATATGCCATGTAGGATGACACATCACTGTGCCAACTCCCACAATATGACAACATAGGATTTGCATGCAATTAATACAATAGAAAATTAATAAATAAATACAATGTAGAAATACAAGGAATTACCAAGGTTGAGACACCTTAATTCCTAACAATTGGCACATCTTAAATATAACAATACAATGAATAATTTGAGTCAATATAGAGGATTGATCTATTTCTATTAAAGCCCTATTCTTGAATATCTCATTGAATATTTGAGATTCCAAGAATTACAACTTGTGCATACATACAACTAAATACAGTGTGATATTCTATTATAATCTATTGCTTTTGTTTGATTTTACAATGACTTCTCAGACAACCAAACCCAATAGTGTATAATCTATTTATACTTTCTCAGAAAATGTCTTTCTTTCTTTCACAAAATAGTTTGAGAAGATAACTATATTCATGCAACTGTCTTAGGCAATTTGCAATTGCATAAGTAACTATTACATGAACTTGGTTGAATGGACCCATATGCATTAGTATGAAGGCTGATATACAATGCCTTTGAAGTGTAGCTTTAACCATGATTAGAGGCTTTAAACCTTTAATACATTTATATGTTCAAACTGTGTACTAAGTAAAAGAATGCTTTGACAAACAACATTATTATCACCAAACTATCTTCAACAACCATGCAAGTAATCCTAGTTTCAACAACAATTCACCCCGAGAGTCTTCTCAACAGTTATAACTGAACAATAAATGAAGTATGTAACTATCACTAAATATTAAATCACAGTCAAATAAATCTACCTTGTAACCTTTTTCATATGAACGTATGAACAACTTCTCAAATTGCCATTGACAAATAACTGCATATGGGTTAAAGGAAACCATTCACATTTACCAAACCCTAACCCATATTGTCAAATGGAGTATAATATGAATGCTTCTTAAACCTGGTTGATAGATTATGCAAAGTTAGTAATGAATATGTCATGAAACCCCAAAAGATACATAGTATGCTCTGTTTGAAAACCCATCATGATGGACTCGAGGTAAAAATAACTATTACTAATTTTTTGTTCACACTAAAATTAGTTTGACCTAAGTGCAATTGTTCAAAAGGAATAAAAGAAAACTTTGAAGTTAAGCATTTATTGAACAATTGATATCTTGACAGAGCAGAAATGGACTTCAGTTGACAGGATAAGCCGTCAGTCTAATCAAGATTGATGAATCATCATGCCAAGAGAATCAGGTTGCCAAGGTACCAATCATTCAAGAAATACAATTATTTTAACATGGTGTTATCTTTCAGGAGTTATAAGTTAAATTGATTATTTAGTTAATCAGATTTGAAAAAAAAAAGAAAGATATTTGTTTAAATTGTTATTTCATGTCATATTTGGAACATGTAATTTGATATCTGTTACTTTATCCTATGCATTGATTGAAAAACAAAATACACATACATCAAACACATAAGGTAAATTAACTGATCATGTTTAAAAAAAGTTTTGAAATGTGTCCCACACAAGCCATGGGAGGAACTAGATTGAGTAATTGTAGACATGCAAGTTATATATCTGTTTGATAAAAGATAAAGAAATGAACACATGATAAAATGAAACATCCATCATTGCCTGAGAAAGAAGGTTGTTTGTTGATGCCGGTCTTCAGTCTTTAGTCTTTATCTTTAGTTCCTATCATCAGTTGAACCTACAAAAAATTTGGGGACAACCCTGTTAGCAATCCAGATGTTTAAAGTTATCATATGCTTTTATCAGTTAGATATATCAAATTATCACATCATGTATTTCATATGAAAGATCAGATCAAACATGTGCTACAAGCCAGAATATCAAGGAAGATCAGTCAAATACCATCAGGTATATTTTTATGCTAACATGTGTGTTCCATGTGCAGATATAGATAAACATTCATTTTCAAATTCTTCTCATAGCATGTGGAGGAAATGTGGCTCCCATGAGGGTTGACCCCAGCATGCTCAAGCACTATCAGTAGTGATAGTTTTTGACTAAAAAGCATATTCTTTCAGCCATAATGAATGACTAGGTCATATGGACCAATGATGAAGAACATATCATGCTAGAGCAAACATATTTCTCTCATTTTTATCATGAAAACAACAATTTTGAATCAAATGATAAAGCCATATATAGTTCTTCTCTCTGAATAGTCAAAGGAGCCAACAAGTAAGTCATAGGATACAGTCACCATAGAATAGCAATAGAATAAGCCATCATTGAAGACTTCATATTTTTCCCAGGTCTCTTCATCAATACAATAATGTCATGGTTCAAATCATGAGATGAGTTGATCAGATAAGTCTTAAGCATGAATGAACAATCATGTAGCAATCATTGAAAATTGTAGCTATAATAGAGTGAACCTCTTTAGAACATAACATAAGTTTTAGAACATAGTGCATAAGATCTATAGAGAATAGAGGATTATAGGCATTCATAATGATCAAGTACAATCCCAACAAGCCTTTTTGTAGCCACTATTAAGGAGCAGTAAGAGAATTAATAATACATACAAGGGTTTCTAGATACCACAAAGACAATATGAACATATGTTTGAAAAGTATACAATCACCTCAGAGCTAAAAAATAGTCATTATTCTTGTAATTTGGGATCTGCACCAGTGTTAAGAGATTACAGATGATAGGAGCATGCAGCAAGGTAGAGACAGTCTTACAGGTTGATAAGACATTCAAACAATTACAATGCCAAATTAGTTAGATAGTGCAGTGGGATAGGTAGCCATGACTACCAACAATCATGTAGAACAGAAAATCAGTATCAATGTAGTATGGAGCAGTAAAGAGGACAACATGATAACTCTAAGTCACCCTTAAGAAGCATCCCATTAGTTTAAGGATGGAGAGATGGTCAGACAGACAGCTGATAGGGACCAAGACTAATGAAATTGGGACAGACCACTATTTCCTTAGTCCTTTCTCTAGGTTGAAAACTTGTAGGAAGGCTATGCTTGATGATCTAAGTTACAAAGTGCCAGAGAAGAAGCATCATCTTTATCTCTTTATACAAGTACAAGAACAGATGACATATCACAATGACATTGCAATACATTAGAAGGAGAGATCCATCACTTGGCATCCTTATCATAACACCCATATGGATCATGTAGCAATTGAGGAGGGTCATCATAAGGACACAACATTTTATTACTTAGAGGAGTTTATGTGCTACACAGGTATAATGTTTGAAGTATGAAAATGTTACAGTTGTGCCTTCGACGGAAGCTATAGATGAACATTGCAAACATGATGACATCAAATAGTTGCATTACAAGAAATGTTTCATATAATCAATAGGAGAGGACTTGAATGGGTAGCATTACAATGAACACAAATGAGGAGTTAACAACAGTAATGTAGTACTGAAAGATACAAATGATTATGCTTAAATACCATGCACTTCAACAACCATAAGTTTGGTTTGGCATATGACTGTCCATGATTCCAAACATGCCAATATACACAAGTCAAATTGAAATGTTTGAAACTATGTACAGTCACTTCAAAAATATGACAAATATTTACCACTTTTTGTTATAGGGTGAAATTACATGTTAGTTGCACACATTGCTACAAGAGATACACCATGAGGGCAGTCATTTAGTGACTATACACTATAGTCACCAACGCATCATCTTGTATAAAGATCCCAGGCAATCTGAATGCAATTACCTAGACAGAGGGTCTATCCATATCTTGCAGAGGTCTGTCTAACAGTGCAAGTGATAAAGTAATCTCATGATCTTGTGTCAACCTCAAACTTAGCATATAAAGCAGTCAACAAACAATGAAGACAGAGGAGCAACATGACTGTCATAAACAAGGAGTTTTGAGCTATAGTAGTCATATAAGCATAATCAGACAATGAAATCATAGCTATATAATGACTGCTATGAAAGGACTAAAAAAGGCAATTTCAAAACCATGTAATGCTACAGTTTCAAGGACCCATTTGTAGGAATACAATAAGACAAGGGTTTTTGGAGCAGACCCACAAATATATTCACCAGTTTGAATAAAGACTTTGTCACTTTTAACCAAAAATAGCAGCCAGCTAATTGAACTATATGAAATTCATATGCTATGAAATGGGTTTTGAGAAGTTTAAACAAGGAATGATTAGAATACCATCTGCTAGCCATGGCTTGGGGAAGATTGAAAGTTTGCTACAGTGAATCTACAATCAAGGCCGTAAATAGGAGTGACATGAAAAGATTTTGTTGCTTTAGAAGTTAAAATCCTCATTGTAAAAAAAAGAAACCCTTATCTTTTTTTCTTTCATACAGAGCAAAATGAGTTACAGAGGTAGCATAAGGCCACAACCATGACAGGAGGAGGTTTTTATTAAAAGAAATAAAATACCCTTGTATTTATTCAAAACCCTTTCCATAATAGAGTATATGGTCAAAAGAAATCAGAATAGTGAAGTGAGAATGGAGCCATACCTTGTATTCTTGCAAGAATGAGGAGCTATAGGCCACAAATGCCTTGTTTGATAGAGTTTTGTATTTTACAAGTATCCATCATGAAAAGAGAAACACAAAGAAATCAAAGGAATAGTGTCAAAGAAATGATACAAAAGGAGAAAGTGTGAGTATGGCCATGACCATTTATGTTAAAAAGCCACAGAAATGAGGGAATACCAGCAAGATACAAAACTCACCACTTTTCTGCAAACCTCCTCTATGCCAGATAATATGAAGAAGCCATGGAGTAGGACTTAGAGATGCCATGAAATGGTACAGATGGGGCCAAAACCCTCAAACAAGTATGGTGGCAATCTATGCAGAGCAAAATGGTGGAGCAAACAAGTGACACTTAGGGTTTCAAACCCTTCCCTGTTGCTATAAGTTAGATGGGTTTTTTTCCATCTTTTTGACTTTTTGTCAAAATCATTGCCAAGAAACCTTTTAACTATTGAGATCAATACCTTATGAGTCTTGGAACCTAATGATCATGCTACAGGGGCCTGTGAGGCTGGAAGTCATTTCATGCTTCTTTCTATGTTTTGCAAAAGTCAAAAAGATGGTAATCATTTGAAGGTAAGGATGCTTTTATTTTATAAGGAAGATATAAGGATGTGTATGCATTGATAATGCATAAGGCATAAAAGGAAGTCATAAGAGTTTGTAATGTGATGCCTAATTATTTAATGCATTTTAATAAGGTATGATCCTTGGAGTGAAAAGGTGTGGAGAGGTATATATTGATGCAATGCAAAAACATGCATAATTTAGGAGATATAAGGATATAACAAATATTCATTTTTGAATAGTTTATTAATGCATGGCAAGGATATGGAGTCAAAAGGAGACATAAGGTTTGACTTATGCTATGATTAAGATATTATTAGGACAATTACACTAATTGTTACTAATAATAGCTTAAATAAACTTTTTTAAAAATAAATCATATATAGCGCATGAGAGGAATTGATGGAATATTCATTTAATGAATATTATTATTAGCCATTGCATTGCATGGATTGATGAAGATACAAGTTATTTTTGACTTTTGTATGGAGTGATAAGTGGAACTGAGTCATTAGTTTGATCTTTCCGTTAGGAACAGTTTGAGGAGCAGATTGAGGAGTTATATGAGAAGTTCACCTTGAGTCGAGAACTTCATTTCATTGGTGCATGGATCAGAGATAATTTTAATACCTTATATCTATTTTTCCATCACTTTGGAGGTGTCTTTTACATGATTTCAAGGTTTGCACAGGAATCAATTATCATTTATACATGTGCTTTTTTTTTGAGATAACTGAGGTTCAAATTCTAGTTGTCTAAAGGTCAATCTTTTGACCTATCTTTTCTATATATTGTAAAACTTCATTCATTATGGAGTTAGTTCTTGGTTCTGATTCAGATTCAGATAGATTAGGGAATTTTGTAGCTCATTTTTGACATTTTTATAGAGAGATCACAACAAGTTATAGGTTAATTCCTCATGTTTTCATGCAATATTTCCTTTGTTCTTTAGAATCAAATAGTTACCTTTCCATTTAATGTTAGTTGTTTAAAGTAAATTGATGAAATTTTACTGTGTTTAACCATTAAAACCTTTAAAATTATTGTCTCACTTTTTGCCAGCAGCATTAATCTTATAACTATCATAGGTCTTAGGTTGTGTTGAAAGAAAATAATCTTTTTGTGTTGTGAAAAAATCATTTCCTTCATAGAAAGCCTGTTTTCAAGCCTACATTAGAATCACTTTTTTGATATTCATGGCAAGATTGGATTGCGTGAAAGTCAATATTCTAAGTTATATTGTGAACTAGATTGCATATTATTATCTAAATTAGGTGGATCACCGAATTTTACAATTTGAATTTCATATAGTTTCTTTCTTCCCTTTTCCAAAACAAAAAAAACATACATTCCAATAGAACATTTGAAGGGAACCAGCCCACAATCTGGAGGTATAATTTCATTATAGGGCACCCACAACCTAAAATTAATCCCATGTTACACAGAATTGTAGAGCTTTACTAGCCTTGCATACAGGTGCAATTTCTAGTGATAACAATAACAATGAAACATCACAAAGTAGAAAGCAAGGCCAAATTGACATGGTATGAAGCCACATAATAGAAAGACCAAGGAGAAACCTTAGTTTACACAATCAAAGAAAAGATATCACCTAAATCTCCAGATAGGTCAAATATTTTATTGTGGAATGAAGTTAAAACCTTTACCAAAATGAGCTCACTATCCAGCTTTATCACATCTCCCAGATTCTCAAAAGACTTTAAAAGATACTTGCTAGTCTCTCCACATTCTTTCATGATTGTAGCTAATAAATGAAATGAAATGAAACCCTAGCTCTACTGACAATAATCAAGGTTAAGACTTTACAAAATGAAAGAGTTTTATTTCCTTTTTGCCCAATATCAAACCATGTAACCAGTGCCCTTGATGAGCCCTAAAAGGGCCAGCGATATCAATATTAAAAATGAACCTTTTTACCTATTTCTAGAGCCTGAAAGCGGCTTAACAAGTTGAGCCCTTAAGTCGCTCGAATGTGGCATTTTATAACTTTATAACATTGAAAATCAAAATGTCACCTTTTGAATAATTCAAATGACAAGGAAATACCTTTAGTGACTAGTAGTCACCTTAATGTAATGTATCAAATGATGACCATTGTAGCCCACTCTAATGCAGCTATATGATATCAAAGTTTTTACAATGTGTTCATGTCACCATAATGAACTTACCATGGATGTCCATACCATACAACTGAGGATGCCATTGTCAATACTTACAATGCATATCTATACTAAGATACCTTGAGTATTATGTGACCATATTACCATGATAAGTGGTATGTGCCCATAGCAATGTGTCCATAACAATGCTATGTCCATAGCAATGCTGTATCCATATTACCAGTGATACCATGCTATCAGTACCATGCCAACTATCATGATTCCATGTGAATGTAATATCAAAATGAAATAGTCTAGCAACTAAGATGAGTAGCAAATGTATACTGAGCATCATAGAGCCATCATAGAACATGTATGACTATGAGCATACCATCAACAGCCACAGGAGATAAATCAACTGTATAGAGATGACCATTAACAACAATTATCATAATGAACAAGTATCAACATCAACTGATCATGAATAAATCTGAATGTCAAACATGTAAAATGTGTATCACCTGAGATGAACCCATTTGTCAAACTGTATCAACTATCATATCAACTATTATATACCAAGAGATCATATGAACCTTATGAAGCATATGTCACCAAGCATATGTGAAATATCAAACTGAAACAACTGTCAAGTGTATGCCAAGATACCATATCCATATCTACATAAGAGAGATTGTGTGTTTGACTTCAAGGGAAACATCAAGGACAACAAATGAGAGGGCAACAAAATCCCCCTTTGTCCATGATGGAAAAACACAACTCTCTCTCCCCCTTTTTGGCATCAAAGACAAAGGGAGAAGAAAGTGTGCCAATGCTTCTAGGCGATAACATAAATCAAAGATCAACACATGCCTGAAATGAGAAACAAAGTCAGAAATATAAATCATACCAAACATACCATGACTATCCCATGAAGGAGAACCATACACTATGAACAACAAGGATATCATCTAAATATACTTCTGAACCAAATTATGCCATATTATGATCATAACTGAGCATTGTCAAAAATCAAACACCATGAGAATGCAATAGCTTCTAGGTATATGTGACACATACTAGAAACCACACACTGTACCAGTCGTACAATGAATAACCATGTACCATTTCATAATAAAGCAAGAACCACCACCTGTAGGTCATGTAGGCCAATTACAAACAACCATCACCATTGTCACTACCAAAAACCACAAAAGATATAATTTTCTTCCCTTGTGACAACAATTTCAAAGGAGAAACCATCAACAAATGAAAAGATAACATTGTGTTAAGCAATCATACCAAGAAAAAATATCAGTAACCAAATTAACTTGATCATATATCAAAAAATTGAACAAGCAATATTAGCATCATGATTACCAATACCAAGAATAACTAGAGTCTACTGTGACAAAAACAATTGGAAACCATTGTCAACAATATCAAGAGTACCATATCAATTTCATTAGAACAATGGCACCTTAACCAAGGACTAAAAAGAACAAATGAACTCCCCCTAATTGAGTACACAAGGACAACAACTAAGACCACTATCAAATCCCTTAATCACTATCAAAAAGTAATCAAGTACACCATCAAGTACACTTACTGTCAACCTCCAAATAAGTCAAGATGCATATATCAAACAAGAGTATCAAGTCATGATACCATCAGTGGTTAGACAACATTGTAATGCTACACCATGCCAAACATGTTTTTGCAACAAACATGAAATCAAAAGATCTCTGCTACTATCATAAAACAATCAAGGTATAACTGTTATGCATAGAAAGATATCAAATGTGACCAACCCATACACCTTAGCAATGTAAATGAAGAAACTTCACTATTCACTATCATTTTCTCACTGTGTGAAGATAAAAACAATTACTGTTAGGTGAATATATGATATATGAAAGCCATACATCACAGAGTCACTTGAACCAATAAATCAAGAAGTAGTATTTATGCCAAAATTGTCACTAAATGAGCATATAGCTTGTCAATCCAATTCAATCCCAATAATGTCACTGACAACTGAATGCCAACTATAGTACATGTTCATCAAACTAGTAACTAATAACCAAGGATTAAGACTTGAAAGGGACAACAAGAAATACAAGTATTCCAAAATAAGAAAGACTTATATGCATTCTTCAATCTGCATCAAGACTGTCCTTATACCAATGTCAAGACCAATATCTCTAGCTAGTAGTCATGTCAAACTACCATATAAATCCTCATTCAAATGAAACCAAACCACCAAGATCAAAAGAGAATAAATCTGTTATACATCAAAGAATATGACAGGGAAGAGCCACTAAATCAAGAAAAATAGTCATTTGATCTCTAAGCAACTATCAAGCATATCTACTATTCCATCAACTTATGAACTTTTCAAATATATATCTCAAATAGGGATACCAGATAGATACATTATACTCCTCTTGACTGCATACCAATCTCATGTTTTTACTTAAGTTTCTTGTGCAATATGCACAAGATTAGGTTCTTTCTATTTTTGATCAAATTTCCTTCTCCAAACCTTCCTAGGTTCTTTCTTTTGTTTGTCCAAAGTGCTTACCTTTTCGTTATATCTAACTGATCTTATAGGATTACTCTAGCAATATTGTGATTTATGTCCAACCCTGTTGCACCTATAACATATGATATTGCTAGAGTAATAATGATGTTTGTTTCTTGAATTTCTATAATCACATCTTCCATGCATCCAACAGTCTCTTTTCATGTGCCCAACCTTATTGCAGTTATAGTAAACAACATTGTAGTTTTGATTTGACAAACCATAATAACTACAATTTCTAGCTCTATGACCATACTTATGACAGACATAACAATAACCATGAAACTGAGAATAGTTATACCTGACTGAATGATATTGCCTGATAGATGAAGGTCTTGAGTGCCTATTTGTACTACTTCTATCAACAACTTTATCTTTTTCTTCCTTCTTGACTTCACTCTCAGAAGCAATAGAGTGAGTATTTAGGTCTATCTTCTTCCTAGGGCCATTTCTTGTCTTTGAACATTCTCCATTCTCATAACCCAAGCCAGTAGTATCCCTATAATTGTTAGATTTAGGGCAAACAACTGAGAGGGGGGGTGAATCAGTTGTACAAAATTTTTCTCAAATTAAACACTTAGATCCACTTTGTAGTTCAGCAGCATAATGATAAATCAATCATGGAAACATAATGCATTAAATCAAGAGCAGAAACCATTAACACATAGAACACCAAGATTTTGACGTGGAAAACCAGGTTAAGGGAAAAACCACGAGGTGATTAACCCAAGATTATATTCTTTGTTAGAAGAATACAAAGAACAAAATGGCACATTCCAATTAGGGCTCACTGCCCGAGCACACTACTCACAAGAGGCCCACTACCTACAAGAGACACACTGTCTAAAAAATAATAAGTATCACATACATGAACTGGAGAATAGCATCTTCACCATGCTTGAATTAGTTCCATTTAAGCCCAATACTTCTACTCTGCCTTTCGCTCTCCTCCTCACTACCACACTCTCATACCCACAAGATACACATTGAAATGACTTTATAATTCCTTATTTATACAAGAAATAGACTTAGGAATAATCATCTAAGTCGACAAACATCTACAAGAGCATCCGCAAGATGTGTAACTCATCCAGTTGGCTAGTCTCAGGAAGAACACCATCATCCAAAAGTTATTCTTCATTGCAAGCTCCAACTCCAATGCGGACCACCAACATGAATTGGACATGATCTAAAGACCTCCACAAGCTTGCCTAAATTACCAAGAACATCCATACTTCATCTGCTTACTGAAATCCTTCTCTCCTTCATTCGAAACCTCAAGAACAGAGTCTGTCATCACTGTCACAAAGGAATAGATGCTTGTGGACCTTCAAATCATGAACCAATCAAGTTAACACTTCAAAAAGACTTCCTCAACACTCCCTCAAATCCATAGAACAGCCTAATACATTTCTGGATCTCACTGGACCTGTCTGTGTCACTGTGTCACCTCTGAACACTTGCCAGAGCTAGTTTTACTTGAGCGGCCACAACTTCTTTAGATCTTCATGTGGACCTCTAAAATCTTAACTGGATCACCTTAAGACACATATCTACAAACCCTTTGAACCATATCCTTAAATAGTCATCTTATCTTGGATCTTTACCTCACTGTCTTCATTGTTCTTCTTTGTTCCTGATATGACAATTTTCTCAATATCCTCAGCAAACAGTTTATCCAATCCTTATCATTAATGCAACAGGAGTATGTTGACATCAATGACAACACCAGTTAGGCCCATACTTGCAACAATCCCCCCTTTGTCATTGATGGCAACATATGATGTGAAAAATTATTTTGACCGTCAAGACAAGAACTTCTCCTTACTGTCACAACTCCCCCTATCAGCAACAACCATTCACATGTCTTCTCTTCCTTTCCTGCTCCCCCTTTGATTAGCAACCACTTGTTTTTCACATGTCTTCTCTCCCCCTTTGACATCAATGGCAAAGGGCACATACTTGCAATTCCACCACTTCAGAATCATACTAGCTGCTACCCCTGAGTAGCATCTCCCCATCATCAATCTGGACCACAAGATATGACTGTGATATCCACCGGACTGATGCACATTAGTGCACATTAGTTCATCACCAAAGGTGCAATAACCCCTAACTTCTCCCTGAGATACTCAAAAGAGTCCTTAGGTAGAGGTTTAGTAAAGATGTCTACAATTTGATCCTTGGAAGACACAAACTCCAATCTGACTTCATTCTTGTTCACTTGCTCTCTCAAAAAGTGAAACTTGATGGATATATGTTTAGTCTTTGATTGCAACACCAGATTCTTAGATATATTTATTGCACTTGAATTATCATAGAAGATTGTGATAGGCTCCTCATACTCCACTCTTATGTCTCTTAGCATTTGTTTCATCCACAAAACTTGAGTGCAACTACCTGCTGCTACAATATATTCTACTTCTGCAGTGGATAGAGATATTGCCTCTTGTTTCTTGCTTAGCTAAGAAACTAATCTCTTCCCCAAAAAGAATGCTTCACCACTGGTACTCTTCCGGTCATCCACATCTCCTGCCCAATCTGCATCTATATATGCATGAAGAGAAAAATCATGATCTCTGGGATACCACAATCCATACTCAACTGTCCCTTTTAGATATCTAAAAATCCTTTTGATTGCCATGACATGAGATTCTCTAGGATTAGCTTGAAATCTAGAAACAAGATCAACAACATTCATAATGTCAGGTCTAGTTTGAGTGAGATACAACAATCCACCAATCATTGACCTATACTTTGTCTGATCAGCCTTAGGAGAGTCATCATCTTTGCCCAATTTACATCAAGTTGCCATGGGAGTATTCATTGGTTTTGAGTCTTCCATCCCAAATTTCTTCAACAATTCTTTCACATATTTGGTCTGAGAAATGAAGATTCTTTTCTTTGTTTGAGTGATTTGTAGACCGAAGAAGAAATTCATTTCCCCAAGCATGGACATCTCAAATTCACTTTTCATTTGATATGCAAAAGTTTTACACATACTATCTCTTCCTCCAAAAATGATATCATCAACAAATACTTCAACAATCAAGATGTTTTCATGATCAATTTTGAAATATAAATTATTGTTAGTAGTACCTTTGTTGACACTAATCTTCAAAAGATGCTTATCCAATCTTTCATACCAGGCTCTTGGGGCTTTCTTTAGTCCATGCAGTGCTTTCTTCAACTTGCAGACCATATCACCATGATTAGACAATTGAAATCCATCCGGTTGCTCAATGTATACTTCTTCTTCTAGGTCACCATTTAGGAAGGTAGACTTGACATCCATCTGATATACTTTGAACTCTTTGAAGGTAGTAAAAGCAAGAAATTATCTGACTGCTTCAATTCTTGCCACCAGAGCAAGAGTTTCTTCAAAATCAACTCCTTCTATTTGAGAGTAACCCTTGCAGACCAATCTGGCTTTATTTCTGATTACTTCACCAACTTCATTCAGTTTGTTCCAGAAGACCCATTTTGTTTCAATCACATTCTTGTTTCTAGGTCTTAGAACAAGATCCCAAGTGTGATTTTTCTCAATTTGCACCAGCTCTTCCTCCATTGTTTTAGTCTAGTTTTCATCATTGCAAGCTTCATTCACTGTCTTAGGTTTAATCTTTGAAATCAGACAATACTCATCTGAATCTTGAGCAATTCTCCTTCTTGTTTGTACACCTTTGCTTTTATCACCTATGATCTGATCTTCATAATAGTTCAGTCTTACATACCTAGGAACTTTGGGAATTTCTTGCACTTCTGATTCTTGATCAGGCTCATTAAAACTCATCTCTTCTTCCTGATTTACCAGATCAGTTTGAATCTGACTTTTAGAAGAGGCTTGAACTCCTTGAATTAGAACACCATTCTGATCATCTTCATCATATTCATAAAACATTGAGGGTTTTTCAATTCCTTCATCAACCTTCACATTTGTACTTTCTATCATCTTTCTCAGTCTCTTGTTATAACACCAGTATGCTTTGCTTTGAGTAGAGTAACCCAAGAATATTCCTTCATCACTTCTAGCATCAAACTTTCCTAGATCTTAATCTCTTTTAATGTAACATTTGCTACCAAAAACTCTCAAATACCTCATAGTAGGAATGATGCCAAACCAATGTTCATAAGGAGTCTTACTAGTATTGCTTCTGATTTGTACTCGATTGAGAGTATAGATTGCAGTGCTGACAACTTCTCTCCAATAGATCTGAGGAACATTTGCTTCCATCATCATTGTTCTAGATGCTTCTTGGATGGTTTGGTTCTTTCTCTCCACTACTCCATTCTGTTGTGGAGTCCTAGGAGCAGACAACTGTCTTTTTATTCCATGTTTCTCACAAAAATCTATGAACTCATCGGATGTGAATTCTCTACCTCTATCACGTCAGATTCAGAGTAGACAACTGAGAGGGTGGGGGTGAATCAGTTGTCTAAAACTTTCTTGCAATTTACACACTTAAATCCACTTTGTAATTCAACAGCATAATAATAATTCAATCATGGAAACACAATGCATTAAACCAAGAGCGGAAACGCATTAACACATAAGACACTAAGATTTTGACGTGGAAAACTTGGTTAAGGGAAAAACCATGGGGTGATTAACCCAAGATTGTATTCTCTATTAGAATAATAGAAAGAACAAAATGACACATGCCAATTAGGGCTCATTGCCCGAGCACACTGCTCACAAGAGGCTCACTGCCTACAAGAGACACACTGTCTACAAAATAGTATCACATACATGAACTGAGAATATCATCTTCACCATGCTTGATTCAGTTCCATTTAAGCCCAATACTTTTATTCTTCCTTTCTCTCTCTTCCTCATTACCACACACTCATCTCCACCAGACACACTTTGAAATGAATTTACAATCCCTTATTTATACAAGACATCAACTTAGGAATAATCATCTAAGTCAACAAACATCAACATGAACATCCACAAGATGTGTAACTCATCCGGTCGGCCAGTCTCAGGAAGAACACCATCATCCAGAAGTTATTCTTCAATTGTGAGCTCCAACTCCAATGCGGACCACCAACATGAATTGGACACGATCCAAAGACCTCCACAAGCTTGCCTAAATTACCAAGAACATCCACACTTCATCTGCTTACTGAAATCCTTCTCTCCTTCATCCAGAACCTCAAGAACACAGTCTGTCATTACTATCACAAAGGAATAGATGCTTGTGGACGTTCAAACCATGAACCAATTGAGTTGACACTACACAAAGACTTCCTTAACACTCCCTCAAATCCACAGAACAAGATAATGCATTTTCGGATCTCACTAGACCTATCTGTATCACTCTGTCACCTTTGAATACCTGTCGGAACCAGTTTTACTTGAGCAACCACAACTTCTTCAGATCTTTATGCGAACCTCTAAAATATTTACTAGATCATCTTAAGACACATATCTACAAACCCTTTAAACCGCATCCTGTTATACTCATCTTAACTTAGACTTTTACCTTATTGTCTTCACTGTTCTTGATATGACCAATTTTCTCAATATCCTCAGCAAACAGTTCATCCAATCCTAATCATTAATGCAACATAAGTATGTTGACATCAAGGACAACATTGGTTAGGCCCATACTTGCAAAAATCTCCCCCTTTGTCATTTGGCAACATATGATGTGAAAAACTATTTTGACCATCAAGACAAGAACTTCTCCTTACTGTCACAACTCCCCTTATTAGCAAAAACCATTCACATGTCTTCTCTTCCTTTCCTGCTCCCCCTTTGATTAGTAACCACTTGTTTTTCACATGTCTTCTCTCCCCCTTTGACATCAACGGAAAAGGGCACATACTTGCAATTCCACTACTTCAAAATCATACCAGCTGCTCCCCTTGAGTGGCAGCTCCCCATCATCAATCCAGACCACAAGATATGACTGTGAAATCCACCGGACTGATGCACATTAGTGCACCTTAGTTCATCACTGGAGGGGCAATAACCCCTAATTTCTCCTTGAGATACTCAAAAGAGTCCTTACGTAGAGGTTTAGTAAAGATGTCTACAATCTGATCCTTGGAAGGCACAAACTCCAATCTGACTTCTTGTTATTTACTTGCTCTCTCAAAGAGTGAAACTTGATGGATATATGTTTAGTCTTTGAATGCAACACCAGATTCTTAGATATATTTATTGCACTTGAATTATCACAGAAGATTGTGGTAGGCTCCTCATACTCCACTCTTATCTCTCTTAGCATTTGTTTCATCCACAAAACTTGAGTGCAACTACCTGCTGCTGCAATATATTCTACTTCTGTAGTGGATAGAGATATTGCCTCTTGTTTCTTTCTTATCCAAGAAACCAATCTCTTCCCCAAAAAGAATGCTCCACCACTGGTACTCTTCCGGTCGTCCACATCTCCTGCCCAATCAGCATTTGCATAGGCATGAAGAGAGAAATCATGATCTCTAGGGTACCATAGACCACACTCAACTATCCCTTTTAGATATCTAAAAATCCTCTTGACTGCCATGAGATGAGATTCTCTAGGATCAGCTTGGAGTCTAGCAACAAGACCAACAACATTCATAATGTCAAGTCTAGTTTGAGTGAGATACAACAGTCCTCCAATCATTGACCTATACTTTTTCTGATCAGCCTTGGGAGAGTCATCATCTTTGCTCAACTTACATCCGGTTGCCATGGGAGTATTCATTGGCTTTGAGTCTTCCATCCCAAATTTCTTCAACAATTCTTTCACATATTTGGTCTAAGAAATGAAGATTCCTTTCTTTGTTTGAGTGATTTGTAGACCCAAGAAGAAATTCATTTCCTCAAGCATGGATATCTCAAATTCACTTTTCATTTGATTTGCAGATATCTCAAATTCATCAAATTGTCATGTATAATTTTTGGGACAGACAAAGTAGAGTGAATTTGTATGTATAATTTTTGGGAAGGAATAAAGAAAGTTTGTGTCCTAGTCTAATTATAGAAAAGTAGATTGGAGTCATTCCACTAGTTGAGATTTCTTCAAAATTAGTTAATCTCAAGGAAACACATGGTTTCCTGACTTAGGTTAATCTCACGAATTATATTTGAACAATAGTTATTTTAGATGATAGATCATTTTTCAGCAAAGCACGATCATCTGATTCTTCTTTCCATTTTCTGGAATTTAATATTTATTTCTCCTCCTTCAGACTTAGCATTTTCGACCAAGCCTGTTCATTTGCCCTCTCTTCCTTTTCTTGGAATTTAATTTTGATTGTATTTCTATCACGTTTATTTTACCGTTTTTCTGAAATTTAATTTTGATTGTATTCCTATCTCATTCCCCTTCCCGTTGTGCAAGATCTTCTTATGTTATCCCTTTTTTTCTCTTCACGTTCTTTATCGAACAACATTAACACTGTATCCTTTACATTATTCCTAATTTCTTGGTAAACCAGATCACTTAAACAGGGTTGGCTAACTTCACTCGACTCAGTCCCCCTAGGGTTCCACTCTAGGTTTTAGTTCAATGTTTGAATTAATTTTAATAATGTTTCATTTAATTTGGGATAATTGTTAAAACTTCTGAGAAGCTCTTCCTTAAATGATAAATTAAATATATATCAACTAAAACAACTATTTACTATTAATAGTTTAGTATTTTCAACCAAACTCATTCATTTGCCCTCTCTTCCTTTTCTTAGAATTTAATTTTGATTGTATTCCTATCACGTTCATTTTACTGTTTCTCTGAAATTTAACTTTGATTGTATTTCTATCTCATTCTCCTTCCCGTTGTGCAAGATCTTCTTATGTTATCCTCTTTTTTTTTTCTTCATGTTCTTTATCGAACAACGTTAACACTGTATCCTTTACATTATTCCTAATTTCTTGGTAAACTAAATCACTTAAACAAGGTTGGCTAACTTCACTCGACTCAATCCCCCTAGGGTTCTACTCTAGGTTTTAGTTCAACGTTTGAATTAATTTTAATAATCAACTTGTTCCTAAACAGGTTTAACGTTAGGTTAAACTTACTTAGTTCTCTTAGCCCTATTCAAAAATGCTACACATTTTCTCCTTTTAAAATATGATATTATAAATTTTTGATAGTTCGTATCATGACCACATGATGCATATTAGAAATCCCCTCGCATGCATTAGCATGCTTGGTGGCGTATGCTTAAGGGGAAAACAATACAGTTGTTGGCAGCGTACCAAATACATGTGCGCACACCCTACACAAGAAAACACGTGGTTTCTTGACTTAGGTAAATCTCATGAATTACATTTGAACAACAGTTGTTTTAGGTGATAGATCATTTTTCAACAAAGCACGGTCATCTGTTTCTTCTTTCCATTTTCTGAACTTTAATATTAATTTCTCCTCCTTCAGACTTAGCATTTTCAACCAAGCACGTTCATTTACCCTCTCTTCCTTTTCTTGGAATTTAATTTTGATTGTATTTCTATCACGTTCATTTTACTGTTTCTCTAAAATTTAATTTTGATTGTATTTCTATCTCAATCCCCTTCCCGTTGTGCAAGATCTTCTTATGTTTCCTTTTTTTTTCTTCACGTTCTTTATCGAACAACATTAACACTGTATCCTTTACATTATTCCTAATTTCTTGGTAAACCAGATCACTTAAATAGGGTTGGCTAACTACACTCGACTCAGTCCCCCTAGGGTTCCACTCTAGGTTTTAGTTCAACGTTTGAATTAATTTTAATAATCAACCTGTTCCTAAACAGGATTAACGGTAGGTTAAACTTACTTAGTTCTCTTAGCCCTATTTTGAAATGCCGTGCATTTTCTTCTCTTTGTTTTCCAAGGTTAGCTGTTCTTTCTCTTTCTCTCTCTTTTTTTCAATTGGACATTTATTCTCTAAATCTATAGTTGAGTTTAAAATGGCCACTCATGCAATGCTTGTGATGGCTTGTTTGCGTTTATTTTCAGTGTCCTTTGTAAATGAAACCAAATGTCATGCCCACAATTCCCATGCGGTCACAACACATATTCACACATGTCATGTTCACATGCATCATTTGGTCATGATACGAACTATCAAAAAATTTTCCTACGCTTCCCTAGAAACCCCCTCTCACGTGTAGGCATGCTCGGCGGCATATGCTTAAGGCAAAAATAATACAGTTGTTGGCGGGGTACCAAGTATAGTGTGATTTATTACACTATCACTAATCTTGATCACATTGTTTTCCTGACTTAGGTTAATCTCACTAATTACATTTGTACAATAGTTGATTTAGGTGATAGATCATTTTTCAACAAAGCACGATCATTTGCCCTCTCTTCCATTTCTCTAAAATTTAATTTTGGTTGTATTTCTATCTCATTCTCCTTAGTTTCCACTCTAGGTTTCACCTTAATGTAAAATCTAATTTTGATAATTAACTAGTACCTAATCAGGATTAATGGTAGGTCAGACTTACTTAGTTCTCTTAGCTCAGTTCAGATATGCCGCACATTTTCTCCTCTTTGTTTTCCAAGGTTGGCTTTTCCTTCTTAATTGGGCGTTTGCTAAATCTACAGTTGAGTTTAAAATGGCCACTCATGGAATGCTTGTGATGGCTTGTTTACATTTATTTTCAGTGTCCTTTGTAAATGAAAGGATCATATTTTCCTCTTCATTTTCCTATCATTTAATTTGGGATAATTGTTAAAACTTTCGAGAAACTCTTCCTTAAAATTAAAATATATTTACCTATGCTCTTTTTAAATTATAATTATATTTCTCCTTCTAAATTTAACTTAAATATATATATTAATTTAAAGACAAACAATTTCCTTTCTTTCTTTTCCCACAATGGTAAAATGAAATAAACTATAAAATCATATCTAACAACACATTAAGGGAGGAATAACTCTCTTCTCCCAATTACAATTTTTACAACTCAGAGGGAGAAAATCTCTCCTCTAGAAAATTCAACCAGAATGAAACTTTAAGAAACAAGCTCTCTTTACAAGTAAAGAAGAGATACATTTCCCTAAACAATAAAACTCCTCCAATCCTCACAATAAGCTCCAAGAGAAACCTGCATAACAAACAAGAGAAAAATACACCACTCAACTAGCTCTCCTCCCTCCTGTAGACCCGCAAGAGGGTCACCCCCGAGCTAGGGAGATCATCCACACACCTAGGGTAGAATAGATAATTTATTTTAATCATATCACTTTTACTAAATCAAAATTATATATTTACAAAGACATAGTGATTAATTAACTATATATTTACAAAGAACACTGAAAATAAACGTAAACAAGCCATCACAAGCATTCCATGAGTGGCCATTTTAAACTCAACTGTAGATTTAGAGAATAAACGTCTAATTGAAAAAAAATATAGAGAAAGAGAAAGAACAAATAACCTTGGAAAACAAAGAGGAGAAAATGCGTCGCATTTCCGAACAGGGCTAAGAGAACTAAGTAAGTTTAGCCTACTGTTAATCCTATTTAGGAATAGGTTGATTATTAAAATTAATTCAAATGTTAAACTAAAACCTAGAACGGAACCCAAGGGGGACTGAGTCGAGTGAAGTTAGCCAACCCTGTTTAAGTAATCTGGTTTACCAAGAAATTAGGAATAATGTAAAGGATACAGTGTTAATGTTGTTCGATAAAGAACGTGAAGAAAAAAAATTTAATAGTTAGGGTGTGTTCTAGGTTGTTGGCGGCGTACGCTTAAGGCGAAAACAATATAGTTGTCGGCAGTGTACCAAATACATGTGCACACACCCTATGCAAGGAAATGCGTGGTTTCCTGACTTAGGTTAATCTCATGAATTATATTTGAACAACAGTTGTTTTAGGTGATAGATCATTTTTCAGCAAAGCACGATGATCTGATTCTTCTTTCCATTTTCTAGAATTTAATATTAATTTCTTCTCCTTCAGACTTAGCATTTTCAACCAAGCCCATTCATTTGCCCTCTCTTCCTTTTCTTGAAATTTAATTTTGATTGTATTTCTATCATGTTCATTTTACCCAAATTTAAAATATGGTTTCAGAAATATTTTAATAGTAATTAGTGAAAAGTTACAATATGAATAGTTCGTATCTTGAAATTTAATTTTGATTGTATTTCTATCATGTTCATTTTACCCAAATTTAAAATATGGTTTTAGAAATATTTTAATAGTAATTTAGTAGAAACATTAGTTTTAAATTTTGTTATAAGTCAAGTTGTAATTTTGCTACCATGAAAGAAATAAAATTTGGGTTGGAGAAAATAAATGCAAACAGTAATTATCTAATATATTTAATAGTGAATAGTAAAAGTAAATAGTGAATAGTGAATAGTGAAATGGTCCCCATCCTAGGAAGAGACCCTCGAGGTGGCGGTAATTTCAAAATTAATATAATATATTTGATAGTTAAATTTATAGGTATTATTTACAAAGGACAAGCACCCATATATTTACCTATACATTATTCACTATATATTTGCCACTAATATAATTTAATAGTTAAGGTTGACGCATATTTGATAGTTTAGGAACAAGTTGATTATTAAAATTAATTCAAACGTTGAACTAAAACCTAGAACGGAACCCTAGGGGGACTGAGTCGAGTGAAGTTAGCCAACCCTATTTAAGTGATCTGGTTTACCAAGAAATTAGGAATAATGTAAAGGATACAGTGTTAACATTGTTCGATAAAGAACATGAAGAAAAAAAAGGGATACATGTGGTTTCTGATTTATAATTTTATTGAAAAAAAAATAGGAGTTTTCCATGATAGATCACTATGTTTTCTGATTTATAATTCTAAATAAAAACAGAGGGGTTTGATTTATAGAGAATATAAGGGGTGTAGCCATATAGAAATAAAAAATGGGACATATGATATAGATTGACGAGATCTAGTCCCATGGAACCCTTTTGTTATTCAATGACTTCTCTGTAGAGAATTTCATTACAACTCTTCTTAAACAAAAACTTAACGGCCTCTGTTTTGATCATTACGGTCATGTTCTGCAAATCACTAGCCTAGAGGAAACAATCGTTGAGTTAAAGATTGTTATGTTATTATAATACCTTAGATGCATCAACCTGTGTTGTGCATTGAAATTTGGTCACATAATTTTAATTAAGAATATTTGTCATGGAAAAAGAGAATTACTGTAGGAGGGAAAAATTAAGGTTTCCATTTTGTAAGTCTTTGTAGCATTCTATTTTGTTATATTAAATATGGTGGACAATATGCAAGATTGAGGTTATGAGTATACTTGTAAGACCAATTGTCATGTCTTCTTATGATATCCATGCATTCCTTGTGAAGAGTGATTAAATTGGGGTCACTGGAGTTATTACACAATTGATCTAACTGACAAAGGGTTATTTTTAATAAAACTACACTATCGTTGAAAGCTTCGGTACTGTAGATCACATTTTTTCTATTTCTAATTTATACTTCAGTGTTACAGTCTATTTAGGATACCTCATTTGGTTAAACAAGATGGACATGGTCTAGGTAATTAGAGTTATCTTTTGGAGTGGATCTCTACGGGCCCAGGGCCCACAAGTGGCTGTCAGGGGAACTAGTAGCAGAGTTACATTAATAAGTGATAACTAAATAAAAACATTAGGGTAAAAACATTAATAATATAATTAGTCCTCGTGCATGGCCTTGAGTGCTTGTAAAGGCTAAGGATACAATGGGAAGGCCTATTCATCTACAGGGAGTCGAGTAATCCGTCTGCGGGGTGTTGATTCGGGCATGATTGAGTCTCCTCGTTTGCATGAGAGGAGTACTTGGGTCTGTGTGGCGCCATCCCTTTGAGCATGCATGATGAAAATCTATTTGATTACACTCTAGTATCTAGTACCATAGCAGTCGTGAGTAGTACCTGACCTATGATTTGGATGAGTACCTTTATGTTATGACATCAGCTTTACGCAATATTTTCTATGTCTGCTCTGTGATTGATGTGTGTGTTGGCCATCATGTATACCCTTGTCTTGTTGTTGTTCTTTTGTCTGGGCCTTGTGACTATCTTCGAGCATGGTGGGGTGGTCTTGTATGAGTCCACATGGTTGGGAGGCATTGCCACCACCATTGGGGACCGATGAATAGGTTTTGGAGCACCAGATTGGAGATGTTCTCTCTCTTTGATACTTTCTCAATTATTGTACTCTTTTAGTTATTATATTATATTCATGGCTATGCCATTACACTGTATATTCTTTTATGTAATTGTACTCTCTTAAGAAAAAAGATGTAATCATTGAATTAATGAGAAGAAATGAGATGTTTCCTATTTGGTTTACGGATTCTGGTGTGGGTATCAGATCTACTTGTTCTATAATGATTTTGGATTCATGTTTATAATCTGGTATCTAACATAGGAACAATTATATTAGTGTTTAAAATGAATGTAGTATTATTTATGTTTCCTCTGGAGGGTGATTTAGTCCTCTCCCGTGGATTGTGCATTCGGCCATACTTAGCCATGAATGTTGTCAATCTATCAAATCAACAACTACATCATATGTATGTTATCTACTTATGTCAAACAAAAAAAATTATCTTGTCCTCTTTTGGCTCTTACCGTTCAGGGGTTACATAGCAAGATGTTACATTGTTTGTGAAAGTGCAATTTTTTGAAACAATAAAATAGTCATTGTTGAACAATTTTCACAATGAAATTGTTAATAAATAGTGTAAAAGTTCCTTGCAAATGGAATCTGCATAACAAGAACACTGCAGGTGAAATGTCATCTTTATATTCCTCATATGTTATTTTTGCAATCTTTGGAAAACTTTGTTTAAGGAGGTCTCCATCTAAGCAGCAATCAATGTTTCCTTCTTTCCTATACAATGTGCAAGCCAGATTGTGATGGTAGAAAAGTCAGGTGGTTGTTTTACAATATGTGCAATTGGCAAATCCTTTTTCAAGAGACTTGTCAAATAGCATGGAGCGATTACATGTGCTACAACAAGCTTTCTAGGGTGGCAAGTGGACATTCTTTGGCTTTAGTGTGTAAGAACCTGTGAGAAAAAATAACTTGTTATGTATTTTGTAGGGAACTGAAATAATTTAATAGATATGTTACATAAATATAAAAAAAAAATTATTATTTTTTGTGCTCTTGCCTGAATGTTACATTTTGCAAGAGATTGCAACTGTGCTCTTGTACATGCATCGTTAAGCTCCTCAAAAAATGTTACTTGTGTTGTGTGCATTACGTTTGTGCATTGTGAACCATTTCTAACAACATTTTTGACAAGGAGGAGTGGCATGTCTATTTTTAAAACATTTGTTGTAAATATGCACATAAATCTATGTTGGTACTTGAGATAACAACCTACAAAGGAAAATTGTTAATGAATTTAAGTTTATAAGTAAAGTTAAATATGAAAATAAAATATAGATGGTTAGAAATATACAATTGCCATGTCTTCTTAGAGATCTCCATCTTTGACATGCAATTCGAACTAGTTTTTGTTTGAATGATAAGATGTCCCTATTGCTCCAAATGAACCAATAGAATAGTCGCAGTTTGCTTCTATTAGTTGGGAGATAGTGACGTCTGGAGTTAATCTATGTTTTTTGTAAACAATTGGCACACTTTGAACTATGCTTCTACTGGTTAAGATAAAGCACCAGTTTGCATCACCTCTTTCATATTGAGTTTTAGTCTTGATTAAAAAGTTAGTGATGCAAATGCTAGACCCAACAAACATACGAGGCAAGAATGTATTGATCAGATTGTTGCTAATGTTTACAATTATACTCATTTGACCGTTGCAAGATACAAGATCCACATGTACTATTTCTGCCTTTTTTTGGGTGTTGGTGTACTTGGTAGAAGCAGGACCATATACAACAAGGACATCTCCTTCGAATACAAAACTAGTTCATTCTATGCAAAGCTCCATTATTGTACTAGGTTTTGGGTTTGTTGAAATTGGGCTGTAAAAATAAATTGTGTAGTTAATTCTATTTTGTAAACATGTATTCTAGTTGTCCACATTGAACAATAGAAAATGCGCGTTATTCTCAATTGTGCGAATATAAATTAAAGATTTTTCACTATGTATGTTGGTGTTTGTAGAAATCTATGAAAAATGTAGAACCATATACATACCTTTTTTACAACATTTGCTATAAAAGAAGACTATTAAAAATTAATACCCTTCTTTGTTACTTTGAGTAGTCATTCTGGTAGGAGATGTAACAACCCCCGTGTTCGTATTTTGGTTGTTGCTTTTCCTTGATGGATTCCGATACTATTATGATGTTGACATGATCAGTTATTATGTTGGATTACATGATTATATGTTTATATATTGTTATCATTGCTTTTGTATGATTATGGACAGGAAAGGGATGATGTCATAACACTCGTATCCAAGAGGCTTACGATGTCATGACAATCTTCCTAATATCCATTGGCGCTTCAACTATTATATGATATATATATATGCATATATTTGTAATAGGTTTCGGAGTGATACAGGTACTAGGTATTGACTCCACCTGGATTCACAAGACTGAGCATTCCAGGCCTGAGCGTACTCTTATTTCCCGATGGTGGTTACTGGAGATAGTCAGAGGCCAAACATTCCCAAGTCTAACTCACTACACCCAGTTAGTGCAGTGATTCTGTGATATGTGTTTACCTTCTAGTTACCCTATAGTAACATCTAGATTACCCATCTGGTCTTATGTGGTTTGCTAGCTTTGGTTGTTGGGGTATCATGTTATGGGTTGTCGGTGTCTTATTATGGTTTGGCATTAATTTACTATGTGATTTATTTTGGTATGTCATATTGGTGATTTAAATTATTATTTTAGTGCGAGCTAACATGTTGTATTAAGTGATTCAATGTGTATTTTTACTTGGGGGAGAATGTCCCTTTGCATTATTTTTATTCATGATATATGAGAGCTTTGATATTTTAATTTTAGGTTTTAAATTTTATTGTGTTGTGGGAATTTTAATACCTTTTAAGGGGGGCATTCTGAATCTCACCCATGACAACTCTATTCTCTTTAATTTTTATAATTTCCAGGTAAGTTTGGCACTCTCTCTACAAATCCATGGTATCCAGAGCAGTTTTGCATCTAGTTTTATGCTTTGCAAATGTCTTCTCTATGTCTTTATTAATGGAAGTACATACTCTGTTTTCTCCTCCATTGTGTGATTCATGGAATAAACATTGCTTCCATGAGAGTTTTGAATTCAATACATTAAACCCTTTCTTGTTAATTTGCAAGTTTAAATTGCCCTTGAAATGACATATTAATTCTATTGGTTTAAATCAACCATGTTATTTTCATTTTTACTAAGTGGCTGCCAGAGCAGTCCACGTAGGTTTTTATTCAAACATATCACATACTTTGTTTATGCCATAAGCTGTTAGGATTTATACTCCATGGGTAGCATGGCAGTGTCTAGGTGGCCCTTTTTGGGGTGCGACTAGCATGGGATGCCTATGGCATTTGCTTAAAAGTTTATAAATCCTTTTTAACAAATCCATTTTGTGTGTATCCTACAATCAACGCATCCCATGAGCTGACATCACCTTAAGACATTCAGTCAAATAGTTCGCAAGCCTTGTCTCTACTTGCACATTTCATATACATGTGTACTTGGGTGCTTGCAACTATAGCATCTAACAAAAATCTCCCTTCCATTAAACTTTGTTGAATGTCCATACCCTATTACCAAGCTGCCTTCCTGCAGACTTAAATTGCAGGTCTGCAATAATTGAAGATACGTAGAGGAGTCTTTAGGGAGTTATGTCATGCCCACATTTCCCATGTAGTCACAACATGAATTCACGCATGTCATGTCCACATGCGTCATGTGGTCATGATACGAACTATCAAAAATTTTCCCTTACTAATTTAAAAAACCCCTCTCACGCGTAGGCATGCTCAGCGGCGTACGCTTAAGATGAAAACAATACAGTTGTCAGCGGGGTACCAAGTACATGTGCGCACACCCTACGCAAGAAAAGACGTGGTTTCCTGACTTAGGTAAATCTCATGAATTACATTTGAACAATAGTTGTTTTAGGTGATAGATCATTTTTCAACAAGGCACGGTCATCTGTTTCTTCTTTCCATTTTCTGGAATTTAATATTAATTTCTCCTCCTTCAGACTTAGCATTTTCAACCAAGCCCATTCATTTGCCCTCTCTTCCTTTTCTTGGAATTTAATTTTGATTGTATTTCTATCATGTTCATTTTACCGTTTCTCTGAAATTTAATTTTGATTGTATTTCTATCTCATTCTCCTTCCTGTTGTGCAATATCTTCTTATGTTATCCTATTTTTTTCTTCACGTTCTTTATCGAATAGCAATAACTCTACATCCTTTACATTATTCCTAATTTCTTGGTAAACCATATCACTTACATAGTGTTGGTTAACTTCACTTGACTCAGTCCCTCTAGGGTTCCATTCTAGGTTTTAGTTCAACATTTGAATTAATTTTAATAATCAACCTGTTCCTAAATAGGATTAACGGTAGGTTAAACTTACTTAGTTCTCTTAGCCTTATTTAGAAATGCCAGACATTTTCTTCTCTTTATTTTCCAAGGTTAGATGTTCTTTCTCTTTCTCTTTTTTTTTAATTGGATGTTTATTCTCTAAATTTACAGTTGAGTTTAAAATGGCCACTCATGGAATGCCTGTGATGGATTGTTTGTGTTTATTTTTAGTGTCCTTTGTAAATGAAGGGATCATACTTTCCTCTTCATTTTCCTATCATTTAATTTGGGATAATTGTTAAAACTTCTAAGAAACTCTTCCTTAAAATTAAAATATATTTACCTGTTGATGTGTTTTCCTTGCACATACAACGCAGAATAAAATACTGGTGTACTCTATCCTCTCTTGAACAAAATCCCTCAAATGCTAAGCTAAGTGATCAGATGAGTAGACTCCAAGGTTCTTGATTAGTTACTTTTCGTGTTGCAACTTGGGATAACTTAGCAGTAGGATGCGAATTACTGTTTGGCACACAGGGATTTACGTAAATGCTCAACAATAGGAAACTTGTTTCTCTTGGATAACATGTAACATAGCTACTTTGAAGGTCTACCAATTCAATAACTTAAGATATGACAATGGAAGCTCTTGAATCTAAATCTAACAAGATTTTAAAGAAAATGCAAAAGGAAATAAGTTTAGAGGGCTCTAATCTAAATGCAAGCAATCACCACTGATTCACCGGAATCTCAACCACACTTTACTTCGCCATAAGGAAACAACTACACAAAAGTGGTGCTATCTTCTAAGGGTAAAGTAAGATTTTCAGATTAAGCTCAGATGATGTTCAGACTAACCATGCACTACAACCTGCCATCGACAAATTATAAATGGTATGAACTATGGAGACACCAAACATGAATCAGCAACAACAACTTCCATAAAACATAAAACTAAAATGCTGAAAACAAACTAAATAGATCTTATTCTATGAGTGAACACTTAGAAACCATGCATTCATTTGAAACAACACAAATCACCATGAAAATTTCAGCAATGAATTTGTATTTATTTCAGCAGAGTCTTGAGCAACAATTTCTTAGAGCATCCCCCCTTTACAAATGAGAGAAAAATGGGTTTATATAGGCCCCAAAACTCAATGGATGGCCAGGATTAAAACTTTAAATCGAGGGCCCATATTATGCCACACAGGCAAGTGGTTACAAATTTACTAAAATTAGACCTTGAATTAATGATGCACCAACCAAGTGGAATACCCTCATTTATGACCTTCCCTTTCGCGGTAAACTCCACAAATCTAGCGATGACACGTGTAACCTCCTCCATAGGTACACTTGGCAGAGTCTGAATGGTGACCTCTACGATTTGCAGCTCCTCTGTAGATTTGACAACTGTCATTTTCCAACTGGCCATGGATGTCTGAAACGTGCCCATGAAAGTGGAAAGCGTGCAAATTTCATCCAACAACTCCCTCGAAACAGCCTGTGTATGCCAAAAATACTTTGCATGCATCTTGTCTTTCAACAAGTATTCATCAATCTCTCCATTAGAATCAACTACCCTGTTTACGAAAACAAGTATTTTGTTTTGCATTTCTCGAAGTACCTCTCTTGCTTGAGTGCAATCACCTTCAACCTTTCCCAAAACTTGCTCCTTTATACTGAGTGCACAGTACCAAGAATGGAAATTATATGTTAGCCCCTGCTCAATCACCCCTTCATCCAACAATGTGGCACTTGGAGTATAAATCAGCGTTTTCAACTGAGGCATAACTTCTTCCCTTACATTTCTGAATTGTGCACAAGTAATTAGAATATTCTGAACTCTGTCAAATGTTGAAGCAGCTTTCTTGTACAACTTCACAATCTCATCCATGAACCTATCAGCCTTGATCTTGAAATTTGCTGCCCAGTCCTGCAATATTCGAGAAGAGGACCTCATTTCTTCCAAATGAACCATAGACTCCTGGGAGAGCAATGCCGGTGGTGCAACCATCACTTCAGCTTGACTTAGTGGCCTCATTAATTGCTGAATATAATGCTGAAATGCCAAGTTATCCTTCTCTAACTGAATCCTCTATTCTTGTTCCTTCCGTAGCCTTTCTTTGATGACAGCAACTGAATCTTCCAACTCTTCTATCTCCTGCTCTGTTGTGGTTGGTCCCAAATCAAAAGTATTGATGTCATATGCACTCGGAACGCCATCATCTGCCTCTTTGCTGATTCTTGGGACAGCAATATGCACTTGCCTTGACCTCGAGCTGCCTCTTGTGATCTTTGAGAATTTAATAATTTTCTGCTTTCCATTGTCAGTTTTGGCCCTGCTCAACAAGTCTTCTAAACTTAGTATGGGTTCCCTTTCAATAACAGACTTTTCCTTGACTCGATCTCTTAACCACTCAGGCAGATTGGACAGGTCCTCCTGACTTTCTTCTTGAACTCCCTTATGCTGAACAGTGGGAAGAGCCTCGTCATCAAACTCATACAACTCTTTGTCACCTTGATTTTCAGCTTCTGTTTCTATCATGACCACTTCTTGCTCCTTAGCTGATTTTGACACTACTTCACCAATTTGATTACCTTGTTTGTTTCCCTGATCATCTTGGATTTTCAAGGATGTCTGCTCATCAGGACTCACTTCATCTTCATCGATATTTATTATATTTTTACCCTCAATATTTATTATATTGTTACCCTCCTGTCTTGAAAATGCACTAGCTGCCTCCTGATCTTTAGTCTTTGCCTTCTTACTTGGCTGAATATCCCCATGCGGACCATCGTCTTCACCCTCTGAGCCATTGGAATTATTGGATGACCCACCACTTGAAGCATCCTTGGACTGATGTACACTAACCCCTCCCATCAAGTTGTAAGTCAATTAGACATTCTTCTCCTGGAGCCTACGAATCTGGAAGTCCACATACTTTCTTGTATGGGATATGATTGGCATCATCAAATCATCATTGCATGTGGCCTCCTGCTCAGACCAATTGATGGTGAAGGGCCTACCTCTCTTCTCTTCATACGAACTTTGTGAAATTCTTTTGTGATTCTCCTCAAGTTGATCCGGAATGTTGATCACTCTTGTTGATCTGACCAAGTCCAAAGAGAGTCGGTAGCAACTCTTCTTTCTTATTTCTATATCATCATATGTATCTATCCAATGATCCTCGAGCTGTGGTTTGTGCTCATATTTGCTCCCAAATTTCTGCCTGACCGTGCCAAATGGATCGAAGTTACTGCGTGCATCATTGTGGCATACCAAGTTGTAAGCCTGCAACTCTATCTCTGAATTTTCAGTGGCTTGTAAGGACATGCAAGTCTCAAGCCTCCCGATGCTGATTGGAAACTTTGTTGTAGTCTTTTTCCTCTTTCTCTGGACCTTGTCAAATGCAACCAGCTGTCGTGTTACTTCCAACAACACCATTCTGTCAGTGGGGTACCTAGGCAATCTGTAAGGCAGTGATGAGAAGCCCTCTACACAGATGTATGTGAACCTTGGAAACTGAATAAACCATTTTCCGTATTTTGCGATGAAGCTCATGGCCTCCTTCGACAATCTCCTGCATGTGCTACCTTGTAACAATCTAACAATATGCATGGAAAAGGCATCATTAAACCTTCTGTAATGGGATATAGCCTGTAAGTGCAGCTGAGGATAGCAATCATAAACCTTGAACTGTCCTTCTCCATTTCCAACTCTCCCCTTGCAGTTCAATCCTGGATATCTCTCGTTTCTGGCATGCATATACATAATATATGAGCTCATGTAAAATGTTTTTGTTTTCTGTAAACCTTTCAATTGATCATCAATGTTGCTGCTAATCATTTCAGCCCAATCTATCATTCTTTTTCCACTTATAATTTCCTCAATGAAGAAGAACATCCAGGGCTCGAAATTTGCCGATTGTGGGCAGCCCATGATGCGGTTCAAAAACACAACCATATAGTTGATTTCTTGATGAAAGTCAGACTTGTGAAGCTTTTTAGGTACCTTACTCACATGTGGCCTTGGTTGCACCAACCAACTATTGTTTATTACCTCCATACATTTCTTAGGTCCCGCCAAATAAAGTTGCAAAGCAGACTCCTTGTTGCAGAATGTAGTAGTTTTGTATGAGGGGATGTCAAAAGCTTCCGCGATCACCTCCTTTCTCAGATAAGCAAGTACTTTGCCCTCTCTAGTCATAATACATCTCTTTTCATGATTATAATGCTTGGCACATTCTAACATCAGTTCTGGACACAGCATTGTTGGCGGGAAACAAGCAGCTTGCACAATCCTGTTCTTCAACATTCATCTAACTAGATCCGATGGATTGGGTTTGTGCAAATTTTGCCGAATCTCTTGCATATTGGTCTTCCCCAGATTGGTGTCACAGAGGTTTTGCCACTTCAAAGTGATCTTTGTCTCTGGCCACGTTCGCTTCATGTCGCTCCTCATCAATGCTTGTCTGTCCTTCGCACTCATCCTTCACCTGCACAACCGCCTTATGTCAAAATCCTGAAAATGATATTCAGTAACAACATAATAGTAACAAAACCTACATTTAATACATGCGGGATTATTTGAATGCAAGATTTCAATTTATCTCACCCCTCTGCTAAAGAAAAAAAACAATAATGCGATTCCCAGGAGAACAAAATGTCCAAATGTCTCACCAACACACTTAGCTCCTATTTGCCCCTGTCAAATCTGATCTCCTAATGGACCTGCAATAATCATGTGTTGTAATCCCTTATGTGCTTTAATGGAGGGGAAGTCAATTTTCAAGCAATAGAAGGTGATCTTTCTTAAACTTTCGAAGACTTCAACCAAGGAAGAGACTCCTAAATATGCACTCAGGAAGCTTCGAGAACACTGGGCAGATTATGTAATATTAACCAGTTCAACATCCAAGCACCCACTCAGACAAACCTCATAAGGATCCCCTTTTGCAGAAAAAACTCACTGTACCGTGTATGCGGGATAAAATGATTATGCAAATTTTAAATTAGCTCACTCCTTTGCAATTATTAATGCAAAATTAATGATAAAACTTAATCCTCTCAATGACTTTGATCCACTTCTCCCTAAACTCATAGCCTCAAATTTAGTCTTGTGACCACTGATACGAGAAGATGACCTTCAAAGTTCATACACAAGTTCCGAAGAACAAGATATGATATTAAGCTCCATTTATAAGCAAATTTGTAATGTGATGCGGCTGAATTCCTTGAGTCTCCAAGTATGATTCCTACAACACAGAGAGGGTGAGGAAATATTACAAATGATCTTTTTTTACTAGAGGCCAACATGCACTCCGACATAGGACTTAATACTTCCAAGTATGAAACTGTTCACATAATATATGACACAGGTATATTTAATGCATAACGCCCGCATCCTCCAAGGGCACTGACCGAATCATCCGATACACCAATCATTATGATAGGAATGCATTTTTGCCAGTCAAATACATGCATATGTGCACACTCAAGCCGTCGCATGATGCATTAGAACATTATGCATGTCCAAAAACATGACAAGTAGATCCTGAATGAGCACTCATAATCAAATATCAGAAGCATTAAATATCCAATGTGACGGTTTTAAACACAAAGCTATTTTGGGTTGGCGCCTCTAAATAGTCAGCAGGAATCTCAATTAATTCCCTATCCATGCGTTTTTCAGAGTGTAGTGCCTATTTAATGGTATGCTAAGAATAGAATTGATTCGCTCTACACAAAAAAAATGTTCAATGATTCCTTCAACAGGTCATCATGATTGCCAAAGAGGTGACAGTGCTACAGCAGGTCAACGCAAATGCTTGAGATCCTGGCCAAAAAGAAAATTGCAAACCCAAGGCCTATCTCCATCTTGGCGGTCCTTCTACTTCAACGTGCACAATGCAAGATTGCAGTGGACTCTCAAAAGTCTGTCTCTCCATGAATGATCAATGTGGGGTGAATGCTATACTTCACATTTGACGCGATGCTGAGAATAGAAATTTGCGATGTTCTACATAACTGCCCAAAGGTCCGTTAATAATCTAGTCATCGAAAGATACCCCGCCCAAACAGTCATTCAAGCCCACCGAAGACCAACCCAATTATGGAGGTTTCCCAATACATCGTGAAAATCTGCTCAAGCGGTCATTTAGCCTGTTGAGAGAATAGGAAATGGAAAGCAATGCCAGAAGGTAACTGAAGTCCGCCTAGGCGGAGATCCAGGGGGAGCGGGCATGCTGCTGAAAAAAGATCTTAATGCAGCGCAAGGTGATTAAATATGTCCGCTAGGATAGAAATAAATGAGCTCAACGCCCAGTCAGGATATTTCCTATGTATTGTAAGTCATATATCGACCAATAAATGGACTACAATGCACCCTAATGACCCCTTCAAATAACCTTGCCCAGATAAGAAACTCCGGCCAACACTACAGACCAAAACGCCAAACCAAGGGGTCCCCACGGCTGATGGGGCGATGTTGGACCACGTCACAACATCTGGCGACTCCACAAGAGAAATGTTCTTAAACATTTGAGGAATAAAGACTCATTCAAAACCCTAAATCATCAAATAACCTCGTTAAGTCCATTTAATAGTTAAGAGATGCACTCAAAAGGAGAAAAGAGTAAAAAATTGTATCACGACACTTCATCTCTACAATTTCTTAGGGTAAAAATTTCATTTAAAACTTCCTCAAGTGTTCTAGAGATAAGCAAGAATCAAAACTTCAAAATCCCTGCATGCACCCACATACTAGGTCAGATAAACATGAAAACTTAATCAAGGCATCAAAATCAAAAGCTCAGGACAACCATTTTCATCCTGAAAGACCCAAGTGTGTGCATATGGGTTCATTTCCATCCATTAGCACTTAAGATCACCTGAGTTCCTCCGCATTAAGCTACGTGATTAGTACACACCTCATGAACTAACTGGACATGGCCCCGCTGCCAGCAAGCGTCTATAGCCTCGACGGGTTTGTCTCGTAATTCCACTCAAGCAGAGCCCTACTACCGGTCAGGCGTCCATAGCCCCGATAAAGATTACTTGATTGTCCATCTAACTGAGTTATAGTGTGTGATTTGTGATTTTATTTCTTTTCTTTTTATTTTCAACATGCTTTTGCTTGGTAGAGTACAATGCAGTACCGCTACGTGATAACTCAGCTAGCTGGGTGTGGACTTACGATGGCGGCAAAGGTGGACCTTTAGATTTTTCACTTAATGTGAGATCACAAAGATTTACTTAGGTACTTCTAGATTTTAAAAGTGAAAAGATATAAGATCTCAAAACAATTCAAGTCGCCCTAAACAGTCAATTTATCCTCCCAGAGTAAGAAACATGCTATCGAATGCCAACAATGGAGTCCGCAATGAATCTATCCATCTGACACAAGCTTATCAAAAGAAAACAAAAAGTATTCATTTAAAGATTAAACATTTTAAACATATAATCAAAGACCTTCATGTCGAAATACAATGCATGATTCCCTTTTTGAGTCAAGTACAGATCTTAACAAAAAGATAGACTAAAGAGAATTACCTTCTGACTCAAAGAATCTCATGAATACTTATTCTCAAAATATACTTAGCATTACCTCATGAAGTCAACCAGAAGTGCACTTATTGTAAAAACCACCCAAAAACGGGACCCCAAGGAAAGCCAAAAACTGCAGCAAAAGCAGACAAGCCTAAAATAAAGCAAACCTACCCTAAAACTAACCTAAGAAAGCAGGAAACAACTATCCTAACTATGTATAGATAATTCCTCACAGGAACTTAGGGTTGGAAATAATGCTTTAAGAATTGTCCATTGACGGGCAATGGAACAGATTCTCCAGTGAGTGTTTTCAGTTTGAAAGCATTTTCTCCCAAAATTTCAGCAATCTAGTAAGGGCCCTTCC
Source organism: Cunninghamia lanceolata (assembly GCA_027924645.1). Taxonomy (NCBI): domain Eukaryota; kingdom Viridiplantae; phylum Streptophyta; class Pinopsida; order Cupressales; family Cupressaceae; genus Cunninghamia; species Cunninghamia lanceolata. Next base: position 3,663,236 of record BSBN01000435.1, on the reverse strand, counting down.
AAAGATTATCAAATTTATCATGTCCACCCTTTCTCTCTTTAGCTTTGTCCCAGTATAGAACCAAATCAGAAATATGAAAAGACTTGATCTTTGCTTGTCTATCAAACCATCTCTTCACAACTCCTTGATGTTTTGCAAAATTTTCAAGTGCTATGTCTCGTTTTTCTTCTAAGTGGAGCAGTTGTGACAACCTAGTTTGGACTCTATCATTTTCTTCCATGTAATCTTGCATAAATTGTAATGTAGGAATTCTCAGTTGGATTGGGAATATAGGATCTTGGCCATAAACTAGATGATAAGGGGATTTACCCAAGGAACTCTTTATTCTCGTCCTGTCTGCCCAAAGAGCAAACTTAAGTTGTGTATGCCAATCTCTCGGGTTTTTGTCCAATAGTTTCTTAATTGCACCTAGCAAGTTTTTGTTGGTGGATTCTGCTAGGCCATTTCCCTGCGGGTAATAGTTTGATGAAAATTTCAGTGTAATGCCATATTCAAAGGCCCAGTTAGAAAATCTTAGTGAAGCAAAAGCAGGACCATTATCACAAACAAGTGCATGTGGACATCCAAACCTAGTGATAATATTTTCTTCAAGAAATTTAATCACAACATCAGAAGTACAAAATTTTAAAGCATAAGCCTCAGACCACCTGGTACAGTAATCAGTAGCGGTCAGAATATACCTGTGTTGTGCCGAGGAAGGTGGGTTAATCATACCAATAAAGTCCAAACCCCATTGAGCAAAAGGTCTTACTTCGATCACCGCTTGAAGTGGCATGGCTGGATTTCTTTCCCTCGAAGCAGCTATCTGGCATGTGTGACACCTCTTGACATGGTCATATGCATCATGAAACAAAGTGGGCCAATAATAGCCTGCCCTCAGAATCTAGTGTGCTGTAGCTAAGCCACCCCCATGACATGTTCCAAATTTGCCGTGGAAGTGTTCCATTATCTGACCTACTTCATCCCTTCCTAGGCACCTCAAATATATCCCTTCATGATTCTTTCTAAACAGGACTGATCCTTGGAGCATAAAATGCTGACTTTTTATTCTCAAAGCTCTCTTCTGGGTTGAATTCATATGTGCCGGACACTTTTGATTTAACAAACAATATATAATGTCATTGTACCACTCATCAGGTGATACATCCTCAGGAGTATAAACTTGTTGCACCAACCTTGGTCCATTAGTTGCAATCGTTTGAGTCAGTCCTTGTCCTCGAACAAGCTTCATTGGTTGTATTTCAATATCATATTCTTGAATGGTGGCGACCCACTTGCCTCTTCTTTCTCCCAACTCATTCTGCATAAGCAGGGTCTTGACTGCCACATCTGGAACAATAGCATGTATTTTACTTCTCAAAATGTAATGTCTGAATTTCTTAATTGCTTTGACCAGTGCATAAGCTTGCTTTTCCACATTGGGATATCTCAGTTCAGCATCTTTCAATGGTGTGCTCATGAAAGCTATTGGGTGTTCATCCTTTTCTTCATTTCTCTAGGTGAGAGTTGCAGCACAAGTATGCTCTGAAGCAAACGAATATAGATAAAATGGCCTTGTGTAGTCTGGGCTTATCAAAATAGGAGCATCAACAATAGCTTGTTTGATTTCTTCAAATGCCTTTCTTACAAAAATTGTCCATTCTATTTTCGCATCTTTCTTCAACATGTCATTCAATGGCTTAACGATCTTTGTAAATCCTGTAATGAACTTCCTGACGAAGTTTATCTTCCCGAAGAATGACTTTAGCTCCTTCTTACTTGCAGGCATATCAATCTTGGAAATAGCCTCTATTCTGCTCGGATCTATTGAAATTCCCTTCTCTGAAATCACATGTCCCAATAATTTGCCTTCTGTTACTCCAAACATACACTTTTTTGGATTCAGTGAGATTCCGTGTTTTCTGCATCTTTGAAATACTTTCCTCAAATCCTCTATGTGATCCTCCCTTCTGTGAGAGAAAACTGTGAGATCATCCATGTATATGATGATACATTTTCCAATCAAATCATGAAAAGCAATGTCCATAGCTCTTTGAAAGGTTGCTCTGGCATTAATCAGTCCAAATGGCATTCACCTGTATGCATAATTTCCCCACTTACAAGTGAAAGTAGTCTTCAATCTATCTTCTAGTTCCACCATCACTTGGTTGTACCCTGAATATCCGTCTAGGAAAGACATCATCTGGGAACCATTTACAATTTGCAACACTTCATCCAATGAAGGAAGTGGATAATTGTCCTTTTCTAATGCTCTGTTCAAATTTCTGAAATCTACGCACAATCTTATTTCTCCATTTTTTTTACGAACAGGGACAAGGTTGGCGACCCACGTTGAGTGCCTTACTGGGAATATTATCCTTGCATTCAACAACTTCTTTACCTCTTTATATATCAGCGGTTCTAAAAGTGGATTGACAGGTCTCTGCCTTTGTCTGAATGGCTTACTGTTAGGTTTCAGAGGAATGGTGTGTGTAATGATTGAGGTATCATAAGTATTTAAATCATCTTAGCTCCATGCTATAATGTCTGAAAATTCTTTCATGCATTTGAGTATACCTTCTTTTTCTTCAGGTCTACACACCTTTCCTATTAACACATTCTTCTCTTCATTACCTGTTCCCATATTGATAGGTTCACATTTATCTCCTTGAATCTTATGATCTCTCAACGCACTTAATTGATCTGAATCAAAGAGTCTTTCTAACTCAACCATCCCTCGTGGTATTGTGTTATTTTTTAGGTTTAAGATACCCTCTGCATCAAATTCTGCTTGTTCTAAATCTTCTTCATCTATGATTTGAGCTTCAAAAACCCCAGAATTTGTGATGAAATCTAATATGTGTTTATCATCATTGAATACCTAAAAATTTGTAACATTATCAGGAACTAATGGTACTGAGACCAGCTCTACGGTGAACTTCTTTAACCCATTCATGGCAAGTGGTGTAAGTGAACTCGCAGCCTGTGCTAGGGAATTAGCAACTTGATTCTTTGATCGGTAAACTGATTTGATGTTGAATGCATCAAAACTTTCAATCAAATCCCAAACACGATTTCTATACCTCTTTAGTCTCTTATCATGACAAACATACTTCTTTCTTATTTGCTTGACAATTACCTTAGAATCTCCGTAAACATGTAGAATCTTAGCTCCTTTCTTGATAGCCATCAATAACCCATGAACTAATGATTCATACTCTGCCACATTATTTGTACATGGAAATTGCAGTCTATGTGCAGCCAAGAATGATTCGCCAGATGGATTGATTAACTCGAACCCAGCACCAGCTCCTTGTTTTGACTTGGACCCATCAAAACGCAAAGTCCATACTTGATTTCCTTCTTGATCAATTGAAACTTTGCTTGGATTTTCTCTTCCCTTACCTTTCTTGGGAGTCCTCAGTCAAATTGGATCCTTCTTCGGTTGATCATCACTTTTTTCAGATTTTTCGATTATCTCAGTTTTAGTGGGTAATTTGACAGGGTTATCTCCCTTCTTTACTTCCAGAATTTCTAGTTTTTCAGCCTGAGGGACTTTCTTGTATACTTGCTCTAAGGCAACTTTACACATAGCACAGGAAAACTCAGAATGAAAAGCACTGTGTATCTGGCACCAGTTAGGTAATAATAGATCTTTGACATTTGCTTGCTGACCCAACTCTGTTGCTTGCTGAACATTCTTGAGTACGAAATTTTGGAAATTTTCAAATGTACCATCTCCTTCATTAGAAGCGGACTCATAATTGTGATCAAGCAAAATTTTAGTTTCATCAAAAGATTTTTGACCTTCATCTTCTTTCATTCTTGAACCTTGTAGCATGAGGACTTCTTCTATATTTGGCCTGTAATTCCCAAGATCAGTTTCTAGGAACAGGACCTCATTGTCCTCACCATATTCTATGATCATCAGTTTCAATCTTGGAGTACTATCAATTCTGATTTGATTTGGAATTCCTTTCCATGGTAGCCACATGTGTGAGAAATCGGTAGCTACATACCCATTCAATCTTCTTGACCAATCTCTACTCAGGAGCATGCCATATCCGCCTGGGATATCAACAACTGATATATCAATGTAGCTTTGGATTCTTGGATCAGATGACAATTGCATGTGTATATTATTCAATTCTCCAACCACGGGCACTTCTGTCTTCTCTAGTTGTGTAACTTTCTTTGTGGTCGGAGTAGGAATCAGACCCAACCTTTTACATATGGTGAGTGGCATTACGTTGCTTGATGCTCCTAAATCCATCAAACAATTATGTAACATTTTCCCAAAAATACGGACCGATAAGAGGAATGGGGCAGGCTCATCTCTTCCTTGATAGAAAACTACAGACTTTTCATTTGGTAACTTGGAATGTGCGTTCTTTTCCACATCATTTGACCGCGAGATTTGATCTTTTGCAATCCTTTCATTTTTGATGATCTTTTCACTTTTAACAATACTTCATTCTTTTATATCCTTCATACTTCCTTCTTTTACATCCTTTGTAGGGTCTTGGGCTATACATACTGAGTTCATATATGGAGAAACACTTTCTGGCACACTTTCCACAACATGTGCATTCTGAACATGGGATGAGTTGGAAGGGCCTACCATAGCATTCCTTGAAATAGATGTATCATTTAAGCTGTTTAAAACTGTGTTTCTAATCTCAGGGATTCTCATCATTTCAACCAAAGGCATGCTCACTTTCACTTTCTTGAATTCTTCAGTAACAATTAAACTTAGATGTTTCAATCTATCATTTGTCGCGGGGCCATCTCGTGAAAGATTGGCTCCTTGTGGATTGTCTCGTGGCTGAACTTCTCACGTTGGAGTGGTTCTTTGAATAGCATCCCTTTGTCTATACTCTGGTGAATCCTTTGGAAAATTTGGATTATTACTAGCATTTGGATTTGGTGGAGTTTGAAAATTGTTTGGAGGAACTGAAGAGGTTAATGGATTCTGTACTCGATGATTTCTTTGATAGACTTTTAGGGGTGGATTCCCAGTTGATTGTTGAAATGCTTGCACTTCCCCTACTGCTTCATCTTGAAAGTCATTACTGAATGGAGAGTAATAATCTGAATTTTCAATTGGTCTATTTGCAGATGCTGGAGGGAATCTTCCATTGTATTCCATTGCGTCATAATCCATCATAGGAGGAAATGTGAAGTCTTCAATGATTAAGGCTTGATCATACCTTGTTGTAGGAACAATCTCATATCCTGTCGTTGCTTGAGGAGCATCTTGAGCTTGCGTGCTTTGCATCTCCTTTTGAAATATATCAGTAGCTATTCTGAACTCTGTACACTGCAACTCAGAATGTTGATTTGTGTTATGCAATCGACACCAACTTGATAAAGCTGCCTCAGCTAAGAACACCTTGTCTGCTAGTCTAGAATCTGAATTTGAATTATTTTCCAACAGAGAGGGAACATTTCCATTGTTTGGAGATGTATTCCATGTTTTGTTTTGTCTTTGGAATCCTTGATTTGTCCCTCGGAATCCTTGATTATAACCTTGATAATTTCCTTGGTCTCTTTGATTTCCTTGATATCCATTGTGATTTCCCTGATCCCTCTGATTTCCTTGAAAACTTCTTTGCATATTTTGTAAATGATTATTTTGATTTCTCAGATGGGTAACTTCAGTGGATAATCTCTTCACTTGATTGATTAACTCTTTCATTTCATCCTTCTCTTCTTGACTCCTTGTAGAGGATGAAGACCCTTGTAAGTACACAGGTTACGCTGGTGAAATTTGTGAAATGGGTGCTCCTGGATGCAACACCATCTGATTGCTAGGTGTCAGAATTGGATTCATTACAGGAGTATGTTGTGTCAAAGCTTGGTTGATTCCTTGAATCTGATTTGGCATAGCTGGATGTCCTATATGATTAAGTGGTCCTTAAGTATTCATGCCCAAGTCAGTATTCACTTTGACAGCCTCGGCGTAGGCCTCCATTAAAGTAGTTGGAGGTGCAGTTGCTCTCTTAACAAACATGGAAGTGAGGCGGTCTAGTGCTGCATAATATACTTCCCTCGCCATTGCATCATCAACATTATACGGAGCTTGCAACCTTGTATAAGCTTTATGAAAATGATTATTGAAAGAACTGATAGGTTCATGTTCTTGCCTCTTGACATCAACAAACTATTTGTAGAGCTTTGACAGAGTGATGGGAATCCTGAACTTTTCTAGAAAGGTGTTTTTCAGTATTTGCCAACTATTAATGGAACCTGCAGGTAGATGAATGTACCAAAAGTATGCATCTTCACCCAGTGCATAAGGAAACAATCTACACGCAACATCCTCATGCTCGATTCTTCTGTTTCGAAGAGTATCCTCAAAAATCTTAATATGTTCCTCTGCTGTCCTGTTCACATCACTGACCTGAAATTTAGAGCAGAATTGTTCAGGACTCTTGGGCATTTCATGGTAATTCGCAAAAGCAGCAAGAGGAGAAGCATTTTCCGGAAGCCAAGCCATTGGAATGTTTGCTTGTTGCGCTGGAACTGTTTGAGCAACTCCTTGTGTATTACTTGGTTGAGCGATTCTTGTATTTTGTGGTGGAGTTTGAAACAAATCTACGATGACCCTTACGCTAGGTGATCCTTCACTTGATGGATTTGTCTTCTTATTGCACTTGGCTTTGGAATTGAAGTCCAACTCAATCAACTCCTTTGAAGTTTGCGGTGTAGACCTTAGAATCCTCTGGTGTTTTTCAGGTGAAAAAGAAACAATGCACTCCAGTGTGTCTAACTTTGTATTTCAAGAGAGGCCCTCCTTCTAGGGCCAATTCTGTTGATGTGTTTTCCTTGCACATACAACGCAGAATAAAATACTGGTGTACTCTATCCTCTCTTGAACAAAATCCCTCAAATTCTAAGCTAAGTGATCAGATGAGTAGACTCCAAGGTTCTTGATTAGTTACTTTTCGTGTTGCGACTTGGGATAACTTAGCAGTAGGATGCGAATTACTGTTTGGCACAAAGGGATTTATGTAAATGCTCAACAATAGGAAACTTGTTTCTCTTGGATAACATGTAACATAGCTGCTTTGAAGGTCTACCAATTCAATAACTTAAGATATGACAATGGGAGCTCTTGAATCTAAATCTAACAAGATTTTAAAGAAAATGCAAAATGAAATAAGTTTAGAGGGCTCTAATCTAAATGTAAGCAATCACCACTGATTCACCGGAATCTCAACCACACTTTGCTTCGCCATAAGGAAACAACTACACAAAAGTGGTGCTATCTTCTAAGGGTAAAGTAAGATTTTCAGATTAAGCTCAGATGATGTTCAGACTAACCATGCACTACAACCTGCCATCGACAAATTATAAATGGTATGAACTATGGAGACACCAAACATGAATTAGCAACAACAACTTCCATAAAATATAAAACTAAAATGCTGAAAACAAACTAAATAGATCTTATTCTATGAGTGAACACTTAGAAACCATGCATTCATTTGAAACAACACAAATCACCATGAAAATTTCAGCAATGAATTTGTATTTATTTCAGTAGAGTCTTGAGCAACAATTTCTCAGAGCATCCCCCCTTTACAAATGAGAGCAAAATGGGTTTATATAGGCCCCAAAACTCAATGGATGGCCAGGATTAAAACTTTAAATCGAGGGCCCATATTATGCCACACAGGCAAGTGGTTACAAATTTACTAAAATTAGACCTTGAATTAATGATGCACCAACCAAGTGGAATACCCTCATTTATGACCTTCCCTTTCGCGGTAAACTCCACAAATCTAGCGATGACACGTGTAACCTCCTCCATAGGTACACTTGGCAGAGTCTGAATGGTGACCTCTACGATTTGCAGCTCCTCTGTAGATTTGACAACTGTCATTTTCCAACTGGCCATGGATGTCTGAAACGTGCCCATGAAAGTGGAAAGCGTGCAAATTTCATCCAACAACTCCCTCGAAACAGCCTCTGTATGCGGAAAATACTTTGCATGCATCTTGTCTTTCAACAAGTATTCATCAATCTCTCCATTAGAATCAACTACCCTGTTTACGAAAACAAGTATTTTGTTTTGCATTTCTCGAAGTACCTCTCTTGCTTGAGTGCAATCACCTTCAACCTTTCCCAAAACTTGCTCCTTTATGCTGAGTGCACAGTACCAAGAATGGAAATTATATGTTAGCCCCTGCTCAATCACCCCTTCATCCAACAATGTGGCACTTGGAGTATAAATCAGCCTTTTCAACTGAGGCATAACTTCTTCCCTTACATTTCTGAATTGTGCACAAGTAATTAGAATATTCTGAACTCTGTCAAATGTTGAAGTAGCTTTCTTGTACAACTTCACAATCTCATCCATGAACCTATCAGCCTTGATCTTGAAATTTGCTGCCCAGTCCTGCAATATTCGAGAAGAGGACCTCATTTCTTCCAAATGAACCACAGACTCCTGGGAGAGCAATGCCGGTGGTGCAACCATCACTTCAGCTTGACTTAGTGGCCTCATTAATTGCTGAATATAATGCTGAAATGCCAAGTTATCCTTCTCTAACTGAATCCTCTATTCTTGTTCCTTCCGTAGCCTTTCTTTGATGACAGCAACTGAATCTTCCAACTCTTCTATCTCCTACTCTGTTGTGGTTGGTCCCAAATCAAAAGTATTGATGTCATATGCACTTGGAACGCCATCATCTGCCTCTTTGCTGATTCTTGGGACAACAATATGCACTTGCCTTGACCCCAAGCTGCCTCTTGTGATCTTTGAGAATTTAATAATTTTCTGCTTTCCATTGTCAGTTTTGGCCCTACTCAACAAGCCTTCTAAACTTAGTATGGGTTCCCTTTCAATAACAAACTTTTCCTTGACTCGATCTCTTAACCACTTAGGCAGATTGGACAGGTCCTCCTGACTTTCTTCTTGAACTCCCTTATGCTGAACAGTGGGAAGAGCCTCCTCATCAGACTCATACAACTCTTTGTCACCTTTATTTTCAGCTTCTGTTTCTATCATGACCACTTCTTGCTCCTTAGCTGATTTTGACACTACTTCACCAATTTGATTACCTTGTTTGTTTCCCTGATCATCTTGGATTTTCAAGGATGTCTGCTCATCAGGTCTCACTTCATCTTCATCAATATTTATTATATTGTTACCCTCCTATCTTGAAAATGCACTAGCTGCCTCCTGATCATTAGTCTTTGCCTTCTTACTTGGCTGAATATCCCCATGTGGACCATCATCTTCACCCTCTGAGCCATTGGAATTATTGGATGACCCACCACTTGAAGCATCCTTGGACTGATGTACACTAACCCCTCCCATCAAGTTGTAAGTCAATTGGACATTCTTCTCCTGGAGCCTACGAATCTGGAAGTCCACATACTTTCTTGTATGCGATATGATTGGCATCATCAAATCATCATTGCATGTGGCCTCCTGCTCAGACCAATTGATGGTGAAGGGCCTACCTCTCTTCTCTTCATACGAACTTTGTGAAATTCTTTTGTGATTCTCCTCAAGTTGATCCGGAATGTTGATCACTCTTGTTGATCTGACCAAGTCCAAAGAGAGTCGGTAGCAACTCTTCTTTCTTATTTCTATATCATCATATGTATCTATCCAATGATCCTCGAGCTGTGGTTTGTGCTCATATTTGCTCCCAAATTTTTGCCTGACCGTGCCAAATGGATCGAAGTTACTGCGTGCATCATTGTGGCATACCAAGTTGTAAGCCTGCAACTCTATCTCTGAATTTTCAGCGGCTTGTAAGGACATGCAAGTCTCAAGCCTCCCGATGCTGATTGGAAACTTTGTTGTAGTCTTTTTCCTCTTTCTCTGGACCTTGTCAAATGTAACCAGCTGTCGTGTTACTTCCACCAACACCATTCTGTCAATGGGGTACTTAGGCAATCTGTAAGGCAGTGATGAGAAGCCCTCTACACGGATGTATGTGAACCTTGGAAATTGAATAAACCATTTTCCGTATTTTGCGATGAAGCTCATGGCCTCCTTCGACAATCTCCTGCATGTGCTACCTTGTAACAATCTAACAATATGCATGGAAAAGGCATCATTAAACCTTCTGTAATGGGATATAGCTTGTAAGTACAGCTGAGGATAGCAATCATAAACCTTGAACTGTCCTTCTCCATTTCCAACTCTCCCCTTGCAGTTCAATCCTGGATATCTCTCGTTTCTGGCAAGCATATACATAATATATGAGCTCATGTAAAATGTTTTCATTTCCTGTAAACCTTTCAATTGATCATCAATGTTGCTGCTGATCATTTCAGCCCAATCTATCATTCTTTTTCCACTTATAATTTCCTCAATGAAGAAGAACATCCAGGGCTCGAAATTTGCCGATTGTGGGTAGCCCATGATGCGGTTCAAAAACACAACCATATAGTTGATTTCTTGATGAAAGTCAGACTTGTGAAGCTTTTTAGGTACCTTACTCACATGTGGCCTTGGTTGCACCAACCAACTATTGTTTATTACCTCCATACATTTCTCAGGTCCCGCCAAATAAAGTTGCAAAGCAGACTCCTTGTCGTAGAATGTAGTAGTTTTGTATGAGGGGATGTCAAAAGCTTCCGCGATCGCCTCGTTTCTCAGATAAGCAAGTACTTTGCCCTCTCTAGTCATAATACATCTCTTTTCATGATTATAATGCTTGGCACATTCTAGCATCAGTTCTGGACACAGCATTGTTGGCGGGAAACAAGCAGCTTGCACAATCCCGTTCTTCAACATTCGTCTAACTAGATCCGATGGATTGGGTTTGTGCAAATTTTGCTGAATCTCTTGCATATTGGTCTTCCCTAGATTAGTGTCACAGAGGTTTTGCCACTTCAAAGTGATCTTTGTCTCTGGCCACGTTCCCTTCGTGTCGCTCCTCATCAATGCTTGTCTGTCCTTTGCACTCATCCTTCACCTGCACAACTGCCTTATGTCAAAATCCTAAAAATGATATTCAGTAACAACATAATAGTAACAAAACCTACATTTAATACATGCGGGATTATTTGAATGCAAGATTTCAATTTATCTCACCCCTCTGCTAAAGAAAAACAACAATAATGCGATTCCCAGGAGAACAAAATGTCCAAATGTCTCACCAACACACTTAGCTCCTATTTGCCCCTGTCAAATCTGATCTCCTAATGGACCTGTAATAATCATGTGTTGTAATCCCTTATGTGCTTTAATGGAGGGGAAGTCGATTTTCAAGCAATAGAAGGTGATCTTTCTTAAACTTTCGAAGACTTCAACCAAGGAAGAGACTCCTAAATATGCACTCAGGAAGCTTCGAGAACACCGGGCAGATTATGTAATATTAACCAATTCAACATCTAAGCACCCACTCAGACAAACCTCATAAGGATCCCCTTTTGCAGAAAAAACTCACTGTACCGTGTATGCGGGATAAAATGATTATGCAAATTTTAAATTAGCTCACTCCTTTGCAATTATTAATACAAAATTAATGATAAAACTTAATCCTCTCAATGACTTTGATCCACTTCTCCCTAAACTCATAGCCTCAAATTTAGTCTTGTGACCACTGATACGAGAAGATGACCTTCAAAGTTCATACACAAGTTTCGAAGAACAAGATATGATATTGAGCTCCATTTATAAGCAAATTTGTAATGTGATGCGGCTGAATTCCTTGAGTCTCCAAGTATGATTCCTACAACGCAGAGAGGGTGAGGAAATATTACAAATGATCTTTTTTTACTAGAGGCCAACATGCACTCGGACATAGGACTTAATACTTCCAAGTATGAAACTGTTCACAGAATATATGACACAGGTATATTTAATGCATAACGCCCGCATCCTCCAAGGGCACTGACCGAATCATCCGATACACCAATCATTATGATAGGAATGCATTTTTGCCAGTCAAATACATGCATATGTGCACACTCAATCCGTCGCATGATGCATTAGAACATTATGCATGTCCAAAAACATGACAAGTAGATCCTGAATGAGCACTCATAATCAAATATCAGAAGCATTAAATATCCAATGTGACAGTTTTAAAACACAAAGCTATTTTGGGTTGGCGCCTCTAAATAGTCAGCAGGAATCTCAATTAATTCCCTATCCATGCATTTTTCAGAGTGCAGTGCCTATTTAATGGTATGCTAAGAATAGAATTGATTCGCTCTGCACAAAAAAAATGTTCAATGATTCCTTCAACAGGTCATCATGATTGCCAAAGAGGTGACGGTGCTACAGTGGGTCAAGGCAAATGCTTGAGATCCTGGCCAAAAAGAAAATTGCAAACCCAAGGCCTATCTCCATCCTGGCGGTCCTTTTAATTCAACGTGCACAATGCAGGATTGCAGTGGATTCTCAAAAGTCCGTCTCTCCATGAATGATCAACGTGGGGTGAATGCTATACTTCACATTTGACGCGATGCTGAGAATAGAAATTTGTGATGTTCTGCATAACTGCCCAAAGGTCCGTTAATAATCCATTCATCCAAAGATACCTCGCCCAAACAGTCATTCAAGCCCACCGAAGACCAACCCAATTATGGAGATTTCCCAATACATCGTGAAAATCCGCTCAAGCAGTCATTTAGCCTTTTGAGAGAATAGGAAATGGAAAGCAATGCCAGAAGGTAACTGAAGTCCGCCTAGGCGGAGATCCAGGGGGAGCGGGCATGCTGCCGAAAAAAGAAGATCTTAATGCAGCGCAAGGTGATTAAAAATGTCCGCCAGGATAGAAATAAATGAGCTCAACGCCCAGTCAGGATATTTCCTATGTATTGTAAGTCATATACCGACCAATAAATGGACTACAACACACCCTAATGACCCCTTCAAATAACCTTGCCCAGATAAGAAACTCTGGCCAGCACTACAGACCAAAACACCAAACCAAGGGGTCCCCACGGCTGATGGGGCGATGTTGGACCACGTCACAACATTACCTATGCTCTTTTTAAATTGTAATTGTATAAACAATGTATTTCTGAATTGCAACTCTACGTTTAAACATCTATTCAATTCGTATTATACATTATGCATAAATAAATCTCACTTTCCTCGATTAAAATTTCTATTTCAAGTCAAATGTTTTAAACTACATATAGTTTGCCTTCAAATGAATAGTGAAAAGTGAATAGTAAAAGTAAATAGTGAATAGTAAAAATGAATAGTGATTAGTGAATAATGAATAGTAAATAGTGAAACGTGAATAGCAAAAGTGAATAGTGAATAGTGAAATGGTCCCCATCCTAGGAAGAGCAAATGGTTATAAGGCTTGAGAGCCTAATTGTGATATCTCTGGGATTTTGATTATTTGGTTTTCTTGAAGCCATGAGAAAAGTTAATTTTGTTGGCTTGAGGCCATGGGAAGGAAATTGTTTTGAAATTTAATTGAAGGGTGTTAATTTTGTTGGCTTGAGGCCATGAGAAAAGCTGTGATAAAATGTTGAGAAGAATGACACCTTTGAGTTGAGTGAGTCTACTTCCCTACCCTCTTTAAACTCACCTTAGTTGAGTTTTTGTGTTGTGAGTAAAACCATGGGTGTTGTGTGTTGTTTGTTTCTATTGTTGTGAATTGGTTTTTGGTCTATCCTACCCTGAGTGTGTGGATGATCTCCCTAGCTCAGGGGTGACCCTCTTGCAGGTCTACGGTAGGGAGGAGAGTTAGTTGAGTGGTGTATTTTTCTCTTGTTTGTTATGCAGGTTTCTCTTGGAGCTTATTGTGAGGATTGGAGGAGTTTTATTGTTTAGGGAAATGTATCTCTTCTTTACTTGTAAAGAGAGCTTGTTTCTTAAAGTTTCATCATGGTTGAATTTTCTAGAGGAGAGATGTTCTCCCTCTGAGTTGTAAAAATTGTAATTGGGAGTAGAGAGTTATTCCTCCCTTAATGTGTTGTTAGATATGATTTTATAGTTTATTTCATTTTACCATTGTGGGAAAAGAAAGAAAGAAAATTGTTTGTCTTTAAAAGGACATTAGAATTGTTTACATTTCTTGTATTCCTAATCTGTTAAGTTGAGAGTTAGTTGCTGATTTAAATAGGTTTGTATTAATTAAATTCACTTCACTATTCACTAGGTCTTATAAAAAAAAACCTTCTACCAATAGAATTAAGGGAGATAGTTCTACATAATAAAAACTAGTTTCAAAGAGAGAGAGGCAATGTAAATATCTTGCACTGGAATAATATTTGGCATATTTACTTAAATGGCAGTGATGGGGTTTTAGATTTTCTGTGCTTAATCAAGTAGCAGTAAACATGTTTTAGTTGTTAAACTCAGTAATGGGATTTCATTTTTCCTGTGCTTAATGAAGTCACAGCCAACATATTCTAGTTTTTGTGCTAGAAAGACAAAAGACTAAGGTAAATACCTCAATCTAGCCGCACTCCCCTTCAATGCACCTCAATCTTGCAAGTTTGATATACTTGCAATGTATCTCTCCTATTTGCACTCCCCTCATATCTTTGTTTTCCTAGCATAAACAATAATCATGTCAACAACACAATAGTATCGAGATTGCACATCACTGGTGCCAATACAAAATAATAACAAGACACATAATCCAATAAAAAACATAATACAAACATGATCTACCATACTGGACTACAAATTTTATATATGTAAATAAGTAATTTTGATGTGTTCAATTTTGTACACTTACATGATCTGTACTATATTATGGTCTTTCCCGGCTTTTTAAAGCTATTTTTTCTTGCTTTTTATGTCAGTTATGATTCAAATCTTGACTAAATCGTTAGTGTGTTGCCCTACTTTTTTCTCCAAGTATGTCTCCTATGTTTTTTCAGTCTGTTGTCATGTATTTTTCCTACGTATCACTTCTATGTTTCAAGCTAAACATTACATCACTTTGCAATGCTATTTAGAGACTTCTCCAGATGATGTCACAAGTTTTACTCGTAGTATGTCAAAATAATCATGTATGGCATTTTTCATTCAGTCCTTTAATGTCATTATGAAAGGGAAAAAACTATATATAATCGGTTCATTAGATCAAATAATAAAAATTCAGCCATCAAGGGATTCAAGATTCTATAGTTTTCTCCTTTTAATAAGAGCTATGTACATATTTTGAATGGTTGAAGGGCAAGACATATGAATTTACTTGCTTGTTTAAATTCTACTTACAAATTGGTTCATGTTTGGATCATTCTGCTCTAGAATAAATCAAAATGAGCAATCATTAATCAGTTTAGCTCCACATAGTTTTCCTTCCATTCTACAATTAACATGTCCAGACACAGTTTTCCTTCGAATGTACAGAATAAGTTAACAATTGCTTTCTTCTGCATAGCTTGAACTTTAACAATAAGAGTGATTTTCATAGCATCCTATTTTTTCGAAGCCCAATGGCATTCATACTGAGTCCAAGGAATCCTAATAGGATAGTACGTTTAAGATTCTTCTTCAATATTAATCCATAATCTACTTAAATTGTATAAACTTTAATCTGGTTAATTTTTAGGTTTCTAAGCCAATCTTAGATTCTTCTTTCTTACATATCTATACTTCATCCCTGCTTGTAGCTAATAGTAGTATAAATTCTAATATGCAATATTCTTTCTACTTTTTGCAAATCCATAGCAACAATACATTAGTTAACTTGGCTTAGTTCTATCTCTTACTCTCTAGATGATTAATATAATATTTTTCTTTCTGAGATTTCTGAAGATGCTTTAGTTTGATAGATTAACTTTAATTTTGTCATTACTAAGCCAAGGTTAGTTTTACAACAAATTGAAACACTTGAATAAATTCTGCCATTATTGAATATATTTTGTTGTATAACTTAAAATCTAATAACTTATGTGCTTATGGAAATACTTTGCTTATTGTGTAGAAAACAAAACGAAACCCTAAAAAAATATAGTGTTATAAAATATTAGTTTATGAGTGGAAAAAATGTACATTGATTTAATTAAACTATGTTAGTTATATATTTTAAATTTAATTTTTATGTACATCCATTTAAACAAATATGTTCATTATATATTTTTTAAATTTAAAATAGTTACTTTATAATTATTAGCCGCATTCATTTAATAAAAGTAAGTGGGTTATATGTTTTATATTTAAAACACTTACTTTATAATTTAAAAAAAATATATGTCGACTCTTTTTAGTTTTTATGTACAGTCATAGTTATCCCTTGGCCTCTCAGCTCAATTAATATTTTGAGAAAAAGAAATGTCCTTAATTTAATGATAAATTTAAATAGTTCACACCTTTTATTAAAGAGCAAATTAAATAATTGATTTTGATAAATTTTAAGAAAAATATATCATTCAAAAAATACAAAATCACCTATATTACTACTATTACTTAGCGAAAAATATATACTACTAGAAACAAATAAAAGACAATTACGAAATAGATATTTATATAAATTATATATCAATAAAATAAAATAAAAGAACATGTAAAAAAAACTTTATCTAAAATTTATTTGATATAACTATATTATGAATAGTCACCTTATATATATATATATATATATATATATATATATATATATATATATATATATATATATAGAGCATCTAATGATTGTTTTGATAGTATAAGAGGTGTAAATAAACGTGAAGACATGTGAAAGGATTTAAAAGATTAACTTTAAAATATTAAAAATGTACAATAATTAAATTATAACATTATCTTTTAAGAAAATTTATAAAAATCATTTTCTGTTTTTTAATTAAAACTTTAAATACTAAAATTTAAATTATTTTATTTAATATGTTAATTAAAAATTCATGTTTTAATAAAAAAATTAATTATATTATTTATGTAAATATTAGTTACACTAAGATGTGATTAATATTTAATATAAATTTGACAGTTACCACAACCAAATAAAAGGGCATAGGATTTTTAATTCCTATGAAGAAAAAGGCTACTTAGAAAATGTACTAATTGCGAGCAACCAACATGAGATGAGTTGTCACACTATAAATATTACAAATACAAAGAAATCAACATTTGAATTCCATATGCTACAAGTCTCCTATAAGCTAAATAGTGAGGCATGGTGGACTATAAGATGATTCAATTTCCAATGTACTCTTCAACTATTAAATTTCATGTGCTACAAGTCTCCTATAAGCTAAATTGGGAGGCATGTGGACTATAAAAGGTTTTCATTTCCAATGTACTCTTAATTATTGAAGTCTATATGCTACAAACCTCCTATAAACTAAACGGTGAGGCATCTTGGACTATAAAAGATTTTCATGGACCATAAAAAGTTTTCATTTCCAATGTACTCTTAACTATTGAATTCTATATGCTACAAACCTCCTATAAGCTAAACCGTGAGGCATCTTACACTATAAAAGATTTTCATTTCCATTTCCAACGTACTCTTCTACTTTTCAATTATTGAATTCCATATGTTAACCTTCTATAAGCTAAATGGTGAGGATAAAAGGATTTCATTTCCAATGTACTCTTAACTATTGAAGTCCAAATGCTACAAACCTCCTATAAGCTAAATCGTGAGGCATTATGGACTACAAAAGATTTTCATTTCCATTTCCAACGCACTCTTCTACTCTTCAATTATTGAATTCCATATGATAGAAGCCTCCTATAAACTAAATCGTGAGGCATTGAGACTATAGTAGACTATAAAAAGATTCCATTTTCATTTCCAATGTACTCTTCAACTACTCACCCTCGAAAATATCTATCATTCCTTTGACCAACTCCCCGCGTTTTAGTACAATGCATGTGATTTATTTGTATATAATGATGTGATGGAGCATAACAAGCAAGACGTGATCCCGCTATCTAATCTTATTTCTTCTATATGCGATTGAGAGCTTTCGTGTTGTGGTTTGCTGTGTTTGCTGAGGGAGACAGTTTACAGCAAATATTGTGAGCTTCTTTTTCTTTTTTCCCCATTTTCTGTTTTGCAGAGTTGAGATTTATATGGCTCCCAACAACCATTGGCCAAATCTGTTCAAATTGAAGCCTTGATCACCGCACCGTCAAATCAACACATCTTCAACAATGTCTGCCGAAAAGTCGTCTGCTGATGAAGGTTATCTCTGCCGCTTTCACTCTGCTGAGAAGCAGTGTTATTTTCTCTTTTTAATGAAGGATTTAGGGTGCCTTCATATATGAAATTTTATTGATATAATATAGTAATTTTCATTTGCCCAGCGTCTGTATATTTTATTTTAGGGTTTAGGGTTTAACTATATAGTTTTTAGTCATCTATATTTTATGAGTAATGGTTCACACTAACCCATCTCTAATATGAATAAATGGTCCAATTCATTGTGGTTATGACTGACACACTAGCTATTAAGCTCTTTCTTTTTATATATTCTGAATAATTTATTTTTCACTGCTTATTTTTGACAGGAACCCAAAAGCTGGAAAGCAACCAGCCAAAGGCAAGATGGAAGCTCATTCCGGAGCAAATAGAAATTTTAGAATACATTTTCAAATCTGGAATGAAAAATCTCGGGAGAGAAGATATACAGAGTATAACTAAACTGCTCCAAAAATATGTGCATGTAGGAGAAATCAACATCTATTACTGGTTCCAAAACAAAAAGTCAAGAACCAAGAGAAAGCGGCGTCTAGAATCTGCAAGTAGGCCTAGTTTCACGCCCAGCATTAGAGAATTTTCATCCTCTCCATCTGCATTACTTCCTGAAGAGATGAATGGAACTACTTCTGCTCATTACCACAACGCGATGACCATGGGAGGAGAAATACAGAGTGAGAGCAGTATCATTCATACTGGTATGCATTATATTATGTTGCGTGAATTCTAGGCGTAAGATATCTATACAATATAGTGCTGTTTTGATTTAACAAATAGACATTTAGTACTCCTTTTTTTTTGGAGTTTTTTTCTTTCTTTTTTTAAACAGAAAAGGGGAGAGGGCACCCATAGATTAAAAGATATAACAAAATACAAAACCCAAGGTCTAAAGCCAGTCCAGAGAAATAAAACAAGCCGGAATCAAACCGGTCAACAACAGCACCAGGCGTAGCAACATAAAACACAAAAAAAACGGAAACAAAAGAAATTTCATCCGATCGTCCAGCTCTAACGAGCCTTCATGCCAACCAAACATAGAAACGTCCCGGAGGGAAACCCAAAAAAACAACACCCGCAACCGCTGCTAAGACAGACACAAAGGAGGCATTCCAGCCCCGCCTCACGCTGCAGCCTGACTGCCTTCGTCTGGATCCACTAATGCATACCTTGGCATGCTTGGGGCGAGATCGGCAGCGTGGATCCGGAGGAAATGGATGGCAGTAAATACATCCATTATTCTTTCAGATTTTTTCTTTGTGATTAGAAAACAATGAGACCTCAGCGCGACATCTATATCACCGCTGCTCAGGGATAGGATACTTGCTTGTAAAGCCCTATAAATCGCTTGATGCGGAGGAGAAGTGCGCAAAACTGCTAGGTTAAAGGATGTTTGTATGCTTTAAAAACATTGTATGCAGAATCGGGTGCGAAGAAACGGAATGCCTCTGTATTAACTGTATGCATGAACGGTATTCCATTTGATTCCTCGATGGGGCCTAGAAATGGAAAGGTACTGTATCATTCCTCTGGCAAGCCACTCCTTGTCAAAAGGGATTCATCTTGCGGGAATTGCAACATGGAGCCATGTACTATTTGGCAGGCCTATAATATATTTTATTAAATATTTATAGTTAAAGTGTGTTTAAGAAATTGTAGGAGATAAGTTTTAAATGTGACAAGAAGTAGATGAAATAGAGGAATGGCCAACTGAAACTTGTTTCCCGTGTGTTCTTGCAGGTGCATGTATGAAACAGCAGATCAGCTTCACACCAAAAAGTGCTTCCTTGTCTACTGCAAACATTGAATTGTTCTGATTCAAGGGTTGTCTTAGTTAGGTTTTTACATTAAATAGGCCCCTAGAGTATAGTAGGATGAAAATTCTCTAATGCTGGCTTATAGAATGTGATCTTTTCACTAGTCATTCTTATTATTAGTACTTTTCTTATGTAGTGATTAAAATAAATTAATCACAAGAGAGTATTATTTTGAATATTGAACAAATATTAATTTTTCTGTTGTGATTGACTCATAATTTAAGTTCTTAAAATTTTGCAGATTTATTTTTTTAAGATATTGTTTCCATTTTTTAAGAAAGGAATTGCCAAAAATTTAATTGAATTTATTTTATGGAAGGAATTTGTTGAGGATTCACCGTTTATAGAGATATAAGCATTAAATTTGAGCTATTAATAAGCAAAACTTATTAATCTTTGCCAGTGTGCCTCCCAATTCCATTTTCACTTCCACTATTTTTGAAATATTTCCTTCTATCTTCAATAAATTGATTCTAATTTTTATTTAATTTATCATATTTTATTTAATATAGGGTGAATATAATTGAAGTATATAATATGGGTAAGTATTTAGACTTAAATATAATATGGTATGATTAAATATGATTTTTTAAATTTAATATAATCTCTCCTATCAATATTAATATAATTATTTAATTTATCATATTTATTTAATATGCCCTGAATATAATTGAAGTATATAATATGATTAAATATGATTAAGTATTCACACTTAAATATAATATGGTATGATTAAATATGATTTTTTAATTTAATATAATCTCTGCTCTTAATATTAATAGAATTATTTAATTTATCATGTTTTATTTAATATATAGTGAATATAATTGAAATATATAATATGATTAAATATAATTAAGTATTCACACTTAAATATAATATAATATTGAACTATATGGTATGATTAACTATGATTTTTTAATTTAATATAACGTCTGTTATTAATATTAATATAATTATTTAATTTATCATATTTTATTTAATATACTGTGAGTATAATTGAAATATATAATATGATTAAGTATTCAGGCTTAAATATAATATGATTTTTTAATTTATTTATTTCATATTATTGGTAATATTATTATTTTATTATTATTACTATCATTATAATTATTAATTGATCAATTTTTTCTCCAACTTGAGCATGCATAGAGGGGGATTGAGGATCCTCTAGAGGACCTTCCACAGTATAATGTTGTGGAAGGGCATCTTTCCACCATGTAGCTTGACTACCTGAATTGTGCTTGGAGTTGGGACATTTAGTAGTGATGTGTGGTGTTTCATTATTATTAATTGAAGTATATAATATGATTAATTATGATTTGGTATTCAGGCTGAAATTTAATACTAGCAATTGCACAAAATTTATACGTAATGAATTAGCTGATAGTCATAATGAAGGTGCAATATTAGTGAGAAGAGGTAGTTTTCTTCTTTGTTTTGCTCACATTATAACCTTAATTAATACTACGGTTATTCAAGAAAAAAAAGCACCTTCACTCATCTTAGTTAACATTAAAATAGGCAATGGGAAAACAAGAATGGTGCGAAATGGATTGAAAGGAAAGAAACATGTTGGAAAGATTGAACAATAATGTTTACTTTTATTGATATTTATTAAAGCTTAGACAAATTTCACATCAAATAAGTATTTAAGAAATGTTCATAAATTGAAGTCAAAATAGCCAGGTACATGTGTAATTTAGTAAATGTAAGATACAAATTTTGAAATATAAATCTATCACAAAAATACTAAAATAAAGGTGTAGTTATATTAATCCATGTAATTTTTACAATGACGATTGAGAAATGGTGTTTGATCTGTGTTTTATATTCACTTGCAAAAGAAATTGTGAGTGTATGTAACATTATTGTGAGGAAGTCAAGTTGAATTCATAAAAAACAAAAGAAAATACATGATACGTGAATGTGTTAAGTTGATAATAGTTGTAGGCAAGCCTCTTCTTTCCAAATAGTTATTTATGTATGTTCTATGTTTCACCTACAACAAGAAAAGAGTTTAGGTAACATTGTTGTGAGGATGTCAAGTTGAATCTATAAGGAAAACGGAAGAAAATACATGTACCAAAATGTGTTAAGAGGACAATAGTTGTAGGCAAGCCTCTTCTTTCTTCCTGATGATGGTGTAAGGGTTGTTCTACATTTTAGATTATCGTTCAAAACTGAATGCAGGTTCTATACAAAGAATTTCTATGGATTTACTCTAGATATAGTTATATATGTCAAGCTTTGTCTTTCAATTTCACCTATGCTTATTGTAGCCTTGTTCAATGTGAGGCCTTGGGATTTATGGATTGATATCACCTAAGCCATGGTTAGGGGTATTTGTCTACAACCACCATGTGTTATAGGTATCAAAGGTATATTCTTTGGTCTTTCCATCTCCCATGTTGGGCTATTGTAGGTATCAAATTGAACCATGACATACATTGGTAAGTCTAGGGTTTTTGAGTTGATATTGTAAACAATAGCTTTGACTTCTCCCAATGATCCATTTACAAGTCTTGCTTCAATCCATAAGTTTGTTGTTAGCATCACCCTTTCACCTGTGCATAGGAGCACCTCTTGTTGGAGATGTTCATCATTAGTATTGTTGTTTTCTTTTTTATGTGTATTCTGTGCTACATGAAGATTTAGTAGCTTCAACATCTTTCTATTATGTAGCACGACAAAGTTATTGGTGGCATATAGATCCATGGAGAGGTTAAATTATTCTTGTTCTATTTGAGTTAGTGATTTATTTGTGTGAATCATTAGTGTTTCCCAGTCATGCTGCATTGGTTTTGCTTCACGTATGTTTTGTAATATGGCATGAAATTCTTTTTAGGCATGACTATCACCTCCTTGATGGAATATTGTTTCCAATGTGACAATTGTGATAAATGTTTCCCATAACATCCTTGTAGTTGAGTGTGATGCATAAATTAGTTTATCCATTACAAGTGGTAGTTGTGCAAGGTCACCAATAAGGATAATGGATGCACCACCAAGGCATTGGTGTTGCTGGTGGGGGAATGCCTCACACAGATGAGTGTCTATTTTAATAACAACTTTGGGCCTATGAAGCTCATCTCATCTATGAGGATGCATTTAATGTTATGCATTTCTTCTTGGAATAGTGTAAGAGCCTTTCCTTGTAATGGTCGCATTTCTCTTAATGGAATTCTAAGACCTACATGGATTGTGGTGGCACATATGTTGTAAGCATCCACTCCTATAGGGGCAAGCATGAGTCATGGACTTTGCTTGTTTAGATTCAATTTATTCAAACTACCCTTGATGCAGCTGATTAAGTATGATTTTATAGTGCCTGTTGTTCCTTGAACAATCATATGCAAAGGTTGTTTTGAGCATGGATCCCTATAGTGTTGCACAATGGTGCCTAGTGCAAGTTCTTTCTTTGGTGCCAATTGGTAGCTTGGTTTAGTGAATGATGAGGAAGAATAGTCATGTTGCATGCATGGATTACTTGTGGTTATGAATTGAAGGGCACTATCATATAAATTCCAGGGCACATTGTGTTCATTCCATGCATTGTTGATTTCAAAGTCTCGTCTACCAAGTATTTATAGCTCATTTATGTTGACATTAGTGGTTAGACCCATTTGTGTTCATAATTTCCACTCATACATGATGGTGGTTTCTTAGGCCAATGTTCCATCAACATCATCATTGTTTTCTTCATTGACATTCTCCACTTGTGTTATGTAGTCTGTGAGGACTACACTTTTTCATTTCCATACATATGACTAATTACCTTACTGTTGTTGATACTTTTACATTTGTGGGACTGTTGATCCCAGATTTTCAAACTATTAAACCTTATTATGTTAAAGGAAAAATAATTGGGTGATGTTGGTTAGATGTTTGCTTTAAGAGAAAACAAATCAAGTGATGTTAGATAGATGTTTATTTTATAGGAAAAACTAATTGGGTGATGTCTGATTAATGTTCACATTACAGGGAAAATAATTGAGTGATGTTAGAAAGAAAATTGTCATGTGATTTCATTATGTTTATAAGAATTGTGGTATGCTTTACAAATGCATGTATTAAATTTGCTTCGGCTATGATATGTATATGTGGAATTAACTTTTTGATTGAGTGTGCAGGTATTTCTAACAAAACCACAGATACTGGAGATCATTCCGCACCTTATGTTGTAATCCCTTGTGAAGCCGATCTAGTTCCACGAGGAACCAAGATCAACTCTGTGTTTGGTGCAATGTTGTAATGTTGTAATATTGTCTTGCATGAGGTTGAATGGGTTAAGTCTACCCTCTTGTAAATTTGAATTATGATATGTGTTGTAAGAATTATTTTTGAAGTTTATCTTATTTTTGAATTTTAAAATTTGTGACCCTTTTCTTGTGTCTTAACTTGACCCTGGGTGTCCTAACTAAGTTTAAATTGACCCTGGGTTATACCCCATGGGTCTAGGGACCCTTTTGACTAGGAAAACCTTGGGATGGCCTTCATATGGTCACTTTAACTTCACAGTGAAGTTAAGTGACGAATTTGGAGGCATGGGAAGGATAGGATGAGTGGGATCAACACTCAAGCCCATCTTTTCTCCATTTTCAAGGCTTGAAATGACTCCATGGTCCACCAATAATGGAGGGGCTTATTTTCTTGTTCCCTCACTTTTGGTGAGAGTCCCCATGAAGTGGTGTGGTCCTTCATGAGTGGGGTTATTTTTTAAATCCCACTTCGGATAGTGGGGATATTTTTTTATTTCCACTTGGGATAGTGGAGATATTTTTTAATCCCACTTGGGATAGTGGGAATATTTTTTAATTCCACTTGGGATAGTGAGGATATTTTTTAATCCCACTTGGGATAGTGGAAAAAAGAGTGGGGTTATTTTTAATTCAACTTGTCATAATCCACTCTTCCCAAAAATGAATCTTTAATTCATTTTTGTCCTCCACTGTGAATTTAAAATTCACAAATAATGAGAGCCCTTGATCTCAACTCTTGATCCTCACCCTCCATTCTCTTTTTAGAAAATCTATAAATGAGACCCTTCGCTAATCCATTAAAGAAAAGAAGGAGAACTTTGAAGAGGAGGCTAGGTGTGGAGCTCTTCTTCAACTACATCCATAATAGGGCTTGTAAAGGTTAGTGAGCAAGTTTACTCACCCTTGTATGTTCTGTTACTTGTTTGATGAATGTTGTTTTGCAAAGGTTGTTTATGTGGTATTTTTGTTATTTTAGGTTTGTGATGGGTGTTTGAAAGAGTTTCTTCCACTTGGAAGATAATGCTCATCATGTGTGGGGAAGGGAAGGTGTGAACCTCCTTAGGTACATTCTTGTTCTTGGAAAATTGAAGCCTTGAGGGCATTTTTATGAATTTTGAGCAAATGGTTATAAGGTTTGAGAGCCTAATTGTGATATCCCTAGGATTTTGATTATTTGGTTGGCTGAGGCCATGAGAAAAGCTGTGATAAAATGTTGAGAAGAATGACACCCTTGAGTTGAGTGAGTCTACTTCCCTACCCTCTTTAAACTCACCTTAGTTGAGTTTTTGTGTTGTGAGTAAAACCATGGGTGTTTGTGTGTTGGTTGCTTTGATTGATTGTTATGCAATGTTGTGAAGTGTTACTGGACTATTCTTCCTAGGTGTGTGGATGATCTCCCTAGCTCGGGGGTGACCCTTTTACGGGTCTACAGTAGGGAGGAGAACTAGTTGAGTGGTGTATTTTTCTCTTGTTTGTTATGCAGGTTTCTCTTGGAGCTTATTGTGAGGATTGGAGGAGTTTTATTGTTTAGGGAAATGTATCTCTTCTTTACTTGTAAAGAGAGCTTGTTTCTTAAAGTTTCATCCTGGTTGAATTTTCTAGAGGAGAGATTTTCTCCCTCTAAGTTGTAAAAATTGTAATTGGGAGAAGAGAGTTATTCCTCCCTTAATGTGTTGTTAGATATGATTTTATAGTTTATTTCATTTTACCATTGTGGGAAAAGAAAGAAAGAAAATTCTTTGTCTTTAAAAGGACATTAGAATTGTTTACATTTCTTGTATTCCTAATTTGTTAAGTTGAGAGTTAGTTGCTGATTTAAATAGATTTGTATTAATTAAATTCATTTCACTATTCACTATTCACTTTTACTATTCACTTTTCACTATTTACTATTCACTTTCCACTAATCACTATTCATTTTTACTATTCACTATTTACTTTTACTAATCACTTTTCACTATTCATTTAAAGGCAAACTATATGTAGTTTAAAACATTCGATTTGAAATAGAAATTTTAATCAAGGAAAGTGGGATTTATTTATGCATAATGTATAATACGAATTGAATAGATGTTTAAACTCAAAGTTCGAATTCAGAAATACATTGTTTATACAAGTACAATTTAAAAAGAGCATAGGTAAATATATTTTAATTTTAAGGAAGAGTTTCTTGGAAGTTTTAACAATTATCCCAAATTAAATTTCAAGAAAAGGAAGAGAGGGCAAATGAACGGGCTTGGTTGAAAATGCTAAGTCTTAAGGAGGAGAAATTAATATTAAATTCCAGAAAATGGAAAGAAGAAACAGATGACCATGCTTTGTTGAAAAATGATCTATCACCTAAAACAACTGTTGTTCAAATGTAATTCATGAGATTAACCTAAGTCAGGAAACCACGCGTTTCCTTGTGTAGGGTGTGCGCACATGTATTTGGTACCCCGCCGACAACTGTATTATTTTCGCCTTAAGCGTACGCCGCCGAGCATGCCTACACATGCAAGGGGATTTCTAGGGAAGAGTGGAAATTTTTTTTGATAGTTCATATCATAACCACATGACGCATGTGGACATGACATGCGTGAATGCATGTTGTGACCGCATGGGAAATGTGGGCATGACACGGTCAACATGCCAAGGATAGTATTTGTTTGCATCCATGTGTCTCTAATTTACTATGATTTCTTGTTTTGAAAGACCTATGTTTGTCTCTAAATGTCAGAAAGGCTTGTACAAGAGGAGCTCATTTCAACAAAATGTTTCAAAATACTCTGATTCTTCCAGTGGAATACTATAGAAGCAAAGGAATACATTAACAATTGCATTTTGTTTCCTCTTCTGCCATTTGCTTCCTTTGCGATGAGAACAAAAGGAGAACATTACTACTGTTTCTATTAGGGAAACACTCTCTAACTCAATTGGTCATTCCGTATAGGAGTTTATGTAATTAGTTGCCAATTTAGATTCATCCACCTTTCTTGTTATATGTTGTAGTACTTTCCTACCAACATTTAATGTTACAAAGGTTTGATTGGAAGTGACAAGAGGTAATTTTTGCAACATATGGCAGGTTTCTTGTGCTCCTATATCATGATCTACACTAATCTTTGTCATGAACTTGTGATATGCTATCAAAGCTTCATCTTCACTTTTTCCCAAATTTGATATTCTTGTCAACATCTCGACACAACTTTCTGACCTCCTCTCATCTTTTGAGGCATACTTGGAAATATGTTGAGAACAAGTCTTTGTAAATTATAGGTTGACAGTCTATGTTATCTCTCCATATTTTAAGCATCTCTGGGTTGTGGATGTCTAATCTATCATCATTTCTAATCATTTCATAAGTTGTTTTGCCTTCATCGTCACATATTAAGGTGGAAACGTTTGGTCCATGGAGCTTTATAATGACATTTGGCATTTTGCCCTTTCTTGTGTAAACAAGTTCCCTCACTACATTTGGTGTGCCTATGTACATGATTGACTAACTCCTCATAATCTTTCATGGGGTTAGCAGATAACATCTCTGCTGTATTTAGTAAGTATGGATCAACCAGAGGAGATCAATATGTTACATTTCTCCTTTGGGTTGCACTACGAGGATTCCAAGCACTAACATATTTGTCAAAGAATTCTCTAGAGCTCTCTAGTTCAACAACATTGTTCCAATCAAGTCTGTCCATATCCGGTGCATTTTGGCAACCACAAGAACCCATGTACATGAGCAGATCCTTGATGTTGGAATTCATATCTATACCAATAATCTTTTTTCTTGAGCTACTTCTCTATGACTTCTTCACGAAATATCATAAATCATTGGTGTAGATAGAAGGATGTTGTGTGCGGGTTTTGAATTACATTTTCTATGAACTATTTTCTCAAGTAGTGTATTGATGCCAGGAATGGCTTAAATTTGACAGTTATATAGCTGTTTTTAATGATTTTAACTGTAAAATAGAATAAAAATAAATATTTAATTGTATTAACATACATGCAATTTATTTTAAAAACTGTAAAAAAATAATATATATATATATATATATATATATATATATATATATATATATATATATATATATATATATATATATATTAGAATCTAAATTTTATATATTCCTTTTATTTTTAAATTTTTTAATAGGAACCTCTATTATTTAATTTAATTCTTTTTGGAACAATGCATTTCCTGTCCTCACACACATGTAACATAATTACTTATATCAGGAGGCATATGTAATCCTTAATCATTCTCATTTAGATGATAGGGTCTTGAAGGAGATCTAAAACATGGATATTGTTCCTCTCTTCAAGTAATTATGTCCATAAACTCTTTTATCTAAACATTATAACAGGGTAAAATAGTAGCATATAGTTTTAGGTCTTAGCCACACCCATGCAAGGTTTGGGGAATGAAACCCCCAAAAGATAAAAGGGTAAGGTACGTTTTACATGAAAACATGGCCAATGTTTTCAGAAAAATTGCAGATGGGCCTATCTATTTTTATGATTTTTTACAAAACAAATAGTAGGTGCTTCCTTACCTGAGACATGACCCAGATGAAAAATTTAAAAAACATAAAACAAAAAAACAAACTTACTTTTTGTATTGCCTCCATTTCTGCATCAACTATCAAATCTTATGATTTAGAAACCGCAATCAGACATACGTAGTCAATTCAATTGCTGAAAGGAATAAAATTGTATGCCTAGCTAGTTTGTGCTCTCCAAACATTCACCTTTGGCTATGGCGTATCCAGACAGTCTGGTATAGGGAGTACATCCCACAACTGGAATATCTACTATAAGGAAATTTCTTGCCCAGCTGCAATAAAGCATCTGTCAAGTCACATTCGAATAATGATATTGTTCTTCCACAAAATTATATAACTTCTTTTAAATAACATGTAAAGTGAGAATTCTGAAACTTACTGCTATGTATTGATCAAATTTGGAGAGCAGCAATGTAACGAACTGTTGAGGAGAAGTGGTGCTTTGGAGGGCAACGTTGGCAATGTAGTAGCCAATATCATTGCCTCCTATTGTAATGCAATATAAAGAGTTGCTTATGCAGGAATTCGCTTGTGCAGCTCCAGATGGGTGTGTCTTCCTCAGAATATAAGAAAAGTGTTGGAATTGAAATACTTGGTGACTCAGTGTGATAATATTCCGCAAGATTGAAAATGATTAGAACATAGAGCCTGAAATTGAAGACATTTTCCACTAGCCCCAAAAATATGTTTGCTGCCATTTCATTAAGCATACAAAAACTGAAACAAATACATTTTGGCCATCCTTTTGTTTTATGTTCGCGTTTATGTTCGCACTCCCCTTCAGCTCATCTCAAATCTTGCAATTTTCTATGATCACCGTGATTTATTTTGAACCATTATCCTTTTCGTTTTCCCTTTGTAATAAAATGAAGAGTTCAAATGAAACTGTGCAGCAAGTGCGAGTGGATTTGGAGGTGGAGGGGCTCCAGCATAGTGTAGTTGAATTCTAAGGAAAGTCTGTGCATAAGCAAGGCATGCAGTATAGCTGGTTTGGATTTGTGTCTGTCTCAGCTCCCAGGCAATAATCCACGTCAAACAAACATAACACTTTAAAAAAAAAATTGCCTAAGGAAAAAAATTGAATGGCTGGGAAAATAAAGAAGTGTGTTATGAGACAACTACCCGGCACTGAAAAAAGATTCTCTGGTAGTTTCTTCCCACTAAATATCCTATTGGCTAATTATTTTTTAATTTATTTATTTCATATTTTACTATTATTACTATAATAATTATTATTATTGGAAGTATATAATATGATTAAGTATTTATGCTTAAATATAATATGATTTTTAATTAATTTATTTCATATTTTATCATTACTTTTTTGATATGTAAGAGATGAGTTATATTATGATGCGGGAAATTGGCCTGGCCCGCACTAGGTGAGACCACAAAGAGGGGTCTCATCCCCAAGGATAAAAGATTACAACTGACTTATACAATGTTAATTAAAATGGACCAAATAAAACACTGTCAACTTGTTCCTATGCCATACTCATAAACAAAGAACTAAAAAATCAAAAATTAAACTAAAAACCAAATTGAGGTGACTTAACGGCTACTGGCATCTATTTTAGCTCCAGATTTGACATCAAGTTGTAATATGTTCTTGATTTCCACTAGTTTGAGGATGACATTTTCTTTTCTCTGCTCTAAAATCTTTTGTTTCTTAGCACCCATTTTGGAGTAATCCTGAAGATGTTTACTTTCACAAACCTCCATGCTTTGACCAATGTTCCTTTTCTTTTTTATTACTGTTTGCCAATCGCTGCCCCTCGCCATGATTGTAGACCTAGTGCGTTGACTATCCGAAGAAGCCGAAGTGACCTTGGGAGCAGGACAATGAGAGGTATCACCGCAATCAACAATACCATCAAACCTGCAAGATTCTACCGAAGGGGATAAATTTTGATACGCTTTACTTTTGAAAGGGGCTCATCAATCTTCTCCACCACCTTGTTTCCAGCCAAATTCTTCTCCAAAGACTTGCAGCAGAGATTATTCTTTGGAGAACTACAACTCTTGGGAGAGATCAAGATAGAGTAATACTTGGGGGAGGCATCTTTCCACCAAGAAGCCTCCAATTTTGATTGAGATTTCACTTTTGGGCATTTTGTTGCAATGTGGCCAATTTTGTAACACCTTCTGCACTTGAATAATAAACCTTCATAGTCTAGAGGTTACAACCATATGTTACCATTTGCATTCAAAATGATTTCTACCGGAAGGGCTTTGGAGGTGTCCACCTCAACCAAAATCCTCACAAAAGTTGTATGAATAAAATCTTTTGAGTTGGCATCTGTGCATATGAAATTACCAAGAGTGTTGCCAATGCTGCAAAACAAGACTCAAACTAGTAGTGAAGGGGGAGATTTGGAAGGTGAACCCAAATTGGCATAACATAAAATGATTCAATGGCTGGATCAAAATTTGGATGCTATGACTTCAGACGCAGCAAACTCTCTCCCCACAACCATGTATGATTGAGAGTGGCATTCTTGTCTTTCTTACTATCAAAAAACACTATAAAGAAACCTTTTGCACTTGGATAACTTTCTAGATTTTTCTCCATTAAAGGGCCCCATGATTTTGTAATTGAATCATGCAGAACAAGGAGACTGGGCCAACATTGGCTAAACCTACCAATTAACCCATTTTCAATTAAAAAAACCTTCATTTTCATAGAGTTCTTTCAATAAATTGCTATCAAAATTAAATTCCAGAGGTTTGTCCATATTTTGAATCGGCCTCCTATTGATAATACCTGGGGCTTTTGATTTTGATGAGACCCTAGGCAAAAAAACCAAATCTAGGGTTTTCTGAAGGGGCACCAGATTGAGAGGCAATCACAAAGCCTCCACCGCTTCCCTGCCTCACTGCATCCCCAAAGGTCTTTGAACCAAATCGTGAAGGCATAGGTTGCTCATCCTTGCCTAGGCCGCAGTTTGTCACATCCACAAAGGACTTTATGGTGGGAGTGTCACTAGTAGTTGAAGACAAGGTGGAACAAGTAGTGAAGCTATCTATACTCCTGCCATGGCCATAGACAGCCCATTTGCCAATGTTTGGTTTGATCTACTTGGAAGAAGCGCAAGCCCAGCTAGCTATAGCATACACACAACTGACCCCAGATCCACCATCATTCAGTGAGTCCGTGGCAAGAAATTGCCACTGCCCAGAAAGCTAGCATTAGAAATCAAAGCCCTAACCTGGCCATGCACAAAAGCCTCTGACAAAGATGAATTTTTTGGCAGTGACACCATCTTCACCAAATCGCTATTTCATATTTTATTATTGGTAATATTATTATTTTACTATTATTACTATCATTATAATTATTAATTGATCATTCTTTTCTCCAACTTGAGCATCATATAGGGGGATTGACGATCCTCTAAAGGGCCTTGCACATTATAATGTTGTGGAAGGGCATCTTTCCACCATGTAGCTTGATCGCTTGGAGTTGAGACATTCACTAGTGATGTGTCATGTTTCATTATTATTAATTGAAGTATATAATATGATTAAATATGATTTAAATTTAATATGATTTTTTAATTTATTTATTTCATATTTTATTATTGGTAATATTCTTATTTTACTGTTATTACTATCATTATTATTAATTGAAGTATATAATATGATTAAGTATTCTTGCTTAAATATATTATAATATTGAACTATATGGTATGATTAAATAATCTCTGCTATATTTTGTTTAAAAAAGGGGTTAAAAATTTATTGAACTGTAAAGAAAGAATACAAAGCCAAAGGCCTCAGGCCCACACAAAACCAACAAGAGTCCCACCAAGAACCCCAAGAAAGCAAACTACCTATTCCTATCCTCAATAATTAACTTTTATAAAACTAGAGTATGTTCTGGTGATAGAAGATTCCAATCTCCAACATCCCATCTCCACAGATGCTCTGAAGCCCACTTAGCCAGACAATTTGCCACTCCGTTCCACTCACGAGGAATATGGCAGCAGGAAACATAATCCAATGAGCAGAAAAGATCCCATATCTGCTTAACCACAATGGCCAGCTACCAATTAGCTCCATCCACCCTTTGCTCCTTTAGCATATCAACCACAATCTGTGAATTAGATTCACAAATGATATTTTTCCAACCAAGGGAACAACCCTATTCAGTAACACTAAGAATAGCAAGGGCTTCCATAAAATTGTTAGTATGGAACCCTTTATAAGTAGAAAAGAAAAAAACAACATCTCCAGCACTATCTTTGCCAATACCCCTAATCCACACATGTCGAGGATTCCCTCTAGAAGACGCATCAGTATTTACCTTCATAATTCCTTGGGTAGGAGGGTACCATTGATGCTCCTGATGAAAGCTTCTGTTTGGCTCGCTAAGGCCATCTACCAACACAAAATCCAAACCACTGTCAA
Source organism: Cunninghamia lanceolata (assembly GCA_027924645.1). Taxonomy (NCBI): domain Eukaryota; kingdom Viridiplantae; phylum Streptophyta; class Pinopsida; order Cupressales; family Cupressaceae; genus Cunninghamia; species Cunninghamia lanceolata. The sequence continues at coordinate 3,630,126 of BSBN01000435.1, read as the reverse complement.
CCAAATTTAGATTCCTAATAATAGCCATGTCATTAGGATCCATATTTACCAAGAGATCACATTTTGCTAAAGTAGTCTCCTGGATTCTGCTACAATCTTTTGCCATAACAGAACCACCTCCAACCTCACACCCTAAAATAACCTCCTATTCCTTTCTAACCAAAGGTGCCAAATAAAGAAATTAGGCCCAATATTCCAAACAATATGGAGGAATGAGGTCTAAGCAAGAGGTCTACCCAAACTTTCCCAGAATTCAACCAAGGAAGTGGTATGAACGCAAGCATGACTCCACACCCCCACCAAAGGTGCCAAAGTTCCCAAGAGAAAGGATGCTAGAAAAAGAGATGCAAGACACATTCTTCATTGTCGTGGCAAAGCACATAGATAGAAGGGCCCTAGAAGCCTCTCTTCCTCAAATTTTTCCAAGTTAGGCACCTATTTTGGATGACCAGCCAAGCAAAGAAATTACACTTGGGCTAAGAAAATTTATTCCAAACCTTTTTCCACCAAGTAACACCAACCTTCACATATAACTTTCTGTCTAACTCCAAGTAACCTGAGGCAACCAAGAATTTTCCTTTCGAATCAAGGCCCCATGTCAGGACATCCCTCCCTTTGAGAGAGTTACACATTCTCCTAGCAAAAATTCTAGCAATCTCCTCACGATCCTGCTCACTACCACCCATCTGCCACTCATGAGGTTCATTCCAATGCATCACCTCCACCTGACCTAACATATGAATAGACTTAAAGTTCGCCACCCTACTCCAACCAGCTTCAAGCAAATTGTTGCATAGGGTATGAAAATGAGGGAACATAGTTAAGATAGGGGGTGCCCATCCCAAGAATCATACCAAAAAAGAGCCTCAGAGCCTCCATTACAAATATAGAAAAAGGCCATCCTTGAAAGTTGTGCCCCTCTTTTGAGGGTATCCCAAATCATAGATCCCTTCCCCAAATGGCTATATCAGGGCACATCAGAGGGGTCCACCCCTTGAAGGTACTTATGAGTGAGAATTCTAGCCCAATCCTAATGCTGGCAAGTGCACCATCTCTAATACAATTTAGCAACTATGACCTGACCATTCAACCCTATAGGCTTGAGCCCAAGGCCTCCCTCCTGCTTCGACCTATAGATAGATTCCCACTTAACTAGACTCCACTTTGAAAAGGACAAATTGCTTACTCAAATAAATTGTTAGGCAAGCGCATCAAACTCCTTAATGAAACTTTCAAGAGCAGCCTACACAAAGCACCTATAAATAGGGAGGGACTGAACCATCGCCTTCAAAAGTGTTACACACCCAACCGACGAGAGCCATCTACAAGTCCAATGACTAACCCTCTTGTGGAATTTATCAAGAATATCCTGCCATATCTCCCTACATTGAGACCCGACAACAATGGGAATCCCAAGATAATTCAAAGGACGAGAACCAATCTAAAAATGAAGAATCTAAGCAATCTTGCTTTGAATAAGCCAAGGAGTATTAAAGAAGAAGATGGAAGACTTATCTTCATTAATCTTTTGTCTCGAGGCAGCCAAATAGGTATCCAAAGTTTTCCTTATCATAGCTTCATTAATTCTGGCCATGCCCATCAGGCAATATCATCCACAAACTGAAGATGAGAGTGAGGAGGTAGACTATTACTCTAGCTCCATCCCTGAATCAACCCTTGTCTAACTCGTGACTTGAGGAGTCTACCCATTCCTTCCGCCATAATAATGAATAGATAAGGAGATAAGGGATCCCCTTAATGAAGGCCTTTGGAGGCTCCGAAATAACTCAGAAGGCTCCCCATTGATAAGAATTGAAAAGGAAGTAGAGGTCACACAACTCATCAGCCAATCCATCCACTCCCTACCAAATCCAAAAGCCAAAAGAACTTTTTGCAGGAAGGCCCATTTGACCTTATCATAAGCTTTTGTGATATCAAGCTTGATGAACATATCTTTTTCCTTAGAAGTCACCATGGAATGAATGACCTCAATTGCTATCACAATCCCATCTAGAATTTCCCAAAACTCCTCTAAAAGATCTAACTTGATAATTTCTCAAAACTCCTGGAACAATTCTATAGGAAAACCATAAGGGCCCAGAGCTTTACCTTTTTTCATTTGAAACACCACCATCTTTGATTTCTGTAGTGAGATGTGAAGCATGAAGGCTACATTCATTTCATTAGAAACTAGTAAGGGAATACAGTCAAGAATACAAAGTTCATCTTCTCTGGCCAAAGGAAAATCTTTCGTAAATAGAGTTGAAAAGAATTGAGAATCCTCACTAGAAATATCACCTAGAGAAGATAGTTGTGTTCCCTCTAAAGACACAAGAGAGGTTATAAGATTACCGTTCCTTCTAGCTTTAATTGAGTTATGAAAAAGGTAGTATTTCTATCTCCTTCCTATAGCCAATCAATTTGAGATTTCTTCTTCCAAAAAATCTCCTCCCACAACTCCCATTCCTCCAACTCCTTAGCTGCAATAGACTCCTCCCTACTCAAATCGTCTATAAGACCTTGATCCCGAATTTGGTAGGTGATGATGTCCAATCAAACTTGAGCTGTCATTTTATTATGGTGTAGATTTCCAAAGCCCTGCTTATTCCACTTCTTGATCCTATATTTGACAAACTATAGTCTTCTGGCGAAAGAATACATAACCCTACCATGAGCAGACCTCCCTTTGTGCCACCAGTCAACCATTAAGTATTGGAGAGATGGGTCTCTCAACCACATGAGTTGAAACTTAAAACAAGGGTTCCTATGCACACTAAAGGGAACAACTAAAAATTTAATCAGCCAATGGTCTGAACCCTTCCAATCTAAAATCTTTGAGGTGGTATTCCATCTATCCCTAATCTAATAACATGAGACCAAGAATCTGTCCAATTTCTCAGAAATAGCACCTTCACCACATCTTCTATTGCTCCAAGTGAAGGTACCATTACTCGGCTTCACATCAATTAAATGCAAAAGATAAATGTTATCCCGTAGGAGATAAGAAAAAGGGTCAAGCCTAGCAATGGCACCTCTTTTTTTCTTCCAAGCAATTGACAGTGTTAAAGTCACCTACCACAATCCAAGGAAGCAGGGGGGAAAGTGGCTGAACATAATGCACATGAGACCAAAGCTGTGATTTACCCAGCAAATTAGTAGGAGCATAAACATTAGTGAAAAGATAGATTTCACTAGAGTCTAAACTAGAGGTAGCCAAAGAGATAGAAGAACGGCTCAAGATCCACCAAAGAGAAACAACCTTCCTTGGATTCCAAAAACAAACCACACCACCATAATTGCCATGAGCCCCCTACACATTGACACAAACCATGCACCTAGATACTAGGAGCTCTATTCAACAAACCATCCATATTTAACATAGTTTCCTGAAGAAAGACAATATCAGGAGAATGAGTACCAATTATTTCATGAATAGCCTTTTATCTAGGGTTGTTATTCATACCCCTTGCATTCCATGAAATAACTATCATTTATGAGGCTGGGAGAAATGAGATTCAATGGTCTTCGTTAACCCAGCATCCACAACAGTCTTCCTAATTAGTTTAACCTTCTTGTAGTCCTTCTTGTGACCCACCTTATCCAGTTTCTCTGGAGGCCCCTTTTTAAGGGTCTTTGGCTAAAGACCCAAGGTACACACAGATCCATTGCCTTCACCCAAGTCCAAAGCCTCCTTCCCCTTGAAGGAACTAGATCATCCAAATCAGCCACATCTTTTATGAATAAATCTCCATCTGATTTAGGACCACTTAGTAGTCAAGAGGATAAATCTATAGCCACTTGATCCTCCTGCACATCCACCAAAGATAGATTCTAAGTATCAATTTTGCGGTCTTTCGACAAGGCTACTCCCATAGATCCAACCCTAGCAGGCAACTCCATGGGAATTCCCTCCTCTTGAACTAAGTTCTCCAAAGCATCAAATTGATTAAAGATCCCATCAGATTGTTTGTCCTTGAGGGTTCTCTTCAAACCTCTCCCCTATTACAGGGCTTAACCAGAATAAATCCCTCCTTATCTATAGCTCCATCAACCAAAGGAGCCTTCTCTTTATTCTTCTTAAGACCAGAATAAGAAGAAGCATTAGTTGCAGTCGATGCTTGAGAGAACTAAGGGCATTTCCTTTGCAGATTCCCATACTCATGGCAAAGTCAGCATCTAAAAGGAAGGGTTTCATAGTTGAGCTGTTAGATCCAAGAAGAGAATCCAAGACAAATTTCCACAGAATCTGGTAAAGGGTTATTTAAATCAATTTCTACACAAATGTAGGCATAAGTAATTACCTTTTGGTCTAGAGTTTTTTGAGCCGAGTCAATCAGCTTACCAAGCAAAAGAGCAATCATAAGAAGAATGTCATTTCTCCAAAACTTAGGTGGAAGCCTAGGAAGACGGACCCAAACGGGGACCTTTGTAGGGAGCTCCTAAACCAAGTTGAACCCTAACATGCCAAGGTTTCAAGAAAAGCCCAACCTGATTGAAGAAATAAGGACCACCTTCAAAATCCCTATTTTTGTCTTCCATGCATGTAAACACAACCAAAAAGTAATTGTTGGTAGCTATCATTAGCTCCATATCCCCTTTGGGGTTCCAAACTCACTGAGTCCAACATTCTAGAGCTAGCAATGAAAGGTTGAGGCCCACTAACTAACAAATTAGAGCATGATTGCTCAAGTACTCTATATCCTTTGAGACCGAATACAACTAGATCATCAAGACATGATGCTCTTGACTTCTCTCCAGACAACCATTTACTTTCTTGATTTTGGGCAAGCCACTCATAGAAGTAGTACCCACACCTGTCGATAATTTCCCTAGGTGCTCCAAAGTCCTTGCATGCAAAGAAGGAGATGGATTTTCCATATCCATGTCTTCAGGGATCTCCAGATTTGGGGATACACCACCTTTCTCCATAACAAAAACCCAACTGGACAAACAAATGAGCAAAATAGGAGAAGGGATTCACAAACCCCAAGCCCTTGAGCACTAAAGCTCTACTGATCAAAGAAGATCATGGATCTTACCCTGCACCAATAAACCCCTTCACATAGCAAAGAGAGGGAAAAGAAAATAGGAAAAACTAAATCAACCGCCAGCACGATGCCATATGGATCACATGGAGCAGACACAAGCTTCCATCATCGTCATCTTTTTGGGATAGCCTATAATCTAAATCTTAAATAATCTCTACTATTAATATACCTTAATCCTTTAATTTTCTTACTAGTTTATTAATTAAATATGGTATGATTAAATAATTAGCCATATTATTTAACTTTATATTCAATTAAATTAACACTTATATATGTTGGTCTATACATGTTACAACTTACACATACATTCAACTGACATGTTTCATGTTTTAAATCCCTTCATAGTAGTACATCAAATACTATAATGAGGAACCATATTTAATCATACCAACTAAACTCCAACTACACATATTTGATCATATTTTATTTAATATACGGTGAATATAATTGAAGTATATAATATTATTAAGTATTCACACTTAAATATAATACAATATTGTGATCTTCTCACTACATGTCATTCTTAAGTATGGTATGATTAAATAATTATCTATATTATTTAACTTTATATTCAATTAAATTAACACTTATTTATGTTGGTCTATACATCCTACAACTTACACATACATTCAATTGTCATGTTTCATGTTTTGAATCTCTTCATAGTAGTACAACAAATACTATAATGAGATACCATATTTGACATAGTCAAGGATGGAGGGTCGAGTGAAGGACTATCCAGCCTTGCAGCGTTAAACACCCAACCTCATGATCATAACAAATATGCAATAGAAACATATAAAGAATAATAGAATGCTAAATAGAGTCTCACAATCACATGACACAAGATTTATCTTGGAAAAACCCTAAAAGGGAAAAAAACCAGCCTCAAAAGATAACTCCTCATATATATCATTAGATCTTCCAACACTTTACATTTGCCTCCAGGATTTATTACATTCTTGGCCATATCTAAAGGTTCACAATAAGAAATATAGATAGATCATCACATTAGAATCTTACTCCCCTTATCCTTTCTCCAATCTTTGTTTCCTTGTAGTCTTTCTCTATCTCCTCACCCTTCCCTACTTTGAAGCAATCTTAAGTCATGATTATATATCATTCTCAAGTCTCCCAAATCATCTATGTCAACTACAAGGTGGTGCATAACTCTATGCCATAGGAAACGTGTAGTCAGCCTTGTATACACATGTCATCCCCAAGTCATATGTAGTGATGTAGGAATGAAATTACACCATGTGTTTCATAGCATAAGCTCTACTAGACCCAATTTATCTCCGCATGATCTTAGTTCCTGGCGTACAATCTCTAATCATTGGCACAAACTTCCAGGCTTTAGTAAAATCATTCTTCATGCAACCCAATAACAAAGTCTTCACTCTTATGCCTTTGGATATCTTTTAGGTAACTCCAACCTCCTGAAACTTGGATCAAACATGCCTCTTGACTAGCTCTATTTATCTTCTCAACTGCAAGACCAAAAAAGCTAACTACAATGGAATGCAGTGTTGTCAGTGACACCCTTATTAACTAATTATGCAGTCTTGATTTAGGTGCTTCCAGATATCTTTGTAGTGATCGATAACTTCTAAAACTCAGATATGACATGCCTCTTGTCTTGCTCCACATAACCTTCAAACTGCAATACTAGACAATCAACTACGATAGAATATGATAGACTCTAATGACACCCTCTGGTAACTAACAACCCAACATCAACTAAAATGACTTCAAGATACTCCTGCATTAGGTTCATCAAATTGATAGTTCAACGATCTATTCGAAATCACTCCACTGCCTCACGGTCAATAGTTTGTAATGTCTTGTTTACAAGTTGCCTCAAATTCTCATTTTGTGGTCGCCTAAGTTTGGTGCTCTTCTTAAAAAATTGTTGCACTACCTCAATGGTCAGAGGTCTAAGCAAGTATTCTTTGCAATTTGCCTCAAATTCTCATTTTGTGGTGGTTTAAGTTCGGTTCTCTACTTACAAATTGTTGCACTACCTCAATGGTTGGCAGTCTAAGAAAGTCTTCTTTACAAGCTACCTCAAGATCAATACTTCATACATAGACACCAACTTCAATCAACTAAGAGTCAAATAGCCTCAGCATCCCATAACACTCAGGAACAATCATTTTTCTACTTCCTTAATTTAGTACTTATTCAATACATCCTTAAATTCTCTCTGCAGTACTTTCTAACCCTCAGTTCTAGCTACAACTCATTCCACACACATGGAACTTGTCTAGTTCCTTCTCTACATGCACTACCCCCATACTTCTCTAGATGTTTCTTTACCCATACTCCCTTTATTGCAGTGTGATTTATTACTTCTCTTCCTCTTTTAGTAGAATTCCTTGTCATCCCTTATTTTACTATGGTATGGACTTCTTTTTTGTTATGCTTCGCACATGTTCCTTCCCTGCCACATTTTGACCTATGTCCCCATTTCTCTCCAACACATGAATACTTTAGCCTATACAACATTTTGAACATACAAGTAACATATTTCCATTTCAATCCATCAATCCATCTGTAATCCATACAATCTATCATAGACTCTCTCCTTCACATTTTATTCCAACACATCTTTTTAGAGTGATTCCTTAATCCATAGATTTTACAAGGGTACAAACCCCAACACATTCCAATCTATATTCTAGAGTTCCATATCTCACTCCCTCAGAAAGATCTAATTTACCTCTATCAAATCTACAACCCTTATCATCAAAGGTATAATATATTCTAGAGTCAACCATGTCTTAGAAATAGACAAAATATTTCTAGCCAAACTTGGAATATGCAATACATTTGAGAGTGTTCTCACTCTTCCATTCATGAAAGACACATGTACATTCCCTCAACCAACTATCTTTAGAGATTTGTTATCACCTAGAAAAACATTTCCTCCATTACATTCCTTGTAGTGAAAATACTATTCTCTATGAGTCATCATGTGATAGGATGCACCTAAGTTAATTAACCAAGAGTCATCACTAATGATATTAGTAGCAATAAAAACATCACTACTGTATTCATCATTGTCTAAGGATTTGTCAAAAGAATAAACATTCTTCTTGGATTTATAGTTATCTTTAATGTGACCTCTTTTGACACAATTCCAACATTTTAATTTTAATTTTCTAGGAGACTTTGATCTACCCTTTCTCTTAGACTTCTTATCTCCACTTTTCTTCTTACCCCCTCTATTCTTAGAACTATGCCTTACAACAAGAGCATTAGAAGTGGTTTCATCCATGCACTTCCTTCTAATTTCTTCACTTAACAAAATGCCTAAGATATTTTCCAATTTAAGTGAAGTAGTACTACTACTATTTTTTATGATTATATTACTAAGTTAATTGTCATGATTATATTCTATCTTCATGATGGATAGTGAGATGAATGAATGGATTATAGTTTGTGATTCATGGTGTAGTGATTTGGGATGGTCATAACATTCATATAAGAGTACTTGAGTCACTTGCAATTGCAAATTCATGGAACCTATAGAAGTAATCTTCTTTTCGAGACTGTGATTTTACTTTAACCTTTGGGAGCTCCTGATGTTACATTTGAGTTATTTGATTATGTGGGGGCCATGGATGATCATCAATTAGGAGATGTTCATTGTAATGCCATGGGTAGGTTTGGATCACTTGTAGTGGGAGCTTTTGCTATGATATGATATTGTGCCATGGATGAATCTAGACCTTTCTATTTTGAAGTCTTGGCATGATATGGGTGCTCTTGGGAGTAGATTTATCTATTAGAGGTAGATTATCTTATATGACAAAGATGTAAATAATGATGTCATGTGGAGTTCTTAATTTTACTATTGGAACTTTGATAGTGATTTGAGGTAGTCTTCTAGTATTGAGTATAATTGTTATTTTTCCTTGGGAGCTTCTAGATATTGTAGTGATATAGTTGGAGTTTAGTTGGCATGAGATGGTCTTTTGGGTGCTCATGGATACTAGATAGATTTGGATGAGATTAGAGATCTCTTTTTTATAGGGATTATGTGTCGATATGGTTACTCGTTGATGAGGTTTCAATAGGAAGAGCAAGGAGCCTACACTTAAAGATGGATGTGCATTCATCAGGGACCTGATGAGGAGATTTTTAATGGAGAGTCACGATGAATTAGTGTATCTCAACAAGAGAAATATCATTCCCCACTCTCAATCCACTTAGTAGAGAATCATCTAATAGGTATTGCCTACCTTGTTTTTAGATGTGTTTATTTCAAGCTTTATATGTTTATGAGGATTAGTCTTGAGTTGTGGATGTTAGTTCTAGAGGGTTAGTTTGAGGAGTACATGGCATGGTTTCTTTTTCCTTTGTCTCCTTTTGCATATGATTTTGTTATGAGGAAAATTTTGAGGAGTGTAGAGGATGGTTTTGGGCATAATCCCTTGTTTTAGGAATGGATGTTTGGTTTGATCTTCCTTCCATTTGAGAGGCTTACATCCTAGTTAATTTATTAATATATGGTATGTTCAAATGACTTGAGGTTGAATGATTGGATGTTGAGAAGGCTTTTCTATTTAGGATTTTAGGAAGGGGATCATACTCATCATAGCTTTATCATATTAGTGTTAATAGGACATGGTTTTTGATTTGAAGTTTTTCTCTCTATGTTCTAGTGCTTCTTCCTAGAGATTTATGTTCACATGACATTGGGTTGAGGTCTGAGTGGAGCTCTTGTGATCAATTTGGAAGCTCTTTAACCTCTATCTTTTATGATGTAGAGAACTTGGGAGAGCTCTAGAGATCAATAGTGAGAGAATGATTTTATAGTAGTTTAGTTTGTAGGCTTGTAGATCATTGTGTATGTTCCTTGGTATTATATGATATTGATGACATCAACCACATCCTTTTTTGGGTGCTATCGATGGACTTTTGGATGAATTTGATTGATTTTAAATTCGACATTACCCATGATTATGGATTGGGTTAGATATGTTGATGGAAGAAGGTCTAATTCTGATGATGTGTATGCCTTTTTTGAGGTATGGCTAGTTGGATATGTTAGAAACTAGTTGTGGTTCCTATTCTAGATGTTAGTGAGTTATTGGAAGCTATTAAAGCCTATTTTTTACCATTATATTTGGTGTTTATGTTTGGATATTGAGTTGGGATGGTATTTAATGAAGATTCTATGTGATATTTAGTGTCATCACTTTTTAATAGGATCTTATCTTTCATTCATTGGCATGATGGAGGATGAGAGGGTTCTTGTTTAAGATGGTGGTCACCTTGGTTGTTGTTGTAGGTATCTTAATGGAGCATATGGAGTACTTGTATGTTTAGATGGTACATCTTAGAAATAAGGATTTCTCCCTTGATGATAGAGTGTACTTTTGACCCATTATGAAAGGTATACAATAGTGGGAGACTAATTGGAAAGGTGTGTTGTACACCTTGCATAATGATAATAATGCTAATAATGTAAAAGTAAATATTTAATTGGGGTGAACCTTAGAGATGTGGATACCACATGTGTTAGACATTCATGGGGCCACTTGTATTTTTATGACATTGGGATAAATATTTATTGTGGGTGTCACATTGGGAAAATATTTATTATTGGAAAAAATTAGTACCAAATATTTAATTTGGAGTCATGTTTAGTGAGGTCATGGTTATGAGGCACATGGTTTATGTAATACCACTTAGTGGTGTTTTACAAGCTTGTATTTATAAAAGAAAGCAAATGAGTAGTTATTGAGGTTTGCTTGTGTAACCTTTGTCCTATTGGTTAAGGTTGGATTGAGCATATCTTGTAGGTTGCATATGTGGGAGCATGGATTGGGATGTGTGGCTACATGGTTCTCATTTTCTTGTTCACATAGAATAATCCAACTAGGGTCCTTCATGATTCAAAAGCTTTGCATGGAGACTCTGCAAGTGTATTGTAATATTCTCCATAAGATAATACATTGAGTATGTGAGTGCTTTTGGAGGATGGGTTTTTCCCTTAAGAGGGTTTTCCCAGGATACATTTCGTGTCATCTCATGGTATACTTTGTTATTATTTTGCATTATCGATTCTAAATACTCTTTTTACATTTATTTCTCCTATATTAATCTTGACAAGATTCATAGGAATAATTGGATATGAGGGGATGCTCTTCGACTTTGTAGAAAAATAATAGTATATATAACTACACAAGTATCAATATAAAACATCCTCCACAAATATTATATATTTTTCTTCCAAATCTAACATCCTAAACCACATCAACCATTCTCCTCTCATACCTAACACCATAAAAAAAAATTCCTTCCATATCCAATACCATTACACACCCAGCATAGCACCTCCAACATAATATCTCATGAAAACACATAAGGCATTCAATGCCAAAATTCCTTCATAAGGAATGCATATTTTTCTCTCATAAAAACATGTAAGGAACTCTATGTCAAAATTTCTCTGCAAGGAATGCATATTTTCCATAAGGGAGGTTCCACACCTCTCTTAACCTTACACATGGGTTGTTTTCAATCTATCTGGGAGAGCAAAACCCAACACAACACTCCCTTTATAAAACATATATAAAAACATAACAACATAAAATCTCAACAAAAGAGAAATAAAAACTAAGCTCAAGCCAACATATGGAATCACACAACAAAAACAACACATTCATCTTGCATATTCTACAAAGAAAGCTATGAATCCTACCTTTAATGGCTTCCAAAAATGGTAGAGATGCTCCTTATTGAGGATTCTTTAAGAGGACCCTCTCCAATCCTTCTCTCTTCCATGCTCTTAAGACTCCACACTATCTCACAATAACAATAACCTAAAAGAACCCCTCTAAACTCTCCAAGAGAGTTACAAATAAAGAAATCCATCCTTAGTACAATTCCATACAAAACTTAGTAAGGAAGGATCAGATGATATAGAGTCAATCTTCCTTCTTCCCCAAACCAAATCTCATCACACTTTTTCCAAGAGACTTTAGGAGGATCAAATCTTGTCCAAATCTCAAAATTTATATCCCAACAAATACCCACCCCACAGGTATTCACCCTAGGGACTTATTTTTACTTAATAAATGAAGAAAAATACACTTTTAAAAGACCTTTTAAAAATCCATCTAAGTTAAAGGCTAAGATTTATCACTAAGGATGACTCACAATAGAAGATCCCAATAATATACAACTTTAAAATAAAATAAAATTAAAAAAATAACATTACAATATATTTTTTTCACAAATGAAGACCTTAGTCCCATCATGGGTTAAGATCAAGGTGTCACTAGGGAATCACAACAAAGGTTTCTAGAGGAGCTTCAAAAAAATTTCCATTGGCCTTATAAATCATCTATACACATGCAAACAAACGTCAATATATCCCACAAAATAGATAAACAATAATAATATTTAAAACATCATATGCTATAGTAAATTCATAATTTACATAATTATCACTATTCAAACAATAATCATAATTTAAATTCAACTATCACAATTATACACACACAATTCACATTTATTACATAATGTTCCTTTATGAATTTCTTTCCAAATTTCACCATGTTCAAATATTCTTATTCAAATTATTTCTACTAAATCAAAATTATATTAGATAGATATTCACCATAACATACTTGAAATCTACACTCATAATCAAATCATAATAATAAAGAGAGAATACATAACCCTAAATCCATCATATATAATGTGAATAAACCATAGTCATCAACTAATTAATTCATCACATTAGTCTCATGAAAATTAACTATTCTAAGCATAGTGTCAATATCCATACTAGTCCATAGTCATAATCACAATCTAAAACATACATGTGTAAATCCATGAGTATCAATATCCAAACTAAGTCTATCATGTGTGATAAAATCACAAGACAAGGGCATGCATCATAGAATTAGATTCTATTTTATTTCTACAAGCATTAGAAACTAATTAATTACCGAGCTATTATTTCCATATGTGACTATTTTAACATATTTTAGATGAGAATATCATTAAGTCCCTTGTGAAACAACATAATATTAGCCTCTAGGTTATCTATTGATGAGGTAAAAACAACCTCATCTTAGTATTGACCTAATTACCCCCTTTGCACTGATAAGTTAACTCAAATTATGCCAATTTATTAATCTTGTGATAAATATTGTCTATTTATGAAGGAATAGTGTATAAATCTCTATTCCTAAATTGATTGATTTTGACCACTAATGTTGATGAGGTTTTATGAAAAGATATGTTATTTCATAAGCAAGACTTGGAAGTGATGGAGTGGAGAAAGTGGATATTAATGAAGATTGAAGTCAATAGCATTGAAAGTTAGAAGTGTAAAAAATAAAGGAGACTAGTATTTGAAGACTTCAGTTGTTTAATACTCTTCCATTCATATAGCATTCTAACTTATTTTCTGTTATTCAAAGACACTATATGCATTTAAGCTTCACTCGGAGCCCTCTTTATGGCACTGCAAGATAGACATGTTAAGACATTTTTGTTATGTTTTGTTTAAAGAAGACTTTTAAGTGACGATAATAAGTCGCCCTAGATTTAATCATTTGAAGTGATAAAAAACTTATGTTTTTCAAATAGATATACACTATGAATAGAATGCTAAAAAGTTGCTATGAAGACTAACAAGTTTATGTATACATGTTTATGCGACATGGGATTGGATTTTGTTACTATTTGATATGATCTAAGCTAGTTAAGATATTCCAGAGAGTTGGCCACTCAATGGGAAGGAGATAGATAGATAAGTATTTGTTTGTTATGTGAATGCACATTGTTGTTTTTATTACCTATCATTTTTGTTCTGTTTTCAAGTGTAGTGATAGTTTTGTGTGTGATGATTAAGATATTCCAGAGTTCTAGAGATTCGTCTTTCTATTTTATAGTAGAGAAGTTCTAAAGTTCTTGTATGGTTTAGATTTCCATAGTTTAGTAAAAATTCTGAAGTGTAGTCTAGATTTGGATATTCTCATGCTTTCCTAGATTAAGTATTTATTATGAATTCATACATTAGTTTTATCAGTTTTCTTTAATATAAGTTTGTTGATGATTTTTAATTGTACTTGAAGATTTTCTTAAGCTAGCTTTCCATACTTTCTAGTTAGGATTTAATTTGCAAGTGTTTACTAAAGAGGAAAAATCAAGAAAATGTTGCTAAAATAAGATGTTTGAATCTCCTATTTCATATAGCCTTGGACACAACCCGGTCGATAAACTAAGAAATTTTAACTAAAGTACAAGGCCTAACGACACCCTGTCATCTATCATAGCCAATATCTAGTAATCTTGAACCTTGGGGATATATTTTGATCTTCTTTCAAGAGAGGAGGTGTCTCACATCATCTCTTGACATTGGACTACTCCTTTTTTATCAATACAATGGTTTTAGAAGGACAACCAATCTATATTTGTCAAAATGGAAAACAAGAAGTTCAAGCTAGATAACCATCATTAAAATCTCACAAAGCAAAGGACACTTGAGATAACGAAACTCTAATAAATCCTGAAAAATGGTGCCATCGATTGACTCTCAAGATTGTTGAGAAATTTCAATCTCTAATCTAATGGTTTAACATCAAATCTTTCTTATCAAGCTATGACACCAATTGGTGAGATGCAATACTTAGACTACTAGAATATGTAAATCTGAAATTTGTATACAAATCTAAAATTAAGTGTTCTTAATCTTAGAATTACCATGAAGAGAGTTAATTGGTTTAAATTAGTAAACACCATTATTTCATCACATAACACATAACTTATGTGGAGAAACCCTTGTAGGAAAAAACTCCACCAAGAAGAGAGGATAGACATATATTAACTTTGAAAACAAGATTTCAATACAATCATTATTGCATTCTCCTCTACCTCCCATATGGTAGCACTTGTGTACCTATGAACAATCTCAACACACACACACACACACACACACACACTCTCTCTCTCTCTCTCTCTCTCTCTCTCTTATACATATACATATACATATACATACATATATAGATATATGTATATATATATATACATAAATCTATATATATGTATATATACATATACATGTGTGTATATATACATATTTGTATATCTACATGAATACATAAATACATATGTATTTATGTAGACTGTAGTCATGTAGATATACAATATATATGTATATATACTTATATGTATGTATGTATGTATACATGCACATACACATATATTTATATATATACACATATATTTATGTGTATGTATACATACATACATATATACATATACATATATGCATATATATATATATATACACACATACATATATACACTTATATGTGTATGTATACATATGAATATACACATATATGTATATGTATACATACATACATATATATGCGGGAACGAAATGGAGTAGATTGAGCAAGGTGAAATCAATGAAAGAGGAGAAGTAAAAGACAGGTGAAGGTCAAAAAGTGATGGAAGAAAATATTATCACACAAACATTAGAAGAATATCTATAGGAATTGGTGATCGGAGAAGTGAGTGAGAATGGGAAGGATTTCATAATTAAGATTCACAGTTGGCAATGTCAATGTCAAAATTATAGAAGAAATTCTATTTATCAAAATTCCAAACAATTTCCTTAACTTTGAGCTTGAGAAGCTTAGAAATAATGAAAAAATAGCAAAATTTGTGGGCATATGGTCATCAATAGAAAAAATTAAAACTTGGATTGGGTAGAGATGGATGGGAGTAATACAGAAGTGAGTTTTTTGGCTTTAGGGTTTTTACAGATAGTGTTAAATTCAAAATTCAAAAGGGACAACATTCTAAAGGGAGGCCCCTGGTTCATGGGGAACACTGGGCTATACATGCGAGCATGGTTTCTAGGCTTCAATCCTCCCAAAGAATTGATTCAAGGTGCCCCATAATGGATTAGATTGTATAAAATACCTATGGAACTCTGGACAAAAGATATTTTTCAATTAATTAGTGATATGCTAGGAAAATATATTTACATCTCACACGCTACAGGAGGGAGGTGTTTGGTGACATATGCAAGGATCTGGGTGAGGATTGACCTGAGCAAACTAATTAGGCATACCATAAGGTTGAGCTCCATCTTAAGAAAATTGACTCATAAATTGGATTATGAATGTCTTCTGATAAGATGTTTTAGATGTTAGAGAGTGAGTCATATTACCAGGAATTATGTAGGAAAGGAAATTAGAAAAGGAGAAACAAATGTAGAAGAGACAACACCCCATAAAAGACTACACCAAGGAGGATGGGGATCTCCCTTGATGGAGCTTTACCTAGTTTGATTGGGGAAGATCAAAACCCTAAAAAGGATGACAAGAAGGAAACTTAGTTGGTATAAGAAGACAAAGGAGATGAGGCTAGTATGGAAAAAAAAGGGCTGGAGATTTTCTAGAATATAGGTAATATTAGTCCCCCAATGAAGAAATAAGAGGATAGCTCCCTGAAGTATAAGAATCCATCTCTAATTTCAAAAGAAGGTGAAAGTGACACAGAGATAGGGTTGGAAGACCTTGAAGACAAATAAAATGCTTGGAGCATTGCAACTAGAAGAACAAATAAATTTGGAGGAAGAAACTCATTAATAATGTATGGTGGGGGACCAATTCTAAAGGTAGGACAATAGATGCATCAAAGGTAAAATTAAAATCCCTTGAGGATATAAAAAATGGGACACAAAAATCAATGAAATTTTTTTTCAAAGTTGAAGGCAAGCACCTCCCTATAGGAAAGAACCAATGAAGATCATAAGTTGGAACATACAAGGCCTAAACAGCTTGAAGAAACACCATTTATTGAAACAACTAATTAAGTCTGAGACACCAGATATATTACTCATACAGGAAACAAATTTAGAGGGGGATAATATCAAGGAATTCCTCCCAAGATTATGGAATAATGGATTGTGTGGTGATTGATGTTGAAGGATCATTCGGTGGTCTTGTGGTAATATGGAATAGGTTGAACTTTGTAGGTACAATAATTGAAAGTTTTTCATCTTGTCTTTTTGTAGGTTTTAGGAACTTATGGAATAACCAATACTTCATAATTTATAACATTTATGTCCCCAATTTAGAAAGAGAAAGAGTAAGGACATGGGATTATATTAGAAGCTTCAGGCAAGTCCATGAGGAAAAGGAATGGATTGTGGGGGGATTTTAATGTTGTCTTAAGCCCAGAAGAGAAGAAAGGTAGTAGGGTGCTGTCTAATTTAGGGTTGATTGAATTTAGAAGATCCTGTGAAGAATTATCTCTTGTGGATATTTAGCCCAAATCTAGATGGTTCACTTGGAATAATAGGATAAGTGATAAGAATATTTTGAGTCGACTGGATAGGTTTATGCTTAATTCAAAATGGTTGTTGGACCTTGATATCTTTCACTATGAAGTTATATAGTTTGGAGGATCTAATCATTGACCAATTTTAGTTTATATTAATAGGAACATGAAGCCTAGAGGGACCCCATTAAAAAAGGAAGCATTCTAGTTTGAACATTTGAGTTTTGAGGAGGCTCTTTAGGAACAATTGAGCAAGAAAGTTAAGAGCAATAAGAGATTCATTGTTCACAAAAAATTGATAGAAACTAAAAAGCAAGCTAAGATTTGGAATAAGGGGGTGATGGGAAATCTTTTTAAAACTAAAAATAAGGTTGGCTATGAGCTAAAGGAGGTGGAAAGGGCTATAGTTGAGAGGGGATTTTCTTTGGAACTTGAGAAAAAAGAGAAGGACTTATTGGAAGAACAAGTGAGGCTATTAAGAATGGAGGAGATAATGTGGCACCAAACATCTAGGGTTCAGTGGTTAGGGGAGGGGGATAGGAATACTAAATTCTTTCATCTAACCACAAAAGTAAGAAGACAAAATAATTAGATCCTGAGTATACAACTTCGTATAGGGTCAATAGTGGAGGATATGGAGACAATAAGAAGTGAAGGAAAAAACATTTCAGTAGTTCTATAGGTAGGTTCGGCTCCAATGGTGGATCATACAGTGCATAAGACATTACTAAGATACATAACTAATTTGGTTAATGATACATAGAATGAGGCTTTGTTATCCCCTTTCACAATGGAGGACATTAAGGAAGTTGTGTTCTCATTGGGGGCTAGGAAATCCCTAAGGCCAGATGGGTTTCAAGCAAAATTTTCCATAAATATTGGAATACAATAGGGGAAGATGTATAGAAGGCTATGGATGAATGTAGGAATATAAGAACAATGATGAAGACATGAAACTCTACATACATAGCACTTTTACCAAAGAACAAAATGTGAAAGTATTTTGATGAATACAGACCAATTGTAGTATTATGTAACTGTTACCTATTTTCATTTTTTTAGACTCAAATAGGTAATCAAGTAGCGTAGAGGTTGCGTAACTTGTTGTCATTAGCCATCATTTGGTCATAAAAGTTGATTTTGTGTTTCAAAACATGAAAGGTAAGGGTGTTTAATCATGTCCTTCAAGTTCAATAGGTTCTACAAAGGGTTTTTAAGGGAGGTTTTATCCTTATTAATTATCTTGAAGCTTACTCGAAATCACTCCTCTTCATCCATAAACACCTTTATCCACATTGAATGCAAATTTGGTATGTGTCAAATAGTCATTAAAGAGTCTTTTAAATGCTTCCTTCATGTTATCTTGTCAAAACTCACCTTTCCACATCCAAGGAAGCTTTTCCAATGTTGCATGTGACATTAATAGGTTAAAAAGGTAGTAAGAGGAAGTTTTTGCATGTAAAAATATCCTTAATCTCTCCAAAAAAAACTCGTACACCATGCATGGAGGGAAGTTTCTTGTTTGAAAACTTCCTCTATCCTATTTTTTGTGTTTTGGAGGTTGATTTAGGTTGATCTTGAGTTGAGTTGAGGTTAAATGCATTAACTTGAGTTAGTTTCATGCATAGGGTTAGGTTTGGAGGATCTTGTTGTAGGGTTACCTTATGTTTCTCAGTTCCCAAGTATTTCCCTTTGCATTCTCACACCTCCTTTAGGGTTTTACGTCTTCTTTCAAGTTTTCATGCATGGAAAAGATACCAAATAGGAAAGGGTTGTGAGGCATGGATACCATCAAATGTACCTAATGACAAAGATGCAACAATTGTCATGAAGAGATATGCAAAGTTTTGGAGAGTTTTTAGAGTGAACCCTAAGAAAGATTCAGGGTATAAGTGAAGTTTCAAAAGATGATTAACCCTCATTTCTACCTGCATTCAGTGTTGGAGCAATCCAAGGTACAAACTAAGGTGTCTTCTGCATTTTTGTTCTAGTAATCATTGAAGGAATATGGAAAACTTATATTGTCCCATACAAGGAGATTTTATTGAAGTTTATCGAGTAAAAATCTAATCACAGAATGCATATGGAAAACATAATCAGGAGGCACTAAAATAAATATTCAAGGTATATAAACAGTCTATAAACATTTTTCAAGCCCTAGAAGTGCTAGCATTTGTTCTTGGATGTTTTGGACTTGTCAAAGGTCTATAGGGTTTGTGTCAAAATCATAACATTATGTGTCAAGATCCCTATACACCACATGCTTTGTCTAACATTCTACATGACTATGAAATTCATTACAAGGTTTGTCCAAGTAGGAATACAATGATGTTTTCAAGGAAAGTGAGTTATGTAAGAAGAGATTCTTCACCTACAGATATACATCAAGGAATACAATGAATGTAGAGATTGTTCAACCTAGTGAATAGTGAATAGCATGTAATGGAAGCCTTATGGAGGTAGGTCACTATCAAAGATGATTTAAGAAGAGTACATAAATCTATGATAGAAGAGAGGGCCTAAAAAATTAACAGTTGAATTATAAAGACAATAATAGAATAAAGGGAAGGTATGCATGCCCAAGTACAGAGATTGAAATGAATATAAAGATACACTGGTAAAAAGGTCTAGAGTAGTCCTATAGACAAAGGCAAGTAGACAGTGCTAAGAGGATACAGAGGTCTAAGAAACTCTCCACATCACCAAACGAAGTATTGCAAGGTTACAAAGTTGCATGATGAAGACAGTGAATGAAGTTATGTTATAGTAGAGGTTTATCAACTCTAAAAGCATGCTTTAAGGGATCAATTACTTCCATAGCTCACTGTACAAGCTTTAATTCAATGTTAAGTCCTTTTTGATTTGTATGCTCCATGATAAGAGATAGAGAATAGGCGCAGTTGCAAAGATCCATAGTGCAAGACACAGTGGTACCAATCATATACTGGTCATGGAACACAAGACCATGGCTAGAAATCTACCACAAGGGACTGTTATAGTCTTAAGGTCTATAAGACAATCATTAGAGGCTACAAGACTATAAAATAATGATAAAACCTATTACAATGAGCAAAATCCTTATATACTGGAGAAGATTGAGACATGGTTACAAAGACTATTTTGTATGCAAGCACTTAAGATCAAGATGAAACCCTAGAAATAACCTAGAGAAACATGAAAACTCATGTTACCCATACATTAAATAACAAGTCTCTAAGGAAGTGCTACAGTAAAAGATACGGTTTACTAATAGAGAAAAGATAATGCCAAAGTTTTGTTAAGGGTTTAGACCTTTAAAATCCTTTATCAAACCCTATAATACCTTACCAAAATTTTGAATCATCTTGAGATCTTTAAGGATCATGATTGGGACATCATAGAGATACATGCAACTACTAACAAAAACATAGAGATTTGACATAGATTGACAATTAGAGTAATGATGATGCCAAACAGGATAAGGACATTACAAAGACAATAATATGTAGTGAATGCACAAGTTAAAAGGCAAAAGGTGTCAAGTCCTACCACGTTGAATAGGGCAGTTCAAAGATTAAGGTGAAACAATCACAAATCTTAACCCTACAACAGTGAAGAGATCTATAAGATAGCTGAGGAGTAGAGACCCTTTTGTAGGTATAAACAATGAAATTGAAAGGTTTGCTTGCCATCTCTACTATCAACAAAGAGATTGCAGTCAAAGCATGATCAAAGTTATCAAACCTTTAACAAAGGTTGTCACTGTATTTAAAGAAACATGGACTATCATCATTGAATAGAGGTGATAGTGAATAGAGTTAAATCTAAGAGCAGTAATGACTGGGAGATCTTCTTTGATCACCAAAACTAGTGTACATGAAGATAGGGGCAAAGATAAAAAAACTAAAGTTTAAACATTTTGAAGCTACAAAACTTAGTCTAAAGGAATCTACAAGTGGATTTACACTTGATGAAGACCCTACATGGGTGATAAATGGATTGAGGGGTGTTTCAAAGACATTATTAAGAAGTTGAAGATAGTTCTGAGAGTCCTAAAAGAATTGAATCATCCTTCCATGCCCTCCAAAAGTCCTAGAGGTAGAGACACAACTTGATCACATTCTCCTATAAATTTGCAAAGTGGAAGTTGAGAGGTTGAAGGTGGTTTGAAATGTTGAGGAGATAATGAGATAATTTGAAGTGAGTTATGAGACTATTGAAGGCATTTGACCAACTTCCCATCTATCTAGGAGAGTGGAAACAACCATGCACACTTCCCAAGCATTTAGGAGTAGTTAGAGTAACTGGGACAATAGCTTGAGAGAATATAGGAGGAAAAATAGCAAAAACAGAAGCATGCAATGAGGGGAAAGATAGAATAGGTCAACCATAACTTCCTCAACTTCATTTTCTCCAACAACATGTAGGAGTCAACATCAGATTAGGAGTCTTCTTGGGCGCCTAAAGGAGGTTTGACCCAATTTTTTACATTGATTTCTTCCTAAATTAACTCTTAATTTCTCTCCCATATTGGGATGAGCATAGGTAAGGCTTAGGATAGTTTTTTAGTAGTTCTCTCTTATTTTTTGGGAATTATTAGCAAAAACATAGTATTGTAATTGAGATTCTATTGTAGAATAGCCTATTGTAACACATTTTTCAAAGCAATACAAGATGGTTCAGACCTATTATTAATGTAAGAACACCCTTTTTATCAATAAATTATCAACTTTGCCTTGATATGATGTTGTTATACTGTGTGCTAAACAAATGATGGATGTATACTCTATGTTTTATGTAAAAAACCTTTGAAAGATGCCTCATTCAAACACCGCTATGTAGAA
Source organism: Cunninghamia lanceolata (assembly GCA_027924645.1). Classification (NCBI taxonomy): domain Eukaryota; kingdom Viridiplantae; phylum Streptophyta; class Pinopsida; order Cupressales; family Cupressaceae; genus Cunninghamia; species Cunninghamia lanceolata. The sequence goes on along the minus strand of BSBN01000435.1, from coordinate 3,607,928 downwards.
AATATACATTTTATGCAAGTTGTGAGTTGTGAAATACTTGAAACTAGCTATTTATTTGTGGAAAACTTCACATTTCCTTCTAAACAACAAAATATGAGTGTCCTTACAAAACATTTGTAGAGATAAAACTCTACATTTTGTTTCAATTTGTTGTGGCATAGTATCAGCATGCCATATATTTAATGTTGCAGTGTTGCAAGTGTATCCCATGTGGATCATGCCAAGTGTCAGCATGGTGGGGTTTCGAAGAGGCAAGACAGTAAAGAAACTTATATGCAGTGCAGAGGCACCACGTGGCGGAACTATGGAGAGATAAGAAAAGTAGCAAGCATAAAATTTTGCAATTGTGGAAAGCACCAAGTGTCTTTGTTTGAATCTGCAGTGCTCAAGGGTTCTAGAAGCAGCCACGTGTGTGTGTTTGCATTCCTTTTCTCTCTTCTTCTTATAAAGTTTCTAAGTCATTGCAGATGGTGCCACATGTCATGATGGCGGGGATTCAAAAAAAACTTTTAGTAAAAGCTTTAAGAATGAGCACCTATGCGACACGTGTTCCCTTTTTAGAGAAGGTGGAGTCTATCGCATGTCACATCTTCTATGTGTTTCATTGTGAGTGTCGAAGTAGTCCCTGGTGGGGCCCAAGGTATTAAATGCTATTGCTAAAGAGAAGTAGATGGCACCATGTGCTGCGATGGCAGGCATTTGAAGAGGGAAAATAGAGGAGACTTTGGAAAGAAGCGCAGTGATGCCGCATGTCTAAATTTTGAAGTTGGTGGAGCTTGCCATGTGTCTAAGTATTGGCTAAGTCTTTTGGCAAGGAATAAAGGAAGTGGAAGGTGCCAGGTGTCACGACGATGCGCATTTGGAGAAGGTTTTAGAAGAGACCCAGTTTGAGGAGCACTAAGGCACCACGTATCAATCTTTTAAGTCTTTTAGAAGACCGTGGAGGATACCATTTGTCCCAATTGCACTGGAAGTCATTGAGCCATATTTACTGCACCAATCGACCAATAGGAACATGAGAAGGAGGCAGGAGAATCTAGAATATTAGAGACTCATAGTGATTGTTGCAACAACAGGGTTGAGGCCAAATTTTAGAATCCAGAAGATCTCTTATGTATGGGCCACCAACAAAATGACTTCGGTTCAATTACGTAGATAGAGAATCTCAGTGACTGCCAGTGCCAAGCCCCATTTTGCATGCTATAAATAGGGGGTTTGTTGTAATATATAGATATCATATACAAAGATAGAAAAGTAATATATATGCTAAGAGTTTTACTGTGAGACCAGAAGTGTGTCATTTGCCTTTGCAGTCATTTGTTAGAAAGAAAAGCATTGTGGATCTGTGCATGTTTTGTTCCTTATGTACTCTGTTGAATCTATTAATGAAAAAAGCTTATGTTCAGTGCCATTTTTGATGTCGTTCTAGGTCTTTCTTGCAAGTTTCTCTAAGTCTAGCCTCTGAATATGAATCTATTTTATAATCTATTTATGTTGATCATGTATGCAGCTCTTTAACATAACAGAAATAATAAAGATTTAATCACTATGCTTATTGTAGGATCAGAATATAAATCTAGCACATCACCTTAGGAGTTATTTACATTGTATCTATAATCTTGTTTTTTCTTCCCTTTCCAAAACCCAATTTAAAAGGAAGAGCCAACTTTTGTAAAATCTAGAGGTTGCTTCAAGAATCAATCCCACATCCTTGAAGTTTCCCATGTTGGTGATGGATTAAGCCTAAAAATTTATACATCAATAGTTTTTGGCATGCCCGGTGGGACCTTTTCTAAATTCTTTATTAGAATCATATGAGCTAGAGATCAAGAAGGAGTCAGAGCTATGAACCAACCACCAGAGCCTGGTCGACTGCTAATCTAGGAGTCTTGTTGCCACCTTTATCAGCCACTCTAAGAAGAAGGATAAATCAATTGGCTAGAATACTAGGAATAGCCATGGTAGCTCTTATTCCTCCTATTCTACCATAGAACTTTGCAAATTGGAACAACTGTAACCCCCTTGTTCTCCCAACGCCACTAGATACCTAGGATCCAATCCCTACTAATTCTTTGAAATCATTACCCAAGTTTATAGGAGAAGACTCCAAGACTCCAGGAGAGCATCTCCAAGATGTGGTAGATGTTTGTGCTATGCATTTCATCATGAAACGAAGCATTTCTATTAGCTTATTAGCAGCTTCTTTCAAGGGGAAAGCTCTAGATTGGTACAGGTCCCTAGCCTCAAATTCCATCTTGACTTGGGATCAGTTGGGAGATGCCTTCTTTACAAGATTCAATGAAAAGGGTGACAGATCATCCTTGCTACAATAGTTGATCACCATAAAGAGAGCGCCCTAAGAAGCCATAATGGATTTCAACACTAGGTTTCAAAAAAATTGAGATAGAATCCCTGCAACAGCTAGGCCATCAGTAGGTATGGCAAATGTATTTTATCTTAAGGCTTTTAATTTTGATATCTCAGTCATGATTCAGTCCTTAGGAGGACAGATCTTACCTGCGGCATATGAATTGGCTGTAAGAGCTGAGAATAGCCCGATAGATGCTGAGAAATTGCCTCCATGGCCTCCCATGCCTATGTTTCTAGAGATTTCTATTCCTTTGCCACAAGAAGTCCCTAATACTCCATTAGTGCCTATGTCTATCTACACTTTTCCAGTGCCTCAACAACCTGCTACATCAATATCCTCTACTCCTCCATTGGAAATGGATGATGTAAAGAATATTCTTAGAACCTTTTCAAATGAGATTATTAACCTTAAGAGATAGTAAACTGCTTATCCAAAGCCTCCTTACTAGGGATTCCAAGGGATTAGGCCTTCATACCAGCCAAACTAATACCATGGGGCACAAAGAACAAACTATCCTCATCCATCAAACTAGCTGGTTCTAGTACCTACACCATTACAAGCTATCCCAGCTAACCTAGGCAGAGAAATGGTTCTTGGGCAAAATAACATGGCAAAAGAATCAAATGCTTGGTGTTTTCCTTGCAACAATGCACATATGCCCACATATTTCCCTAGAGGCAACTTATAGTAGAAGGTAGAAGAGCAAAGAAGAATGGAGGGTCAAGCTATTGTGTCCTCTAAATCTTTTCCATATCAGTTGCCTAGAATTTAGAATGTAGTAATGGTGTCCCAAATGCAAGGAATGTCAATTGAGAAAGAAGGAGAAATTGCCCCAGAGCATGCCCTATTTTCATGGATCGAAGAAGAAGATTCATTGTTTGTTAATGAAGCATCCACCTCCAAGAAGTCCCTAGTATAGTATGATTACTTCACTAGGTCCAAAAGAAGAATTGTTGAACAACCTGAAGCTATCAACAACAAAGTGGCTAGAGGTCCTCCTTTCCAAGCTCAATACACTCCCACTTCAAGACAAGAAGTATCCATGGTAGGTTAGAATTAAGGAGTCTCCAACTTGGTGGTGGAAAGGGAAAGATATGTTAGATTTTGGGTAGACAACTGAGAGGGGGGGTGAATTAGTTGTCCAAAAATTTCTTTCAATTAAACACTTAAATCCACTTTGTAATTCAGAAGCATAATAATAAATCAATCATGAAAACATAATGCATTAAATCAAGAGCTGAAACACATTAACACACAAGACACCAAGATTTTGACATGGAAAACTTGGTTAAGGTAAAAACCATGGGGTGATTAACCCAAGATTGTATTCTCTGTTAGAAGAATAGAAAGAAAAAAATGGCACATGCCAATTAGGGCTCACTGCTCGAGCACACTACTCATAAGAGGCTCACTACCTATAGGAGACACACTGTCTACAAAATAATAAGTGTTACATACTTGAACTGGAGAATAGCATCTTCACCATGCTTGAATAAGTTCCATTTAAGCTCAATACTTCTGCTCTGCTTTTCGCTCTAATCCTCTCTACCACATTCTCATCCCCACAAGACACCATTTGAAATGACTTTACAACTCCTTATTTATACAAGACATCGACTTAGGAATTATCATCCAAGTCGGCATACATAATAGAGAAAGTACATAAATACAACATGACTTATTACAAAAAGACTTCATGCGGATCAACACATTGTCGGCTACACAAATCTAAGACTTCAAACTTTCTTTGGGAACACACCATTCTTCACAGGACACCTTCTAAATCATCCGCAAATGTGTAACTTATCCGGTCGGCCAGACTAAAGAAGAACATCATCATTCAGAAGTAAATATTTAATTACAAGGTCAATCTTCAATGTGGACCATCAACACAAATTGGACACAATCCAAAGACTTCCACAAGCTTGTCTGAATCACCAAGAACATCCACACTACTACTGTCTACTGAAATCATTCTCTCCTTCATCTAGAACCTCAAGAACATAGTCTAGCATCTCTGTCATAATGGAATAGATGCTTGCAGACCTCTAGATCATGAACCAATTGAGTTGTCACTTCACATGAACATCATAAACACTCCACCAGATCCGTAGAACATGATATTTCATTTTTGGATCTCATCGGACCTATCTGTATCACTCTGTCACCTCTGAACACCTGGTAGAACCAGTTTTACTTAAGTGGCCATAATTTCTTCAGATCTTCATGCGGACCTCTAAAATCTTTACTGGATCATCTCAAGACACATATCTACAAACCCTTTGAAGTGCATCCTCTAATTTTTATCTTAACTAGGATCTTTACCTCACTGTCTTCACTGTTCTTCTTTGTTCTTGATTAGCACTAATTTTCTCAATATCCTCAACACATAGTTCATCTAATCCTTATCATTAATGCAACAGAAGTATGTTGACATCAATGACAACACCGGTTAGGCCCATACTTGCAACAATCACCCCCTTTGTCATTGATGGCAATATATGATGTGAAAAATTGTTGTAACCATCAAAATAAGAACTTCTCCTCACTATCACAACTCTCCCTATCAGCAACAACCATTCACATGTCTTCTCTTCCTTTCCTGCTCCCCCTTTGATCAATAACCACTTGTTTTTCACATGTCTTCTCTCCCCCTTTGACATCAATGGCAAAGGGCACATACTTGCATTACTTTTAGAATCATACTAGCTGCTCCCCCTGAGTGGTAGCTTCCCAAACATCAATCAGGATCACAAGATATGACTGTGAGATCCATTGGACTGATGCACAATAGTGTACCTTAGTTCATAACTGGAGGGGTAATAACCCTTAACTTCTCCCTAATATACTCAAAAGAGTCCTTAGGAAGAGGTTTAGTAAAAATATCTGCAATCTGATTCTTGGAAGGCACAAACTCCAATCTGATTCATTCTTGTTCACTTGTTCTCTCAAAAAGTGAAACTTGATGGATATATGTTTGGTCTTTGGATGAGACACCAGATTCTTTGATATGTTTATTGCACTTGAGTTATCACAGAAGATTGTGATAGGTTCCTCATATTCCACCCTGATGTCTCTTAGCATTTTCTTCATCCATAATACTTGAGTGTAACTACCTGTTGCTGCAATATATTCTTCTTCTACAGTGGACAGAGATATTGCCTCTTATTTCTTGCTTAGCCAAGAAACCAATCTCTTCCCAAAAAAGAATCCTCCACCACTGGTACTCTTCCAGTCATCCACATCTCCTGCCTAATCCGCATCTATATATGCATGAAGAGAGAAATCGTGGTCTCTAGGATACCGCAAACCATACTTAATTGTCCCTTTTAGATATCTAAAAATCCTCTTGATTTCCATGACATGAGATTCTCTAGGATCAGCTTGGAATGTAGTAACAAGACCAACAGCATTCATAATGTCAGGTCTAGTTTGAGTGAGATACAATAGTCCTCCAATCATTGACCTGTACTTTTTCTAATCAAGCTTAGGAGAGTCATCATCTTTGCTCAATTTACATCGGGTTGCCATGGGAGTATTCATTGGTTTTGAGTCTTCCATCCCAAATTTCTTTAGCAATTCTTTTACATATTTGGTCTGAGAAATGAAGATTCCTTTATTTGTTTGAGTGATTTGTAGACCTAAGAAGAAATTCATTTCCCCAAACATGGACATCTCAAATTCGCTTTTCATTTGATTTGCAAAGGTTTTACACATACTATCTCTTCCTCCAAAAATGATATCATCAACAAACACTTCAACTATCAAGATATTTTCATGATCAATTTTAAAATACAAATTATTGTCAACAGTACCTTTGTTGAAACCAATCTTCAAAAGATGTTTATCCAATCTTTCATACTAGGCTCTTGGGGCTTACTTCAGTCCATACAGTACTTTCTTCAACTTGCAGACCATATCCCCATGATCAGACAATTGAAATCCATCTGATTGCTCAATGTATACTTCTTCTTCCAAGTCACCATTTAGGAAGGCAGGTTTGACATCCATCTAATATACCTTGAAATCCTTGAAGGTAGCAAAAGTAAGAAATAATCTGACTGCTTCAATTCTTGCCACCGGAGCAAAAGTTTCTTCAAAATCAACTCCTTCTACTTGGGAGTAACCCTTGCAGACCAATCTGGCTTTATTTCTGACTACTTCACCATCTTCATTCAGTTTGTTCTGGAAGACCCACTTGGTTCCAATCACATTGTTATTTGTAGGTCTTGGAACAAGATCCCAAGTGTGATTTTTCTCAATTTACATCAGCTCTTCCTCCATTGTTTTGGTCCAGTTTTCATCATTGCAAGCTTCATTCACTGTCTTAGGTTCAATCTTTGAGATTAGACAATACTCTTCTGAATTTTGAGCAATCCTTCTTCTTGTTTGTATGCCTTTGCTTTTATCACCTATGATCTGATCTTCAAAGTGATTTAGTCTTACATACCTGGGAACTTTGGGAGTTTCTTGCACTTCTGATTTTTGAACAAGTTCATTCAAACTTATCTCTTCTTCCTGATTTACCAGATTAGTTTAAATCTGAATTTCAGAGGAAGCTTGGACTTCTTAAACAAAAACATCATTTTGATCATCTTCATCATATTCATAAAACCTTGAGTGTTTTTCAATACCTTCATCAACCTTCACATTTGTACTTTCCACAATCTTCCTTAATCTCTTGTTATAACATTGGTATGCTTTCCTTTGAGTAGAATAACCCAAGAATATTCCTTCATCACTTCTAGCATCAAATTTTCCTAGATCTTCATGTCTTTTAATGTAACATTTTCTACCAAAGACTTTGAAATACCTCACAGTGGGAGTGATGCCAAACCAAAGTTCATAAGGAGTCTTACTGGTATTGCTTCTGATTTGTACTCGATTGAGATTATAGACTGTAGTGGTTACAACTTCTCTCCAATAGATCTGAGGGACATTTACTTCCATCATCATGGTTCTAGATGCTTCCTGGATGGTTTGGTTCTTTCTCTCCACTACTCCATTCTATTGTGGAGTCCTAGGAACAGACAACTATCTTTTTATTCCATGTTTCTCATAGAATTCTATGAACTCACAGGATGTGAATCCTCCACCTCTATCAGACCTCAGACATTTTAATTTTAATCTGGTTTCATTCTCTACCATAGCTTTAAATATTTTGAATTTCTCAAGAGCTTTTGATTTCTCTTTGAGAAAAGTCACCCACATCATCCGGGAATGGTCATCAATTAATAACATGAAGTATCTATCACCTTGCACACTTCTGATTCTTGTCAGACCACATAGATCAGTATGAACTAAGTCCAATAATCTAGTAGAAGATTGTTCCTTTCTTTTGAATGAGACTCTACTTTGTTTACCCAACTAACATTTCTTACACAAACTATTGGTAGGCTTTACCAATCTTGGGAGATCTCTTACAACCTGAGTGTTGCTTATCTTGATGATATTATCAAAATTCACATGACACATTCTCCTATGCCACAACCAACTCTGATCAATTTGAACAAATAAGAAACTTTTACTAGTACCAACCAAGTGGAAGATGTTACCTTTAGTTTGAGTACTAGATGCAATCTCTATTCCAGAACTTTCAAAGATCTTACATTTTCCATTCTTGAATTAGAGATCATAGCCTTTGTCCACCAACTCTCCAACACTGAGAAGATTGTGCTTCAGACCTTCAACATATAGTACATTACTAGTTTTGTTCTTTCCATCAAAAGAAATAGTTCCTCTTCCTTTGATTCTACCAACAGAATTATCACCAAACTTTACTACTCCTCCTTCATACCTTTCCAAATCTATGAACTTATTTTTGTCACCTATCATATGGTGAGAGCATCCACTATCAATGACCCAATCATCATTTTCTTCAGCTTGGGCAGCCAGAGCTCTTTCCACAATTTTATGATTGACAGATTTAGAGGGCATTGTATCTTCTTCCTTGATGGCAATAAACACCCAGTCACTTCCAGATTTGTTTCCTATCTCTAATTCATCATCTGTTACTCCTTCATTATTGTCATCTTCATGAACATAGTAACAATTCTTTTGGAACCTTGATCTGTTAGGATTTGGCCTTGAAAATCTTTTCGGACACCTTGAGGCAAAATGACCAATCTTATTACAGTTAAAACACTTAAAAGACAATTTTCCCTCATAGTTACCAGATCCTTTTGGCAGTCTTTTTGCAATAAGGGCTTCAAGTTGAGCAGCTTTTGCTTCATCTTCTTCCAGGTCTTTTCTAGCTTTTTCATACCATGATAATTTCCTTGAAGAGTTTTCTCCCAGATTAGACTTTTATTTTCCTTTAACAGAGGCACTAGCTTTGAATGTAGATTTAGTCTTGGGGGGGGCATCTCCAAACTCAGTCAACTCAAATGCAGCCAATTTACTAACCAATTGATCTCTTGTGATACCTGAAATAGATCTAAATTCCTCAATAGTAGCAACCTTGTACTTGTAAGAATCAGGAAGGGATCTGAGAACTTTTCCAACAATCTCATCTTCCTCCAAGACTCCACCAGCACATCTAATGCCACAAACAAGCTCATTTACTCTTGGCATAAATGTAGTGATATTTTCATCTTCTCTCATCTTCAGATTTTTGAATTTTCCTTTCAGACTCTGTCACTTGGCACATTTATCATACTTGTCTCCTTCATGCAGAAGTTCCAATTTTTCCCAAATCTTAAAAGGAGTTTGTAGGTCAACAACATTTGTTATCTCTAAATTAGACAAGGCACTTAGAAGAGCTTCTTTAGTCCATAGATTGTTTTCAGCATCTGTGATTTCATCTACGGATTTCAGATCATTCTGTGGAGGAGTATACTTCTTTGAAGCCATGGTCCAATACTGCATTCCCATACATTGCAAGTGACATTGCATGCAACTTTTCCAAAGATTAAAATTGGTTCCATCAAACTTCGGACTATCCTTCTTGTAGGATGACATCCTAGATCTCCTCAAGCGGTTAAGATCTTTTTAGAGGAACTTAGCTCTGATACCAATTGTTAGATTTCAGGTAGACAACTGAGAGGGGGGGTGAACCAGTTGTCCAAAACTTTCTTCCGATTAAATGCTTAAATCCACTTTGTAATTTAACAGCATAATAATAAATCAATCATGAAAACATAATGCATTAAATCAAGAGCTGAAACACATTAACACACAAGACACCAAGATTTTGACATGGAAAACCCGATTAAGGGAAAAACCATGGGGTGATTAACCCAAGATTGTATTCTTTGTTAGAAGAATAGAAAGAAGAAAATGGCACATGCCAATTAGGGCTCACTGCTTGAGCACACTACTCACAAGAGGCTCACTACCTACAGGAGACACACTATCTACAAAATAATAAGTGTTACATACTTGAACTGGAGAATAGCATCTTCACCATGCTTGAATCAGTTCCATTTAAGCTCAATACTTCTACTCTGCTTTTTGCTCTACTCCTCTCTACCACATTCTCATCCCCACAAGACACCATTTGAAATGACTTTACAACTCCTTATTTATACAAGACATCGATTTAGAAATTATCATCCAAGTTGGCATATATAATAGAGCAAGTACATAAATACAACATGACTTATCACAAAAAGACTTCACGTGGATGAACACACTATCGGCTACACAGATCTGAGACTTCAATCTTTCTTTGGGAACATGCCAGTCTTCATAGGACACCTTCCAGATCATCTACAAAATGTTTAACTTATCTAGTCAGCTAGACTAAAGAAGAACATCATCATCTGGAAGTAAATCTTTAATTACAAGATCAATCTTCAATGCGGACCATCAACACGAACTGGACACAATCCAAAGACCTTCACAAGCTTGTTTGAATCACCAAGAACATCCACACTACTACTGTCTACTGAAATCATTCTCTCCTTCATCTAGAACCTCAAGAACATAGTCTATCATCTCTATCATAATGGAATAGATGCTTGTGGACCTCCAGATCATGAACCAATTGAGTTGTCACTTCACATGGACTTCCTAAACACTCCACCAGATCCACAGAATAGGATATTTCATTTCCAGATCTCACCGGACCTATTTGTATCACTTTGTCACCTCTAAACACTTGCAAGAACTGGTTTTACTTAAGTGGCCATAATTTCTTCAAATCTTCATGCGAACCTCTGAAATCTTTACTGGATCATCTCAAGACACATATCTACAAACCCTTTGAAGTGTATCCTCTGATTTTTATCTTAACTGGGATCTTTACCTCACTGTCTTCACTATTCTTCTCCATTCTTGATTAGCACTAATTTTCTCAATATCCTCAACACACAGTTCATCTAATCCATATCATTAATGCAACAAAAGTATGTTGACATCAATGACAACACCAGTTAGGCCCATACGTGCAACAAGATATCCCTACTATCCAAAGGCACAAACATTGGGGCCTATAAATGTGGTAGATCAGTTAAAGAAAACCCCTACAAATGTATCCATATGGGATATGCTAGCTATCCTTGAGCAGAAGTCAATATTGCAAGAAGCCTTACAGTCCTAGATAGATCCCAGAGCTATTATTGCAAAAGAAGGCACAGACAAAGGAAAAGCTCAAAACAAAGATGCTCCACCTTAAGGGACATCTACTCTGGTAAACACCAAAGAAGAAGCAAGTCTAAGCCAAACCCCTTTTATTTGACCCTAATAGTGGGAAAGAAACTATTACATAATTCCATGATAGACTTAGGGACTAGTACTACAATCATGCCCAAACAAGTAGCAGATGCCTTAAAAATAGAGTACCAACCACTAGCTAAAGGAGTTATGCAATTAGATGGGAAGTATGTCCAAACCATAGGAATCATCAAGCAACTCCCATTACAGCTATATACTTGTCCAAATATAACTATCTTGCAAGATGTAGTAATCATTGGCATTCTCCCTGTCTTTGGATTATGTTTGTTTAGAGATTTTACTGCTAAAATGTGAGGTATATGTCACTAGATTGGTCACACTTGATCTTAAGAACTAAATATGGAACAAAGATGAAGGTATTATCTGAGCCCCTATCTAAAGAACATATCACTGAGGGACCAGTACCAAAATTTGAAGCATCCCATGCTATGATGAATAGGGAGGACAGAGCTTTTATTGAAGAGGTACGGGAATGGACTGAACATGATCAAAATGAAGAGGAGAACAATCAGCTAATGTCTATGATGTAGAGTGATCCTTATGGCAACTATGACTCTACTAGTTTAGGAACATATGTAATTTTTGAAGAGGATCAAGAGATACCTAGAATAATGTGTCAAGAGATAGATGAGAAGAAAGATTCTGATGAAGACTCTAAAATTTGGACCTTAAACTTTGATGGAGCCAGGAGTAAGAATGATGCAAGAGTAGATATCTGTCTTACCTCCCCAAAGGGAGAAAAGATCCTTAGAGCTATACACTTCCAGTTTGCTTTTACAAATAATGATGTTGAATATGAATCCCTGGTACATGGTTTGATTTTAGCTAAATGGAAAGGAGTAAAGAATCTAATAGTCAAAGGCGATTCAAAACTAGTTGTAAAATAGATCAGAGAGAAAGTTGTAGCAAATAATGTAAGAATGAGGTCATATTGCCACATGATTTGGGATCTAATTGATGGCTTTGATGCTTTCAATATAGAGGTTGTACCTAGAACTCAGAATAATGAAGTAGACAAGATGGCACAAATTGGCTCTCAATTTGACCCAGCGAGTGATCTGCGTATCAATAATGAGGCAGTGAAGGTTATTATCAGACCAACAATCCTTGATAATGTTCAAAATTGACAAGTTTTTAATAGTGACCTCCAAATCCTTTTGTTTTTACAGCAGTCTAGAGAATTTGCCGACCAGTTGCAGCCTAAGATTGAGGAAGCATATGGTGATCAGATCATCTAGTTGAAGTCTAATAAGCTTTCGAGAGGGTTGATAACTCTAGAAAACTTGTTCGACCCTGATGATGTAGGCCTAGACAAGATAAAGTTCATGGCAAGAAAAGAAGATTATTCTAAAATTAAGGTCAGCAAAGGAAGAAAGCTAAAAGTGGGTAATGGCACTACTAGGGATGAAAAGGATAAGTTAATTTCCTTATGCAACAAGTATGATAGGGTGGTTGCATGGACCTATGATGATCTCTAGAGTTACAATAGAGACATTGTCCAACATACTATAGAGCTTACTGAAGGATCAAACCCTATTTTCCAGAAACAAAGACTAGTGAATCCTAGAATTCAACCTTTAATGGTGGATGAGTTACAAAAGCTTCTTGAATCTAAGATTATTTTCCCAATCAAGCATTCAACATGGGTGTCTAATCTAGTGCCAATGAGAAATAAAAATGGATACATTAGACTCTGTGTAGATTTTAGAGACCTAAACAAAGCTTCATTAAAGGATCATTACCTCCTGCCATCCATGGAGCAGATTTTACAGAGTAGTGGGGTTAGAAAGATTTTCTCTGCTTGACAGTTTTTCTGGATACAATCAAATCTGGCTAGTAGATGAAGACCAACATAAGACAATGTTCACCACCAAATGGGAAACTTTTGCACACACAAAGATGCCTTTTGGTCTCTCAAATGTTGGTGCCACTTTTTAGTACACTATGGATATAGCATTTAAGGGGCTCATAAATAAGATCATTCTAATTTATTTAAATGATCTTGTTGTATTTACAAAACATGCCAAAGATCACTTTGAGCATTTAGAAGCTATCTTTCAGAGGTGTCAAGAGTTTGAGATTTCTTTAAATCCTAAGAAATGTTTTTTTGGTGTACGTCAAGGGAAGCTACTATGATGTATATTGTTTCAAAGGATGGAATTTCTATTGACTCGAAGAGAGTCAAGGCCATAATGGACTTATCCTTACCTATCAACAAAAATGCAGTATAGTCTTTTTTGGGGAAAATCAATTGTGTTAGTAGGTTCATATCTGATTTTGCAGGGTTAATCAAGCCTATTACTTTGATGTTGAAGAAGGATCTAACCTTTAAAATGGACAGCTGAGGGAAGATAGGCCTTTGAAGAAATTAAGAAGGCCACCTCCACTGCCCCAATACTGTAAAACCCAGATTTTAGCAAAGACTTCATAATGTATGTGTATGGAGGTGAGTAGATTATTGCAGCTGTTCTAACTCAAAAGATGACAAAGAAGAGGGAGAACATCCAATTGCATTCTTGTCTAGGACATTAAGGGAGTATGAATCCAAGTACAATTTTGTTGAGAAGCAAGCTTATGCAATAGTTAAAGGACTAAAAAAATTTAGACACCTAGTAATAGGGAATAAAATCTTGATATTAGTAGCTCATTCAAGTGTTAGAGTGTACATTATGGAAGGTGAGATTATAGAGAAAAGAGATAACTGGATAACTAAGATTTTTGAGTATGATGTAAAAGTGAGACCAATCAAATTGGTCAGAGGAAGAGGACTTTGCCAATATATTGTCCAAGACACAGAGGCACCAATATTGAAAGAAATAGAAGATGAAACTGTATTAAGGCTGTAAAAGCCTAATCAAGACTCTTGGGTTAATGATAAGGTACAGTTCATGAGAACAGGTATTTTTCTTAGTGTGCTCTCTCTTGACAAAAGAAGATAGTATAGGCAAGAAGGGGTTAATTTTGTCTTGATTGATCATATTCTTTTTAGAAGAAATTTTGATGGAATCTTACTAAGGTGTGTTGAAAAGGATGAAGCTCAAAAGATACTACACGTATTACATCATGGAGCCTTAGGGGGACACTTTTCAACAAAAACTACTACCATCAAGATTACACACGCTAGGTACTATTGGCCTACATTGTATGAAAATTGCCATCAAATGGTTATGGAGTGTTAGGCTTGCCAATTCTATGTCAAGAAGAGAAGAAATGCAACTTTGCCTCCAAGTCCTATAGTGGTAGATGAACCTTTTGGACAGTGGGGTTTGGATTTCATAGGAATGATTAATCCAGTCTCAAGTATGGGATACAAATGGATCGAACCTTACTGCAACTAATTATTTTACAAGGTGGAGTGAAGTAGTCCCACTTATAGAAGCCACTGAAAGGCTGATCTAGATTTTCTCGAAGGAATAACTACTCACTTTGGCCCACCCTGCACTATTATATCTAATAATGCTAAGGCATTTTTGGGGACCAAACTATCAATGTTTACTTTGAAAAAGGGAATATATTTGAAGACTTCATCCAACTATTACCCGCAAGGCAATGGTTTGGTAGAGTCGACGAATAAGAATCTAATTAGACTCATTAAAAGAATGGGAGTTGATCATCAGAAGGATTGGCATAAGTATCTCAATTCAACACTATGGGCTGACAGGATCATGCCTAAGCAAGTGATTAAGATGTCTCCTTATGAAATAGTTTATAGAAAGAGTGTAATTATGCCATTGAATATAGAGATTCATGCCTTACAGTTAATTAAACAAATGGAGATAGAAGAGAATGGTCCAATGCATGTGAGGCTTGCAGAATGACTGGAAGTATAGAAGAAAAGAGAGTCAGTGCATGAGTCCCTAATGGACCGTCAATTGACTGTAAAGAGTTGGTTTGATCGAAGGGCTTCTGAACCAAAATTTGAAGTCGGGTCTCTAGTTTTGAAATGGAATGAAAGAGCTTCTAAGCTAGGGTGGCACAACAAGTTTGATTCATTGTGGACTGGCCCTTTTAAGATTCGTGCTTGCAAGCAACAGAATGCCTTTGAGCTAGAGACTATGGAAGGAGAACCAAAAGAGATTCCTGTCAACGGGATCTTTTTGAAAAACTTCACATTATTTCAAATTCTGCCCCTATATCATAGTTAGTTAGTTTCCTTTAAGTTTTGTTTCCTTCCTATTTGTTTTTTCCACTTTTTGAATAAGTGTTCCAGGAACACTTGTCCACAACATATTGGCCTCCATATTTAGCATTTATACTTCCCTCTGAGCTATTAAAAGTACCCATACTTCTAGGGTGGTAGCCAATCATTTCAAAAAATTGTTGCCTTTAATGCTGAGTTGGCACACAATCTTGTGTAGATTTAGAATAATATGCTAACTATCACTATGGCTCATCTTCTAGAGTCATTAATTAGAAGTGACGGTCCATTTAATGCATCATTAATGCCTATGTCAAGTCAAGGAGTTAAGTGTCCCTTTTGTTTTTCATTTTGTCACATCTTTGTTTCAGAGTCTTTCGAATTCCCTCTATCTTTGTTGCGAGTCTCAGCCATTATCGTGAGTTCTAGCTATAGCAGTGAGTCCAATTGCAATTTTTTAGAACCTCTTAAGTCTTGTGCATAGGTTAACTAAGAAGAATTACAGAGATGGAAGGGGAGCAGTTTGCCAAAGGGTCACCATAGGAGGGTCTATTTGATTTGCCAGAAAAATGGAAGAATAGTAAGCCCTATGCATTTGCAAAGGCACAGCCAAGAGTCAGCTACCTAAGAACCAAACCCTTGGAGAAAGGGAGAAATGTTGACCCCTCACAAGTAGAAGATTACACAGACAACATCTTTGACCCTCGAGTGTCCAAAAATCCAAAGAATCTAAGAGAAGGAGTGCATGTAAGATGTCTCTGATGAGTAAAGAAGGGTGAGTGTGAGACTTTTGGCATGAGGATTTGGACTTCTCAATTGGCCCAATTCATGGTCCCAACTATCCATTCTTATCTAGAATTGGTCTAGCTATGTGCAAGCCTCTTCGACCCATAGACCTCAACAATTCAAAGAAACAATTTCATGCTCCAGATTAGCCCTAAGGCGATTCGAGATATGTTGGGTCTATATCATGACCGAAATGCTAGTTTCACCAATATACCCAAGTTGCAGAATGTATGGACTGGAGTCCACACAAAGATCAGGTTCCTAAATATAGAGTTATGTCTTGATGATAACGACACTTAATTGCCCACATTACCTATAGATCAATAATGGTTCACCACGGATGTGCAGGATGCACTATCTATGCTGGCCTTCATTTTTAGTTGTGACAAAGATGCAAATGTATATGATTGGCAATTGGCAGCCATCTTCAGACTCAAAATGGTAGATAAGGCTAGAGAATATAGATTTGACTTCTTGGAGCATATCTCATAGGCCATTATTGAGCAGTTGTCCAATTTTTCTGATATGCAGACTTTTAGGTACTCAGCATACCTTTTTCATCTAATCTTGTATCAAAATTTTTATCTTTTTCAACATTATATGCACTTAGATATGTATGACCCAGAAGTAGATAGCAGAAAAACCATTCTTGTGTCTATGTGGACCCATGTTCTTTCATAAATCTCAGACCCTTATAAGTTTACTGAGTGTTTTGTGGCTCCTATTTTTGAGCAATTAGAGTCTGAAGCTATTGTGAACATAATGACACCTAGTTTAAGGGGGTTCTTAGTAAACTCCAAGATTCCTTGTGACTATTTCTTTGGGGCCCATTTTACAATTATTAGACTTCATGGTTTTGTTGGTGAGCCAGTTTTTCTCCCAAAAGTTTTAACTCCTAGAGTCACAACCTTGGAAGTGGGTCACCAATTATCAATTATTGACAACAATTATGGCAACAACAACAAGACATTTTATGTCCCTTGGACAAAAGGAAAGATCACAATAAGGAAAAGAGAGACTAAATATTAGATGTTAAGAAAGCTAGTGGGTTATGGTTTTGTGATGGTTCAAGATGAATGCAATTATGATTCGGGCAGTTTCTTGGCATCCTGGATTGTGAATAATAAAGTTTCCATGGTCTTTATTCACGAGGGTCAGCCTTTCTGGGAGCAAAGAAGGTCACCAAAGCAAGATACTCTAGAGGTCTATGTAGAGCTCACAAATATACTTGGTGAGGGTCCCAAGCCATGGGAAACTTTTTACACTGTCGAACAGGAATATAATCCCAAGAAGCTTATGACTCATGGTTTGAATTTGACTTTGCGAAATAAAGATTGGTCAGTTGAAAAGATAGCAGCCTATTGGAAATATAGGCAGGAGATTTCAGAGATTACCAAAACCTTTGGTCAAGTGGTGACTAATGAAGAATGGGAGAGGCTATGGGATGATTACCACATGACTCCTGTATCAAGTCTAGATACAAGCAATCTTTCGTGCCACTCAAAGGAGATTGAGGAAATAGAAGAAATAGAGGAGGCAATTGAACAAGCTCTGAGAGCTCCTTGGCTGCAACCTCTCAGTATAATTGAGCAGCAGAAGGCTGCACAACTACCATCTCATGAGACCAATATAGCTTCGACATCTGGGGGTCTTGGAGCGGTCATTTCTCAACAAACATTCATGTCTATGCAAGAGGAATTAGAGGAAGAGGACCCTAAAGATACTGCAGGAAGGCTCTTGACACGGAAACACAAGCAAGTGCTATAGTAGGAAACTAAGGAGGATGTTTTAGAGGCCCCACAACAACAAGTTCTCACAACAATGGTGGTGGTTCAGGTAAGTATTCCTCCTTCCTTTTCTCCTTCTTCATTTTATTCTTCTTTAATGGGGGTGACAACCTAGTTATCCTATTCTTCCATGCCTCCTGCAACCTCCGCTATGCCTTTACAATCTTTTGCACCTACTACTAGTTCACCGGCCTTAACCCAATCTCAAACCATTACATTGCCCTTATTTTCCCCATCTATGCCCAGGAGGGCTATGCCTCAAATTGACCCCAGCCAAAAGATTACAACCATTCCATATGGCCTACCACAAGGTCATCCTTTTGCTGGAGGACTCATTGCTTCCCCACCTACATTTCAAACTCAAGCAGACACTGCTAGAAAGGCAAGGGAAGCCAGAAGGGAGAAGAAAAGAATGAAAGAAATAAAAATCCCTGCTACTCCCCATGTGAAATCTCTTTTTGATCCCATCCAATAGTCCCTTACCATCATTCATATGACTCCCAATATTTTCAAGCCACTTGAGCAGATGAAGCTGGAGGATTATACTATGAATGCAGTGGCTATGGACATGACTCACTTTAGGCCACATGATAAAGTTGAGTTGATGAATGAAACTTCTGTAGTAGTTACAACTGACTATCTGATGGTAACAAGGAAGCTATAAAAGGTAGAAATAGATTTGGTAAAAACCAAGGCCACAATTAACAGCCTTTTTGCTGAGATAAAGGCCAAAGATATTGAGATTGACACTTTGAATAAGGATCTACAATCTACTGTGTCCCTTGATATATATGAGGTAGTATAGACCAAAGTCATAGATTTACAAGCTGAACTGACACAGGCTAAGGCCATTACCACCATATTGCAGCAAGAAAAGGTGCTTACAAAGAAAAAGTGCCAAGACAAGATCCGGGAGGTGTCTCAACTGCAACAAAGCCTTCACATAGAACAAAATTAGAGTGGTACCTATCAAGCTCAATTCATGGCTAAGCAAGAGAAGACCAAGCAATTGACCACTGAATTGAGTCAGAGACCTAGAATACTGGAGTGCTCAAGATGGTGAAGGAGCTCTATGTGTCTTCATGGAAGAGGATTTCTGATGAGGTTTCATAGCTCAAGCATGCCCTCAGTTTTCTTTTAAAAGCTCAATAGCTATGTGAAAAGGTGGAGTCTTCAGTTGAGGCCACTTTGTCTACTATTTCTTTAAGAGTCTTAGATTCTCAACTCATGTTACAAAAATTTTATGATGCTATAGATGAAGCTTTGTTGGCAGTAGGGGTGAGTGATAGAATGACTGTGACAGAAAAGGTTAACAAAGTTTTGAGCTGCAATGAAGCTGTGACAAGATGCAAGACCCTTCTCAATATTCTAAAGGAAGGTACCAAGGGCATGAAGGGGCACATTGAGAAACTGGTACAGATGGGGTTTCCATCCCCTTTCCCCAACAATAGCATAGTCTTGATGACTGATCAAATTAAGGCCCTACTACTGCTATAGCAAAATGATCAGACTATTTTCCAAAGTCGTAGTGATTCATCAAGTGTACAGGAGGTTGAATCAATTCTAATTCCCATGGCCCAACTTGAGTTTTAATTACACACAATGGTGCAAATTCTCCAGTCTTTCTTGCACAAGGATATTATTAATTTGGATCTCACATTCTAGGCTCTGTAAAAGAGAAATGGCTTATCAGATTTGGAGTGGTCTGAGTATCAGGTCGCGTTGCAAAAACTATGAATCACTTTTGTTATGGTAGTACATTTTTGAAGTTTTGTATCTTTTTGCATATTTCCTGGGTTCTCTCTATGCAGGCAGAGTCTGGAATGAGTTGCCAGGAACTGTAGAGATAAAACTCTACATTTTGTTTCAATTTGTTGTGGCATAGTATCAGCATGTCATATATTTAATCTTGCAATGTTGCAAGTATAACCTATGTGGATCATGCCAAGTTTCAGCATGATGGGGTTTCAAAGAGGTGAGAGAGTAATTAAACTTATATGTAGCATAGAGGCTCCATGTGGTGGAACTGTGGATAGATAAGAAAAGTAGCAAGCATAAAGTTTTGTGATCATGGAAAGCACCAAGTGTCTTTGTTTGAATCTGCAGCACTCAAGGGTTCTGGAAGCAACCACGTGTCTATGTTCATATTCCTTTTCTCTCTTCTTTTTATAAAGTTTCTAAGCCATTGCAGATGGCACCACTTGTCATGATGGTGGGGATTCAAAGGAAACTTTTGGTAAAATCTTTAAGAATGAGCACCTGTACGATGCGTGTCCCTTTTTTAGAGAAGGCAGAGTCTGCCGTGTGTCACATCTTCTGTGTTTCATTATGAGTGTCAAAGTAGTCAATAGTGGGGCCCAAGGTATTAAATCCTATTGCTAAAGAGAAGTATATGGTGCCACGTGTTGCGATGGTGGGTGTTTGAAGAAGGAAAACAAAGGAGACTTTGGAAAGAAGCGCCGTGATGCCGCTTGTCCAAATTTTGAAGTTGGTAGAGCTTACCACGTGTTTAAGTATAGGCTAAGTCTTTTGGCAAGGAATAAAGGAAGTAGAAGGTGCTAGGTGTCATGACAATGCACATTTGGAGAAGGTTTTAGAGGAGACCCAGCCTGAGGAACACTAAGGCTCCACATATCAATCTTTTAAGTCTTTAGAAGCCCGTGGAGGATGCCATCTATCCCAACTGCACTGGCAATCATTGAACCATATTTATAGCACCAGTCAACCAATAAGAATGCGAGGGGGTGGGAGAATCCAGAATATCAGAGATTCATAGTGATTGTTACAATAAACAGGGTCGAGGTTGAACTTTAGAATCTAGATGATCTCTTGTGCATGGGCCACCAATAGAATTACTTCAGTTTAGTTACATAGGTAGTTAGAGAATCTCAGCGGCCACTAGTCCCATGCTCCATTTTGCATGCTATAAATAGGTGGTTTGTTGTAATATATAGATATCATATACAAAGAGAGAAAAGTAATATATATGCTGAGAGTTTTGCTGTGAGACCAGAAGTGTGTCATTTGCCTTTGCAGTCATTTGTCAAAAAGAAAAGCATTGATAATCTGTGCATGTTTTGTACCTTATGTACACTGTTGAATCTATTAATGAAAGAAGCTTCTGTTCTGTGCCATTTTTTATGTCTTTCTAGGTCTTTCTTGCAAGTTTCTCTGAGTCTAGCATCTGAATATAAATTTGTTTTATAATTTGTTTATGTTGATCATGCATGCATCTCTTTAACGTAACAGAAATCATAAAGATTTAATCATTGTGCTTATTGTAGGATCAAAATATATATCTAGTGCATCACCTTAGGAGTTATTCACATTGTATCTGTAATCTTATTTTTTCTTCCCTTTCCAAAACCCCATTTAAAAGGAAAACCCAGCTTCTCTAAAATCTGGAGATAGCTTCAAGAATCAATCCTGCATCCTTGAAGTTTCCCATGTTGGTGATGGATTAAGCCTGAAAATTTATACACCAACAATATTCATGCATAGGTTGTGAAAAAACCAGTCATTCCTTTTGAAGGATTGTGTTCAAAATAACAGAATGGGTCATTTTAATTCTGGTGTATCACCTCTATAGGATTATAGTTTGACTTTAGTGTCCTTTCTCACTTTTTTTCTCATCAAACAGTAATAGTTAGGCATAGTTTTAGGTGAATTATCAAGGCAAGTAGCCCTCTCTAGAGGTTCTTTTCTATCATAGGCAACCCACAACCTAGAAAAGATCCCATGTTTCACTAGGTAGTTGATTTTCTTCAATTCAACAAGGGTGCACACCTAAGTGATAAATTTTTTTTGGCAATGCCTGGTGGGGTTGTTTGAACTTAAAACACTCATAATACAATCACATCATTGCTGGTATTTATATGTTTACTAGTTGTTTCTAAGATTTTTGAAGCATTCTCTAACATATATGGCAACACTAGAACTTCATTTTGAAGACAAACAACATATGAGAAGAGTGCAAACAAGGGGAAGTTCAACTCCTTTTGAATATTTGTAGTTATCTCCACTTGGGAGGAGAGGAAGGACAATATAAAGGAACCCTGTTGCTTCAACAAGGATTCATTCTATCCCATCTTCTAGAAGAACTTATTCTTATAATCTAAGAAATTAGTCATCGTTGGTTCCTATGGCTCTACCTAGGAATTAAGTCTTTATCTCTTTCAATCAGAGTAGCCCCTTGAACTTCGCATAGCATGATGATATCCCTATGGCTGCCCTCAAGTGTCTTCCATTCTTCAATGGGGAAGACCAAACAATTCTTATTGAACACATAAATGATGTGGCTACACTTTGTGTAGTCCATCACATCATTGGAGAGAATGTAGCAGCAAGATTGTTGGCATCTTCACTGAAGAGCAAGGCTTTACAGTGGTTTAGAGGTTTAGTTGTGAACTCAATCAACACATGGGATCAGCTAGGTGCTAATTTGTCTAGACAATTTGAAGACAAGTCAGATCATTTATGACTTGTAGAGGAACTAACCACCATCAAGAGGGCTCCTCATGAACACATGACATATTTCAACTTCTATTTTCAAAGAACATGGAACAAAATTCCTCAAACCATAAGGCCCTCTACTAAACATGCTTTTTTATATTTTATGAGAGCTCTTAATAGTGATATTTTGTCATGATACAATCCATGGGTGGGAGAAAACTCCCTAATGCTTATGGCATCACTATAAGAGTAGAAAATAGTCTCATACAAGTAGGAAATATAGTACCTAGACCTGGAATGCCCATATTCCCTAATTTGTAGCCACCAATGCCCTTACAAGTGCCTCCTATAATCATTGTCCCTACTATCCCAACATTGAGTTATCAATCCCCCACTCAGGAAAAGGTTACCCCAACTCAATCCCATGAATTACAAGGGATAAAAGGCCTTCTCCAAACTTTTGGAAATGAGTTGGTGAATCTAAAGAAGCAACAACATCAAAACTATAGGCCATATCAAGCCCCTTTCCAAGATTCATACCAACCTAATCAACCTAATAGACTGCCATATCAAGCAAAAAATCAAGGCCAAAGACAAGCTCTTAATAATAGACCTTTCCAACACTGCAATCCCAATGTTGCAAGTACTTCAAGAGAATTAGTTTTAGTTCAAAACAACTTGGCATAGGATTATAAGTGGTGTTTTCAATGCAATTAGCCACACAACCAAGCTACATTCTCAAACAGGGTAATGAATCAGGCTCTAATGGTGAAAAATGCTCCAAGTTTACAACCAAACATGACTCATGAAGCACTAACATAGCAGCAAAGAGACCTTCAAAATGAGACAACACTCCTAAATTGGCAAGGTGATGAGTTCTGTGGAGTAAATCAAACTTCTTCCTCTATTGCAGCTAATACTAGAGACAAAAAGAGAGCTATTGAGATGGAACAACCAGATGTTAGGGGAAATAATCAGGCTTCTATAGGCCACCAAGGTGTTGTTGTTCCACTTTCTACACCTCATATGCAAGTGTTGCAAAGAGACAAAGTTGTGACAAGCACGAAACAACCAAGAGGCCAATTATAACCACTGTAAGCACAAGGAGATGATGTTGTTCTAAAGGGACATCCAAAGGTGAGTTCTGTTCCATTTAGTATTATAGATCATATGAAGAAAAAAATTGTAAGCATGTCAATGTGGGACTCATTTTCTATTCTGGGTAAAACTTGATTGTGTCCAATGTGTCTCTCAAGGACCACCCAAAGTAGTGCTTACAAACACACTCCAAAATAATGTTGGACAACAAGCTAAAGAGTTCAAACCACCACCTTTCTATGTATCTTTGATCATTGGAGATCACTTAGTCCATAACTGCATGATAGATTCAGGTGCAAGCAGTTATGTTATGCCAAAACAAATAGTAGATAAACCAGGCCTTACCTATGAACCTCTTTTAAAAGGCATAGTACAGCTAGATGGGATAACCATCCAAACATTGGGGGTTATCAAAGGGTTGAGCTTAACTCTACACACCTTCCCAAACATATCCATTCCTCAAGATATATATGTGATAGACCTACCACCTCTTTTTGCCTTATGCTTGTCTAGTGATTTCACTACAAAATTAGGTGGCTATCTATCTTTTGATTGGTCACACATTTTGTTTAGGACAACGTATGGTACCAAAGTAACCATCAATATCATCTTCATAACATTTTGCATTACCATCCTCATCAAGAAACCCCTCATCTTTGCTCATTGAATGAGCCATTGCATAATTTGATGGATCATGAGGGAGATAGCAAGCATTAGATGTACCAATCTTGGAATTAAATGTACCACATTAGAGGGCTAGGTACATTGATTTATTTCATCTAAGGTTTGGTGGCACCTTCCTCATAGTCATAATGAACCTATTGTTGAAATCCACCACCGTTTCATTTACTCTCTTTTTTATGGTTGTAATCTCATGTATGTAAAGTCTAAAAACTCTCATTAACTCCTCCTAGGAATTAAAATTGTGGTTTGAGAGAGTTTTGTACCATTCTTTATCACTCTCTTATAAGGAATGTACAAATGGTTTCATCATCACATCCTAATGATCTATCTCATAATCAATAATAACATTGATGAAATGCCTCAAATGTTCTTCTCTAGTAACTGCATTGTTACTCTGAAATCTTGGTATCTTCCCCCTTATTTCATTTGGAATTGCAACAGGGAAGTCTAGGATACCAAATAAATTCAACTGTTTATACCTCTTGACTCCCAAAGGCTGCCCCACTGGAGGGAACCTCTACTCTTGTCTTCAAAATGTTGGTCTAGGACCTTGCACATTGCCAAACTACTAGTTGAACTATTGCTATAGTGGAATCTAATTATGGACATGATGCACATGGTTTTGATTCCTATTTTACTGATTTGGAGTAGGTTGATCATAATGTTGATTTATGTTTTATTGTTGGGCTTCTTGAGCCTAGGTTTTTGCTTGCTAAGCACGTTGATCTTGTTGCAATTCAATTTCTGCTTGGAGTTCTTGTCTCCTTTGTCTAATATGATCTATCAATTTTAACTCCTCATTAATATTTTTTTATTTTTCTTCAACATCTAAACATGCTAGGTAATTAGTGTAGACACATGAAAATGACCATGCACTTACCCTCATTTTTTACACAATCCTAACATCACTACACATCATGTCTTCTAAATTAATTAAATAATTTTAATTATTTAATTAATTTATCCTTAATTAATCTTTTCCTTCGTTTATCCACTTTTCTTCTAATAAAATAAATAAATTGTATTTTTTATTCACTCATTTTCTTCCATTATCCCAATTAATTAAATAAATTAAAGATTTATTTAATTAATTCCACATTTGTCTCTATTATCAAATGGCTAGAAGCATCTAGAAATTCTTATTATGTTGAAGCCACTTGACTTTATTCCTCTCATTCAACTCTCATGAGACACCTGTCACATGACTACAACTCCAACTATCACTTAATCTTAACCCTCCATGTCACACTATTCATCTTTTAATCTTAGCCATCCATTCATCATTAAACTCTCTATAAATGGAGCCTCTCCCATCACATCAATGAACAATATCTTACATATACAAGTATATTCTATCACTTTTATTATTGCCTCCATTATAGTATTTACATGTCTAGATTATGTTGGTTTGTTTAGGTAGTCCACAATACGTCATTTATCATAAAGAACAAAGCTAGTATAAGTAGGGTGCATTCTACTCTATTCTATCTAAGTGTGAGAGTTTGATTTGAGGTGAAGGTTTTAGTTTATTTGCATTATCTTCCATTATCCTTGGGTCAAATTTTTGCATACATTTCTAGCATGCCTGATGGGACCCACATCCCTTTAATCATCTTTTGTTTGGAAGAAATTATGCCATTTTTGTGTTGTAGGTACATAAATGTGCCTTCAATTGCAAATACACACCTGTGGTTCCTGTTGATGCACCTATAGCATCAGGAAACATGCCTATGGTTCAGATCGATGTGCCTACATTCAATGTCGATGCGCTTGTGTATTTATTTAAGCCTAACTTTGGTCTTGCTTCATTTTGGCCATGATTTTGGAGTTTTTTAATAGGATCTGGTTCCTGTAGGTTGCTAACCCTCAAATCTCCATTGTCAATCACTTGATATCTATTTTGCAAGGTTTAAATTAGTCTTTCTTTGCAAGTTTTAGCTACTTTTGTTAGAAATGAAGGTGTAAACCACACAATGGAAATCTAATTCAAACCTTATTAACATTCACTAAATACTATTATAACTTAGAATCACACCCTGCTTGGAGATTTCCAAGCATTCAAATGACACAATGGGATTGATTTCAAGGTGTGTGACCTTGCAATATTGAGATCAGACCTCTAGAGAAGGCTAGTTCCTCTTTCTAAGCTTAAGGCTTGGAGAAATTAACTAACTCAAATGCTAAACTTGCCAAGGAAAATGGATAGAAGGGGTACAAAAAAGAAAAGGTGATGCACCAGATTTACGAGGTGTATTAGTTGAACTAAATCATCACAATGATGATCTCAACCCTAAAAGGAACTCACATAGTATTGCAACCTTGACGAAGGCTTCGAATAGAAGACTATAATCTATGAAGGAGTCATTCTACTCACAAAATAGATCACAACTTCAAATGAAACATAGATACAAAGTGCAAGAGGTGAAATATTAGAGATATATTGATCATGAAGGTCAAATGACCATTACAAAGAGTAAATAACGTGTCACAGAGCAATAGACACAAAATAATCACATACATTCATGGTTGCACAATGAACTAGAGACATCAAAGGCTCAAAAATGAGCCCAATACATCAAATCTAGTTGTTTTGTAAGTGCATGAAAAGATTTGAAAGTAATAGAGAAATTTGCTTAGAAAACAACTAACAACAACCTTTTTTACATCTTCAAACATGCATATATAGCATTTCATCTTCACCGTAGTAGCAATGGAATGGAAAAGGAGAATTCAATAAGAATGAACCATCATCCATGCTCCAATAAACTCATTCTAACATCCTTGGAGCGCACCCACATGGATCTACCCAGGAAATCTGCTGAAATAGGAGGTCCACCCATGTCGTGAGTACATGAAATTCAATATAGATGAGGAACAATGGCATGGGAAGGTGGGAAATTGATTTCCACAAGAAATTGGGCTCTGAAGATGCAGTAATGGTGATGAAGAGGGTCATTGAGCCATCAAATCACATCTTACATAATGAAAAATTGAAGTTGTTAGAGTTTTAGAGTTCAGGGCTCTGGCTTTTTGACTTATCGCTTGTAGAAGGAAGAAGGTGGAAGGAGAAACCTCTGAGCTCTAACATTTATACTTAGAATACTTCTGCTTCTGTGGAGATCAGGCCTTGGTCCCTTGGCATTCGGTCTTCCTTGGTGACATCACTGCCACGTGTTAGCTTCTTGTTGTCCCACTAGCCTACCATGGGATGGTGGGAAGCATTAGAAAATTTTACACTCGTTGGGGTCAAATATTGGGATCTCTACCTTATGCCTTCCAAAAGGGAAGAGGGAAGGGGAAAAGTTTGAGCCTTGAAACACTTAGCCACTTTGCAAGGGGAAGAGGTTAGAGTTTAGCCCTCGGGCCTTCCATCCTTCTCCTTCCAAAGAAAGGAAGGGAGAAGAAGGAAGGTCTAAACTCTGACCTCCAAAAAAAATTGAATACTTGGGAGATTTTGAAGGCAAAGGAGAAGAATTTAGAGATGAAAAGGATGGAACGTTGAAGATCAGAACATCAAACTCTAAAACTTTGACAACAATGAAAACAGAAGGCAAGCTCAAGATTTTTGGGACTTAGTCAATTTGGGTGGTTTTGCCTTGCATTCCAGAGGGTGAAAACAATAGGATTGAATGGATCCTAGACTATTTGGCTAAGGGGACAAAAATAAGATAACAAATACATTGTAGAATCAATGACAATTGCAATAGAAATAAAACCACTACATAAAAATAATATGCATTAAGAACTGAACACATAACACAGTATGTAACATGGAGAAAACCCTTTCAAGTAAAAAACTCCACCAAGAAAAGAGGATCCAAGTTGTATTATCTTCAAATATGAGATTACAATACATACACTTCCTCTTCTTTTTCAGTCTTCAATCTAACAGTGCATGTTACTCTCAACTCTGCTAAAAATCTAGTACAAATATTCTTATAAAAGGGGGTTGCCTTCTAGGGCAAGAAAATTAACATAATATCGATTGTTGGATCTTTGACCTAATGAAGAATGGTCTAGATTTACAATGATAAAATTTGGCTCCAGGGGTGTTGTCCCTAAGCCTCCACTGGGGCACGCGGCCCTTAGACCCCCTACCAAGGGGATGATCCCCCAGACCCCTTACAGGGAGGAAACCCCCTTCAACCCCCTGTCATAGATGAATTAGCGTCAAGGACTAGATATAAACATGTGGCTGAAACAAGATTGTTGCTAGTGAAACCTTTCATCCCTTATGGGTGATTTACAAACAATATTAGGAGTAATTAATTACATAGGATTTACAAGGTTGATGGCACCTTAATCCTAACAACTTTTTCCAAATACATGCTTTTGGTTTGTTTGATATTCTATAGCTTCTGCTTTATCAGATCTAACATTCAGGACCTCTAGATCCTTATCTGCCAATTACTTTTTATTTTTTCTAGATCTAACATTCTATTTTCATAGGATTTATTTCACGTAGAACTATCTATAAATGTGTACCTTTGGTTTGTAACTACGCGCTTGTAGATCTTATCAATGCGCCTTCAGCTTCTAACGATACGCCTTCAGTCTATGTCTACACACCTTTGGCCTATGTTTGCATGCCTATGGCTTGTGTCTATGTGCCTATGGTCTCTGTCAACGCGCCTATGGTCCTTGTCAGCACGCCTATGAAGAAAAGGTAAAAATAGGTATATCTATGCAATTTTCTAATTTTGTTTATCTCTGTTTATGCAATTTTGACTAATTTTCTATTTTGGCTAACAATTTGATTTGTCTTGAGGACTAATTCATTTGTGCAACTTGTCTTCTACTTGTCAAAGATCATATTTCAAACTACTAATAAGTTTTGTTGCAGCCTTGTTTGTCAAAGATCTTGTTTTTCCACTAATTTAGGCACTAAAGTAGATTAGTTGGTAAATGAACTTTTGTTTGTCATGTCTTTGAAGTTGTGTGTTGGTGTATGCTCTCTCCTTGCACTTTGTGTGATATTGGAGTTCAAAAGCCACACATTTCTTCTCTTTGTATCCCAAGATTTGCTAGTTGTGTGTATGCTTTCTCCTTGCACTTTGTGCAATCTTGGAGATCAAAAACACCAAGTAAAATATTTCCCTTAGGAGGCCTTCTTGGAGACACACCATTCCAAGGGATGACCTCAATCATGTGTTCTAGCATGGTATATAAACATTGTGAGAATCAAAAGACTTGCTTCAAAGGAAGGACCTGAGTCTCTCCCCTTGTAAAGATCTGAAGACCCTTGGTCTGCCGAGACTTATGTTGGTTGGCACTTGGTTGGACAAGGACACCCCCATTCATAGATTTGCCCCCCATACCTTGCATATATTGGGAAACCCCTTAGAAGCTTGTAAAGCCTAGATAAGACCTTTCGAATCTCATATCTCTGGTGCATCGCTACAGTTGGGAGAGAAGAGCTCATGCTATTACCTCTGTTGTTTTGAGGTGAGATATACTTTGGGCAAGACTTTTGTCTCCAAGATAAGGGGTGTAAGGTGGTCCATGACCTTGCATTCCCTATCCATCCAAGCAATGGTAGATGGTATCAAGGGGATGGAAATCACCATTATCTAATAGTGGAGATTGAAGTCTCACTTGAACTGTGAATCCATAGGATATGACACTCATACTTGAATAATCTTACATTTGTTAATGTGTTTGTCATTTTTTTCATTTTTGTAAAACTAGTATGAGTCATTATTAGCCGTGAAGTAGTTGCATCATTTCCCTTGATAAGCCACCAATCAGCTAATGTGTTTTTATGTCTATATTTCTTGCCAAAACTTCACAAACTAGCCACAAAGCAGTGAATTGGAATAACTACATGTTTATGATTGTGTAAGTGCGCCTTTGGCCATTGTCAATGCGCCTATGGTTACTATTGATGCACCTTTGGTTCATGATTGAGTGCCCATGTTGGAAGTCAAACCATCATTCAAAAAGCTAAAATTTTAGTTTCTAGATCAAACTGTAGGGTAAACCAGTATCCTGCAATAAACATTTTTTTCCAATCTACCTGGTTTTTTTCAAAACATTTCCTCATCCCATAAGGCTTTATGCTTTCATAGTGCTCCATTCATCTCATTAGCCTTGGTTTTGGACTTGTGAGTACTTTGATCATCTTGCGTTTTCTTTCTTAGATATAAGGGCCTAAACTTTGTCAAGCTTTGTCACCCATCCATCAACATATCTATTCATCCATTTCTTGGTTAGAGTCCATTGGTCCATTCATTCATTATTTCCTTAATACAATATTTCCCACTTTCTACATCATCTATCCACATACACCCATCATAATTTAAATCATATTGTCAACCAAGATATTTATTAATCAACCAATCAATCAAATTCCACAATCAAAATCTAACAATCAAAGTTATCAATCAAAATCTAAAGTTGGCTTTGATCTAGCCTAGATCTTTTTATCCTTTTATGTTGAAAAAGGATTTTAACTTAAGAACTTACACTACTCTTAAGTTGGTAAGTCTTACCCTATCTATTTCTTGGTCTCTTGTCTACCCCAAGTAGAATATTTTGTCATCTTTCTTCATTTTTGTTTAGGCATTTGTCAACCCTAAGAAGTAAGGAGAATCCCATCCGACATCCATAACAAAATATCTAGGTGTATCTTAAGCTATTTTGGTACCATCATCTTATCTTTGGTGTTGATTATATCATCTTGGTTATCACATTAGTCATATCATATCATATCCATATCATCATTTTATCCTTTGTGTCATCCTTTTACCATTTTTGGATGGTCATCTTCATCATATCATATCAACAACATCACATCAATATCTTGGTTGTCATCTCATATCATATCAATATCTAAGTCATCGTCATTTTATCCATTTTATCCATATCTTCAATCATCATCATGTCCTACACCTTTTTATCATACCATCATACCCTTGCTACATATTGTCGTACAAACTCTTGACAAACTAAGGTCCTATTCATAAATATTATTTTAAGGTCGTCTCATTCATGCCCACTACAAGGTCACAAACAAAGAGAACCATGGAATCACATCAAGAATCTTTACAAGAGTCTCATTAAGTCCAACAAGCTCATCATAAAG
Organism: Cunninghamia lanceolata; assembly: GCA_027924645.1. NCBI lineage: Eukaryota > Viridiplantae > Streptophyta > Pinopsida > Cupressales > Cupressaceae > Cunninghamia > Cunninghamia lanceolata. Next base: position 3,576,852 of record BSBN01000435.1, on the reverse strand, counting down.
TCCATGAAGAATCCCAATAAGTTCTTCCTTTGCAACTACATCAAGATTCTTCACAACAATCTCATCAAGAGTCCACTTCTCATGGAAAAATGGCTAATATCCCATTTCATTTTACTCTTGGATTTCATCTTAAGTATGGGATGCCTATGGATGCATTTGAACCTGATCCTTATAAGGGCATTCTTGAACCATCATCGGATCCTCTATATACCCATGACTTTGAAAATCTTATTCAAGAACCCAAAAGTCAAACTAATTTTGATTATGAGTCTAAAGATTATGTTGAGGGGCAACACGAATTTATGGAAGAGTCTGCAAATCAATAAATGGTATACAAGGTCATTAATCCAAACATGTTGACTATATTAACATCAAGATGATCTTCTCAACCACATGTTGATGAAACCTTAAATGAAAAGTCAAATATTAACATCAACACATCTACCATTCCTTCTATAGGTGTTTCACGACCTATTTCTAGAATGTCCATGTCTATTCCTCAAAATACTACCCATGTCACCTCTTCATCAAGTGCGCAACAGTGATTTTTTTAGTGGCTAATATTCGCCAATTGGCTAATAGTTGAAATTTGGGATTCAAAATTTGGCTAATAGTTCAAGTTGTAAGGCAACCTAAATTGCCACATTTTTACAAAATTTTATTTTAGTCCTAGTTAAATCGCTAGAACATTTATTTTATTAAACTTTTAAACTCAAAAATTTGCCATGATATTCGATACCTGATTAGATCAGATTCACCTAAATCTTATAAGTTATAGTAGGAAATGAAATTAATTTGCCAATAATATTATATAATTATTGGTTACTTTAAGGCCATATCACCAATTTTTAATCACCGCCATTGATTTTATTTAAAATCTAATGACTAGGGTTGTATTCCATGGGTTAAATTACCCACAGAGCTCTAATGCCCATCGAGCCAAAAATTGTATTTGGGCCATTGATCTCAATTTATAATCTAATAGCTGGGGTTAAATTTTGTGAGCCAAAATGTACTTGCAAATCTCTATTGCCCATGGGGCCCAAAATTGCATTTGGGTCATTTGCATTTGAGATTAATGGCCCAAAATGAAAATGACCCAAATGTAATTTTGGGCCCCATGGGCATTGGAGCTCCACGGGTGCATTTTGGCCTACAGAATATAACCCAAACCATTAGATTATAAATAAAATCAATAGTGGTTGAAAAGTATTGAGGGTTGGTTCAAAATATTCAATATTTGATTTAAAATATTAAGGAATTAAGGAAATATAGACATGGGCACTACACCTTAAACTAGTCAATCACTGCCACCCTTAGGCCCTTACTTTTCCATAGAAATTTAACTTTTAAAAAAAGGAAGGATTCACCATGGCAATTAATGCATTTGCTTATTTTCCATCAAGATTTGCCATGATTTTCTACAAATTTGTAGTGATGTAAAAAATTTGCAAATAAAATTAATATTTTTTTCTAGAAAAAGGAAAATATTCACCAATAAAAATTAATATTTTTTCCCAAAAAAATGAAAGATTTGCTAGGATTGTATATCTTTTTTCAGGAGAGGTTTCTTAAAGTTATCCCAAAATAGGGCAAACATTCCTTCATCATCTATTCCTAAGGCCTCATGTCCCCTTCACACATTCACTTCTCCAAGCACATCATCCATACCTATGTCCAATCCAAGCATCAATGTTATTATTCCACCTACAAGAGGCATAGTTATCCGTCCACTTACTGCTCAAATGTCAAATCCTTTCTATACATCTTCAACTACACCACAAGTCCATACACAAGCTAATGCTTTGATGCATCAAGGACCACATGTCCAAACTCAAGTCTTGTCATCCCATGCTCAAAATCTAAATATCGTCGATTCCCAACAAATCATGCAACAAAACCAACAATTCCAACAACTTCTAGCCCAACCATAAGCCTTTTTCCAACAAATTATAACCAGCCAACAAACACAACCACAACCACAACCACAACCACAAACCCCCCAACATCACCAACAATCTTTGACCAACACATCTTCCACAACACCCAATGAGATGTTAAACATGCAAGCACTTATGAGATAAATGTTTGATGACATGAAAAAAGATAATAAAAAAAGTACACTTTTGAAGAAGTTTGTCCATATTCGTATGACAAATCTATAGTTATGACTCCCTTTCCTCCACATTTTGAAGTACCAAAGTTTGATAAGTATAAAGGAAAGGGTGACTTTAGAGACCATCTAAGGGAATTCTATTTAGCTTCCATAGACATAGATCATGATGAAACTTATTTGATTAGACTTTTTCCACATAGTTTGGGAGGACCAACCACTGAATGGTTCACTCATTTTCCTCATGGCATTAAGAATTTCAAAGAGGTTGTGGATAAATTCATAAATCACTTTTCATTCAATATTGAACATGAGATGTCTATGGTTGACCTTTGTAACACTAAACAAAAGAATGGAGAATCAATTATCACTTTCATACAATGTTGGAGAAATCTTGCTAGTAAGATCCATCATACAATTCCTGAGAAACAACTTGTCAATATCTTAATGCAAAATTTAAATCAAGAGATGGCCTTCCACTTGCAAATACAATGCATTGACAACTTTGAGGAAATTTTGGAGAAAGGCATAACAATAGAAAAAGCTCTCATAGCAAAAGGACTTGTTAAAATCTTCAAAGCCAACAAAGACTCTAGTAACAACCAAACCAATGATAAGTCCCGATTTTGGTCCAAAAATAAGAACATTGTCAATAATGGTGTAACTGATTCTAGATTGGTGCAAAATGTACAAAATCCTCCATTGACACTCAAAATACCTTCACCACAAAAGATAACAAATAATCCCCCCCCAAACAAACCTTATCCCAAGTTAAGACCTAGATGAAAATATTTAGATTTGGGAGAACCCATAGAGGTTGTATTTAGAAAGCTCTTGAACCATGGTATCATTACACTACTCAAAGTTAGACCACATGATCCAAATTTTGTCAAACCTTATTGGATTAATGATAATAAATTTATGAATATCATAGAATGATGGGACACAAAACTAGTGCTTGCATGAGACTTAAGAACCATATCTAAGATCGTATAGATCGAGGGGAAGCGATTATAGATGAACATCTTCCAAAATCATCTAATGAGAAACTATGAGCCTACCAAGATCCACTTCCATCCCATGGTCAAAGTAATCCTTCTTCCAAAAACAATAATTATGCTAATTCACTCAATTCCTCATCTTTCTATGACTCTACTGTGAGTCGTATTGAAGCTTGTTCCTCACAAGTAGCTACCATCACCATAAGACTTTGTCATCCTGATTATGTCATTACCACCTATTGTAGTCATATCACTATTCCAAGGAGCCCCATGCTCATCCATGCCATCTTCATCCATAGCAACTTCTAAGTATAATATCCTTGATCATCTAAAAAATACCTCTACACCAATCTTGATCTTGGAGCTTTTACAAATTTCTCCTATGCATAAGGAAATATTGGACAAATCCCTGCTTGAGTCTTGTGTCCCCAATGACATTAATATAAAAAAAAATTCAAGCAATGGTTGGACATCTTCCATCCACTTACCATTTGGTCTTCACTAAAAAGACATGCTCAACAATGATTTATCCCACAATGAACCCCTTTCACCTAGAAGTTATAATCCATAGGCATAAAGTCAAAAGGGTCCTAATAGATGGTGGATTAGAGCTAAACTTGTGCACTCTAAGGTTGGTCAAACAATTGGGATACTCCACTATGGTTATTAAAAAAAAACATTCTCTCACTATCAAGTCCTATGATGAAGCTAAAAGAAAATCTGAATGTACTATTGAGTTGCCCATTGAATTAGGTCCAACCCTAATAGAAATCACTTGTCAAGTCCTAGACCTTTATCTCCCATATAATATCCTCAGAAGGATGCCCATGGATTCATGCCAAGACTATTGTTCCTTCTACCTATCATCGATGCATCAAATTTCCATATAATGACCAAGAAGTTACTATTTATGCCGACCCAAATCCTTTTGAATATTGTCATTTATTGGAAGGACCATATTGTAAATCTCACTATTGCCCAATCAATGATATTTCCCAACCATCTACCTCATATGTTGACCCATCTACCTTAGCCACTTCATCCAAGTCATCTACCACTCATCCCAATATCAAGGCTACAATTAAATACAAAGGGTGAGGAGAGTATATTCTGCAAGGGGCCTTTTATGTGGGACAACTCCCACTCTCTCCTAAGAACTTTGGGCGTCCCCCTCCTAAAGGACCGAATTCAAATATCACTATCAATTGTGATTCTACTCTATTTCAGTGATGGGGAGTACTAGACAAGGATGTTATTTATGAAAATATTTCTAAAATTCTCTATCAAGAAACTGATGAACAAGGCAATCTCCCTCTTCATAAATATCCTAAAGGTTTTCACATTGCACAAAATATGGGTTACCAAGGCAAAGGAGGACTTGTCTTACAAGGACAAGGAACTATTGAACACATCAAAGCTACTCATAGACCTAAACACTTGGGACTAGGGTTTATAACACAAGAGACATCATCTCTGGAGCTTGAATCTACCTTTAAAGATAAGGCTACTGAAGCATTTCCCATTGTTGAGAGTACTAATGAGGATACCTACAATGACTCCCTTGAGTGTATCGTTGAGTTATATGATTCATCCATTTTGACCCTCACCCTATCCATGTATTCACTACCATCATGTAACATCCACCTCATATATCTTGAACTCATTGATTGGGACCAACAAGGGCCTCCTATTCTAGATGTCTTTCAAAATAATGAGGCTATTGTTGAATTATTGGGATTAAGATCTTGAATACCACTTGGAGATCACAAGGTTGGATACACTGTAGAACTCAACACCAAGGCCTATTTTGGAGAGAGTCAAATTCCTTAGTCACAAAAGTGATAATATAAAATCATGTGCCCTAGTGAAAACCACTTTGTGGCACTTTTAGACAATAAAAAGGTAAAAATAAAGGACATATCCAATGGTGAAAACCTCCTTGAGGCACCTGTGGATGAGGAATTTAGCCTCCTTGAAGATAAGACATATCAAGAGAGATCTCCTATTCTTATTGAGGAAAATAGTGAATGAATTTGGGAATAGTGAAAGAACCAAAGATTACAATTTCAGTTAAATCTTTGTCAATTTTATCACTTTCTTCAAAAAGAAATCACAAAATTTTGCATGGTCATATGTAGATATGTCGGGATTAGATCCTTCTTTAATAGTACATCATTTGAAAGTATATCCTAAAGTAAAACTAGTCACAAAAATTGTGAAAGATGCATCCAAAAATTGATCTCTTGGTCAAGGTAGAATTGGAAAAATTGCTTTTTGTCAGGTTTATTAAACCTCTAGATTATCCAAAATGGGTGTCCAATATTTTCCTAGTTTCTAAGGTTACTAAGGGCATCTAGGTTTGTATATACTTTTAAGATTTAAACAAAGCTTGTCCTAAAGATTATTTTCCACTACCAAACATTAACATTATAGTTGACCTTACAGTAGGACATGAGATGTTGTCTTTGATGGACAATTTTTTTGGGTACAATAAAATCAAAATTGTTGAAGAAGATCAACATAAGGCTACATTTATATATGTCTGGGGTGTTTATTGATGGAAAGTAATGCCTTTTGGTCTTAAAAATGTGGGAGCCACATATCAAAGAGAAATGACTATGATCTTTCATGATATGCTTCATAAAACAATGGAAGATTATGTAGATGACATCCTAGGTAAATCACAAACAAGAGAAGATCATTTGTTCATACTTGAAAAATCTTTGACCACTTGGAAGAATATAAGGTTTGCCTAACTCTGAAGAATAGTGTCTTTGGTGTCACATTTGGTAAACTCTTAGGATACATTGTCTCTCGAAGAGAGATTGAAGTCGATCTTGCTAAGGTCAAGGCTATAGTTGAAATGACACCTCCAAAAATTTTGAAACAATTGCATAGTCTTCAAGGAAAGCTTCAATTTATCAGGAGATTCATAGCACAACTTGTAGATTAATGTCAACCCTTTGCACATCTCTTGAGAAAAATGTAGACTTCTAATGGGATGAGAAATGCCAACAGGCATTTGATAAATTGAAGACATATCTAGCAACACCACCAGTCTTGGTTCCTCCCATATAGGACAAACCACTCCTTTTGTACATATTAGCTACATCTGCAACACTAGGAGCTTTGTTAGCACAAGTTGATGACAATGGGAAAGAAAGAGCTATATACTACATTAGTCATACTCTGGTAGGTTATGATCTAAATTATACACCTATTGAGAAAGCATGTCTTGCCATTTTCTTTACTTCACAAAAACTTCACCACTATATGTTAAGCCATCAAACTAAGCTCATCTCCAAAGTTGACCCACTCAAGTATCTTCTTTCAAAAGATACATTGATAGGATGTATGGTAAAATGGATCATGATTTTGAGTGAATTTGACATCAAATATGTTGATAGAAAAGCCATAAAAGGACAAGTCATTTTTGACCAATTGCTAGATACACCCATTAAAGTTGATCACCCACATGTTTTTGACTCCCCTACAAATTGGAAATTATACTTTGATGGATCTTTTACACATCATGGTTTAGGAGCAGGGATCCTTTTTGTCACACCACAAGAAGACATTATACCAAAAGCTTATAGAATATTGTTTCCTTGTACAATAATATTGCAAAATATGAAGCACTCATCAAAGGACTAAGAATGGATATTCAATGGAATATTAAAAGACTTAAAGTCTATGGAGATTCAAAGCTTGTTATCCACCAAGTCAATGATGAAAATCAAACAAAAGATGACAAGCTACTCCCTTACAAGAAATTGGTCGACACATTCAAGCAATGTTTCTCATGGATTTGATTTGAGAAAATTCCCAAAATCTAAAATAGAGCTGCAGATGCCATGGCAACTATGGGTTCATTAATTGATGTTCCCTCTAATAGCCCATATTTAGAGTTTCTGGTTGAGCAATTGTATATTCCTACATTTTATGTACTTGAGATAGAACTTGTATGTGAAATTGTTGGTCCCATACACCTTGGTACAATGAGATCTATACCTATCTCCATGATCACATCCTACCACCTAACCTTTCACATGGCCAACACTAAACTTTTAGCTTCCATTTATCTCGTTATACCATTCTCAGCGATACACTCTATCGGAGGACATTTTATGGGATTCTCCTTAGATGTCTTAACTCGAAAGATGCCCAAGTCGCCTTATGTGAGGTACATGAGGGTATATGTGGTGCACACTCTAGTGGTCCAAACTTAGTAAAAAAGTTGTTAAAGACTGGGTACTATTGGTTGACTATGGAGTAGGATGCGCATGACTTTGTTAAAAAGTGTCTTCCTTGTCAACAACATAGTGATTTGATTCATGCACTAGCACAAGAACTACAAAAAATCACTACACCATGGACCTTTTCACAATGGGGGCTCGACCTCATTGGTAAAATTCACTATCCTTCATCCAGTGGTCATTCATTTATTATCACTACCACTGAGTATTTCACAAAATGGGTCGAAGCTATCCGCCTTACCTATATAATTGGCAAGCAAATCACCAAGTTTGTCCTCCATTATATCATTTGTAAATATGGTATCCCTCAAGATATCATTACTAACAATGGTAAGCCCTTTAGAAATCAATAAGTTCATCACCTATGTCATCAATTCCATATCCAACACCACTTTTCCATTCCATACTATCCATAAAGTAATGGTCAAGCTAAATCTTCAAACAAAACTATCCTCAAGATATTGAAGAAAATAGTCAATGAAGTTGGCCAAGATTGGCATTTACAACTCAATCCTATTGTATGGGCATATCACACTAGTATTCACATGCCTATTGGGGCTACCCCTTATTCCCTTGTTTTTAGGTCTGAAGCCATCATACCAATCGAGGTCGAGCTCCCTTCCTTAAGGGTATCTTTACAACATCTCATTGATGAAGAAGACTATAGAGTTTCTTGCTTGCAAGAATTTAAAACTTTGAATGAAAGGCATCTCAAAGCTCTTGATCATCTTACAACCTATCAAAATTACCTTCATCATAGCTACAATAAGAGACTCAAAGAGCGTACATTTAAAGTTGGAGATCTTGTGCTTGAAGGAAATCAAAAGAATCTTCAAGATTGTGATAGGAAAGGAAAATTTGAGCCTAATTGGTTAGGCCCCTTCATCATTACTAGTCATTATGGGTTTGGGGCATATTAACTATCTACACTTGGAGGTCATTCTTTAAAGAAACCTATTAACATCATTCACCTCAACAGGTTCTATGCCTAACCCATGGAGTGTCCCAATTAATTAAAAAATCAAAATAGTAAAGAGAAATAATCCATCCTATGGTGAAAAAGACTTCGGTGGCACCTTGGATAAGTACCATGGTGAAAACCTATTTATAGGCACCATGTGTAGTAGCCTTGTATCTACCATCTATTATTTATCCATTTTGACTTTCACTTTCCCTCATCTAGGTTTCATCCACCTTCCATCTACCATTTCATCATCCTATCATGGCTGGAAATATTCACATAGTGTCATTTCTTGTCATCCCATACTAAGTCCATTTGAATAAGCCTAATCACCTCCACCATACCTATACATGTATCATATTGAAACCTTATTGTTTGGGGGAAAATTATTGATACCTAGGTAGGGTGTAGATTACTCTCCCAAGTTTCTTTTAGACATTTTGGAAGGTTAGTCTATGGTACAAGTCTCATGCATTGTTTCACCTACATATTTTAAACAATACAAAAGAATCAAAACATCAAAAAATACAACCAAAAAAAAATACAAAAAGATCAAAACATTCAAAAAATGCCAACAAAAATTAAAACATTTCAAAAATACAAAAAAATCAAATATTCCAAAAAATACAAGAAATAAATCTTCCTCCATCCATACTACATTCCATTCGTATTTCACCCATCTCACAATAAAACACTTCACATTCAAGCTAGGCAACCAACACTCCTAAAACACATTGTAGCATAATCAACATCACAAGCATTGGACCAAAGGTCGAAATAATATCCAGTCTCTTTATCCATTGCCATATCATTCACTATCAAACAAATCATCATCCAACCCCATCTAGGGATATATCATTCCCACTATCAGGCATTTATCCAAAAATCACTATAATTCTTTGGCAAGAAATACAATTGGTTGTGTGACTTATGTCGTCATTTGATCTTTTGTTTTTGGTTTTTATCTATCTCCTTCCTATGCTCTAATCGTGACCACCTAGATTCTTTCATATCTTGGTGTGTTACGATTCACAAAGGATGGGGCATAGCGTTTGGCATGTTTGTTAGATGTCCTTATCACTATAGCTAATATTCATATCTTATGTATGATGGGATCACTTTTTTGCATATCATTATCCTTTGCATCTAAGGTCATATTATACCTTTTGTGCATTAGGATTTCATGCTCTAAAGCTTATCCCTCTTGCATCTAGACAAGGTTGTATTCATCTATGTGTAAGGATACTCCTTTGTTTGCAATATAAAGTCCATGCAAAGGATACTTAACTCATCTTGGTTCTTATACCTTGATGCATATTATCCTATTGCTATATCAAATTAGGACTGCTTTACATTTTTTTACCAACATAATCATACCACATCTATCTTTCATAATCATATCTCATTCATCATTCTCCCATATCAATTTCTTCCTAAAATATTTCATCCTAACCTTTGTCACTTTCTATCCATGCTAATTCCATTCATTTTGTTATGGCCATTTATATCATCCTTTCTTTATTATCATTATTCATTATCATTTCCTTTATCATAACCATTATCATTTTCATTGTCCATTATCATTTTTGTTATCATTATCATTATGATTATCATCATTACCATTTCCATTATCATTCATATTATCATTATCATTATACTTTTCACTATCATTTTCATTGTTATTTCCATTTTCATTTCCATTATCATAACCATTATCATTTTCATTATCCATTATCATTTTTTTTACCATTATCATTATCATCATTATCATTTCCATTATTCAAATTATCATTATCATTTTCATTACCATTAGTATTATCATTAGCATTATCATTGCCACTTCCATGATCATTATCATTATCATCATCATTATCATCATCACTTTCATTATCATTATCATTATCATTAATATTATTGTTTCACCATTTTACCATTATGCATCACATATATCATAAGTAATTTGCATCACAAACTTTATCATAATATTATTACATCATATCTACACTACATCATCATCAATAAATAATACATCAACCATATATCATCTATGTAATTCATACCTACATAGATCATCATAAATAATACGCCATCATCTATTCTAATCCATTTACATCATACATCCATATATTACCATTAGTCATAACATCTCATGCAAAAATAACATAATAAATCCATCAAAACTACATCATCACATCACATCAACATATACTACCATATCATCATGATACCATTAATAAAACACCATAACACGATCATAAACACCATCAAAATATTGACATCATATATATATAGTACAAAATGGCCATAATCCAATGCTCGTATATCCAATATACATATCAGACGGCAGACATCAAAAAATACAACACATCATAATCATCAGATCATCTCATGATGAAATCCCACCCTTTGAGAGTGTCAAGGGTGAAAGTTGTGGTCCTAACCTTGAAGGAGGAGGTGGTGTGGTCCTTGTGTCATTGCAACTTGCCTTGATGGCCCTAGTGGTGGTAGAGTATGTACTACCATAACTCTAGGTGGAGGTGGTCCCATCATTGACGACCCTAATCTGGTAGACCTAGCAGTCCTTGATCTGCTCTGTGTACTGAAACTCAACACTCTCTAGTCTTCTCTAGAACCACACTGTGATAAAAAGTATGATAGTACTGTACCCTCTATCCTACGACTACCAGCTCTCCCTGGACTCTCATCATGTTCATCCACATTTGACCCATCTTACCACTTACAATGATACCATGTGTTATATCATGCTCCTGGTAGAGACGTGAAGAAGTAGCTATGGATGTGTCTCTCTCCACTTTGAGCACATCATGCTTTGCCATCTCCTATTGTAGTACCTTGTCATAATCACCATCCCTAACAGGTGCATGTACTTGTGCCTGCAACACCCATATCTACCCTTCTAAAGTCTGGATCTAGAGGAGGGCACTATCTCTCTCTGCTATGACTACAGTCACAACACCTTGTAGTCGCTCCACCTCCATCTGCATGCTATTCTAGAGGCTCTAAGTGTCTCTAGATCCTCCTCATCTCCAGAGATATCTACCTCAACATCCACCTGACTCTTGTCCTCTTGCTCTCCATCTCCCAAGATGTCCACATGACCACCCTCCACCCTTTGTCTAACTTCTCTCTGCATGGGAGGCTCTACTACATGTCTTGCCTGTGTACCTAGGATGGTGAGTCTCACTGGCCTATGTGATACCCACCATGCATCATACTCGAGACTCATCCTAGCATCCTCTATAGCTCCTGCAGGTGGCACCCATGATATTGGTTGTAATCCCTAAAAATCTGCTAAGGGCACCTATGGAGCTAATGCTACTCCCCATACTCCTATGTCTCACCATACTCTAGGGAAGATAACCTCATGAATGTGTTGTGTGGTTACACAACACACCCCATTTTGACTTGACAAAATAGGGACCCAACCTTTTGCTGCTTTGGCTTGTGTTGTTTTTCTGCTTTTTGGCGGTCTAGTAAAAGTGAGTCATGTAGATGACCCTGCAGGGGGTAGATATAATTCACCATGATGAGGTCAATTTGTCAAAGTTAGTATTTCATGTCAGTAACCTCATAGTTAGAAAGTACATAAAATTCCATGTAGGTTTACCTTTTGGATCACCCCAAAATTCCTTAAGGGGAGAAAGTTATGACAAGTCAAAGTTTTGGTCAAACTTGATATTCCTGGGGGGGTCACATTTCTTAACATCGGTCACCTTAAGTAAGATCACCCTGATGCAATTTTATCACCCAATAATCATTTGGTTCACGAACTCTAGACGTCAATTTTGCATGATAGTGGTATTTGCCTGTCAAACAACTTCATATATTTTGCGGGGGTCATATTTCAAATATCACCTGATCTTTCAAAGATCACCCCCCTTGCAAAATATCACCCTGTCACCAATATGACGATGACATCATCTAACCTCGATGAATAAAGAAAATCACCCTGATGGTGATGTCATCATTCTTTTTACCTCGCGGAGGTATGTATCCGTCGATCACCCTTTTCAACCATATGACGATGACATCATTTTAATACAATGTTTAGACGAAGTCATTTACATGCTGACATCATCCTGATCTTTCGAAAGGGGGTTTAGTTTTGAGGGGGTCACATTTTAAATATCCCCTAATCTTAAAATCATGACCTGATATTCTCAACATCACCTGATTTCCCGAGATCAGTTTTTCCACTCAAAGGCGGAAGGTCATATGACACAAAGGGGGTCATAGATCAAATATCACCTGATCTTCTGAAGATCACCCCCCTCCTCTTGCCTCGTAACATTTAATGCACATAAATGCAGTAGGTGGATTCCCGCCGACTGCGAATACGATACAAACACCTGACAGCATCCATGGATTTTGTGCAGAAGATCAATGGTTTTAATTGATTTAACCTAGTTTTTCCCTAATCTACACTATGAATGAGGTTAAAAGCAAGTTTGCAAGGTTATTTTTATTTACCTTGCAAAGAAACAAGAATTTACAAAGTAGAGTCAAACCCTCATACGAGCTACCTGTAGACAGACATATAGCTTGCAGCAAAGAGAAACACATGATCATCAGGAATTGCTACCCTTTTTCATAATCATCAGCCTAATCCAGGAGATAAGCATTATCAGGTAAGTAATTAAAAAACCCTCCTGTTGTTATTTTCTGCATGTCCAGGTAATATGGCTTTTCCAGTGGTTTGATTCTGTAGGTATGCATATCATGAAGAGTTAATGAATATAAATATGCATGATGCTGTAGATATATAATGGTGTATGCATGCATATGAATATTATGGTAAGACCAATCATGTGCATTGCAGGAATCCATGGCAGACATCAGGAGAAACAGATCCAGGGCAGAATTTCTCAAGCCCATGTATGTTCAACCTGAAGGGGTACAATTCAAGTATGGTGTCATTGGTGACACTCACCAAGGGGAAATAGATTTAGTAGCATGGTCATCTAGGATGCATGATGATAAAGATAATACCCTACTAGATGCTATATTTGTGTCTAGAATGTGGCATGTGGTAGGATTTCCATATGCCATGGAAACCCAAGAACTAATAGTGGAGTGCGCCAGAAATTACAACCCTCAGACAAGGCGGGTGGAAAAACATGGAAGGGTTTATACAGACTTGTCAATTAAAGGAATCACAGCTACTTTCAATCTCCCAGTTGGAAAGAAGGTAGTCAATATGGATCTGCACAAACTGGAAACTAAATATGAAAATAATAAAAAGACTGCCAGGAAGAGGATATACCAATGGAGGTCTACGAACAACACCTACACTACCTCTGCCAAATTGCTAGTGAATCTGTATAAATTTGATTTTGATGATGAATATCAGTATATGATTACCCTGCTCAGCAGGATGACAGGCCAACCTAATGCTGGGAGTTTCAAGAATTGGATGTTTGGGATCATCCAGATGTGTCTTTACACAAAAGTTAAGCCATCATGGGCGAAGATCATCAGTGATTCTTGAGATGAACAGATGATGAACCTAGGAGACCTGGAGTGCTCATTCCACATGACTTCATATGTTGTTTATTCATGTGCTTACAAAGGGACATTTGATGCACTGACCACAGTTGGAAAGATTGGCAGCAGTATAGATGATGCCCATATATGGGATCATTGTCCTCAATTACAAAGAAGAAACTATCTCCTTAATTACAAATTGATGAAACATTTTCTATGAATCTAGTTAGAACTATGGAGGAGGACAGAACCAAGATATTGAGCATGGAGGCTCAAGAAGTTATATACAAGCATGGTGCCTGGGTCATCCAGTTTGCCACTTTTTCTTATGTTAGAATAGAAGGTTTTGAAGGACAACCATTCATGTTTCCCAGGTACCCTATTGATGGGGTAGTCCTGATGGAGTTTTGGAGATAGATATCCACCATACTTGATGCATACAAAGCAAACAAGAAAATACCTCCAGTATTATTTCTAGTATCTATAGGTTGGTACATGTGCCCTAATTTAGAAAGCATAAAGAAGGTCATAGGGAGTCTGAACTTGATGAACCTACAGCCATTTCCATTGGCCAAATCATATGACCCCTATGGTAGAATGCATAAAATAATGGGGAAGCCCATACATCAGAAGCACTTAAAAGATTTCTGGACTAATTGTGAGGATGAGGCGAAAGTAAGAAGAAGAAAATATCAAAGGCTCACCCTAAATCATATAAAGACATTTGATTGTATTCTAGTGCCTGCACAATTAAAGAAGGATGATGGCAAGACAATGTCAAATGAATATGAAGATAAGAAGGTGTATAATGACACCATCTCATCCCTTGACCTAACACAGCCTGAAGACATTTCATTGGATAAGTTTACAGGTGGGGTGCTGCAGCTAACCCAATCATGGGTAAATGAACAGATAAATATACTAAAGAAGAAAGGTGTGGCCATCACAGTGGATAACAAGAGAAAAAGGCAAGAAATTCCTGATGAGGAATATGATGACTTTCTCGGTGAGAAAAGAAAATCTAATGGAGAAAGGCTACCTCCCCAAAAACAAAGGAAAGGACCCCCCAGAGGAAGGAAGACTGATAATGAACCTAAGGGGGTGATAATTGAGAGAATTGATATACCAGCTGAGGATGCATTTGCATCAGGACAGGCATTAGCCTCATCTGCGTCACTTCTAACAGATAAGAAAAAGACCAAAAAGTTCCTGAGGCTAGTTGTAGAGACTGCAGAAATATAAGATGAAGGCCAAGCCTCACAATAGAATGTGGAGGAGGACATCCTTCATGAAGAGAAGCCAATGAGTAAGGAGCCTACAGGAGATAACCCCAATGTGGTCACCAAGAAGAGGAAGGTGCCTCTAGTGACATCACCACCTAAAAAATAGAGAACATCTATGAGGGGTGAGATTAGAAATGACCCTATTGTACTAAGGGGAGCTAGTAGTGAAGTGTTCAGAAAATAAATGCAACATGATGTGCCACTTCTGACTATCATCTAGTTCAAAACTAAGAAGGCTGAGGAGCAAGCAAAGGGAGCCTCCAGGGCAGGTCAGGGTGGTACTTTCTCCTTGGAAGACACCATTGACCTATCAGATGATGAGGTGGTACAGAACGTAGCTTCCCAATGGATGGAGACCCTTTCTTCTAGCACTCGCATGACCCCACATGGGACCCCATCAGCACAGATGGCAACATTGGAAGAATTGAAGCAAACAGAGCAAGAAGAGAAAAAAAATAGCCTAGAAAGGGTAGCCCAACAAATCGGGCTTGATAAGCTAGTAGATCAGGTAACTAGCCCTGCAGTGATAGACCTGACATATAGGGAGGATGTAAGTCTCAAACATCAAGCAGGTGAACCTAATGTGATAGAAAATGTTGAAGAAGTCAAGCAGATAGAAGTAGAGAGTGATACTCTAGATATAGGCTAGCAACAACAAAAACAAGAGATACCAACTGAGCCTAAGATTGTTGAAGTCAAACAAAAGGACAGAGGTGATAAAGATACATCAGGTGATGATGTCGTTTGGACCCAACATACCATAGGAGATAAGGATACATCAGGTCATCAAGACCTTAAGACACCAGAGGTCAGTATATCAGGTGTAGAAAAAAATGTAGCCCAAGATCAGGGTGATACACCTAGACCAAACACACAGACATCCACGGATACAGATATGCCTCAAGATGAGGAAATTATCAAGGTGGATGAAACACAAAAGGAGGGAGTACAAGATCAGGTCTAGGATCATCATGTGGACATTCCACAGGATCCTTCCATATAGAAGGAGACCCCTCAAGAAGAAGAAATGTTATAGGATCCCCCTCATGAGAAACATCATGAGGAAGAAATTAAGACATCACCCTCTCCACCAAGAACAGAGACAGATACTATAGATTAGGGTGGACATGATGATGATGGTAGACAACAAGGATCTAGAGATCAAGTACCTTAGTGGCTTGAGAAAGAAATAAGTATAGAACAAGGATTTAAAATTCAAGAATTTGATGTTTCAACCTTGTTTGCAAAGAACATCATGAAACCTAAGAGGAAAGCCAGGTTAACATTAGCTATCAGAAGAGATCCTGCTATAGGCAGAAGGACCACCCAAGTAGCACTTCCCATTGTTGAAAAAGAGAAAGGCAAAATCACCCTAGAAGAATTCCAGATCACCACAGTTGACTTGGGGTTTGCCAATGAAGACCAGGAGGGTCAAGAAGGGAAGGATATAATTGATTCTTTAACCCAAAGGGTGAAGAAAGAAAAGGAGAAGAATAAGCAGCATAAAGAGCACATTGCCCAACTACATTCTTATATAAAAGGGTTAACTAACCCTGATAGTACATCATCAGATTAGGTAGTCCCATTGACGATCATCTCTTAGGAGGAGGTTAATAAGTTAGACCTTATGAAGCATGAATCAGTGGTCATGAGGAAGTGGATGTTATCATCACTCATAGGAGCTGAGGAAGTAGTGAGAGCCTCTTTATAGAGGTGGAATGCTTTGAGCACCTCTAAGAAGAAAGTTGATAAAACATAGAATGAAACGGGTAGAAGATCATTCCAGTTAGAAAAATCCTTAGGTGCTCTAAGTGAAATAAAGTGGATTAATCCTCAGGTCCTGATAAATAATCAAGTATTGAATAATAACACTGCCATGCTAGTGAATGTTTGGTATAAAGACATCAGGTTTGAATGTGATGTATTGAAGAAGTGCAGTAGTAAGCTAAGAGATATCAGTGTGAAACTGCACAGCATGATGTCATATGAAGCAGAAGTCTTGGAAGCCCTAGAAGGAAAAGTAGAGGGGAAAATTGAAAACCAAGACGCAGACTTTGCCGTAAAAGCTCTACATGATAACTTTCAGCTGATGGCTGATGATCCTCTCACCCACCTGACAGAAGAGGCAATGAATAAGATTATGAGGATTAATAAAGTCAGGGTGGAGAATTATATTGAAACATTAAGTAATAGGAAAGGCAAATTGGAGACTCTCAGAGGTAAATTTCAAGCTCACAAGCACGCTATTGCTAAAGCCAAAACTCAGGATGGCAGGGAGGTTGATAAGATAGTGGAAGCCTATGAAAATATTAGGATGATAATGAAGGTCCATATATAGGAGGATATTCATCAGGGTGACGAGGATACAGAAAGTGATGATCATGATGATCATGATGAAGAACAAGAAGAACCCAAAGAATGAAAAGAAAATGCATCTCCAAAGAGACATATGCATCAGTGCTTAGAAGAAAATAAGTTACCCAGATGGTTGCCAGTTGGCAACCTGTGCCACATGAAAGATGTTGACTAAGTCAAAGAAGGAATATCCACCGTTGATTTTAATTGATAAATCTTGACCGTAGGTCATTTGTAACCGCTCTGTCACCTTATTCTATAAAAGGTGCAGGGATGACATATTTTGAACATTCAGAAGCTTAATTGAAATTTGATTACTGAAATATCAGGACCTATTTCAAAGTTGTTGTAAACATACATGTTTTTGCATACTTAATGAAAGAGAAGACCATTTGATTACAAATCATCGTAAATCCTGAGTAGTCTATGTTTGAATTCTTGATACATGCTTTGATTTGTTGCGTCCCTTGGAGTGCTCATCAGTCTGCATGTATTGTCTTCATTCATTATCCTTTGAAGTTAACATCATCTGTATCTAGCTGTGGAACATCCTAGTGAAAATATGGTTTGATTTCTTCTCCTCATGACTATATCAAGTGTGTATGTGGTTCAATAGCTAAAGATTCACCAAAATTTGAAGTATTCTTTTAAATTCCTTTAAATTTCATAACAATTCACCATCATAATTGCAAATAACAGATAATCAGAAGCAAATAACATGAAATATGCTGACATCTCGTAGAAAATTGAAAATACATAGCATATTTAAAGTTAAAGCATGTTCAATTGATAAATATCATGCAAAGATCCAAGTACAGACACATCATTTAAAGAAATATACTATGTGAAGTAACCTTTCTGTGTAGTATCTTTACAGGAAATATAATATACTGATCAATCAATGTAAGGCCCCTTGAATGGAAAATAGCAACACACATCAACCACTGAGTAACGTCAGTAGATTATGAACTAATCAACAGAAACTTGGGATCAAGAATTATTTGAATTCATCATATCTTTCAAGATAATAAAGGTTGTTGTGTAACTTCTATTTCATGTTTGCTTATGACTAACATCATGATCAACAGAATGGAGACTATCTATCATTCCCTGAACTACCTCAATACCATGGCTGGCATGTATCTCTCCACAATGTGAGTCATCCTATCCAAAATGTACCTCATCTAAAAAACATACAAGAGCTCCTCAACATCCTCATCCTAGGCCTCATAATCTCTCCACAGCCTCTAGATGACCTATCAAGCTCATCCATAACTCTCCTCTAGATCCACATCGCCTACTCATCTATAATGCAGGATCCCTACATACATCCAGAAATAGGGGTAGTCTGGACTCCTCACCCAATTGGAGATTGGTCTAAGCACTGTTATGTGCTCCCATGCCCATACGGGCAATAGTGTCGTGCCGCATCCCAAATACTGAGTCTGACTATATACACAACTATGGAGGTCTCTATACAAGTGCTCTAACACACATGGTCCCCACACAAAAATCTCCCCATCCATCATTCGCTCTAGCACATCTCCCCATCCAATGGTGAAGTGTCATGCTCTCCTCCCAGGTACCAACACATATGGTATCATCCTTTCTATGAATAGTGGCAATGGAGCATTTACCTCTACTTGCATTAGGTCTGGTTGTGTCCCCTCTATAGGAAGGTCATTGTCTATGAAGACCCTCTATAATGCCTGTGTCTCGATATGTAAATTGTATCATACCAGGGATCCATGTATGGGTATCCTCAATATCCTCCATACATCCTCCAATGTCACAATCATCTCCCCAGTAGGGAGGAAGAAGGCACTCCTCTCACTATGTCATCTCTCGATTAATGTTGTCATCATAGTGGTGTGTGCTTAGATCTCTAGCATCCTCGCTATCAGTAGCATCCCAATCACCACTAGAAATTCTTGATCCTCCTTTGTGAACTAAGGATATAGTCGCATCATCTGTGGCCTCCTCACCCATGACCAAATCACCTATGGTTGCTCCTTCTCATCATAACATTCCACCAAGTTAATTCTCATAACACCAAATTCTTATCTATATTTGGTCACTTTTGCCTTTTGAACAAAAGTGTTCCCTTTCTTACCCCTGGCACTCCTTTTACCAAAAGTGCTCCTCTTTTCCCCATAGGCACACCTTTAGCTAAAGGCACACCAATTCACCCCTTAGGCACTTTGTTTTACAAAGAAGCATTTATTTTATCCCCAGACACTTAGTTACCATAGGCACACCATTTTTGTGCATAGACACTCCAGTTGCATGTGGGGGCACACCTTTGTTCCCATGAGCGCGCTTTTACCATAGGCATGTGGATTTTTTCTATGGGCATGCCATTTT
Source organism: Cunninghamia lanceolata (assembly GCA_027924645.1). NCBI lineage: Eukaryota > Viridiplantae > Streptophyta > Pinopsida > Cupressales > Cupressaceae > Cunninghamia > Cunninghamia lanceolata. Next base: position 3,557,014 of record BSBN01000435.1, on the reverse strand, counting down.
GTGCCCTAGGCATGCTTTTATAAAAGCACGCCCACGATTTTCTATGCTTTCTCCTAGCATTTATGACTCCTAATGACCCCTAACCTACTTGACAAGTCCTAGGATTAGGTACTCACCAGTCTACCAGTTCCTATCAGTCATTGGAATCATTTGATGCACTCACCATGATGCCAATGATGAGGAATATCAACTCTATTTCCTATTGCTCTCTCTTTTTCTTCTTTCTAGAGGATTTGTTAAGCTTATGTGGACAAATGACTAGAAATGGGCCCCCTGCCACTATTTATAGGCCCCCAAGCCCTAATTTTCATCCTTAGCCTTCCTCAATTATCCTAGATCACCCTATTTTACCCCTAGTCTTCCATTATTTATCTTGTACTATCCCTTGTGATCATTTTCACGTCATCCTTTTTCTTTCAAGAAAATTTTCAAAAAAAATTATTTTTCTTGAAAAAAATTCTTTAGGGGGCATCCATTCTCCATTCCCATCACTGACTGAGGCATTTTTTATTTCTTTAACATGATGTCACCTTATGGGATGTCATATCAAAGAGGGGCTAAATGTAGACACCTAAAAAGAACCATGCAATCACCCTCATTTTCGACACAATCCTAATATCACTACACGTCATGTCTTCTAAATTAATTAAATAATTTTAATTATTTAATTAATTTATACTTAATTAATCTTCTCCTTCATTTATCCATTTTTAATCTAATAAAATAAATAAATGATATTTTATTTATTTTATTCACTCATTTTCTTCCATTATCCCAATTAATTAAATAAATTAAAGATTTATTTAATTAATTCCATAATTTTCTCTATCTTCACATGGCTAGAAAAATTATTTAATTAATTTAGACTTAATTAATCTTCTCCTTCATTTATCCATTTTTAATCTAATAAAATAAATAAATGATATTTTATTTATTTTATTCACTCATTTTCTTCCATTATCCCAATTAATTAAATAAATTAAAGATTTATTTAATTAATTCCATAATTTTCTCTATCTTCACATGGCTAGAAACTTCTATAAATCCTTATTATGTGGAAGCCATTTGACTTTATTCCTGTCATTCAACCCTCGTGAGACACTTGTCATGTGACTACAACTCCAACTATCACTTAATCCTAGCCCTCCACATCACACTGTTGATTGTTTAATCTTAGACATCCATTCATCATTCAACTCTCTAGATAAATGGAGCCTCTCCCATCACATCAATGAACAACATCTTTCATATGCAAGTATATGCTATCACTTTCATTACTGCCTCCATTATAGTATTTACATGTCTAGATTATGTTGTTTTGTGTAGGCAGTCCACAATACATCATTTATCATAAAGAACAAAGCTAGTAGAAGTAGGGTGCATTCTACTCTGTTCTATCTTAGTGTGAGGGTTTGATTTGAGGTGAAGGTTTTGGTTTATTTTCATTATCTTCCATTGTCCTTGGGTCAAATTTTTGCATGCCATTAGTATCATGAATATTAGTATCATGTTCATTCCTTTGTGATCTAGTAGGTGAAGTAGGATGTTGGCCAGCCAAATATGTTTCTATATTTTGGTTTGGCATGCCAAAACATAATCGTGTTTACCTCTTGGGATCTATCCCTACTTCCCCTACCAATAAGATTATCATTTCTTTGAACTTCATATTCATTTCTATTCATTCTTCTATTTGTCCTAGGTATGTTATCAACATAATCTTCTAAGGTCTACTGGTATTAACTTCTTAAATCTACTTGAATGTGTCATTTCTTCCAGATGTTCCTACTTGATCCTAAGCATTTATTCTAGAAGACTCACCCATATTTCTAGATCTCCATTTGTTTCTTTGACTTCTAGTGTGATCTAAGGAATCTGTATGTCCTAACTGATCTTGGTACTATCTTCTTTGTTCCATTTAAAAATTATATGAATCTCAAACTAATTTCTAGGTTGACTAAAATAGAGTCACCACTCTCCACTTTGAAGAGACAAATTTGTGATTTATTAAACAAAGTCTAGTGCAACCACACTAAAATTTACCAAATTGCAAAGGTGTAAAAAATATAATCAAAATCAAGCTTTCCCTAGTAATAGTGTCATTCTTTTGGGTCCTTAAATACCTACTCACACTCCTAGAGTGATCAATCTACTTCAAGCTGAGGAATTATTATTTTAAAGGTAAATCAATCAATTCATCAACAAACTATGAGTGATTAGAGGCCAATAACTAGGAGTGGATAATCTCCTCTTCACTTTGAGCTTAGATGAATTCAGAAGGGTGCTCCTAGATGTATTCCTAAATAGGATTGAAAAAAACAAAATATTGAACATAGTGAAGCCTTGCAGTTGTATCTAGAGTATGCTTGACCCCTAAATTTGTCACTAGATCATAGACTAACTAGCTGTACACTTAAAATCTCTTATTAAGCTAATGAAAGCATCATTGTAATAAATGAAAGATGAAGGTATACACACATGATTCATCAATTTATTTCACTATTGCATCTCATAGAAGATATTCCCCTGATTAAACCATTGAATCATAGAATGTACAAAAATTACTAACTTACTCCTAAACTACAAGTGAATTATATTTTTTATTTTAAGTAGTGATATTGGATCATTAGCTTCCAAGATCAATGTCTATTCAATGGGTAATAGTCTTAGTTTATCAAAGGAATATAATGAAGTAAAACATATAAGAGCAAATGATCATTACAAGGCTTCCAATGTATTAAAATGATCATTACATAGAAATGATCATTACAAGGCTTCCAATGTGCTAAAATGTTGTTACATTCATCAAATCTAGTATTACATTCATACCAACAAAGGTGGCAAGAGAAAACCCTAGCTACAACTAAGAACCTTCCCTAAAACCATACATATGATCAGGGAGACATCCAAACATTGATACACTATACACTATTAGAACCTTCACATGTGTTACAAATTCATCGCCTTCTTGAAGAACTGAACTTGCAAGAGTTGAAACCCTAGAGAGAAGTCAACACTTACAAGTAGACATTTGTAGAAGTAAAGAGTGACCAACCCCTTTGATGGAAAAAAACTCACCTTTATATCTTTTTTGATTTTTTCCCTAAGTCACCTTACAAGAATTTTAAGCACTTCAGAAGGTCGGTGCAATGAATGTCAAATGTTTCCCACTCAAAATGAGTGGCCTAGATCAATCATAAATCAAATTAGTAACTGAAACCCACCTACTGCATTCATGGAAATTTCACCCACTTTCCTCATCCATCATTGAAATTTGTAACTACAAATGTACTCTTGAGATTTGAAAGATGTTTCTTGGGTGGGAAAAATCCTTAGAGAAGTTTTTGAAACTTTGCAGGAATTCAATGCGGAGGTAGAGGTGCCAAAAGGGACCAACAATCTATAAAAATCTTCAAATTCACAAGATTTTGAGTACAATATGCATTTTCAAGTTGGTGGGGTTTGAAGGGACTTAGGGACATGGGACATGGTCCATAAGTGTGAAGTTCCATTGAAAACCTGAGATTCTTCTTGAAGTTGAGTGTTTTGTGCACTTCTATGTTTTTGAGTTCCCTTGGAACTTGTTGATACATTCCATTATGCCTAGAGAGTCTACAAGTCTTCTCTAATGGAATGAGGGACATGAAGTGTAAGGACCATAGAGTTAGAGTAAATGGGAACTTAGGAATAGGGCCAGAGAAACATGCAAGTTCAAGATCTTGGGATGTCAAGGTTTGAGAACAAAGGGAATTGGGAACTTTAGATTTTTCTGTAAAGGTGTTGGGACTTTTGAAAATCCATAGGAAGGAATGAGGGACATCAGGGTTTAGGATTAAAGGTCTCAAAGGAACCTAGAACCTCAAGGTTCAGGGATTTTGGGGAAACTTAAAACCTTGAGACTTAATGCAAAGGTGCCCAGGTCCTCTGAAAGCCTGTAAACTCACAAGATGAACAATTTGACATCCCTAACAAAATTTCATTAGATTTTGATCACATTAGCATATGAGGGGCATGTGGGAAAATTCTAAAACACAAAAAAGGAAAAATGAGGCAAAATTTAATAAAAAGGGAAGGACTTAGGCAGATCTGGAAATTTTTAGATTGGGTCCCAACACTTACATCATTTAGGAATAATGGTTGCAATCTTCAGTAGGTAGGATGATCAACCTATCAGATTGAATATTTAAAAACAACAAAATTTGTAACTATTATTAATTTTCTAAGTAGGTAATTAGATGGAATATAATTTCATGGTACCAATAGGTCTCCTTCATTACTTGTCTCTTTTAGCTCATCAATGGGACCCATAACTCCTCCTTCATAGGGTCCTTCAAACAATTGGATGAGATCTTGAGATTTCTGATTATACAATCCATAGGGATGCTAGGAATTGATTCCCAATTTTCCTTTAGAAATGTTACATCATAAAATGTCCCCTAGGACTTTCACCTCCTAATTTTAGCTCATGGGATCCCTTATTTTCATCATGCATGTTCATTTTAACTCTTGATGCAAAATGGCCTGAAACCCATGTCAAATGGGACTTGAGGATCGTTGATGGGCTTAACCCTACCCTAAAATAGGATTTAAGGGCTTGGGCACTCACGCCCTAGTCCTACCCTATTTTAGGCAGGTCCTAAATTTAAATGTTCATTATGTGACTGTTAAAAGGTTCCGTTGCTGACATCTTAAGTTTGAATTATGAAATTTGTAGCAGGAATGCATATATAAGCATGTTTAGGGTTTCATTTGTAAACTAGAAGATGATTATGATATTTTGGCAAACTTATGATTTTAGAGAATCAAGGCATTCATTGTTGCAGTGTAGAATATTGTTCTTGTGTTTGTTATGCAGATTTAGCTTCATCTTCTCATGTGTTGAAGGATTTTCATCTACATGCAAGCTACACCTTTGAGGTGATATCTTTTTATGTTGAACTAGTCATTTATAAATTTATCAATTTATTTTTTCCTCTATCATGCACGGATACACAATCTTTATCAAACAATGGTGTTGGAAGGCTTGAATGCCATTCTAGGGCTTGACTGAGGCAAGGTCTGAAACACCACAACCCCAAACCCCCTTCTTTGTGATTGCATGTGATAGGTGTCATGTTCTACAGAAGTGGAGGCTATGAAAAAGAGTATAGAATCCAAATCAAAGAAGAAATGCATTGTCTAGGCTTGGGCACCCGCCCCGAAGCCCTTTGGATCTCTGAAGCTAAAAACCTCCAGGATAGTGGTGAATAATAGCAAACAACTTTCTAAAATTCCTAACAAAGTTCCTACCCTGGGCTTGGGTGCCTGCTCTTTAACCCTCAACTTTTCTACATTAGGAATCTCAAAACCTAGTATGTATCTACTCTGAATATTACATCTTTGTATGTGAGCATTTGTCAGGATTTGTTCGTTTAATTACATTTTTGCATAATTAGGGTTTTAAACATAATCAATAAATTCCAAATTTCCACATTATTACAAGTGACCATCAACTTGTAGGTGAATCCCCTTGCAAAAGTTATGATTCAACTTAGTTGAATGTCCTTGAATGTTAGTAGTGAAAGGAGATCTAACCAAAACACTTATCAACCCTCATCTTCCCTCTTTTCCTACTAAACATTTTGGTGAACCCATGTTTTATTTGAATTTTGCACCTTACTGAGTGTTGTACTTCAGATTACATTCATTCACCTTATTGTATTTGAAAATTTACAAAAAAGTTCAAAAATTTGAAAAATTTGAAAAAAATTGGCATCCTAGGCTTGCATTTTGACATAGTTTGCATTAATTTCATTTAATTTCTAATGTTTTCATCAGATATGATATAAATTACAGTAGTACATCATTAATTAATCATTTTCCATTGCATTTTCATGCTTAAATTGTTAGATTTTGCTTGAAATTGTGCATTTTTCATATAACCTAGTTTTTCCAAAAGCTAGGGTTTGTGGTTAAAATAATGTTTTAGATTTTACTACTCTTTTTAAACACTCTTTTAGGACTTATTTCTGATTTTAGTGTTTCATCGTAGTGTTTTTTTTCATCTACATTTAAAATTTTGCATTTTCACATAGTCAATTTCAACAAAAACTAGCGTATTCATTCTTTTTTCCTTGAAATTGCACTTGCATTGAGCATTGTAAAAGTAGTGGAATCATTTTCAGATCTAATCTGAGCTATTTCATATCATAAATCTGATTATAAAACATTCATACATCATTTTGCATAGTTTCATGTCTTAATTTCACAATTAGGGTTTGAAAACCTTGTATCTTGACTAGATTCTGCCTTGCCATCTATCTAGATTTGCATTACATATGTGTTGTGAAGGATATTGTTGCATTATTGGACTAATATTAAGGTTATAATTCACTATCCCTAATCGATTTCCTTTCAACACTTCATCTTTTATTCATTTTCATTGAAAAAGGTGAAAAAAGTGAATATTTTAGGTGCATAAACAAGCATAAAACTTTGCATGAATTGTCCCACTAAGTTTAATTGAATGTTAATGTTACAAGACATTTCAAGATGGAATCTTCATGGAAATCCTTGCATGAGTATATCTTGGATTTTGAATATTTCTCTAATTTCACTAATGAGAACCCTCATGTTCTGGAACACATAGCATGTGTACATGATATTGATGTTTCTAAATGTTCTACACATGAGATTAAATTACTTTGTTATATACATGATTTTGATAGCTTCACATTACTGATAAGAGCATACCCTTTGATATTATAAGATTTAACCAAATTCATCTCTAAGAAATCTCATGAGAAAGATAAGTGTGAAAATTCCTCTTCCATTAATGCCTTGGAATTGATAGCTAAAGAATATGATGATTTGATGATTCAATAAGTTATCCTACTTCTCCTATAGTTGAATGTCCAAGAACCTTAGATGAGAAGACTATGGATAGCTCTACTATGGTTGTAAATTTAAGTCCCTTAGACATCACTAGTAATACAACACCTAACCTTCTTAACAACACCTTACCTTTCTTTCATTCCAATGCTCTCCCTAGCCAAGATGAAGCATTAGTGGATGAGAAAAGGTCTCTCACATTAAATTCTTTAGGGATAGCTGTTGGGTATAACCAAGAGGAAAAAATGTTAATTCAATCTTCACTAATAGACTTATTCTACACACCAATGGGTTACTAGATAAGTGTAACAATATTGCTAATATGATTGTGCGAGGGGCACCTAATGCCTGAATTACATCCTAAACTATGCAAGACAAATCACTCAAAGAAATCAAGGTGTTCAAAATGTGTCACAACAACCACACCATAATGTGATTGCTCACACATACAACACCTATAATAACAAGCAAAGAAATCACCTCATGTGCTTGTCTCTCTTCCATGTTCTCAACCTATGCTCCCTCCACCACCTCATCTTACTCCTAAAAGAGGTCAAGAATATGATCTTGTCAAGAATCTTCATCCTACTCCGACTAAAATTTCTCTTTGGGATTTAATACAAACATCACCTACATACCATGGAATGCTCCAAGAATCTTTACAAAAGGTGATTGTACCACCTGTTGTTAAGCCGAATGATGTAGCAGCTCTATTAGATTGTATGCATGCAACAAAAATGGATAGTTTATTTCAACAACATGAGTTTCCTTCTACTGAAGTCCAAAATTAGTATGATCCTTTGATTATATTCATTACAATAAACAAGGAATTGATCAAGTGAGTTATGATTGATAATGGATCAACTCTAAATGTTTGTGGTATTAATTTGTTACATAGGATTAAGGTTGATACTTCTTTGATTAAACTAGAGAGAATTAGCATTCATGGCTTTGATAATATTGGGAGACAATCCGTGGGTACAATAACTTTACCTGTATAGGTTGGACCCATGACAGTATCTACCCTCTTTCATGTTATGCTTGGTTCATTTTCATATAATATGATTCTTGGTAGACCATGGATCCATGCCATGGGGGCAGTTGTATCTACCCTTCATAGATCAATAAAGTTTATTTATAAAAGCAAGCTCTACATTGTGGAAGTCGATCTTGAACTAGATAATTGTTTACATATTGAATTGCAAAAACAAGTTAACAATCATATGAGTCTAGACAGCTTACGAGTTGATTCAGCAACACCTCTTGCCACGGATAATGTTGTGCATGACTCTAAAACATTGAATGCACTTTTTGATGATGATTAGGGTTCATTATATTTTGATCCTTATAGTATAGGGGAATATAAACTTAATAACTTTGACACATCAAAAGTTGCATCGATCTCATCAAAGCAATCTTTTAAAACAAGTAAGAAAAGTAAAGCCTCCTTGGTAGAAAAAAAAGACAATACTCTTACTTATACTACAGATTATGATACCTATGAGGCTTCACCATCTTCTAAGGAAATGGAATCTCTATATGGTCATGGATTTTACATTTTGTACAAAAATTGTGACTATGTAGGTAATGGTTGTGGTGAAAACCAATAAGGAATCACCAGGGTACCTTTACAAGTTGCTAGAATTAACTACATAGCTAGTATTGGATACCATTCTTTGAAACCCACTAAAGCCTCTCATCATCCTAAACTTAATGTTAATGCAATCTCAACAAGACCGAAATGACATGTGAGATATCCTAAGTTGATAGACAAGAATTTTCCACCAAGAAATATCCCATTGAATTAGGTAAATATTTCTCCCTCTTTAAGCCACTAGCAAATATTATAGTTTCTCTCAAGGGTGTCCTTCTCCTAGATATGTATGTTGTTAGCATTGGTTGTAGTGCCCCGTCATGCAACCCTAGAGCATTAGGCGAAAAAGTGAAAATTTACGGAATAATATATTTTTTTTAAAGCAATAAAGTGCAATAATAGTATCCAAAGACATCATAATCACAACATAAAGAAAAGTATACTTCTAACCACCCTAGGGCAACATAACTGCATAAGAATACAAGTTAACCATATGAGAAATAAACATTAAAATATTGAAATAAATAACCCAATAACTTTTACAACAGCAATATAGTTTGAATACAAGATCTCAGTTCCCAATAACAAGATTGCAAGAATACAAGAATGCAAGATCGATCATGTCGATTTACAAAAGAGTACATATGAAAGTGTACAACCTTGCAGATGATATAAAGCTGACTGCAACTTGGAACATCTCCGCACAAGACTCAATCCAAATCTCCAAGAAAACCAATGAATAGCTCTGCCTCCCAACCATGTGGAACCCTGAGGTCCACCCCTCCAAGCTAGGAGATACACAACGAGGATCCACTAGGTTGAAGTTACAACAATGAGGCAACAACAAGATACAGACTACTCACAAACATACAAGATAATAAGACTACATAGGTACAACGGTATTCCACCAGACAACACATACAACCAACCAAGAAGCCAAAACTATACTCCAGAGATAACAACAAAATCAAGAGAATGGAACTGAGATGCGTAAGGAGAGTGTCATCGCATTGTCCTAGCATGGGTTACCCAGACTTTCTAACACCAGAAGCCGGCCCCCATCTATGGTTACCCTGGCAGCCCCTCTCTAGGCACCGGCCCCATAGGGTGACACATGCGGAACCGACGGGTCCTCTCATGAAGACGAGGAGGTCGGCCTTGCCAACCAGGCCTTCTCATCCCATCCTTAGCCTATGAGAGCACTCAAGGCATGGGTGAGGAATCTTGTTTAACTTGTTGAATGTTTACTACCCCATCCCTCCTAAAGGTTTAAAGTTTTCCACCAACTCACAACTTCCATGGGGTTACCCAAGCGGCCTCTCACTAGGCATCGGCCCCACCATAGAAGCCACTCCCTTAGCAATCTCAAACAAACAACCAACAACAAGAGCAAAGATAAGATACAGAATGACCAATAACCCTTACTTATGCCATTCACTTGCCTTGGACAATACAAATCTCAATCCTTGGATAAGCTACTACAAGAACCAAAACCCAAGACACCACCTCTCTGGAGATACGTACACAACCAAGGAATAGTAACCATTAACTGATGGGAATAATGCTTCCGCATTTCATCACCAATAGGTCATGACTTCACACAGGATTTCCCCACTTACAATCAATCAAACAAAGACATACATTCCTACCAAGGAGAATAACAACTTATAGGGAGTAACAACAATCTAAACTGACATACAGGTTCATGACTCAAACTGATTGTGCAAAGGTCTCAAAATAACAACGTAACCCACAAGGGAACAATAACATGGAGAATGGAGAACCATAATCCCAAGTCCCAACTATTCTAAATATCAAGATAGTGAAGAATCAAGATCTTAAGTAAATTTCCAAGATAATCGCTTTTAAACTACACATTAGGATTCATCATAATTCCTTTTCCTATAGTAAAACTAACCAATTGAAGAAGAATACAACATTGTGATAACTACCATAACAAAACACAAAATGGAATAATACCAACCTAGCTAGCATATTGATGTAGACTAGGTAATTTGTTTTATACCTGTTTAGTATGACGATGCTACCTTAATAAAACAACATTAGTGCATCTAACTCTAAATTTTCAAGGACAACTACAAGGTTAGAACATACCTTTAAACAAAATGATTAATTCATACCATCTAATTAAAATCATCTAACTCATAAAATTAATAACTAAAAACGTAATTCTTGTTTACTACCTATTCCTCAAGAAACAAAACAAGACACCCTTAATTCCCGAGAGAATAACTACCTTAATTAATGACAGCTTAAACATGTATGTTAATACCTCAAAAGGGATGTTCTACCCCCTTCCAAAATCCCAAAGAGACAAAACAAGAAAAGTGTTATACTTTTTTACCATCTACGGGTAGAATGAGTACAATGTCCCAAACAATTGTCTAGAGAGACTACCAACACCTAGAACTTAATTCCTATAAAAAAAAATCTGCTATCTAGCATACGAAATGCCAACTTATTAAGGTTCTATAAGGAACGTGCCAAATGATGTAGTATTAACTAATTCTAATCAAAACTTCAAAAGAATTAAATAACAAGAGCATAAATTTCTTACGAATTCATTTAACCCCATTACCTACTAAGATCCTAGTTACATTTCTACAACAACAAAACTCGGGTGCGACACAAGACACACCACCTTCTACCATGCGAGGCTCCCAAAATAAGAAAGGGCTATCATCAACTATTGTTCACACGCATAAATCACAATATTAACACTGTAATTTCTATCGAACTTGATACCATTCAATTCTACCACAAAAGACCTTCGAAAAGCAAAAAGGAACTTAAGTTTAAAACGTTGATTGCCTACACCTCCTACTCACTAAAGGAGGTAACCGAACCAAGGCAACCTAGTATAGTGGTTTCACCTTTCGACACTACTATCAAGGAACCCATTCATAGCAATCTACATGATACACAGCACTGAGCAGGCCACCGACCTACCCAATATACTATGACGTGCAGAGGTAACCTTCAATGACCACACCCCATCAATATACTACTCTTATCCTATGACGAGACACAACTTGCGGATCTGAGTTGGCCACAGCGCCAAGGTAAACGGCAGCATGAAACCACAGGGCTCGCAGACTTACTAACTCAGGAAATGGTTAATAGAATACTGCTCCCTAGACCAACCCGCAATAGAACAAGGTAGTATCCCGCATTATGAGATGAAGACAATGCATGAACAGAAGTTAACAAGGGTGGTGACAGTGGAACACAAGAGTCTGCAAAGGAAATATTGAGAAAACAACAAGTTTCTAAACTGGAGCCCAACTTCCATGCCTACCCCCGCGAACCTCAAAAAGAATCTACATAAGTCTAGGCCTCAAAGCATCTCCAGTAAGTTGTTTTCTAAGACAAGGAAATAAGAACAGTTCTGCTATCTGTCATGCGAGTAATGATGAAGCTACCTCAAGGCAAATTCAAAGAGATGCATGCAGGTATTATTCTTCTGGGACAGGATTGGGGTGCCAGACATCATCGAGATTGCAGAGGAACACAACACAGTAAATTCAAGGTATAAGGAATACATTTAACATAAAATGTAGAACAAGGTTGTAAGCACTATGAGAAGTGAGGAACATGCAGGTTAGGACCAAATCTCTAATTACAAATGAAGATGGACCCGGATGAGAAACTGGCATTATCGACAGGGAAAGGGGTTTGAAGAAAGTTCATTACTAAGACGACTAATCCACAGAGCTAGGATCACTATGCAAGTCTATAGGCTAAGGACACGAGAACTTAGAAGGATTAAAACAAGGCTCAACAGAAGGAATCACTTAAATAAATTGAATGGGGAGGAGCAGCATTCAACCTTACTACAAGCAATTTCCATTCACAGAACATGCAGTACTAAATTTTAAATTTACAGCTACAACCATTGCAGAAATTTAACAGAGAGGACCAAGACACATACCCGGATTCCAGACACTCTTCAAACTTCCTTCCTATCCCGTGACCAATTTCTCCCCCTTCTCCCAATTCCCCTTCCTCTTCTAATCTCCTTCCCATCAAATGCAGAGGACATGCATCCATTGTTCTTCCACCCACTCCCTGTGAGTTTTCAAAAATTTGCTATATCCGGAGATTCCCAAATCCTTCCATTTTAAATTCACAACACCAAGCATTAATTTCCCCATATCCAAATATTCTGTACCAAGATTACCACTAAAAGCCCGTAACTCCGTTAATGAAAACAAATCCCTTAATTCAGAAGATACTCTAATTCCCAACTATCATAAATTTTAACCAAGGTATCAACCAAAGCTTAAGGCTAATTTAATAATTATCTAACAACCAAAATAGGAGCATTGTAAATAATCGCCAATTCATTAAAGAATCTTCCTCCCACATAGGAGAATAATATAACATTATAAAATATGACTTGACTAGATATTACGACACAAAATAACCTATCATAACAAGACAATGACCAGGTGTCCCAACACGACTCGAGACCACACAAAAGACAAGGATTGACCTAGGGGATTAGATCTCATGGTATCTCCCATCACAATATCCACTGGTTAAAGAACCTGCTCAAACCTACTATATTAGGTGGAGCCGAGGTTCGGTACCTACAGCCTGCATCCAACAACTTGTTGTACGATCAAATACATATATGTCTGCACATGGAGAGATAGAGAATCGTGGTGTAGCAGGGTAGTCGAAGCGAGAAATGCTGCACCATCCTGCTGTTGAATGAGAGTATAATCAGAACATCTAAAATCAAGTATCTACGAATCTATCACGACATGTAAATAATAATCCAAAACATGACCAATACATCATAAGTGAAATAATCATAATGTCATCCTAACTCATAACACATGTCTAAAAATATCCATCGAACATAGTCTATCAAGATCAAAGAGAACATAAACCATAATACATTAGTCCAAATGTCTCGAAACTAAAATTATGAAATAAAAGGCTATCAATTGTCTCAGAACTATCAGAGAGAATAAGAAGCTAGCATCTATAACCACCCAAAATGTGAGGGCAATTACATCCTCCCCCCCAGAATCAGGCTTACTCCTAGAGGCCTGCAAATAAGTAGGGATACAACTCCCTCATCCTAGAAGCATTCTCCCAAGTAGTAGAGGTCTCATCATTAGGATCCCACTGGACCCTGACCTGCTCCACGTCTCTACCCCTGAGAGCAAGTCTCCTGTGCTGAAGAATGCCTATGGGCTCCAAAGCCAGCTGCCCGTCCTCTACCTGTAGAACAGTCCAATCAAGAACATGAGCAATATCTGGAAAGTAAGGTCTAAGTACTGAAACATGAAACACATCATGGATGCGTGAAAGGCTAGGCGGCAAAGCAAGGCGATAAGCAATAGGACCGATCCTCTCCAACACCTCAAAAGGTCCTACAAAGCGTGGCGCTAGCTTAGAACCCTTTCCATAGCGGATTGGACTCTTTCACAGTTGTACACGTAAGAACACCCGATCCCCAACCAAAAATTGACGATCGATCCTATGAGCATCTGCATACTTTTTCTGTCTGTCCTGAGCTGCCACCAAATGCTCTCTAATCCTCTCAACCTGCTGCTCCATAACTCTAAGCATATCAGGACCCAGAAGAACTCTATCCTCCAGACGATCCCAACTCAAAGGGGTCCTACAAGGATGACCATACAAAGCCTGAAATGGAGACATATTGATAGAATTGTGTTATCCATTATTATAGGCAAACTCCACCAAGTATAGGTAATCCTCCCAATGGCTCTGCCGATCCATCACATACATCCTCAACATATCCTCGAGAACCTGATTAACCCTCTCGGTCTGACCACCCTTTGAGGGTGCATGAGAACCTGATGCCTGAGTGTGACCACCTTGAGAACCATATCCTGATGAAGGTGCACTACCAATGTGCACACCTGAATGCCCACTGAGGGCCGTAGCCAAATTCTCCTCCACTAGCCGGGCTTTCTCCATGGCAACCTCCATAGTCTTAGGTTCGATTACATGAACCCCTCCACTAATTCGGGCATTCAAGCCCCTGATAAAATGTTGTACCAACATCGACTCGTCATCCCCAATGCCTGCATACTATTTGAGCTCATAAAATCTGCACTCATACTGCTCAATTGTCATGGCTAACTGCTTCAGCTCGTGGAACTCATCTGCTCGATGCTGCCTCCAATGGTCAGAAAGAAAGCGGGCTCTGAATCTCTCTAAAAACAACTCCCAAGACACAATGCTAATATCCAAATGTAGCTTCTGCTCCTCTAGCCACCACCAAGTCAAAGTGAATCCTTGAAGATGCAAAATGGCACATCTAGCTTTGGTGTTGCTGCCATATGGATGCATGGTGAAACACCTGCTTAAGTCCAATAGCCAAGTTTATGCCTCAAGTCCACTACCAGCTCCATCAAAGATGGGAGGACGTGCTCTCAGTAAATCCCTCATATGGCTGGCTAGTGTGGCCTCCTGCTCAGCTGACAACTCTCTAGGTCTAGGAGACCTCTCTCTCTCTAGGACCCCACTGGTCTACTTCCTAACCTCCTCTAGTCTGCCTGCCCTCCTGTCTAGGGCCTAAGCGGGCAAGGGCCTCCTCAAGAATCTGTCTCAACTGGGCTCCATCAGGCTAGCCCTAACCGTCCATGTTTTGACCCCCACCTTCATGGGCACTCGAATGAGGAGAACTGGGAGGAGGTGTACCACCACCGTCTCTCCCACGACCCCTACCTCTGCCCCAACCTCGGCCCCTACCTCTAGGCATCTACCTACAACACAAAAGCATTTTATTATATTTAGAAGTAACATCAATAGGGATAAAACGTTCTACAGAGTTTAAGCACTAGGTTACATAATGGGTTCAAGTATACAAGGGTACCTAGTGTTTAAACTTGGCTTTGATACCAAATGTAGTGCCCCGTCATGCAACCCTAGAGCGTTAGGCAAAAAAGTGAAAATTTACGGAATAATTTTTTTTTTTGAAAGCAATAAAGTGCAATAACAGTATCCGAAGACATCATAATCACAACATAAAGAAAAGTATACTTCTAACCACCCTAGGGTAACATAACTGCATAAGAATATAAGTTAACCATATGAGAAATAAACATTAAACTATTGAAATAAATAACCCAATAACTTTTACAACAGCAATATAGTTTGAATACAAGATCTCAGTTACCAATAACAAGATTGCAAGAATACAAGAATGCAAGATCGATCATGTCGATTTACAAAAGAGTACATATGAAAGTGCACAACCTTGCTGACAATATAAAGATGATTGGAACTTGGAACATCTCTGCACAAGACTCAATCTGAATCTCCAAGAAAACCAATGAATAGCTCTACCTCCCAACCATGTGGAACCCTGAGGTCCACCCCTCCGAGCTAGGAGATACACAATGAGGATCCACTAGGTCGAAGTTACAACAATGAGGCAACAGCAAGATACAGACTACTCACAAACATACAAGATAATAAGACTGCATAGGTACAATGGTATTCCACCAGACAACACATACAACCAACCAAGAAGCCAAAACTATACTCCAGAGATAAAAACAAAATCAAGAGAATGGAACTGAGATGCATAAGGAGAGTGTCATCGCATTGTCCTAGCATGGGTTACCTAGGCTTTCTAACACCAGAAGCTAGCCCCCATCTATGGTTACCCTGGCAACCCCTCTCTAGGCACTAGCCCCATAGGGTGACACATGCGGAACCGACAGGTCCTCTCATGAAGATGAGGAGGTCGGCCTTGCCAACCAGGCCTTCTCATCCCATCCTTAGCCTATGAGAGCACTCAAGGCATGGGTGAGGAATCTTGTTTAACTTGTTGAATGTTTACTACCCCATCCCTCCTAAAGGTTTAAAGTTTTCCAGCAGCTCACAACTTCCATGGGGTTACCCAGGCGGCCTCTCACTAGGCACCGGCCCCACCATAGAAGCCACTCCCTTAGCAATCTCAAACAAACAACCAACACCAAGAGCAAAGATAAGATATAGAACGACCAATAACCCTTACTTATGCCATTCACTTGCCTTGGACAATACAAATCTCAATGCTTGGATAAGCTACTACAAGAACCAAAACCCAAGACACCACCTCTCTGGAGATACGTACACAACCAAGGAATAGTAACCATTAACTGACGGGAATAATGCTTCCGCATTTCATCACCAATAGGTCATGACTTCACACAGGATTTCCCCACTTACAATCAATCAAACAAAGACATACATTCCTACCAAGGAGAATAACAACTTATAGGGAGTAACAACAATCTAAACTGACATACAGGTTCATGACTCAAACTGATTGTGCAAAGGTCTCAAAATAACAATGTAACCCACAAGGGAACAATAACATGGAGAATGGAGAACCATAATCCCAAGGCCCAACCATTCTAAATATCAAGACAGTGAAGAATCAAGATCTTAAGTAAATTTCCAAGATAATCTCTTTTAAACTACACATTAGGATTCATCATAATTCCTTTTCCTATAGTAAAACTAACCAATTGAAGAAGAATACAACATTGTGATAACTACCATAACAAGACACAAAATGGAATAATACAAACCTAGCTAGCATATTGACGTAGACTAGGTAATTTGTTTTATACCTGTTTAGTATGATGATGCCACCTTAATAAAACAACATTAGTGCATCTAACTCTAAATTTTCAAGGACAACTACAAGGTTAGAACATACCTTTAAACAAAATGATTAATTCATACCATCTAATTAAAATCATCTAACTCATAAAATTAATAACTAAAAACGTAATTCTTGTTTACTACCTATTCCTCAAGAAACAAAACAAGACACCCTTAATTCCTGAGAGAATAACTACCTTAATTAATGACAGCTTAAACATGTATGTTAATACCTCAAAAGGGACGTTCTACCCCCTTCCAAAATCCCAAAGAGACAAAACAAGAAAAGCGTTATACTTTTTTACCATCTACGGCTAGAATGAGTACAATGTCCCAAACAATTGTCTAGAGAGACTACCAACACCTAGCACTTAATTCCTATCAAAAAAAATCTACTATCTAGCATACGAAATGCCAACTTATTAAGGTTCTATAAGGAATGTGCCGAATGATGTAGTATTAACTAATTCTAATCAAAACTTCAAAAGAATTAAATAACAAGAGCATAAATTTCTTACGAATTCATTTAACCCCATTACCTACTAAGATCCTAGTTACATTTCTACAACAACAAAACTCAGGCATGACACAAGACACGCCACCTTCTACCATGCGAGGCTCCCAAAAGAAGAAAGGGCTATCGTCAACTATTGTTCACACGCATAAATCTCAATATTAACACTGCAATTTCTGTTGAACTTGATACCATTCGATTCTACCACAAAAGACCTTCAGAAAAGCAAAAAGGAACTTAAGTTTAAGACGTCGACTGCCTACACCTCCTACTCACTAAAGGCGGTAACCAAACCAAGGCAACCTAGTATAGTGGTTTCACCTTTTGACGCTACTGTCAAGGAGCCCATTCACAGCAATCTACGTGATACACAGCACTAAGCAGGCCGCCGACCTACCCAATATACTATGATGTGCAGAGGTAACCTTCAACGACCACACCCCATCAATATACTACTCTTATCCTATGACGAGACACAACTCGCAGATCTGAGTTGGCCACAGTGCCAAGGTAAATGGCAGCATGAAACCACAGGGCTCGTAGACTTACTAACTTAGGAAATGGTTAACAGAATACTTCTCCCCAGACCAACCTGCAACAGAACAAGGTAGTATCCCGCATTATGAGATGAAGACAATGCATGAACAAAAGTTAACAAGGGTGGTGACAGTGGAACACAAGAGTCTGCAAAGGAAATATTGAGAAAACAACAAGTTTCTAAACTGGAACCCAACTTCCATGCCTACCCCCGTGAACCTCAAAAAGAATCTACATAAGTCTAGGCCTCAAAGCATCTCCAGCAAGTTGTTTTCTAAGCCAAGGCAATAAGAACGGTTCTCCTATCTGTTATGTGAGTAATGATGAAGCCACCTCAAGGCAAATTCCAAGAGATGCATGCAGGTATTATTCTTCTGGGACAAGATTGGGGTGCTAGACATCATCAGGATTGCAGAGGAACACAGCACAGTAAATTCAAGGTATAAGGAATACATTTAACATAAAATATAGAACAAGGTTGTAAGCACTACGAGAAGTGAGGAACATGTAGGTTAGGACCAAATCTCTAAATACAAATGAAGATGGACCCGGATGAGAAACTGACATTATCGACAGGGAAAGGGGTTTGAAGAAAGTTCATTACTAAGCTGACTAATCCACAGAGCTGGGATCACTATGCAAATCTATAGGCTAAGGACATGAGAACTTAGAAGGATTAAAACAAGGCTCAACAGAAGGAATCACTAAATAAATTTAACGGGGAGGAGTAGCATTCAACCTTACTACAAGCAATTTCGATTCACAGAACATGCAGTACTAAATTGTAAATTTATAGCTACAACCATTGCAGAAATTTATCAGAGAGGACCAAGACACATATCTGGATTCCAGACACTCTTCGAACTTCCTTCCAATCCCATGACCAATTCCTCCCCCTTCTCCCAATTCCCTTTCCTCTTCTAATCCCCTTCCCATCAAATGTAGAGGACATGCATCTGTTGTTCTTCCACCCACTCCCTGTGAGTTTTCAAAAAATTGCTATATCCAGAGATTCCCAAATCCTCCCATTTTAAATTCACAACACCAAGCATTAATTTCCCCATATCCAAATATTTTGTACCAAGATTACCACTAAAAGCCCGTAACTCCGTTAATGAAAAAAAATCACTTAATTCAGAAGATACTCTAATTCCCAACTATCATAAATTTTAACCAAGGTATCAACCAAAGCTTAAGGCTAATTTAATAATTATCTAACAACCAAAATAGGAGCATTGTAAATAATCACCAATTCATTAAAGAATCTTCCTCCCACATAGGAGAATAATATAACATTATAAAATATGACTTGACTAGATATTACGACACAAAATAACCTATCATAACAAGGCAATGACCAGGTGTCCCAACACGACTCGAGACCACACAAAAGACAAGGATCGACCTAGGGGATTAGATCTCATGGTATCTCCCATCAAAGTATCCATTGGTTAAAGAACCTGCACAAACCTACTATATTAGGTGGAGTCAAGGTTCAGTACCTGCAACCTGCATCCAACAACTTGTTGTATGATCAAATACATATATGTCTGCACACGGAGAGATAGAGAATTGCAGCGCAGCACGGTACTCGAAGCGAGTAATGTTGCACCATCCCTGCTCTTTAATGAGAGTATAATCACAACATCTAAAATCAAGTATCTACGCATCTATCACGACATTTAAATAATAATCCAAAACATGACCAATACATCATAAGTGAAACAATCATAATGTCATCCTAACTCATAACACATGTCTAAAAATATCCATCGAACATAGTCTATCAAGATCAAAGAGAACATAAACCATAATACATTAGTTCAAATGTCTTGAAACTAAAATTATGAAATAAAAGGCTATCAATTGTCTCAGAACTGTCAGAGAGAATAAGAAGCTACCATCTATAACCACCCAAAATGTGAGGGGCATTACATTGGTTTATATCAGATAAGTGTTTTTAACGCTTTCTCTCTATGTTGTGATCTCCCCGTGATGTGTTATATATTGTTTAGGCCTCCTAGGATGACCCTTGACACTCTTGTAAGGTCAAGGATACCGGGAGACTGCCTCTGTTGTGACCATTCTTTTAATTGTATCATCATTCTTCTATCTTACTTCTCCTCTATTTTCATTGTTGTGTGTTGTGTCTTAGGCACATAGCATTGTGGTTGATGACCTAGGGGTATCCTCCTACGTGACTATTCCTAAGGCACTTGTTCTCCTCTCTCTTTTTATTGTTTAATTTCTTTTAGTGATTCTATCTAGTCGGCAGATGATGAAAAATAATAAATATTGATATGAACTAAGTGTCCCTTCATAAAACAAAGCAAAAATAGACCTAGTCCATATATGATGACGGGGTTGATTTATATATCCAACGCTTGGCTAGTAGAATCACTTCATGTGATAGTTGATGTTTTCTTATCTTGCTAAAAAACTTAACAATACATTTTCTTCATGCACTTTGATTACTTTGAATCTCGTCTTGGTTACATGTGGTTTTGAGATATCTGTAGTATAGCCAAATAGTTATACTCATTTCTGAACCTATAGTATAGCCTTGGCCTTTGATGTGATTGTTTTCATGCATAGCTTTCATGTTTTGCTTAGATTAAGATTTGTTTGTGGGAACATTCGGTGATTGTAAGAACATGTCACCTTTGGGGGCATGGGCTTTGTGAAAGCTCTTGTTCGCTTGTGTGTTTTCTCCCTACCTTAATGTGCTTGATATCGATACACGATATCAACTACCTTAAGGTGGGGGCATATAAGGTAAACTATCTGATGATTTTGGTACTAATGAAGCATGTTTGTAAGCCCTCTGTGGAGGTGGGATGTTGTATCTCTGGCGTGAGTGCACATCTTTATCTATGTTGCAATAAAAAATCCCTCTGTGGAAGCGGGATATCATTCATATCTTTTTATTCAAAATCACTATGTGTGAGGTAGGATGGTGTATCTCTTGAGCTAGTGCACATCCTTTTATTTCAAAAGTCCTCTGAGTAGGTGGGGTTAGATCTGAGACTATCCTCCCTTAAGCGTGTCTTTGGCAATTTTTTTGGCATAAGCCCAACTATCAGGTGTGCTTGTAGCATGCCCAAGATGGTGGGAGCTTAGCAATAAGTTCCCTCCATCACCTTGTTTGTCATTTTTTAGACGTATACTATGTCTCTGGCATGCTATACAACGCTCATGTTTTTCATGTGTCTTCTGTGTATTTTCCCCCTTGTGTGGTTAACCCCCACTTGGGCTTTGTATGGCATGTTTTCCCCTCTTGTGTGTGTGTAGCGATGGGCTCCACCTACACTCAAGCTTTGTTTGGTGTGTTTTCCCTTTGGGGTTGTGTGTTGCATTTTTACTTTCCATGTATCTACATTCATTTATATATATGAAAAATGAAAAAAGAAATAATCACTGCATTCGCTATATTCATCATGTTTTGCGTGTCTTCAATATTGTTTTCTCCGTCTTTTGCATGCCTATTACTATCTTCTCCATGTTTTATGTGCCTATTACTATCTTCATTGTGTTTTGTGTGTCTACGATGTGTTTTCTATAATGTCTACCACAGATTGGGGCTAGAAATAGTTCCTCATTCTTTGTGTATGCATTAGCTTCAAGTGCCTGGCATGTTTGCTGTGTTTTGACCATACTTTAATGCATGTATGGGTCATGTGTTCATACATACATTAAAGTGGGGGCTAAATGTTATGTCATAAAATGTCCCCTAGGACTTTTACCTCCTAAGTTTAGCTCCTGGGGTCCCTTGTTTTCATCATGCATGTTCATTTTAACTCCTGATGCAAAATGACCTAAAACGTATGTCAAATGGGACTTGAGAGTCATCGATGGGCTTAATCTTGCCCTAAAATAGGACCTAAGGGCTTAGACACTCACACCCTAGTCCTTCCCTATTTTAGGCATGTCCTAAATTTAAATGTCTGTTATGTGACCATTAAAAGGTTCCGTTGCCGACATCTTAAGTTTGAATTACGAAATTTGTAGCAGGAATATATATAGAAGCATGTTTAGGGTTTCATTTATAAACTAGAAGATGATTATGATATTTTGGTGAACTTATGATTTTAGAGCATTCAAGGCATTCATTATTGTTGTTGTGTTTGTTATGTAGATTTAGCTTCATCTTCCCATGTGTTGAAGGATTTTCATCTACATGTGAGCTACACCTCCAAGCTGATATCTGTTTGTGTTGAATCAATCATTTATCAATTTATTTTTGACTCTATCCCACAGGGATACACACTCTTTATCAAACAACAGTGTTAGAAGGCTTGAATGCCATTCCGGGGCTTGACTAAGGCAAGCTCCTAAACACCACAACCCCCAACCCCCTTCTTTGTGATTGAAGGTGACATGTGTCATGTTCTGCAGAAGTGGAGTTGTAGGAGGCTGTGACAAAGAGTATATAATCTAGATCAAAGAAGAAAAGCATTGTCTAGGCTTGGGTACCTGCCCTGAAGCCCTCTGGATCTTTGAAGCTGAAAACCTCTGGGACAGTGGTGAACAGTAATAGACAACTTTCTGAAATCCCTGACAAAGTTCCTACCCTAAGCTTGGGCACCTGCTCTTTAGCCCTCAACTTTTTTGCATTAGGAATCTCAAAACTTGGTATGTATCTACTCTAAATATTACATCTTTATCTATGAGCATTTATCAGGATTTGTCTATTTATTTACGATTTTACATAATTAGGGTTTTAAGCATAATCAAGGATTAAATTAATACATTAATCAATAAATTCCAAATTTCCACATCATTACAAGTGACCATCAACCTGTAGGTGAATCCTCTTGCAAAAGTTGTGATACAACTTAGTTGAATGTCCTTGAATGTTAGTAGTGAAAGGAGGATCTAACCAAAACACTTATCAACCCTCATCTTCCCTCTTTTCCTACTAAACAAGAAATACCTATGGTAGTGCCACGTAATTTGTCATAACATTTGTCTTTCCTTGTTAGACTTATGTGGGCCTCACTTCAAAGATTTTTGTATATTTGATTCAATCAATATTCCCACTAATGAGTTGGACCAGTAGTGTGATCCTCATACCCTTTTCCTATCTTTGGCTACTATGAGCCCCATGAACTATTGGATGAGATCTTGAGCTAGTTGATTAGATGGCACAGGAGGCAACATGGAGTTGAAAATTAAATAACTTAAGTGTCACCCACAAAAGAATGCTACTAATAGTTGGAGAAAAGAACATTAAAATTTAGAATAGGAAAGGCATGAAAGTCAAACATAATTAAACTATTAGCTACTTGTAGTAGATCTTACACAAATTAAGGTTGAAATACATATATCAACTGCCTGTAGTGGAAAATCCACAATATTTTTGGTGAATCATAGGGTATCTTTTCATGAAAAAGAGCATCAATATTAGATTTTAGAATTGTATACATTGGGCATTAGAGTCAATATTCAAAAATTTTAAACAACATGAAAATTTTATAAAATTTTAACAAAACTATTAGCAGAAGTTCTTAAAATTGTTTAGAGCTTTTAAATGGAAGAAAATAAATTTGCAAGATGCTCCATTGCTAGAGTGTCAATTCACCTTATCATCTTGACATGCCTTTCTATCTCCAAGGTTGGTTAATATGAAATCCTTTGCAATAGAGTTGTAGAGATCTTTGTCGTTTCTTCTATATCCATATAGTTCTTAACCATCTTCTACCCATCCTCTAGAGATATTATTGTTGGGATTTCAAATTCATCGTGTACCTTTTGCTACAATTGTTCTCTATAGTCATTGAAGTTAATAAGTTTTTAACTTTCATTCCAAGGGGAAGGTATTCCCTTCTAGATTACTGCATCTATCGTTTTCTTCATTTTCTGGGTTTTTGTTGTCATGATATTGAATTACTCTTTACAAAACTTGACAACACACTTCATATCCACTATGTCATTGAGCATTTAGGTTGCCTCCCTTCTATCTTAGATTCTAGCTGCTACCAACCTAGAGGTGGGTGCCTCACATAGGATTTTAAGATATTCCAAATCTCTTTCTTCAATTGGAGTAACAATGGTTTCCCTAGACTTTATTTCCCTATGCACCTCGTTTCTCAGTGCAACAATTGCTTCAATGTAATAGAAGGCCAGCAATAGGGACATCATATTTAGTTACATATAGGTTGCTAGAATGTCTCCCTCAAGGCTTTAACTATCTCTTGGGCTCGTGGAAAACTCTCTAACTCATTTATATGGGTGTTCAGGCTTGAACCTCTAGCTTTGACTCCAATAACTTAGCTTCAAGGTCTATCTCTTTATTGGTTAAACCCTGAATCTTCTAGTCATTTCTTTCCACCTAGGTTCAATATCTCTATAGGTCATATTATTTCTCTTCTAATCGCTCCTTTAGTGTAGTCATTTGTATTGTGTGTACATCACTATGTTGTTTCATGGAGTAGTTATGCCTCTTTCTTTTCTAACTACAAAGATAGTTCCTCTTTTTCTACTTCCTCTCAGCTTAATTAACCTTTCAGGAGAGTTATTTCTACCTTGGCCTCTTCTAGGGCATGTTCTTTCTATGCAATCTTCTCTTTGGTGCTCTTTATTTCTATTTCGTTGGCCTTGTTGATTTTCTCTATAACATAAATTATTTTATTCTCTAGGGCCTTAACTTTTACCTCACCCTCTTTCAATTTCTATTTCATTTGTTCTAGCTCAATAGTCTTCTTTTTTAGTCTTCTTTTAGTAGCAATTAATGAGTTGTGAACTACCTTTACACCTTATTGCATAAAATCTACCATGTCTTTAGCTTGAACATCTTTAATACTAATCCCCACTACTTCTATATGATAGTTAGCAATTGTCATTTGCCCTAGTGGCTTGTTTACTAGGGGAGTGAAATGAGAAAAATACATGGAATCCCCAATATGGTTATACTTTCTCTTAATCCTTCTAGAGGTAGGTGTTGCATCTTGTTGAAATTTTCTTTTATGCTCCTTTTGTTGCATTATCATATGTATTTGTTGTATCTACTACTCATAGACCACTAGTTTGGTTATTATATCAACTTCTTGTTGGGGGTTAGATTCTCTCAGAAAGAATATAGGATTGGTTGATGTGGCCAATCACTTAGCAACATGTGAAGTAGAGGCTTTGGTTATTGAATTTGAAGCCTCCTTAATAGCATGTTTCACAAGAACATGAGGGTGGTGGGGCTCCTAGATAGCCTGGTGTTATATGGGAGTTATTTGAAAACATGAGGGTTGATACCCTCCCATAATAGAGAAGAATTGGGGTGAAGAAACAACAGATTTCCCAATAGGGGTAGGGTATTGCAGAGGGTATCTTGGTGGTTGATACATGAAGGATTGTAGTGGGGAAAAATACTTGGTGTGATTGGAGGACTAAGGAGTGATAGATTCTATCCCTATGAAATAATGTGGGAATTGAGGGAATTGGGGTAGAACTTGTTCAAGTGTTTGTACAAATGGGAGGAGGGGAAGAGAACATACTTACAATGGGGTGTTCCTTTGTTGTGTTATGATGCTCCTACTACTTCTCTTATGAATGCTCCTCTTTCTCTTGGTCTTAATTCTTCTTCTTTCTTTCTCTTTCTTGGTCTCTTCTTCTCCCTTCTATAGCCCTTTCCACTTGTTGTATTTGGGGTCATCTCCACAAGCTAATCCATCCTACAACATTCTTGATTTTGTTGATAATTCTTGCTAAGGAACGGGGCCTACTATCTCTTGATTACTAGAGAAACATTTAACCATAGTTGTAGACTGGTTGGATGCTCCATGTTTAGAGATTTTAATTCTTATCCCTGCATCTATAGGATCCTATGGTATAATATCTTGTGACATAAAATCCTAGAGCCACCTAGACTACTCAACATTTAATATTTGTTCTAGTGGTTGCACTTTAGTCTAATCCCGTGGCCATCGAACTTGAACCTCATCTATTTCTTCCCCCATAATAGGGGAATTTATTGGTATATGATGAAGAAGAGATCTCCATATGAACCTTTTCATATTCAATTTTTCATTGTTCATCCAACGAATGGCCTCCTAGCTTTGTATCTTTTCACTATGTCTTGCTAGGATTTCCACCATGCCCTTATCTTTTCCTCTTTTTAACCCATATTCTATAGCCTTTTCCTAAATCTAATAGTTGATTAAGAATTGTAGCTTGCTTTCTTCTGATAGAATGTCTCATATGGTTGCAACTGCTTTGGTCATGATGGCTCCTGGATGGGAGGCTGCAAGCTGGTCCAATCATCTTATTATTTTGCATGATCATTCTCCTTTGCGATTATATTGCTTTCTACCAGCGAATGAGGTTCATGAACAATTTTTTGTAGTCCATATTTTTAATCTTCTACAAAAATCTTGTAAATGCATGCTCTAGTTTAAAGTACCATTGGTCATCTATAACATCCAATTGTGATTATTTCAATTTTTGGTCACTTGAGTACCTACATCTTTTCTTTTCTTCAAAATTATGCATTCCCATGGATGAGGAAGAGGGTAATAATCCATCCTTCCCCTCCCATTTCCATATGTCCTATCAATTATGTTTAGTTTCTTAAATATTCAAGGGAAAATACTCTGGTTGTAACTTATTTAGGAAGCATGTATATTATCCTCATGAATCCATATAGTCTAATGGTTGTACTATCATGGGTGAAAAATCAATCACCCTTCTTGGTACTTTTGTAAAGTACTAGAGACTCTAGAAGCCTTGGGAGAGATTCTCTTGTAATTAAGGTGATTGTTGGTTGTAGAAACTACTCAATTAACTGATAATAACAAGAGGTCTTGTGTAGGTATGGAATCCACATGGCATCTGGGTCATAGCCTTCTAGTGTGTGATGTATTTTAGGCTTCAGATGTGACTATAGGTGGTAACATTGATGCAAAATCATGTACATCAAGAGAGAAGGGTATCTAAATTTTTATTGACAAGAAATCTACCAACTAAGAGTGCATATGTTCTTCCAAAAATGGGGTGAAGTCAAATCTCAAGGCATACCTCCTTGGCATTCTCTACAACATTTCCAGTATTGCTAATTACTTAAGGCCCACTATTGAACCATTATCCTACACTAGAAGGCATGCTACGATACTACGAACATGTCTATTAGCCTCTTTCTTGAACTATGCTAGTTCCATCTTAGATGGGTCAAGTTGCTTATTGGGTAGATTAATATCTAGATTTTGCACAAATGTAGCATGATCCCTAACCTAATCCTAATCTTGTGGTAGCTTATCTGTAGAGGCATGGTAGATTCTTAGGGGAATTCCTAGCATTTTCCTTATATTCTATGTAGATGTTACATAAACAAAATCATTATTCATCTCCTTTCCTTTAATTGTTCTAGATGAGGGGTCATATTATTTAGCACATGCAATGATAATTTCATAACAAAGGTCAACAATAGGGACTAAATTTTTGGGAGAGAGGAGGTCCAAATCCTATCAACAAATTTATCTATGGTTTGCATACTTAAATCAACATTTTTTTTTTATTTCTTTGATGAAATGATGCTTCCTTTAATTGACTAGGATTGGTTTTAGAGAGGATAGTGTCACAAACCTAGTTTGCATCATCTTGCACAATCACTTATTATATGTAAAAGGGAATTAGGGGAAGAAGTTTTTGTTACCAAGTGATCAGGATGTGTTGATGTAAACAAAGAATATGGTAGATTCGACACCTCAATATCTAGCCTTCTACTTATTTATGGTGGTTCTAGTAATCTATCCCCCCTTATAGTTGTGCTTGGTGCTCCCTCAGCTCTTGTCACCATTCTTTCACTCTTGTCTTCTCTTGGTGCTCTAGTTCTACCTTTTCTGCTAGTGATTTGCTTGGGTTTGAGGGTCCATTTCCTTATTTCTTCCTTCTATATGCCTTTAATGCTTCCTTTGTGAATACTTGTCATTTAATGATTGTATTTACATGCACATTTTTGGTTTCTATATGCTTGCATATCATCAAATGGGGAAATACTAGGAAATGATGAAAATATGGTTTTATAATGGAGAAATAGCACAAAATTTCAAAATAGATGATCTTGTGTAAAAATGAGATGAGAATAGGGCAAAACCAAGACACCTTAGCAAATTTGACTCATTGTGGAGTGGCCCCTATCTCATCACAACATGCAAGTAGAAAAAATTATTTTAGCTAGAAACAATGGATGGGACTACACTACTAATTCTAGTAAATGGAATCCATCTTAAACCAAAAACATGAGGTATTAGTGTTATTGCATGTATATAATGTAAATACTTATTTTAGTTAATATCTCTAAAAAGGGGGGTGTGTTGGTTCCCAAAATGACTGCAACCCACAACCCTAAAACATTTCACAATCACCAAGGCCTAGGGTGCCGTCAAGGTGATTGAAAGTCATTTATCAATAGGTTGAGGATAATTTTGGACAACTGATAGGATTGGGTATACTCCTCTACACTTCAGCCTAAGCTAGACCTAGGAGGAATATTCCTAGAGGCATGAAATAGAACACTAACAAACAAACATAGCCATACCCAATGTACATTTGACCCCAAAGCTATCACTAGGTCAAGACAAACTGGTTGCACAGGCATCTAATTAAGCTAATCACTACACTATGCATTTGTACCCAAATATATCTGCACCACATTCCTTAAGATGACTCCACTTAATTTCACATACACAAGATACATAGTGCAAACATACATGTTCATGGTTCACAAATGATTCAATATGTTCTACATTACTTCATATTTATCCCTAGTTATAAAGTAGAACCATGAACAAAATGTAAAACCTAAACTAAACCTACTCCTACTCCTATAGCTAACATGACGAGGGTTTGATTAAAATGGTGATTGATCCATCCTTAATATGGACTGGTACCTACTCCATTGGGCAACTAAATCATAAGCAATAAAGAGGAAGGAAATGGATTGAACCAACATACACATAAAACTAAAATGTATTCACATACATTTCTCAAATTACATTTCATACACTAGGCATACTTATGAATCTCGAGCACATTACAATGATCCACTTGCGAAAAAGGAAATGACCCAACACAAATCTTGTATTGATTTAAATGTTGGCATACATTATCAAGTCCCTATTACAACATACTAGCAAGTGTGGTATGAGAAAATACATAACTAGGTTCATAAATTCCCCTAAATCATCACAATCTGCCAGAGAGACATGCCACTACATGAATATGTGTGTTACAATCCTTTCCTACATTATATCAGATGCATTCCTCCAGTCACTACCTGGACTATCTTGATTTGAATCCCTAAAATCAACCTGAGACACTTGCAGACTAGACAATTGGTTTAGCGACCAACCCCTAAAAAATCTCTAAATCATGTATATATAGCATTTTGTTTATAGTACAAATCCAGGCATTGAAACTCAATCAACACCTATGCCCATGTTGCATTGAATTTGGCGCATGGCCCTATCAGAAATCCTATATGATTGGAAGAATGCCCATATGTTAGTGTGTCTAAAAACTTGCAGAGGAAGATTACCCACACATTTTAGGTACCTAGCACATTAATGAGGGAAGGTTTGAATCCTTTTCCTGGCATCTACAATCCACTTTGTCCTCCTTTTGTACTGGCTCATTGAAGACCTTCACTATTTCAACCACTAGTATGACCTTGGCTTGCAACATTAGTTGTTGGGTACCTATCTATCTACTTTATCCTGCAATCATGGAACGATTTTAGGCATCCAAAAAATCACACCCTCTAGAAGCTTTTACAACACTTTAAAAGTGTTTGTTTTTAATTCTCCCTTTTAAGAACCTTTTGTTTTTTGCTCTACTTTGGTGTCCCTAGAGAATTTAAATTTCTGCCTGGTCAATTTTCATCTTTCATCTTTTGATTTATCAAGCCATTTGATATTTGATTTTATCTCCTTTCTGTATTTGGTACCTCTTTTCCCTATTGGCCAATTTGTCGGTCGGTAAACTTCTCAGTTGGTGAACCATCAAGTTTGTGAACTATCAATTTTTTCAACAAAGGCTTGCTTATTTCCTTATCTTCTTCTTTTCGTCTCCATTCCCACTATCTCTTTGGCTCTTTGTCTTTGCAATTAACCTTTTTGCCTTATTGGTGAAATTTGAAGTCACTAAACCTTTCAGTTTGCTAACTTTCATGTCATCTTCCTTTTTTGCCTTTTTCTTCTTTGTCGGTAAATCTTCCCCACTACAAACTTCCTTGTTTGCAAACTATTTTATCCTTGTCTCTTTTCTTTTGTATCTTTTGTTTGATCTTTCCTTTATTGGCAACTCAGGTGATAGGTGAACCAAAAGGTTTGTGAACCACCCAATTCACCTACAAAGGCATTATTTCTCTCTTCTTCATCTTCATTCTCTCTTTGTTGGTGACTTTCTCCTATTGTAAACTTCACCATCGGTGAACCTAATGGTTCACAAACTCACACTTTTGTCGATGAAGACTTGTCTTTTCCTTCCTTTGCATCTTCTTCATCAGAGAAAACCTTTGTTGGAGAAAGCTCTTGCTGGCAAAATCTCCTGCTAGCAAACCTTACAGTTCATAAACCAAAAACTTTTCTGACAAAAGACTTTCTTTTTCTTCTCTTTTTCCCTTCTCTCTTTCTTTAGTGTCTCACTTTATTGGTGAAGTTGGAAGTTCACGAACTTCCAACTTTACAGACAAAGACTTGGATTCTTTCTTTCTTCCCTTCAAACTTCCCCCTCTTCTTCACTTTGTTGGCAAGTCAGCAAATTGCCAAAATGGTGAACCAAGGAGACATTAGCTGACGAAAATGGTGGTTTTCAAACTAGCTGATTCACTGACAAAGATCAACACTTGGACAAATTTTTAAATTTTCAAAGCAAGGAAAATAAAAGACAAGGGGGACTTAGAAATATTTTTTATAAAAGGAACCCATGGAAATTGTCTTTGATCAGATATAAGTAATGGGTAAAACAACAAAGGCACAAATTAGTATTTTTTATGGATTTAGGGAAAAATAATGCAAGTTGGGAACTAGGTTTTTTTAGGTACCAATAGGGCTAACATGTATAAGCCAAGGAGGTGTTCTAAGATGACACCATAAAAATAGGATTGGGGCTAACATCTACGACCAGGGCACTAGGTACCCTAGTTCTTTGGCCTCAAAAATTTTGAGGAGTGTCAATTAAAGTGGGCTTAGACCAGTCCTAACTTTATTTTGTTAGGTTTATTCATCGAGATTGAGATTTAAATGTTTTAGGTCCACCCGAGTGCTAAACTAGGTGTAAAATAGAAAGGGTACATATTTTACTCCATAATAGGAACCTTTTAATTTTCAAGAGCTCAAATTTATCTAGTAGCCATCTTGTGGTTGATTATTTCTTAATATTAAGGTAGATTTCCTTATCTTGAGTAGAACACTCCTCGAGGTTTGTTTCTAGGTTTCTTAGAATTAGAACATATTCTAAGATGTTGGCATAGGGCCCTTCCTCTTATCAACTTTGTTGTTTTTATCTAAACTTCAAGTTTGAGAATCTTTGTTATGCATCCTACTCTCTTGTAACTAATTTTCCCATTGAAAATAATTTTTCTTATTCTTGGGTGTACTACCATAGTAGTAACCTTATTGTAGGAAATTAGTGGCTTAAATCTTTTGAGTCCTTTTAGTTGGGCATATATTTTTCTTTCTATGAAAGTATATCTAATTTCTACTTCTTTCAAGGTTTGGATAAAGAAAGAAATTAGGTTTTCATCCCCTTGATCTTCCCCTTTTTGTGTTAGTACTATAGCAATGCTTTCTTGACTACTGGATGCATAAATTAAAAATTCTTTAGAGAAGTTAGGATTGACCAATACTAGAGCATTAGAGATTCCCATTTTGATTTGTTCAAATGTCTTCTTACATAGTTTCTGTCCATTTGAATTATTGATCCTTTTTTAGCATGAGGGTAATAGGGCATATTATTCTCATAAAATCTAATATGAACTTCCTTACAAACTTACTTTTGCACAAGAATAACTACAACATCTTTTTGTGCTATGATAACAATAGTTCCATGATTTCCTAGATTCTTTTTAGATCAATTACTATTCCTTCTTTTGAGATCACATTGTTAGAAATGAAAGGCACAACTACACAAATAGAAATCTGATTCAAATATAATTTCTACAATATTAATTGTGTATTACCAATGGAGATTGTAGCATGCAAATGAAAATATGCAAACCCAGAAACATCAAAATAGAAAACTGAACACACAACACAATGTTTACATGGAGAAAACCCTTGCAGGTAAAAAACTCTACCAGGAAAGAGGCACAAGCTTGTATTAATTTGTAAAGATTTGTACAATACAATCACTCAACAACTCTATCCACCAGTCTTGAACTTGACAACATTCTGGCAGGACCCAGGTATCCAAAATCTCATACACAACAACAAGTACAATGGTAAATATTTATAGAGGATTTTTCCCTCCAATTTGGGCATCCACTCTCTCTGTCTCCTCCAACAACCCCACATGCAAGCATTAAATGGTGTCTACATGCAATCACCAAGTGGCAATAACTTGCCCATGCAAGGTTGGGTGCCTGGGTCCAAGAATAGCATGTAAAAGCATCTTATGATGTGTCATAATTGTCATAGATACCACTAACAAAGAATCTTCCCAATATGGGCACCTGGGTATAATAATAGAAACCACAACTAATAATGGGTGTCGCATGCGTCATACACGCATGGAATCTTATGACAACTTGCAGCTTCAATAAATTCACTTACACCACATTATGACAAGTTGTCATACATGCCAAAAATAGCAGATTCTCTAAAGGGAATGCCTACCCTCATTTACTCATATTTACATTTGCCAAAAGTAAATATTACTATGTAACTCCAGTCGGTAACTCCAAAATAACCACTGTCAATGAGACTACCTCATTCCCTTGTGGGTAATTACAAATTAACAAATAATAAATGGGATAAATACAATATTGGAATTTACAAGATTAATGACACCTTATTCCAACATTCTCCCACTTGACATTATAAATTGTAAATCAACCCATAGGAAAACAAATGAAATATAATTAGGCACTAGAAACGAGGCTCATGGTCTCTCTGCACCACACAAACTTCTCTATGCTTATAGGCTTGGTCAATGAATCTACAATATTCTCCTAAGTGTCTATCCTCTTTAACTCAATCTGTCCATTCACAACCAACTCTCAAACAAAGTGATACTAAACATCAGCATGCTTAGTCTGAGCATGATACATGGGATTCTTTGCCAAATAGATAGCACTCTGGCTATCACAACCAATCTAAATGATCCTACAATCAAATCCAATACCTGTACACAGTCTCCTCAACCAAACTGCCTCCTTAGATACATGGGTAGCAGCCATATACTCTGCTTATGTGGTGGACAAAGCAACTATGGGGTACCTCTTACTCATCCAACTCACTACTCCTCCAAATAGAGTAAACACATAGCCACTAGTGGACCTTTGACTATCCAAGTCACTTGCCCAATCTGAATCAACAAAACCCCGTATCTCCAAAGATTTATCAACACTATTAGTACCAGAGTAAACCAAACAATAATCAGGAGTACCTGCAAGATACTTAAGCACCCTCTTCACATAATTCCAATGTTGTCTACCATGGTTAGACATAAATCTGCTCAAAACTCCCACTGCTTGGGCAATATCTGGCCTAGTGCAAACCATTGCATACATTGAACTACCTACAACACTAGCATATGGCATATTAGACATATCCTCAAGATCATCCTCAGTCCTTGGACACATATCTAATGAAAGCTTAGTACCAATGGGTAAAGGAACTCTAACTGGGTTACATTCCTGCACACTAAACCTCTGCAAAATAGTATTCACATACTTACTTTGTGACAACCAAATTTTTCTGTTACCTCTGTCCCTTCTGATCTCCATTCCTAGAATATACTTGGCACCTGCAAGATCCTTCATATCAAATGCACCTGAAAGTTGGGCTTTAAGCTCATTGATCATACCCTTAGTATTGTTGAAAAATAACATGTCATCAACATACAATGCAATAACTATTATAGAATCATCAATACAATGAAAGTAAACATAATGATCCTCCTCACTTCTAATAAAACCCAATTTAAACACAAATGAATCAAACTTTTTGATACCTACAAACTCAATGTTCTTTTCCTTTTACCTCAAAACGAGTAGGTTATTGCATATAAATTTCTTCTTCAAGATCTCCATGCAAGAATGCAATCTTAACATCCATTTGCTCAATTTCCCAATCATAACATGCAGGAATGGATAAAATAAATCTAATAGAAGTCAATTTAGCAATAGGAGAGAATATCTCACCAAAATCAACTCCCTCTCTCTGGGAGTATCCCTTGGGTACCAATCTAGCCTTGTACTTCTCCAATTAATCATCTACTCCAAACTTCTTCTTGAAGACCCACTTACAACCTATGGCCTTTCTTCCTTTGGGCAAATGAACAAGATCCTAGGTGTTACAAGAGTCTAAAGCCATCATCTCCTCCTGCATGGCTAACTGCCAAGACTCACTATCATCTGAAAGAATAGCTTCCCTATAGGATCTAGGCTCATCATTAGTACTCAATAAAAGCAAATACACAATAGAAATATGGTGGGCTATATCTGTCAACTAGATTCCATTTTCTTGTGGATCTCGTCAAGGGTGGAGTAAGAGTCTCAACTTGTTCTTCTGTATGATCATCTATACCAACTTCTTCTATAACAATAGATTCATCTTCATCATAACTACTCAAATCTTCTTCTTCTTCACCCCCCAATCCATCACTATGTTCTTCCTAAGGTGCATCTTACTGCTCTAACTCAAAGTGCACTCTCTTTACCTTTTCATCCTTTTCTTTTGGCTGCTCAGGTTTAGAAATAGCTCTAAGCTCCTTGAAAATAACATCTATAAAATAGATAATCTTACGGATTAGAGGATTCCAAAGCTTATAGCCTTTGACATTATCACCATATCCAATGAATGTACACTTTTAAGCTTTTGAATCTAACTTAGATCACTTTTCCTTAGGCACATGAACAAAAGCCTCACAGCCAAAAACCCTTAAATGTGAAATAGGAGGTTTCTTACCTATCCACATTTCATAAGGTGTCAAATCAAGAGCCTTACAAGGATATCTATTAATCAAGTAGCAAGCAGTACACACAACCTTTACCCAAAAGCAATTATCCAACTATGCATCACTCAACATACAACTGGCCCTTTCCATGATTGTTTGATTCATCCTTTTTGCAACACCATTCTATTGTGGTGTATATGGAGTTGTCTTTTGTTTGATAATACCTGCATGCTTGCAAAACTCATCAAATTCCTTAGAGAAATATTCCCCTCCATTATTATATCTTAATATTTTTATCTTCAACCCTGATTGGTTCTCTACTAAGACTTCAAATTCCATAAACTTAGTGAAAACTCCAGATTTGTGCTTCATAAAATAAATCCAAGTAAATCTAGACACATCATTAATGAAGGTAACAAAATAACAAGATTTTCCAATAGAATCATTATCCATAGGTCAAAACACATCTGTAT
The DNA here is from genome assembly GCA_027924645.1 of Cunninghamia lanceolata. NCBI lineage: Eukaryota > Viridiplantae > Streptophyta > Pinopsida > Cupressales > Cupressaceae > Cunninghamia > Cunninghamia lanceolata. The sequence continues at coordinate 3,521,259 of BSBN01000435.1, read as the reverse complement.
GAATAATTTCTAACTTCTCTTTTGCTCTATTGCTTCCTAAAGGAAATAATTTTTTTTTGTTTACCAAACACACAATGCTCACAGAAATCAAAGTGCTCATCAGAATAAGAGAAACTATACAACAAATATTTATTCTTAATAGTTTTCAAAACATTATTTCTAGTGTCGCCCAATCTAATATGCCACAACATACATGTATTTTTATTATTGGCCTTAGATACAGAGGAGGCATTACAAACTGTAGTGGCTTCAAGCTTGAATAGGTTTCCCAATCCCTTCCCCTTTGTTACCACCAAGTTCCCTCTCACCAATCTACAACCATGCTTGTCAAAAGTCACATGCATTCCCAAATCATTCAGCTTTCAAATAGAAATCAAATTTCTAGCTAATCTAGGAACATGATAAACATCAGGGAGGGTTTTAGTCCTCCCATCACTGAAACACAATAGTACTTTGACTTTCCTAACTATCAAATATGTAGAGTTGTCTCCAAGGTAGATATTACCTCCATCATACTCTTCATATGTGGAGAACCATTCCTTATGCAGGGTCATACAAAATGAGCATCCTGAGTCAACCAACCAGTGTTCATTAGAAAAACAATTACATGTAGAAAGTAAAACATCTTCACCTACATTCAAGGACTTATCTGAAGCACTCTCCCACTATTTCTTTAGGTTTCTGCACTCCTTCACATGTCCCCTTTTACCATAGTTCCAACACTCAACCTTTTTCTTCTTTCTAGGAGTCTTAGACTGACCCTTAGACTTGTCTTTAGCGCCTTTCTGATCTCCTTTTGGTTCTCTTTCCCTAGACCTTCCCCTAACACTGAGAGCATCCCCTGAACAATCCAAACTCTTCTTCCTCAATTCCTATGATAGTAGCACTAAACAAGAGCATCCAACTTTGGATCCATGAGGTTAGAAGTGATAGAAAGGATAACATTCTCCCAAGACTTAGGTAAAGAACTAACCAGTAAGATACATTTATCTTCCTCACTAACATCAACATCTACTGAAGCAAGATAACTCAACAACAAATTAAAAGAATTTAAATGCTCTTCAACTGAATCACCCTTTCTCATTTTCATGGAGAACAAAGTTCTTTTTAAATAGAGTTTTATTAGCATACTCTTGGCTTGATAGTTCTCACCCAACCGATTCCACAACTTGTGTGTAGTCTCTTCATTTGTGACATTCAACTGGACAAAATTTGACAAACACAAATAGATGGTTCCCTGTGCCTTCTTATCTAGTCAATCCTACTCATTTGGAGAGACTTCATTGGGTTTCTTCTCTTTTTTAATAGCTAATCACTGGTTTCTTTCTTCCAACAAATCCTCCATTTTCAGCTTCCACGACTCATACCTTATTTCATTGAACTTCTCAATGTCCAAATGAGAGGTTGATGTAATGGTGGATCTAACCATAATATCAACACAAGATCTACAAAACAAACACAACCAAATCTCCCACTGTAGTTACAGCTTCCACACTACCACCCAAGAGTCAAAGATGGCCAGGCTCTGATACCAAATGTTAGAAATGAAAGGCACAACTACACAAATAGAAATTTGATTCAAATATAATTTCTACAATCTTAACTATGTATTACTAATGGAGATTGTAACATACAAATGAAAATATGCAAACCCAGAAACATCAAAACAAAAAATTAAACACACAACACAGTGTTTACATGGAGAAAACCCTTGCGGGTAAAAAACTCCACCAGGAAGGAGGCACAAGCTTGTATTAATCTGTAAAGATTTGTACAATACAATCACTCAACAACTCTCTCCACTAGTCTTCAACTTGACAGCATTCCAGCAACACCTGAGTACCTAAAATCTCACACATAACAATAAATACAATGGAAAATATTTATAGAGGAGTTTTCCCTCCAATTTGGGCATCCACTTTCTCTCTCCTCCAATAACCCCACATGCAAGCATTAAATGGTGTCTACATGCAACCACCAAGTGGCAATAACTTGCCCGTGTAAGGTTGGGTGCTCAAGTCCAAGAATAGCATGTAAAAGCATCTTATGACATGTCATAACCATCATAGATACCACTAACAAAGAATCTTCCCAATATGGGCACCTGAGTCTAATAATAGCAACCACAACTAATAATGAGACATGCATCATACATGCATGGAATCTTATGACAACTTGCAGCTGCCATAAATCCACTAACACCACATTATGACAAGTTGTCATACATGCCAAAAATAGTAGATTCTCCAATGGGAATTCCTACCCTCATTTACTCATGATATTTATATTTGCCAATAGTAAATATTACTCTGTAACTCTCATTGGTAACTCCAAAATAACCACTGTCAATGAGACTACCTCATTCCCTTACGGGTAATTACAAATTAACAAATAATAAAAGGGATAAGTACAATATTGTAATTTACAAGGTTAATGGCACCTTATTCCAACACACATGTCCTAGCAACTTACCTTGTGATACACCAAATATACATTTTTTTGGACTCAGGGAGACCCCAAATTCCAAGCATCTTTGGAATACTTTCTCTAAATGGTCAAAATGGTCTTTTTGGTTCTTTGAAAATATGGTGAGATCATCAAGGTACAACAAGATAATCTCATCGATGAGGTCTTTGAAAGTGATATCCATGGCTCTCTAAAAGGTAGCCCCTATATTTGATAAACCAAAAGGCATCTTTTCATAAGCAAAAATATCAGATTTGTAGTGAATGTTGTCTTATGTTGATCTTGTTATGTAACCAGTATTTGGTTGAATCCTAACAAACCATCTAACATTGAAAATTTATTTGCCCCTGCCACTGTTTGAACTATTTGGTCCATTGAAGGCAATGGGTAATGGTCTTTGAGTGATGCTTTGTTAAGGTCCCTGAACTCTACATAGGCAAATTTCTTCATTTTTGTTTCTCACTAGGAATAGGTTTGAAACCCTCATTAAGTGTTTGATTGGGTAGATCAACTTTTCTCTTATCAATATGTTGAGTTCATGCCTCATAATTGTTTCTATCTTTGGATTTAATGGCCTTTATTTCTACCTTATTGGTTTGATCTTTTGTCAAATCTCAATAGTGTGTTGCATCACTTTCTTATCAAATCCCTTTAATTCTTCCTATTTTCATGGCCATGATTTGATCATATTTGGTGCAAAGATGTATGAAATGTTCCTTTTCCTTTATGGTGTAAATAGTTACCAACTTTAATAATTTTCTTGGAGCTATTTGAATTTCCATGTGATCTTTCTTATTTTCTTCTATTCCTTGTTTATTTCTACTAATGTCATCTAGGCTAAACAACCCTTCTAGTGTAATCAAGGGATAGTTTTAGTGGCAAATCTTCTCCAATTGGTGAATAGTTCATATCCTCCAATTGCAAATTGGAAAATACATTGCAATTGACAGGGTGCCAATTCACCTAGATTTTTTTAGATTTTTGGTCAAATGCGTTCCAATTCACCACCCAATTAATTTATGAGTCATTTATAATTAGTATATGCCACAGTATACTACGCAATTCTAATAGTGATTCACCTAGAATTTTAGAGGTATGTTTTAATTCACCCACATATTCGCCAATAGCATTAAACGGTTTACGTGTATGAGGACCAATTTCGTCAATACCATTATAACTCCATGCTAATCTCAGGGCCATATTCACTTATAAAATCACAACATATGTGTTTGATCAATGTTCATTTTGCCTAACATTTATAGGTGACCTATTAATAGTATGTGGGATTCACCAAATTATTACACTACCATTTGGAAATCCTGCAGTTTTCACCAAAAATGGATCTATATAATAGCATTTGAAACTCTAATTTATCCTTTACACATTTTGTTCATCTTTGAGCTCTCAAATCCTCAATTCGTTTTAGATCATAGAGAATTTACAATTACAGGCATTGGCGAGTCACTAAAAGTTAAGTGATCATTTCATTACTATGTAATAATATAAGATTCATGTTGATTATTTATGTCTTTATTTGGTTTCATTGTTAGATATGACATTGAGTAGGAGTTAGGAATAAGAATATATCTTAATCTAGGACCTAGGGATCTATATTCTATCATCTATGGTTTCTTCTTGAACAAAATGACATTTTTTTCTGTAGCTTTTAATTTGTGAGAGATGTCAAGCAAGAAGTTGGTTGAGGGTGCTGAATGGAGGGCATCAAAAAGGAGAAACATAAAGTCATAATTTGACAATGTTGGTTGTCCATCTACAACATTAGAACCTATACTGGATCTATTGACTTGTATCATAATGTTGCAGATGATATTCCAGGGAATACCCAAGATTGTAGGAATGATGACAATGCCATAGATGATGTTCCAAGGAATACCCAAGGTAGCGAGAGTGATGACAATGTCATAGATGATGTTCTAGGGAATACCCAAGGTAGCGAGAATGATGACAATGCCACAGATGATGTTCCAAGGAATACCTAAGGTAGCATGAATGATAATATAAATAAATTGAATGTAACAAATGATAATGAAGTTAATGAAGTTATAGAAGTCAATGAAGATGAAGATCTTGCAAGTGCATGCAAGGGGAAAAGAAAAGCCAAATCAAAAAAAGGGTGTGAGTGGGATATGTCAAGGAATTTTCAAATTGATTGGGTGTCAAAGTACCCATTCATTGAACCGATGGAGAATGCAAACAAAGATGAACCTCCCATAGAATGTAAGTGTAATATTTGTAGTTGGAAATATCATAGGGACAGGAGTTTGTAGCTAAAACTTGACACCACAGAAAAATATATTGGTAAAGTTTATGAAAAACAAATCATAGATGGATAAGAAAAATTAGTGATAAGATGGAAAACAAAGGAAGAATGTCTTCATGTAAAGAATTCCCTTGAATATGATGTGCATATGCAAATAAAGGTGAAGATTCATGTAGGTGGAGGTTCAATTGAAGCTTAGTTTTAAAGATGAAGCTCAGTTGGGTGTTTTTTTTCATATTTTGACTAGAGGGCGTCCTATGATAGACTACCCAAAATATAATAGTTTATTATCTTTTATGGGTGTTCCTAACTTTCCTAACACACATTGGTCAATAAACGGTAGATGGGAATAGGAAAGTTATCTTGTTGAGGTGGAAAAATATGATTTATAGGAAAAAAAAAAAAAGATTCAACTTTTATTGCATTATCTCTAGATGAAGTTACATCAATAGATAATACTTCTTAGGTATGTATGCATGTGTATATTGTGGCAAATCATGTTCGCCAACCTCATCTACTCTTTGTTTATAAAATGAAGGAGAATGCAACATCACAAAATCTAATTGAGCTAGTTAAGAAATCTTTGAATGAAATTGGAGGTAGGGATGACTGCACATTGGCTAGAAAGTTGGTGTGTGTAGGGGCAAATGGAGCTTCAGTAGTGCAAGGTCATAGGAATAGTCTGTGTGTAAAGCTACAAACTTCTATTTCACCATAAATGATTGGCATTCACTACATGGCCCACATAATGAATTTAACATTTAAAATGGTGAGCAAGTTTCTAGCAATATCAAAAGTTGAAGATCTAGTCCACAAGCTCTAGTCATACTTCTACCAATATCCCAAACGGGTTTTAGAATTTCAAATTTTTGCTGAGGGAATAGCTACATGAAACAAGCATCTTAAAGATGTTGATACCGGATGGATCTCCTTGCATGAACCAGTAAAAAATGTTTTAGTAGAATATAAATCCTTGATTGGAGTAATGTACGACCATCACTTCACAGTTGACAGGGCTTTTGACCTCTTATATAGGTTAAGTGACATAGAGACACTCCTCATTTTAGCTAGTATTCTTCCCATGCTAGAGGAAATGAACATGCTTGTGAAAAAAGCCCAAGAGAGAACTATTTATATCTTAGAATATACTAGACTACGTAAAATGATATGCATGGCCCTCGATAATTTATATCTATTAGACCAGTCTTTCATAAGTCCAAAATTTAACAGCTGGCACTTGATAACAAATGTGACCAATTGTGCTAATTTTTTATAGTTTAATGATAGCGGGGATTTATGTGTCTCTATAAAGGGATTTGAGATACCAATACATTGTTTTAACAAGGTCATGCACACTATCAGAGAAGAACATGTTACAAGGGAAACTTTTGATAAGATTGTTAATTCTATAAGTGCTACTTTAAAGAATATTGTGAAATCTCTTTCCTTGGATATTAGAGATCGATTCTCTTGTGATGAACTGCTTGAAGCCATGTTTGTAGTGTATCCTCAATATTGGGTCAACTATCAACCAAGTGATTTTCACAACAAGATAAAGACCTTAATGAATCATTTTTACAAAAGTATATAATTCGATGGATAAAAAATACAAGGAATTATAAATAAATCTAAGCTTACAGAGAAATCAACTTGTTTTGCAACATCAATGAAGGAACAATTTAAACACATGGAGGCTCCCTACCAAGATGGATCGATAACAAAGATTTGGGAAACCTAAGTCAAAGCGAAATATTGTGCGATTCATTATCAGAATACTTCAAACTTGTTGATTTATGCCAAACCATGATATTGGGGTTGGGGGAGGATAAGAGAGTTTTTAGTGTATTAGGTTCTTGAAATCAAAGATAAGAAACAAACTTGACAAGAATTTGGAAAATTGCTTGAGAAAGTACATACAACTAGACATGATATCCAAAGTTTTCCTTTTGAAAGGGCACTCACAATCTGGAGGTCCTTGTATGAAAGAAGATTGTTGTGCAACACTTGAAACAATACTAGTACACATGACAGTGACACAATGAATACCACATATAGTGGTAGTGGCATTGATAAGATGCTCTTAAGTGGAGATATGGAGATAGAAGAAAATGAAGAACATGATCAAGATGACACTGGATATCATGGTCAAAGGGAGGAGAATTAGGATGATGAGATGATTTGGCAATTTGAAGGGATTTAGCAGTTACTAGGTATTTATACTATATTTCATGTTCCAAACCCCAAAATGTTGTTGATGACTAGTATGTGCAAGATCATGATGGGCTAAATACCTCTAAGTGGCAATAAAAATACTAAAAATTAGACTTAATCAAGTTCATGTGAAAATTTGAATGGATTATCTACACAATTTGAAAAATTTGTAAGAACAAAATTTGTAGAGAGTTGAATCTAGTTTATGGGCTACTAATTATTTTTCAAAAAAAAAAAAATTTACTTGGTGAAAAATGAATATTTCAATGAACAACTATTAAATTTTTCAGAAAAAAATAAAAAGTGGGTGTCATTCCAGCCAACCTAACTATGAACAAAAAAATATTTTTTTTAATCTTTCATAATAAGTAGAGGACTCATGCCTGGATGTGATGCATATTTTTTTAAAATTATTTTCCACGAAAATAATTAGTTATGATTTTTTTACTGTGACTTTTTCAAAAACTAAAAAGTAATTTTCCAGCCAACATAACTTGATAAAAAAAATTGGAATTCAAAATTTTTTTTGAACCTATGGCTAGAAAAGCATAGAGTGTGATGCATCTTTTAGATTTGAAAAAGGTGAAATGATTTGAAAGTTATGGATGTTTTTCAATCAGTGTGTCTGTCAGGATTTCAGACACAGACTATATAAAAAATTATTAATAATTATTTAATAATATGATAATCAAGCAAATCTTATATTTTTAGAAAGCTGACAATTTCTTTAATAAACCCTTTTCATTTTATCAAATTTGAATTAAAAAAAGTTGTGAGCATTGAGGGTGAAGTTTGAAGAAGAGGGTGAAACCTGTAAACATGTCAGAATCTAGGGAAAGTCAACTATGACAATCCCAAGCCTAAATACAAGGCATTTCCAAAGAAAAATGGATATCTGTTACTAATGGATATCCATTTTGCAGAGATAAAAATGGATATTCATTTTTGGTAAATGGAAAAAATGGTATTGTTTGTTATTTTTTTCATTGGTTTGTGCTTACAACTTACAATTCAACTTGAAAATTTCTATTGTTAGATGGTTAACAATTTTTTGACCAATCAACAAAGTTGCATCTCTTTAAAATTTAAACTTCTCTTATTAATATAAGTTTAAGAATGTTTTGAACAATCCCTTGTAAACATTTCATACTTAATGTTTATTTTGAATTTTTAAAATTTTGGCTTATGCATGCTTTTTCTTTTGTACATTTGTCATGTAATTGCAAGCCAAACAATAAATGCTACATAATTTAGGTGTATTGTGTTGACTCCCAAAATAACTACAACAACCTTAAACTCTAAAACATTCCCAAATCACCTAGGCTAGGGACGGTCATTCTGGATTATTGGAAGAGGTTTATCAACAAGTTCAAGGCAATTTTGGGCAACCTACAGGAGTGGGTAGACTCCTCTGTACTTTGAGCTCAGCTTAGACTCAGGAGGGATATTCCTAGGGGTATACCTAAATAGGTATTAGGTTCAAGCTAGATGAACAACTAAAAATAAAAAGACAACCAAATCCAAATCATCTTTTAGGCCCCAAAGATTGTCACTGGACCTAAAACAACCGGTTGCCATTAATAACACCTATATAGTTGATAAAAGGGCACTCCCATTGACAATGGAAGGTGTAGGTATGCTTGTTTGCAATACATATAGATTAACTACTTTCTTCACACATGATAAGTTTGTTTTGATTTTAAGAGTGTGGGTGATCAAATACTTTAGACTGGTGCCTAATATTGGGTTACAGAGTCCATAGTTTAGCAGAAGGAAGAAAACAACAACAGAAATGAAACATGCACTTTCTAGATACCCAGATGCAAGAAAGACAACTATCAAAGAAGAAAATACTTAGTAATCCTTTGCTACATATAATCATTCATATATACCCATAAAAGAGATCATTACATAGCATGCAATGTTTTCAGAATTTGTCTAATTCATCTAATAAATGGTTACAATCATACCATAAAATATGGCAAGAGGAAACCTAACAGAATTGAGGCTTTCCTTGACAAATTATAGAAGAAAAAGAAGAAGGAGAAATTGATACAATGATAACTGAAATAGAGCTGAAAAAAATTTCATAACTTGTGTTTCATCTGCTGGAGAACTGCAACTTTTTTGCTCTTTGGAATCCTAGAAAGCTCTGCACTTAGTCGTTTGAAAGTTACAAAATCACCCTTTACTCTGAATTTCACTTTTTCTTTTATACTCCCTGCAACCCTAATCTAATCTTGGAATTGAAGGGAAACCCTACCAACTCCAACTATCTCGATGACACCATGACTATCCATCTGCATTGTATTGATGGCGATCATGATAGTCATGGCATGTTTCAACTCATTTCTTGGGTGAGTGTCAAGTTGGCATAATGACAGTTTGACAGATGATTTTCTCCCTAATTTGGCTCTTATGATGCACACCTGCAAGAAAATCCTGACCCCTTGATCACTTTGTGTTGGGCAACTCAACTCAATCCACCATCGCATATCGCAGATTGGCCAGGGGCTTTGCTGCACAAAATGTGATGCAAAGAGACCTTGAGATGAACCTAGGCATTGCCACGTAGAGCCCTATCCATTTGAATTTTATTGCCAACCTTCCTCTAGCCCCATCATATATCCTAGATTGGCCTTGGGCGCCAAAGAGAGAAAGTGCGATGTGAAGGGTGTGAGGCCGATTATTTTACCTTCCATATTTTGGTCATTATGCTATTCAGTAGATGACACTATCAGACCTTAGTGACTATGTTTCATTATGCAGACTTGATGTTTTATCTCACTGATTCGATGTATGTGATTTGATTCAGTCATATTGGATGATATGTTGTGGTTCGACATATGGGATATGTATTAGAGGTTATTTTGTTATGAGATTCTAGTTATTTATGTGATGTGAACTATTTGACATGTGATGGAAAATGTAGTTTAAATTAGAGTTATGTATTGATGTTTATTTCAATTGCGTGAAGTTAATTACGGCTATGACTTTTTATGACAGGACTGACACTTGATCAAGATGTGCAGGTTTTACATTCCCTAGCCACAGGAAATCAGAGGTAGAATTCACACTATGTTATCCCCTATTAAGCCAATCCATTCCCAAGAGGGATAAGGATCACGTTTGAATTTGAGTGTGGATTTATTGTGCTTGGTTTAATTTAATTTATTTTGGCCTTAGTAACCTTTTTATTTAAAATTGATTAATAATAAGTGTTGTATAATTTTATTTGCATTATACCACTTGGTATTTATATTACTTTTTTTTTTCGGCCATTTAAATGTGGATTTTTAACTCCTTTCATGAACCCTAGGGTCCCAAAAGTTACCCTAGGTGGTCAACCATGAGTCTAGGGTCAACTTGGACTATCTAACCCTAGTTTTCACTCACCTTAGGTCACCCTAAACCATGGTTGAGTAAAAGTGACGAATTTAGAAAAGAGAGAAGATGGGGGATGGGCCTTGCCTTGGGAAGAACCCATCTCCCATCCCAAAGTCTTGGAATCATTCCCAAGGTAGACTTGGGAGGTCTCCAAGAGTCCTCCAAAACTCCCAAGTGAGTGGGAGCACCATTCAAGACCCTTGTCTTCTTGGGGGTGTGAGTGGGAATCCAACTCACCATTTGTCTCCCTCCCACTTGTGTGGAAGCACAAGTGGGTAAGGTGGAGATGGAGGTGGAATGAGGGGATGACATTTGTCATCCTCATACTTCCTCTCCTTTGCAAGTGGCATAGGAAGGGGAAGGAGGAGGTGACAAGTGTCACCTTCTCATCCCTCATGGCCAAGTTGATGGCCTATAATAGCTCCTCTTGTAGAGGAGTGGGGGTTCTCTTTTTCTAGTCTTTTTCCTTGCAATTTGGAGAGTTCTTGGGAATTTTAGTTTTCCTTTCTAGTTTGGAGGATTTAGGGAAGGTTAGAGAAATTCTTGAAGTTGGAAGGCTTGGGAAGGCTTGGAGCTCTTCACCAATCATACTTCCATTGTCAGGGCTTTGAAGGTAGGCCTCTTAACTTGCTTCTTACCTTGCCTTTATGATGTTCAATGTTTTAGATTTTGGTTGTGTGTTGTTTGCATTATGATGTTTGCATTGTGATGTTGGGTTGGGTGTTATGGTGAGAGCACCTCCAATGGAGGTAATGCTCAACTTGTATGGGTAGGGGAAAGGAACCTCCTTGAGGTCTCTCCCACAGTTTATTTTTTTGTGCCTTGAGGGCTCTTATTTGAGGAGTGAATTAATTGGATGGTAAGAGTGCTAGGTGATTTATTTGTGAATCTTGTGGATTGTGGTGTTTTGGAGAATTTGGCTTGAGGCCATGAGTAGAGATTTTTATCATTTGGGAGCCTTTTGAAGTCGAGGGGTCCATTCCCTACCCTCACCAAGCTCATTTTTATGAGTAAAGTTATGTGTTAAACCTATGGGGGATTATTCTAATTTTGTGTTATTGTGATTGATTTTGTTGTGGAATGAAACCCTGTGTGAAATCCCTATCTCCCTAGCTCGGGGGTGACCCACTTGCAGGTCTATAGTAGGGAGGAGAGCTGTTCCTTTCGTAGTGGCTAGTCTTGTTGTCCTTGTTGTGTTTTATTGTAGGTTGTGAGAAAAGAAGTGAAGTTGTGATGAAAGCCCTTCTTGTGTAGGTTTAGTGGTATTTGATTGTCTGTTGAAGCCATGGCCATTGAGGCCTCATTATATCTTATTTTTGTGAAAGCTTGCTAAGTTATTGATATGGAGTTGGCTGTGACAAATATTGAAATGTAAACATTCTGTTATTTTCTTTAATGTTGCTTATTTTTCCTACTTGTGGAGTTGGGAAGTTGTGAAATGCAAGGGAAAATGTATTTTACATTCCTGTCATTAATCCTAGCAAGAAAAAAAAAATATAAATACATAAATACATGTGAGTGCAAAGAAAGAGAGTGATTATTTAAGTAGTCTGTTTCTATTGTTGTATTGACTGTTACATTACTAGTTTTTGTTAGGAAATGAAATAGAGCTGATAGGAACTTATTGGAGTAGTAGCTTCTACCTTATTGTTGCAGGGAAAAATAGATATATTTATAATATTCTTAGTATATACTTATGTTTTTTTTTTTAAAAAAAAAATGATGTTGCTTTATTAGGTTGGAAAAATTGTGAGCTAGTATTCTGTTTTCTTTTAAAAAAAAATGTTGAGAGAATGGGAGCAATGTGTCTATACATGTAAAAAAAATTTACTGGGTGTTTTTATTACCTTATGAATTTGGTTACTGTTCTCTATTTTAAACCTTACTGTGCATATGCTTCGTATAGAAAAGATGATTTAGAAGATACTCCTCTGGCTGAATTGATTTTATTATTTAGACATATACTTATTTATACATACATATATATATATATATATATTTGTATAATTATGAGAGTAAACTGGTAAATAAATATTAAATATACAACTGTAGAAAAGTAATTTTACTGAGAAAGTAAAGACACACTGTTGTTTGAAAACTGAGTATATACATATGTATATGCAAATATACCCATATATATATATACCCTTTAATATGAGATCTTGCATACCAGTGAACTGCTAGAGAATAAAGGACAGAGGTCAAATTTTCCAATAAGAATAGACTTTTTTTTTTGTTGTAGCATAGTATTTATAACACAAAAAAAATATAATAAAAAAATTTTAAACAAAAAAAAAGTTGATTTGGGGTGGGACTGTGGACGCCACGCCCACAGCCCCACCCCCTTGTGTTATGAATGGTGTGGGGAGAAGGCTACGCCTGCTCCCCACACCCCCTCCCCTAACCACCACATAACCCCCTAGCCCGCAGGTCCCCCTCCGCGATCCGCCATCCACGCTGCCTCCATCGCAGCCTCCACTCCCTCGAAACCCCCGACCACGGTGCCACTCCCCTATCTCCCCTCCTCGTCCGCCAATACCTTCGCCGCCCGCGGACCACCTCCTCACCAACATTACTCTGCCTCCATTGTAGTACGAGCGTCGCCACCATCGTCGACCACCCCTCCTTCAACCCTGCAACACATCCAGTTTGGTTTCAATGCTACCTAAAATAACCTCATTTCATACATTGATGATTTACAACAAAAAAAAATTATGGTAACAGTTTAAGCTGAGTATACCTCCGGTATCAACCATGGCATTCATCCTTGCCTCACAAAACCCTACCTACACACACACCAAAAAAAAAAAAAAGAAGACAAAACAAATAGAGAGAGAATAAAATGTTAAATAAATTAGGACAACACATATGGGAACACAATAGAAGGAGATTAGGGTTCCCAATTGCATCTTGGAGTAGAAACATAATTAGGGCATTTTGTAATTAGATAATAATTATAGAAGGAGATTCGGGCATTTTGTTTTAGGAAGCTATATGACTTTCTTTGAGAGGATTATTTTTATTTTTATTTTTATATTGGTGGGAATTCATTTTATCCCTAATTCAAAACCTCTCATTTCTCCTTTTGTTTAATTTAACATTTGGAAGAATTGATTTATTAATTTTAATTTCTATATTTGAATGTGATATTATTTTGCATTTGATTTAACTGCCTGGGGAAATAATTTTATTTTGGACGGTATTATATTTATTCCATTTTGGGTAGAATTTTCCCTTGATGTTAGACTCACTTTAATGGGGCTTGATTTCATCTTCTTTTTATTTGGCAAGACATTTCTATCGTTTTAATATTATTGAGTTATCTTATCATTAATTTTTACGTTGATAATTAAAATTGATTTTATTATTATTATTTTACGGGGAGGGTCATTTGAACCCTCCTCCCCCTTCCATTTAATTTTAGAGTGAGTTATTAAACGTAATTCCAAAATTAGGTTTAATAACAAACTTGGTTTGTCGGTTGAGTTCAATCGTCGTCTTGTCATTTTAATTTAATTTCGTCATTTTACAAATATTGTTGATATCGTTCTAAGTTAATTTAATGTTTAATTAATCATTTATTTTATTAGTTTTTCTTATTAGTGTTTTATGTAATTTTGACCTTAAGTTTTAATTAATTTTACTTATAAAATTTATTTTCTTGTTGGTGAATTAATTTTAAAAATTTATATTTGCATTTATCGATAACGCGTTATGCTGGTGAGATTTTGTTAGGCTTTTAGGGTTTATTTTATGCGTTGTGTTAATTAATTTTTATTCCATCATCCAAAACTTAATCAAGTGCCATCATGACATCATATAACTTCACCTTTCGATCTAAGTAGATAGGGATTGATGCCGACAAACTATCGTCACCTAGGTAACTTAGGGGCACAGATGGAATCGACCTAACCCTAGAAATGACACACTTCATGTTGCTTACCCCTAGATGGCCTCCACCAACACGGTTATGTCAACATGTCTATGTCATTGCATATAGCCACTGAGCACACAGACGCATGCGAGGGGCTTCTAGGGTTGGAAAGAAGAAATTTTTTTCACAGCCCGTGTCGTGACCACATGTCGAATGTGGTCATGACACGGGCATTTGTGCGTCGCATCCGCGCAGGAGATACGGGCTTGACATTAGGTATTAGAGCACCAGGTTGTTTAAAACACTAGGCTCGTTAGGGCACATTTTCACTTCCACAACCATACTGATTTGTGGTTACCTCATTTTGTAGGATGCCTCCCAAACAAGTTCGGTGAGCACAGACCCGCCGCACTCCACCCATGGAGGTACACACTGATTCTTCAGCTGTGGGACCGAGTCAACCAGTTCCACCGCCACAGCTAGTTCCACTGCCATAGCCAGTTCCATAGGCATAGACAGTTCCACAGGCACAGATAGTTCCATAGGCACAACTAGTTCCTCAGGTACCACAGGCACCACCGGCCTCACCAGATATGGGACCACAGATATTACAGGCCTTACAGGCAATCTTAGATAGGCTTCCACCAGTTGTAGCAGAGCCACATGTAGAGCCCCGCGTAGAGCCGCAAGAGGCACCACATGTGGAGCCTTACATCGAGCTGCCAAAGATAGAGGAGGTTGGTTTGGCTGACAGGGCCCGTAGTAGGAGCCCCACACGTCATGCTAGGCATGACGAAGAAGTACGAGTAGAGTACTTTGGTCACAGGCCTTATGATTATCATGCAGATGAGCCTATCAGGGGGCACAGAGATAGAGGAGATCCCATTAGGGACATATTGAGGTTGAACCCTCCTACATTCATCGGGACCATAGAGGGAGCTGAGGCAGAGGCCTGGCTTATCAGTTTAGACAGGTGCTTTGCGTTGCGTCCTTACGAGGGCAACATGAAGGCTTGTGTGGTAGTACACTTGTTGCGAGACATAGTAGCTACCTGGTGGCGCACTAAGGAGTGCTAGCGTCACCTTTCTTTAGACACCCTCACATGGGAGGCCTTCATTGAGCGCTTCAATGCGCGCTACTAATCAGACCATTATAGACAGCATCGTATAGACGAGTTCCATGACCTCCAGCAGAGAGGACTTACAATGGCTCAGTATGAGAGCAGGTTTACAAAGTTATCCATATATACGGAGTATCTCCATGACAAGAAACTCCTAGTGCATAAGTTTATCAGAGGACTTAACCACAGTAGAGCAGGGCTTGTTTGGATGGCAGACCCCCAGACTTTGAGTGATGCTGCCGAGAAGGCATACATTACTGAGGAGATTCAGGACCGAGGGCAGAGTTCATGCCCTTAGTTTCAGAACCGGGGACAGCAATAGCATTAGCAGAGTTTCTGTAGACCATCACAGCCACCTCATAGAGGAGGATTCAATTCAGCACCATTACCTTCTAGGCCCCCACAGCAGTAGGAGTAGAGAGCTAGGACACAACAGAGGACACAGGGGGGACAAAATAGAGGTTGGCAGCAGCAGGGCCCACGTAGAGATCAGAGGCACCAAGGACCACCTGCGGGACATGCGAGGTCACAGTAGTCTTATAGGGGCTCATAGGGGTCTACTGGCAGATCAAGACAATAACAGTTGGGTAGGACTCAGACTGTACAGGTACAGGTTAGGGGCCCTTGTTATGTTTGTGGTGGAGCTGGACACCTAGCTAGAGAGTGTCCACAGGGTTTTGCAGCAGGGGGACAGCCTCGTGCAGGAGGATCTGAGCAGACTGTGGGTGATGTGGGTAGATCCCATCGTATGTTTGTAGCAGTTGATAAGTGCCAGGTAGATTTTCAGGCGTCAGTGATTGAGACATTAGGTATGATTGGGGGTAACCCCATTTCTATTCTTTTTTATTCTAGTGCTACTGATTCATTCATATCTCCATCGTTAGTGGAGCGTTGCAGGCTGGTGGCCTCTAGGTAGGGTG